>CM073313.1:15868209-17068209 GCA_037043255.1 Diadegma fenestrale
CATGCTCTGTTTGTTTGGGTTTGCCGGACCCGAACGCGCTCTTTTACGGCTTTCCGGACCCAAACATGCTCTGTTTGGGTTTACCGGACCTATACTGACTCTGTTTGGGTTTACAGGACCTGAACGGGCTCTGTTTGGGTTTAACGGACCTAAACGCGCTCTGTTTGGGTTTAACGGACCTAAACATGCTCTGTTCGGGTTTACCGAACCCAAACGCGCTCTGTTTGGGTTTGCCGGACCTAAACTAACCCAAACGATTCCACGCGTTTAGGTTTAACCGACAGATGTTTGGGTTTACGCTTTTTAAACCGAAATTTTTGGGTTTCGGTTGTGTTTACGCTTTTTAAACCGATATTGTTCGGGTTTCGGTTGGGTTTAAGCTTTTCCAAGCTGGCATTGTTTGGGTTTACCCAAATTTTGCAATTTTCTCGAAAAATACTGGTCCTACAGGAAAAATATATACATCAAAAAATGTCAATTTTATTATTGCCAATAACTTTTATTGCGAACATTTTTCTGTACAATCCATTTTTATTCAAATAAATGCGAAAAACATTTTAAAAATCCTTTTTTTGGTCGATTTGACCTTGAAAATAAAATTTCCGCCAATTTTCAGTATAATATTCTTCATCAGCGCGTCGAAATACACAAGTATACCAATTTTCAAGTCGATCAGAGGTAGGGGGTTTTCGGAACTGTGTCCCTCGGCTTAGCTCACATCTTTTGTAACAATTTCTTAATTATATTTGCAACAGTGACTGAGTCTAAACGGGCTCTGTTTGGGTTTACCGGACCTAAACGGGCTCTGTTTGGGTTTGCCGGACCTAAACGGGTTTTAGCGGACCTAAACGGACCTAAACTAACCTTGTTACCCATGCGGGCTGTACGATGAAAAAATAAAATTGGATTAAAATTGGAAAAGTGGCGGCTAACTTTACACCTTTTTTTGTTGGTTTATCTGGCGATAAATATTATCAAACAAACGTTATAATTAATCAAGGATTCACCGCGACCATCGTTAAACAATGGTTAAAAATTTTCAAAATTTTTAAAAGTCATAGTCGGGGGGCGGGGGCTAATTTCATCTAGCGGACGAAGAATCCCAAATCGTAATACCATCTCGGAATTATTTCAAATATTTTGAATATTTACTTTATTCGTATACATTTATTAAGCATCGTTAACCGAATCATGAATACGCCGCGAGTTGTTGGAACTCTATGGGAATTTCACCGGTTGCGACATCTACGAAGCTATTGACGCATTGTTGGACGGCAAAATAGAAAAGTACTAAACTTGTGGTGGTTTTGGAAAGTGAGGAAAGTGACAACAATAACGAAAATATTGAGAGTATTGAGACGCTTTTACGGGGATTACTTGTACCGCTTTGAGAGAAAGAGTAACTCAGTTGCGCGCGTACAATCCAACAGAGAACAAGGCCTGCAGAAATGGATTTACCAGAGTTTTGTAGAGCCTTGCCAAAAATAGTGAGTGCGAAATAATTAGACTCGACGGGTGGGATTTTGAGGTTATTCATTAGGAGGATTATTCCGCAGGAGCTTCACGCACATTTGAATGGATCGCTCAGCATCGAGACGATGAAAAAATTGTCGCAAAGAAAAAATAGTTCGGAATGGAAGGATTACGATATAATGGGATTAATGAGACACTCGTCTCTCGCAGAGTGAGTTTATCGAAAGCCAATAAATAGTCGAAACTTTGCTGCTGCTGCTGTTGGCAGATTTTCGACATTCTCGATATAACGCGTCGACGCTTTTTGTTGAAACGTCTTTTTTACAGATGTTTCAATGTCTTTGCCGTGGCTCATGCGCTCACAGACACGCCACAGGCCGTTCTGGCAGCAACCCGCGCCACCATAGAAGAGTTTCACAACGACAATGTCATTTATCTCGAGCTGCGAAGTACCCCTAGAGCGGTCGAAGGAAAAATGACAAAATTACAATACGTCAACGCCATCATTTCCGGAATCGAGTAAATATTTTGCAATTTTATGTTTAAAAATGAGCCCAAGTCGAATGTTTTTCCATAAGTAAAGGGTATTTTAAAATTTCCAGGACATCGACTATGAAATGTCCGAACATGATCGTCAAGTTGTTACTGTCGATGGACCGAAAGCTGCCGTACGAAATTGCCAAAGAAAATGCCGAGTTGGCAATTAGTTTACACGCTCAACATCCCCGGCATATCGTCGGTATAGACCTGAGCGGCGATCCCACAAAAGGCGACGCTTACATTCATCTGTTGGAAGAGTGTCGGCAAGCCGGACTGAAAATTACAGCACATTGCGCAGAAGTAAATATTTGAGCGGTAAATTGTTTTTTTATCCGTGAATGAAAATAGCAGACGCGATCGAGCACGTATTTTTTATTTCTCAGGTTCCGAACGAAATGGAAGTCGTTGATATTCTCAATTTCGGGCCTGACCGGCTCGGACACTGTACAGCGATCCATCCGCACTTGAGGGGTTCGGAAAATTTGTACCAGATGCTCCTTCAATCGAGAATACCCGTTGGTGAGGAGAAAATATTATGACACCTGCAGATTTCTCAGGCCGGAAAAGCATCGAAATTTATTACATTGATCGCGTCTTTGAAATATTTCAGAGCTGTGTCTCACGTCAAACGTCAAATGTAAAACAGTACCGTCGTACGAGCAACATCATTTCGCATATCTCTATCACGCGAGACATCCCATTTGCATTTCCGTGAGTTTCAATTCTCGAGTAAAATTTGTTGGACGTTTATAAAATTCGAGATATTAAATTGCTGGTTTTTTTTCTCCAAATGTTATTCAGACTGACGACAAGGGCGTATTCGACACGACTCTGTCAAGGGAATACGAACTGGCGGGCAAATATTTTGGTCTGACGCAACGTCAGCTGAAGGATATATCGTTAAAGTCTGTTCAATACGCATTTGCGAGTGAAATGGAAAAGGCTCTTTTGACGGAAACAATAAATGCGTTTCCTTGTTACTAACAATCTCCGGTACGCAGGAAGAATGGCTGATCAAGTATAAATAATTTATCCGTTTACATGGTAATTTGGAAAAACTTTTTTATAACTTGAATCGTTTACCGAAATTGAATTTCGATCGTCCCTCCGATACTGCTGTCGCGAACCATAGTATTAACGAAGCATGGCATTTCGCCGTGATTGGCTTTATCGTACATTGTAATTAAAAATAAGTCTTTTGTATTTCTAATAATAGAAAAAAATAAAAAAAATTTAAAAAAAAAACTGCTGAATGCTGATTGAATAATGGATGATTAACAAGACAGTTTTCAAAGTAATGTCGATTTTATTAATTATTCATATAGTCGAGATGGTGGGCGAGGACGGGCTGAGGAAGGGGGCGGTTACGTTTACATAGAGATGTGTACAGATGATAATCAAGCAGCTACTTATGGAAGCTAAAATGTTTGAATGTAATCAGAGTTGGTTCAGTTATCTCTTAATGATTTTTTCACCTTATATATCTTGTTGTCTTTATAATGATATCGTATATAGTATAATAATATTTACACAACATTGATGATATAGTAATAATAATAATAATAATGATATATGCGCGCCTGGTGAGTTGGGTGCGATAGTATTCGCACCGTATATAGTATAATAATATTTACACAACATTGATAATAGTAATAATATATGCGCGCCTGGTGAGTGCGGTGCGTTTCGCTGGGTACGCGGCGACGACAGCCCCGCAGCAAACAACAAGCGGTTCGCTCGGCAAAAGTGTCTTTTTTGGTCACGGCGCAGCACGCTGCGATCGTCGCCGGCTCTCCCATCTCGCCTATGTCGCACCCAGCCAATAGTAATTTGTACGTATGGTCGAATTTTATGTGATTGTGTGTGTGTGCAATGGAACAATAAGAAAAAAAGGAAAAACGTTACTAGACCTTGAGTTAACATGATTAATTCTCGATATTTTCGTTTCGAGGAACTGTTGTCGCGCGAAATCAAGTTCCTAGCCTGTATTATTCAGTCCCTTGAGCAACAAGAGAGCAATTACGATGACGCGAAATATTTGAAACAAATGGCCCACATTTTTCAATTCGCGTTCATATACTTTTGTCGTCGTTGCCGCATTTTGATTGAACGCACTTTGGTTTTTGCACAACTTTTTATGCGTTACAGGTTCGCAAAAGATCGAGCGACTCGACGCGACAAAGTCAGGTAGTGAACGCGAGCGTGTGGAGAAGCGTGTTTATTTTAATTTAAACGGGCTTCCTCGAAGGGATCAAGGAACGGTCCAGTGGCGACGAGAGACAACAATAAAGGTGATCCGAGAAAGCAGAAATGTACCGCGAGGTGTTGTGCGAGAGAGAGAAAAGTCCCGCGAGAGATCGAGTCCCAATCGAATCGCCTCAATTTTTTCTCGTCGTCGCTGGACCGTTCCCGAGGCTCTTGACAAAATCAATGCAGACTCGAAAATGTTTAATTGTTGATAGGATCTTGGCTCGCAAATGGTTGTTTTTCGCGCACGTTGCGCATCATTTTTTGTGATACTTGCCTCGAAAGTTTAATTTCAGATTCAACAACGATCGATGGGCATGTAAAATTCAAGCTATCCGACATGAGAATTTCCGCAATAGTGCGATCAAGTAAAACAAACGCGAATAATAAAAAATGATACTTTCGGGGCAAGTTTCACGCAAAGATTATTACATAGGAAGAATATTAATCTAGATACGATTTCTCACTACGAATATTATCATCGATATTATTATCATTGTCCCTATTATTATAACATTACTATTTTATTATTACATGATTAAAATATTATCATCATTTTTACTACAAATTTTAAAATTATTATTTTTTTAAATAATTATATTTGAGACATTGATTACGTTTTGTTAATGCATAAAAACGAAACGCGTCTTGACATTATTATTATTATTATTATTATTCTTTCTTCCTAAAAGAAAAATCACTTTTGATGAGGGAGTTGAAAATTTGGACGTCGATTATGCATAATCGTGTGAATGTTTCTTTTAGTAAATTTTCGATTACTTTACATATTGACACGAAAAGGGGGGGATTATATATAAGCCATATCGTAGACGCGAATACGATCGTGAAAAGTGACGAGCAATAACGGGAAAAAAAATCGGCGTAAATATTTCATTTTGGAGAAAAATCGTGGGTACACAAATATCGTCCAAAAAGTCGTTTATGATAAATTGAAAAAATTCGATTGCAATGGATTTTCGTGATAACTTTAGTTGTACTTGGAAAAGTACAGAGCGCTCGCGTTAATAATTGATTTTCGAAATTTTTGACTCGTCACTGATCGCGATGAGTGTGGCTTCGAAAACGCAATGTATAAAAAATAAATTAAAATAAATCATGTACGTATTCGTTTTGTTTTTTTTTTTTTGTTATTTTTTTTTTTTAGTTGATAAAATGCAGCGAAAATTTGCCCAAGTCGGCAATAGGAAAAACTTGTAAAATTCTGTTGGCTCTTTGATTGTATAACGAGCGCAATGGGGTACGCGCGTTTTGGTGGAAATGCTTTCGGGAAATACGGACACGCGTGCAGCACTCTGGCCGAGCGCGCCTGGATGAACAATTGAGTTTTTATGCACGCAAATATTATTCGCTGGGTGCCAAGTTGGCGGTGGTGGGAGAGCCGGCGACGAGGGCAGCGCGCGCCGTGACCAAAAAATACACTTTTGGCGGATGAACCGCTAGTTGCGGCGCTGTCGTCGCGCACCCAGCGAATTCACAAAATCGAAAAGTCTCGACGACGAGGCTCGCTTCTTATTCTCTAAACGGAAGAAAAACAAAAAACTAATAATGGTGCTTTTATCAATTATTTTACAAAAATGACGGATTACATTTTCGTCAAGCGCACCAAGTTAAACCCGTCGATCCACATATGTCGGGGTCAAATTATTTTCCTTTTGCATCGTAGAGAAAAGAAAAATGATAAATCTCAGGCATATCTTGGAGGCGACAGCGCACACACACGTTCAAATGGAAAATGATTGTTATTTTATAAAATAATTAATACTGCGAAAATAATAGGGAAAAATAAGTCAATATTTCGCTTTCGTCTCTTGGCTCTTTCTCTATATCATTCAATTGTAAAATAATGAAAAGTGGCCCGGCCTATGTGCTCATGATTATAACGATTCTTCAAGCCCGCAATTATGCGCATTATCGCGGTTTACATTAATTTATTAATTTCTAGATATTTTAACCCTCTCTCTCTCCAATGACTCGTCCAGGAGGATATTGAAATTCTTCGGTGACTCGTTAATCTTGCAGTTTTTCTTTCTTCAAAATCGGAAATCAACGCGGACATGGTGATATCGTTGCGCAGACTTTTCAGAGAGAGAGAGAGAGAAACACACACGCGCGCGCACACACTTTTCTTATTTCGCTTAGCTTTTTGCGGGACGAGAGACTAGTCTCGCTGCTGATTGCCGAGCTGATTCGGCGCTCACGAGACGATACTTCTTGCCGCTTTTGTGTTATTATTAGTAGCGGTCGTCGTACTTCTGCCGTCTGTCTGTGCGAACAAAACACCCTGGTACATGACTCCGTTGAGCTCCATACTGACGACCAAGGAATTGTCGCCGTTTCGTCCGTCACCTGCCAAATTCACCAAATAAATTAAGCATGAAAACACTTTTTTGTTCTACCGTCGTAAAGACGGAAATTTTACATAAATTTTTTTCAAGCCTTCCCCGCGCAAAAAGCGTCGAGATATATATTTCCGGCTAAAATTGAGCATATTTCACTTGAAATTTTGGTCCGCACAAACGATCGAACGTTTTTAATTGGTTTACGATTCTTACCGCGATTTGAGATTTTGATATGAGTGCCTGCCAATGCTGGAACGTGTTTTTCATTGGGGCTATCGTCGTCGGAAAGTAGCCTCTTGGCAGGTGGTGGACCAGGTGTTGCCGCGAGTTCTTGATCCCTCTTGGCAAGAGCGCTACTGCTCGAGGAGGGCGGGCTGTGTCTGGTAGGCGAGGAGGACAGTGGTGATGATCTGTCGATCCAAATTTTACCAATATATTCCATGACAATACCATTTTCTACAGATTTTTCGTGTTTTCGCACTTGATGCTAAAGTTTTTCGAAATTTCTCAATATTTAGATTTTCCTACAGGAAGTCTTTGTGTAATTTTTGCTTTTCGATGCGTCTCGAATGACAATTAATAAAAACTTGAAAAAGTATAATTTTGCTCAAAAGCCTATAGTGCGTTTCGTTTGTATTTTTAAAATGAGATTTGAAACTCACCGGAGTCCAAGATCGAGGGCTTCTCTCTGAGGTTCGGGACTGGTGGCTTGTCGATGGGGTGAGTTGGAGGCTTGCGGAGATAACGGTGGCTGATGTCCAACCCCAGGATAAAGCGTATTGTTGTTGTACATGTTCCAGAGTGTTAATCGTGACATTTCGAGAGCACTGAAGGCGTTGTCACGCGGGGGTGTGCTAGGAGGTGGAGATGCGCTGCCCTGTCGATGGATTATCGGTGGTGGTGTCGCTCCGCCGGCATTCCTGAGCTCTTTGTTCAACAATTTCACGTATTCGACCATACGAGCCTCGAATTCAGCCGGTGCTAGCCCTGGTATGGGACCTGTTGGACAGCAACACCAGAAAAACAACACGGATTTAAAAAAATTATAAATGTACAAAAATTTATCAAAAAACCTTTTGATAATGTCGAAATTTTCGTAATTTCGACAATATTTTTCATTTCTAACGAAATTGTCAGCAAAATTTAATTTTCAAAGTGACTTTGTAGAATAATTCTACAAAGTGACGAAATTTTGATAAGAGGAAAAAGTTTGATAATTAAGGGGTCGATTGGGAAAGGGAGTAAATTGTTGCAAGCAAGAAATAGCTCATCGAGGTAGTCCGCCGGGCTCGCGGCGTTTTCGTATATACTTGATCGATCGTTGGCCAATGTCAAGAAGTTTCGTTCCATCATGCATCTCGGTGAGTCGGCAGTCGGCAGAGAGAAAGAGAAAGGGAATGGTGCGGTGACGGATGCTAAATTCGTGTAGCTTGGTTGATTGGCGTTGGTCCATCGGTCGGTCGAAACAAGAGCAGAGGAGGCGAGATGAAAGGGCGCGCGACACGAAGCAGAGCGAGATTGCATCGGTGCGGGACGGTTTATTTGACAGAAAGCGTGTGGCTTTTTTTTCGGGTGAGAAGCTCTCGATCGGAGACCTCGTCGTAGGAATTGTGTCGCGGGTAAAGCGAGAACCCGCAAAGTTGAAATATAACCACGAGCTCGTGTCTAATTGTATTTTATTTCTCCGTCTTTGTCACAAAGTCGTATATGCGATCGAGATATGAGAATTGCGAGACGGAAGGCGGGATCGAAAAGTTTGATGGGAACCAATGAGCCAACGCGGGAGAATCATTCTCGAGGGTGCAAACGGAAAGGGACGACGAGATAAAAGGGAGCTTTGGTAGTTTTACTTACGAGGGTGGCAAACGAGAGCAGGGCTTGGGGAGGGTTGGAAAGAGAAGACGCGAGGAATGCTCGTTAGCGAGAGTCATCCGTTAACGCCTGTCTACGAGCGGATCGTACAATCAATTACGCCTTCTTCGTTCTCTCGCATCATCATCTTCGGGGAGGGAGAGGCGAGCTCTGCTCCCGACTACCGATTTAAAATTAACTCCAAACTCCCTCTCTCTCTCTCTTTGGATCGTCGTATGTTTGCCTCATTTTTTGTCCCTCGTCCCCATTCACGTGCAACATCCTATTACGCATCTAATTTAAGTTTCCAATCATTTTCCGTTTCATCAACGGAAAAATGTAAAACGTATAAAACTATTTGAAAAAAAAACGCTGGTTGTTGAAACAGCGTAGGTGAATAACGTACCGATCGGTCCTGAAGGATGCTGGGGATGATGAGGATGGTGGGGCATCGGTGTGTGAGCCGCGCTACCATTGACCAACGATTGGGAAGCGTGATGTTGACCGCCAGCGACCGCGGAGACTAGGGACAAGGGTGACATTTGTGGATGCATAGCCATTGAGACAGGAGTGTGCGGATTCCTTTGCAACATGGTGTCGCCGCCTCCGCCCCCGTAAGTTCCATAGCTGCTTCGTCGTCCTTCCCGTCGATTGCCATCGATGGCCGCTTGAAGTTCCGACGGTGTTGAAAGTCCCAATTTTTCTCCCTCGTACGGATACAAGTATTTCATATATCTGAAATGACACGAGACCAGATTTTAAAAAAAGTGCGTTTTTCTTTCCTTCAAAATTCTTTTCGCGACATTGTTCTAAAATTGCAATCAACTTTGAGCGCGCCAATTTCGAGTGTTTTTAACGAGCTTGCTCCGCACCAGGTGCGCCTTCGATCCAGGATGAATTTTTTTTTTTGCAGACACTCGATTTATAGTTTGGTGGCTATTATGTCGGACAAAATCCCGAGACGATTCGCAGACGAGTCGCGGCTGAGCGATCCGCAGCGATATTATACGCGCGGGGATAGCGAGTTTGAGTCGTGTGTATATATTCTATTGGTGAAACGTTGTTATACCGCAGCCTATAATTCGCGCGAGCATCGTTCGATTTTTACGATTGTCTGCTGCCAGACTGTGCTGGCCTTTCTGCAGTCGACACGGACGGAGACTCAGACATGTGCATGTATATATGCCGCATACAAAAACCCGGCAGAGCAAACGGGCGAGTCTAAAAGTATAGGATTGCCAGAGCCACGCAGGCTCGACGACCCACCCTCCGCGCTATACCTTTCCTCCTCGCGATACAACGTCCTCTCTTTTACGAGTGTGCATGTGTGTTTGAAAGAGCGAAGAAAAGAGATGAGACCCGGTGGTATAAATCTTGGAGGCTCTCAGGGTGATAATCAAATTCGTGGGAGCAGGCAAACGTATATCGATCGTATTTTCCATCGTTTTGTGCATTACCATTTTTGCACTTGTCGCATAATCAAGCTCTACACTGAAAATTAAATTTCTTCAAAAAACGTCGATACTTTGTCCAACACGGTCAACTAAATATTTGTGGATAATTTCAAAATATTCACATTTTTTATTTCTAACGGAACTGCGTCAGCTAAATTTGCGCGATTGGAATGACAAAAATTGACTTTTCGGAGAGAGTTTCTATAGAAAATCAACTCCCACGTGTATAAACGCACGAGAATTGGCGAATGCGGGAATGGGACGACAATGCAGTTGGCAACTTTGCGGAGGACGCGTCACTCGGCGCGCGGAACGTGTTGAAGGGAAAAGTTGCTCGATCGAAGCAAAAAGATGGCGGAGCAACGGTTTATCATAATAATCACGCGTACCACGAATTTCCATTCTCGCCAACAGACGTTAAGAGGATTGCGAAAATTACGAGATGTGTGGCAACAAAACGAGACTTTTATCACCGTTCTTTGCGAGAAGATGCCGAAAATATGGAAACGGCGGAACGGCGGTGAAAACTTTTGTTACGAATATCCCATCACTTCAAAAGCCAACTCGAGTCAAATTTATCGGCTTTACCGCGTGTATTCCGTTGCTTTTTTTTTTCCCTTTTCCATTTTATCGGCAAAAGCGACGAAAAGTTTGGACAAGCGCTCATCGCCCGAGAGGAGTGTGTCAGTGCCACGACGCTCCTCGCGCCTCGCGGTTCTTCAACAACACAAGGCAGCAGCAGCAGCAGCAGGCTGTTTCGCTTATTTGTATTCACAAGATTCGATCCCGCGTCTCGACTATCCTCATATCGTATCGCATAAGCGCGTTGCGCTTTCGCGCTCTGACCAAAGAAAAATACACAAGCCGCGGTGACGTGTACAAAAAATTGTGTGTGTGTGTACACTAAAAATGAAATTTTGTCAAAAAACGTCCATATTTTGTTGAAAACGGTGAACTAAATATATTTCAATAATTTCCAAAATTTCCGTAATTTTGACGATATTTTCGGTTTCTTAAAAAACTGTCAACTAAATTTACGATTGCAATGACAAAAATTCAGAAAGTCTCTTCGAACAGTCAATTTTTGTCATTTCCATTGTAAATTTAGCTGCAAGTTTCGGTATGAATAAAAAATATTGTAAAAATGAGGCGAAAATGTTGATATTGTCGAAAAATATTGAGTTGACCGTGTTGAACGAAATATCGATCTGCTTTTCCAATAAGAAATTGATGTTTTCAGTAAAGGATGTATCCGTGGAAAGAAGCAGCGGAGCATAATATTAACGCGTTACACATATCGCCTTGTTCGTTTAGCGCAATAACAGAACCGTTATATACACGCACACACATTAAAACGTAAGTAATATGTCGTATAAGATGACGACGATAGTTCAGCGCGCGTATTCTCGCGTTTGTCAATGTAAACTTGTTAATTCCAAGAAGGCGCTATATACGCGCGAGGTTTTTATTTAAAAACCGCCATGTTTCTAAACATCTATTGATTATCCATGCAAACATCTCCATATACAGCAAAAAACTTGCTCAATTAAAAATTCAGGGATACATATGAAAATAATGGTAACTTTTAAGCGGTACACACACACACACACACGTTTTATCTCTCCGTCCGTTTTTGCGAGTGTATTGCTTGGTTTTTTGTTGTTGGTATTTTCTTTTGCGCGCATCTTAATGGCTGGTTCATTGCTGAATTCTGGCACGTTCGCGCGTGGTATAATGGAAGGAATAATAATGCAAAGTGAATGAGGGAGGGAGGGAGGGAGGCGAGTGTATGGAGCACGAGTTTGGAGATGGCAATGTCTTAACCTCCCGCGCGGTCCAAAGAGACGAAACGCGACCGACGACGTTTCTAAATGCGAGGCTTCCGCGATGGGATTGAGAGGCGTAGCTCTGTCGTTGGAGATGCGAGGAAAAGATGAGACGGATGAGAGTCTCGCGCGACCGAGTGACGTATTAACCAGCATGGTCTAATATGAAATACAGAGGATGCTGCTGACGATGCCTCCTTGTGCCTTCGTCTTGTTGGCGCACTCGTTTCATCGTCAAAATAACTCACTATCTTTGTGCGACAGAACGTGCGACAGAAGGCGTCGGGACGCGAAGCAGCAACATTCATCATTCGAGCAATGGGACGGAATGCGACCGATTCCTCCGCATTTCCAGCGCTTGTAATTCAACGCTATGCGTAAACGTACGTCTCGTGAAAATCCACTCGAGTCCGAGTGAGAGAAACCTATCGGCAAATGTGACATTTGTTTTTTACTCCCGGAGCCTCCATTTTTTTCGCGCCTGCTTCTTGGCCATTTTGTATTCTTTAGCAATGGCTCCCCGCGACTATCTCAATAAATCTGTTTGAAATTCTCGAGCATCGAAACAACAAACGCGTGTTTTCATTGCTTCTGTCAATTTAAGTTTTTATATCGATGATGATCCAATCTATCGAGTTTTGCGTTCGGGCTAATTATCAAGTATGAAACGTGGAAATAAATCTTGTCTCGACTGTCTAGTTATACAAGAGACTTGCGAGGATATTTTCGGACATTTATTTTTTCTCGGTGTTTCATTACGGCCATCCGAGACCAAGTTTCGTCTTTCAAGAGCTTTCGTGGATCACACGAGCAGCCGAGTCAATTTTTTTTCACCCCGTTATTCGAGCGATCTATAAGTAGCGCCGCATTTTTTCGCGAGCTCTCTCAAAGTTTGAACAAAAAAAAAAAATTAATTAAAATAATAGAATGATTGACTGACTGGGTTCGAAGGGTAAATGCAGCGGACGTGATGCTAGAAGGCAGATGCAGTCCTTTGATTATCTCCTGCCAGAGTTTCTTGTTTATGACATCGACTAGACCACCGCGGGCTATGACCAATTGAAAGAGCTCGTACAGGTCCAAGACTGATTTAGCCATAATTGGTAAACGGTTGATCGGTGTTCCTGAAACCAAATAAAAACAACAAAATTCATTCATTATATTTTCGCAAAATTTTCGCGAAATAGCAACAAAATTTACGATTGAAATGACAAAAATTGACTCTTCCAAGAGACTTTGCAGAATATTTCTCGCTGCAATGACAAAATTGTTGTGATTTGTCCGAAAACGCGTTTAGTCAAAATGTTGTTTTCAGTGATGATGCGCGCGGAGTGAGTAAACGCGTAGCGGTAAAGTGTTGCCGTGCAGCGGGGGAGAGTGTTATCGCGGTGTTTACGCTTTTGTTATAGGGTAAAGCTTTGATTACACATGGCTTTTTCGAGGCTGGAGGTGCATGGGAGCTCATCGAGTGTTGAGAGTCACACAGAAAAAGGGAAAGAGAGCGGGAGCAGAAGAGCAGGCGGAATGAAGAGAAGAGTTGAACATGGAATTTAACGAGTTTGCCCAGAGTTTGGAGTGGCCGAGCGGCGTTAACGAGTGTAATAACGAAATCGCGACTATCACGCGAGCTACGTGTATATAGTTTTACGAGCTTGCGAACGATTCTCGAGGAGACTCGACGGGCGCGATCCCCCGACGAGTTTCGTTGCACTCGCGCTTTCCTTGCCTCCCGGAATATTCGCTATGGTAAAATTCATGATGGTGGTGCTGGTTCAACACGCCTCCCTTTGTACACCACTATCGCAAACTCGGTACCGCGCGGCAAGATATAGTTGGCGAGGCCCATATTTATAAGCATACACACCGCGAGGACACGTACAGATATACCGATAAAGATTAAGGAAAAGAGTGAGTGAGAGAGAGAGAGAGAGAGAGACAAGTATCGCGCAGGATCGTTTATCCGCCATCGAGGACGCCAAGGGCTGCCGCCATATTGTTGGATGCTCGCGGCGCACGAGGAACAGGACGCCAAAGTAATAACCGCGCGCGCCCCGCGTCGCCGCGCAAGCAACAACCAGGGCGCGCTTATGCGGTGTGCGTCTCGTAGTAGGGGAACCAGCAATTTCGGGCTATCGAGCCTGTGCTCTCGTTTGGTTCCTCGCGGGCTTTATTATTGGCCCCTGCAATTATTGTTGATATACGCGCCCGACCAGCGAGCCAACTTTTATGTCCCTATAGAGCGACCCAACAATGCAACGTCCCCCTGATTCCGTTTGCAAAATGGCGCGCGCTTGGCTTTCATCGTCTACTTTTTGGAGCTTTTTGTCTCTCGCGCGGGGACGCCCTTGAGGCGAATTATTTCAATTTCTCGACAAAATATCAAACTACGAGTTTGCTGATAACGTTTTTAACATCAGGGGCAAAAACATAATTTAAAAAAAAAACGCATTTTTGGTGAAATAACAGGGAGGACGAAGGGCGGAGAGAGGGCGCGCGCGGGATTTTAAGTCGCCTGCGGGGTCGTTTTTGACCTCGAGTTACCGTTCCAGGGTTAATATCGTACGCGCGTATATTCACAACATACTGCTTGTACGTGCATCGAGGTGTGAAGAAGAGTCACGAAAGTGAGGCTTTGGTTTGACGAAGATCGCGGCGAACGACCATTGCGTCGGTACACATTGGAAGAATATAAGAGACGTGCGTGCAAAGGGTGTTTGACGCGCCTCAAGCTTATGTCTCTTTTTTATGTTCCCCCGTAGCGGCGCGGCCACGTAAGACGTATTTTATATGTCATTTCAAATAAGCGCTTACATAACACGTTTTCTGTATATTTATTTCCTCCCATTACACATCGCCGCAATATCGTTTCGTACTGAAAAAAAAAAAAAAAAAAAACAATTCAACGCTAGAATCGGAGAAATTTTCGGTGGCATCACCAAATTTCGTCGCTTTGTCGTACATTCGCGGTTTGCCGTAACCGCATTAAATATTCGGCATGAAAAAACTCATACTGCGTTTTCGGTCCGACCGATACTGACTTTTACTACTTGCGAGTGCGACTTGTCACATTTCAGAGTTGCGCCAAAGTTGCACGAATAAAAGGATCAAAATGGCAGCGTTTTTGTCAAAAAAACGTCGATATTTTGTTGAACACGGTCAACATTTTCTGATAAATTTAAAATTTTCGTAATTTTGACAATATTTTTTATTCATAACGCAATTAAGTCTCAGCAAAATCGAACGTAGTCGCGAACGTGTCCAACGAAAAATGCATGTTTTTCAACAAAATTTTATTTCCAGTGTGAGATTGTAAAAAATGGAGAAAGGATTGTGCGCGGAAAGGGACGAAACGCGTGATGAGAGGAGGATGAGGATCGACGCAACGAGAGCTCTTGACCATCGACAGAGAGGGGCGAAGGGAAGATGTTATTGTTTACCGCAGTCGGTCTTGAGAAAGAGAGAAACGGGACGAGGGAATGAGATAAATAAAGAGGAATATCGAAAGAGAGAGAGAGAGAGGGAGCTGACAACATTGAGGATGCGATTACGACTTTTCTTGGTAGGACCTCCAATCAGCAGTTATTTTTATAATGGCCGCTGGCACGTCTCTTGCTGCGGTATAACCATTGAGAGGGGAGAAATGTTGAGCGAGAGAGAGAGAGGGAAAGAAGAAGAAACGCGAAGGAGACAGCATCGCGAGCTTCGATGAGCATTGCATACCTTTTGCTTCTCCTTCTCGAATCGCATCTAAAGTACAAGTCGTACTTGGTCATTGCCATTGTTGAGTTGCGTCGGACGTGCGCGAATTATTGACCATTCGATAACTCTTATTCTGCAAATTTCCCTTCGCCAGTTACATTTTCAACGTTAAATTGCGGCGTCGTATAAAAAACTGTCAAATGTACCGAATCGATCCTTTTGTTACCGACAAAAAAAAAGCTCAAATTATTGCAAATACAGAGTGCGAATCAACGTTCCGCGCGATGCTGACGATTATAGATACGATGTAATCCGAACTACATCTTTGCCTTTGTCGAGACACACGAGATGATGCCAAAATTTCTCCCATAAATAAAATAATATGTCTGACATTGGCAAATACTGCCGCGTCCACATAATTGGCAACATTATGTGTGCTCGTGTGGATCACGCCCTCGCGAGCATCTCGAAAAAAGGAGAGAGAGAGAGAGAGAGAGAGAGGAGAGACTGCCAAATAATTGGTATATGCGATACAAAATGTTGCATTTTATGGGTTATTGCGTTATGGGCGGTACGGGACGTTGGGACGCAAAGAGGGAGTGCCCGATCCAATAACGATCGACCCGCAGACCTCGAGAGGCCTTTATTAACCCGTACGAATGTTATTAGCGTGTAAACGTGTATGCGCGTCGGTCTATGTAGAGGAGAGTCGGGTAAAACTGATTTGGTCCGTCACATAGCAACCGGAAAGGCATAATCTGCACGATTTATGTCGAAACGTAATGTGACTTGAGCCTTTTTGTCGCGCGCTAAATATTATTCGACTGCTAGATCGAACGACGAGAGGTGCGGCGCGGTGTATATGCCAACAACCAACGCGTTCGCAAAGGGTCTCCGGGCCCAAAGTAGAATCGGCCACAGCGCCAGGCGAAACTACTTTTCCCGGAATCTCTCGCGTGACGGCCCTGAATTTTATCGAGAGTATAACTTAAAAAAAAAAAAAAAACAACAGCGCCAACGATTTATAGAAAATATACCGGGCACCAACTTGCCCATGCACCAACAATTTCCTATACTTTTATTACCATTTCGCTGTACAAAAAAATTCAATATCTTTGGCCTCGCACTATCTTGCATACACCCACTTGTATATTTGTAAGAGACCTTCGCGAGTTGTGCATGCGATGCAGCAATGCTCGAACCAAAGAGAATAACGATTAAATCCGTATAGCGAAATTAACCGCGCGCGCGGGCTTGATCGATCCGTTTAAACGCAGTGCAGTTCCGGCATCGTTGATCGCGGAAAAAAACGAAGACGAATGACGTTGAACTTTGCATCGTTGCGATGCAACGAAATTCTGTTTTTTCCTTCCGCACGAGGCTCATAATTATTATTCAATGTTTGCTCCGGACAAATGAAAAACGAACACTCAATCGAGATGAAAAATCGCCATGATAGTCAAAATTCAATAAATAATTAATAGAGAAACAATATTTTTCGTTTAATTTTTACGTTGCAAAACTTCAGAGTCACTGAACAGAAAATCTCTCCGAAAAGTAAATTTTTGTCATTCCAATAATAAATTTAGCTGACAGTTGCGTTAGAAATAAAAAAATACTCGACCAAAATATCGACGTTTTTCGACAGAATTCATTGCTTTCCTCGTGCCTCCTTGTAGGAAAGATGAATATTTTGTTGAACTCGGAGCAACCGAAAGCCGTTCTAAACTAATAATCAATGAATCTTAGTTCACTCCAGGCCGATTGATTTTCTACGAACTTTCCTTTGTGATTTTCGTATATTTTTCTACATCGCGTTCGCCGCGTGTATTATTTTCATCGGCGGTCGCAAATAAAAGCGCGGACGCGGTTGAGCTGATGCATCGCGGAATAAAAAGTCATTTTTTTTCGACATAGTGGGTCAAGCGTGAAATTCCATGACGCGACGAGGCTGTCGGCTGCGAAACTTTGTCCGAGTTAAATGACGTACAGCACAAGCGGCGATTATCAAGCGCGCGAGTTAAAAGGCGAGAATTCTTACTATGAAATTGGCATTGCAAGGAGCAAAAAAAAAAAAGGACCAAAAAAGAGGGGGGGGGGGGAGGTCAGACACGCGGCGTGTTGGTCTGCGCGGGGGTGGAGTTGCCTGTATGAAATACACGTGACATTTAGTGCTTCACCGGCTGGTGAGAGCGGCCCAAAGACGCTCAAACGATCTTTCGCGCCCGCGTATTATAAATAGATCTCAGCCCTCTCTTGGAAGGAAAGCCACGCGAGGATACGAGATGAGAAGAGTGGATGCGAGGGACGCGCGCGTTTGGATATGAGAAAAGGAAACAGGCAAGAGCAGGGACCGATGCGAGAAGGGAATTCCCTTGTCTGCCGGGGGGGGGGAAGGCTTTTTCGATGCATTGGAAAGCGAAGGCGACGCGAGGAGCGAGAGAGACTCTGAGAAAGCAGAGTGTTACAATCTGGTTTAATATAATCTTGTTAGAATTTCGCGGAAATATTGGTGTAATTTACGATCCGTCGCGAGTTTACTGATTGTGAGTGAAAAACGGGTGAGAAAAAATCAGAGTGGGGATGCGTCCGGTGCTACAGGCGAAAATGTAGAAAAATTGAGCCCAAAAGTACAAAACTGCTAAAGTTGGAATGACGTTTTTAGTTGGCCGTCCGTGAACAAAAAATCGACGTTTCTTGAGAAAATATAATTTTTTAGTGATACGAGAGAATCGAAAGATGGATCCGACGATAACGCGCGGGATGGACGAGCATCCAAGGATAGAATCAAGGTGCGGCGCGTAATTCCGGATGCGGAGATGAGGAAAAAACGAAGCAGCAGCATCGAGATCGATGAAGAGATGAAAGAAGGATTCTCACTGCCGGGGACAGTCTGGGTGGCCGATGGAAAAACTCGAGCCGCGTCAAAGCAGCGAGGCAGCCCGTTCGGAATAATAAAAGGCGCGCGCGGGTGGGGCAAGAAGAAAACGCGACGACAATAAAATCTTGAAATAATATTGCGAGCAATAAAGTCGGTTCGAAAGCGAGAGCTCGCAGGGCGCGTGTTTGAGGTGCGTGTCCAAGAATTGTCGAGGTCGTAGAATCGCAGGACTAACCCCCTGCTTTCTCTCTTCGTTTCTCGCGCGCCTTCTCATCTACGCAGTTTTTTTCTCGCTCGCGTTGTAACTACGGCGCGCGGGCATCTCATTCGGCACCCTT
Organism: Diadegma fenestrale; assembly: GCA_037043255.1. Taxonomy (NCBI): domain Eukaryota; kingdom Metazoa; phylum Arthropoda; class Insecta; order Hymenoptera; family Ichneumonidae; genus Diadegma; species Diadegma fenestrale. Next base: position 15,886,879 of record CM073313.1, read on the forward strand.
TGATGGACTTTATGGGACGTTTTGATTCGCTTGGTCACCGCGTGTCCTGTTGGACGCCACGTGTACCCCGCCGGCTCAGACCTAATATCCCATATCGCTCCTTTTTTTTTTTTTTTTCATCCTTCCATTCCCTCGGCTCGAACTCTCTCCTCCTGCTTTCTATGTATACAGAGTGCGCGAATACAAGTTGAGCCACCGAACGTTGCAAGCTCTTTCGAGCGTGTTTCCCCCTCACCGCGCGAGCATCGCAACAACGAACCCGCGAGGATTATGTTCTCCGAGCAGAGCACTTGCCAACAATGTGGCGAAGCTTTGATGTGACGTAAAATGGTGCGTTAACCAGCCTCCATGCAACACTCGCCCTCTTCCCTTTCGTTTTGCTCGGACACGCTATCTGCGCGCTCCAGCTTTTCAGCCACATGCAAATGTTAATTAAATTAAAAATTATTTAAAATCATTCAGTTGGCCGCGTTCAACAAAATATCGACGTGTTTTGACAAAATTTCATTCTCAATTTATAGGCAAACGGACGTAATAAAAATTGTTAAAAATATGCCTATGATCGTACTACGGGGTTAATTATGAAATTATCAAGTGTAAAAATAAAATGGATTCAAAGAGATATTAGTTTGAAAGTAATATGTCAGGTTACACAGCAGGGATCTCGTTGGGAATGAGGGAGAGAAAGCGAGAAGGAACCGCGCGGCGCGCGGTTCGAAAAGGTGGCAAGCAGCAGCCAGCAACAGCAGCAGCACGCACGAGATCAGGGTGAGAGAAAAAGAGAGAGAGAGAGAGAAGAAACGGTCGGCGACGATATATCACGAACCCCCAGAGCGATCGGCGTTGTTGTGAAATATTAATAAGCAAATTAGTTCAGACTTAGTGTGCCCTACCAACCTGAGCGAGATAAAGAAGGAAGGAAGGAAGGAAGGGAAAAAACAAGTGAGAGAGAAACGGTGTGCGATGGAAATTGCCGCAAGGGGGAACAACGTACAACACTCGTATTTCACTTCCCACGCGACAAGCGAGAACCCGAGACTCGAGAATACGAAAGATAGAGGTATATAGAGAAATTTATCTACGCACGTATTATAAACACGCCGTGGCTATGCTAAGAATCCTTGATGCAAAAGAATCAATAAAAATAATCGCGAGTGCAGCTGAGCCAAAAACTTTGATTATTACGACGCGCGTGAAGAACGCAGGTGGCTTCGTTCCAAATGGGTATAGCAGAAAGTTCAGTCGGTTAAAAAAAAAATAAATAGGGCAAAATGAACACCTGGAAATTCAGTTGGAAATGTCTTGCTACATAATGAAAATGAAATGTTGTCAAAAAACGTCGATATTTTGTTAAACCCGGTCAACTAAATATTTTTGGATAATTTCAATTTACGATTGCAATGACAAAAATTTACTTTTCCGTGAGATTTTCTACAATATATTTATTTTCAGTGAACAAACCGAGTTGAATTTCCTCGGAACGTATACTCGCGCCAATGGTTTTTCAAGTAAAAAGCTGTCTCGGCCATCTTCGAGTCATTCCATCAGCGAGAAATGCCAAAAAGAGGATTCTGCATGTCGGAGGTTACAGCAAGAATTCGACAATTACGTCACCGCCGCAGCGCAGAGCTCAACGACCACACGACGGGGTAAGCTGCAACCGGACGTAGCGGGAGCTTCGACTTGGAATGTGCCAACGTCATTGAGTGGAATGCTTTCCTGGCGAGTGGCGCCTCGTCTCTTATTCGCTAGTGCGAGAGAGGGTTGTGAACGAATGCGAGTGCCAACGGGCAAACGCGTGCGATGCCTCGTGTCTAATACGCGTCTGGATGTCTCTCACCCGCAAGGAAAACGTGTTTCCCCACTAGAGAAAGGGAAAAAATGCAAGAAAGTGGAGCAACAACAATATAGCAAGAAGAAAAAATTTAAACCAACGGCGAGAAAGAGTTTTGCGTCGACGTTTTTTTTTTTTTTTTGAGAAAATTTCATTTGCAGTGAAGGAAAGAAAGAAAGATGCAAGGTTGGTTACAAGAGCAGCGAGTTGGCGGTGCCATGATCGGAGTAATCCTGGCATAATCCTGGGTTTATAATATAGGCTCGAGAGTACCACGGGTGGGCATTTGAAGATGTTTGCTCCGAGAGCAGGAATCCAAGCAAATAAGAGGGATGTTTCATTCTAGTCTGTAAAAAAAAAAAAAAGAGTGCGAGAAGAAGCGACAAGTTGGGAAAATGAAAATAGGGAGAAGGTGAAAAGAGAGCGAGAGAGGCTTAATTCGCTTTCTCCTTGTTCCAAGAAGCAGCGAAAAGCTTCTCTCGGCTGTATAGGCGGCAAGTTTACGAGCGATCCGTCAAAGCCAGATCCGTCACGTCGGTGGACAATGACTCTGAGATCGGCAGCCGGAGGGCCGCGGCAACGACGGTCATCGAGGACTTAATTTTATAGAGGTATAGACTCGACGGGGTAGACGGACGGACGGACGCGCCTTTAGTTTTGTATCAGCATTCGCTATTATTATATTTATACCTCCATTTATAAATCCCACAAAAATCTATTCATATTTTATATAACTATATTTTTTATATACTATAAACTTAAACTAGAAAACTTATACGAGGAGAGAAACGACGATAGAAAAATTTATATGGACTTGACGACATGAGAACGCTTTGCCCCTCTCTAATTTTATAATTTTTAATGGCTTGTAAATATGTTGACCGCGTATAAATGACCAGAGAGACGGACGAGCGCGAGTTGGTAAAGTTTTTCAATCCACCGGACCGACAGAGACCAAAAAAAACATCATTTTATCCAAAGGTCCGATGACCCTGAATACCGAATAAATATGAACGTAAAAAATATCATATTTTTAGCGTGTATTAATCGGTGATTGCGCGTCCATCATCGAATGAGCATTTTAATATTTCCATCATAGAACCGAATGCGAAGGTAGGCCTCCACGGTTAATTAATTTTAAAAATGTTGATTCGAAAAAGCGTCACCTTCACGAATTGTATATTTTCTGCCAAGCGGATTGATTGTATTGGATCGATTAATCAAAAAATTGAGATCGGACTTGAGAGTCGAGACGAAAAGGGCAGCCTTATGGACATTTTGTCTCCGGCCAGTCTCTCTTATTCTCAACTGCTCCTCGGTATCCTCAGGGATGCTTTATTAGCGTCGTTACATCATATAAGAGCGCGCGGTGCCGCTCTCTCGTCTCATAACTCACCGAAGACTCGTCGTTCGTTTCTCTGCCTCGCTCTCTCCACCGTACGAAGCATTCTATACGTTTCTCTCTCTTTCGTACACAGAAACGGGCTTTAGATGTACGAACTCTGACAGGACTTTGGAGAAGTTATCGCGATTAATCAAGTTGCCGCGCGGTGACAATTCGGGGCGAGACGTCGTAATTGGTGACCCTGAATCCTACCAATTCGTCATATCTCACTTGTTATATATGTACACGGATTTATGCATATATTTGTCATCCGCGTATACACGCCACTGTATTATACATTCACCATACAATTATTCTCTCTCGCGCGCAAAGTGAGACGTGCGTATTAGTTCCCTTTTCAGGAGAGACGAGTCGCCGAAGGGACAGAAAGACTTTTTGAATTGAAAAGTAGAACGGCGCGATCAAAGGTCGTCTTTGTTGGTGTTCTTTCTTCGTTTTTTTTTTTTACACATAGATTTCTATTAGAAAAGCAAAGGTATTTCTTTTCACTCGCGCATCACGAGGGCCTCCGCTCGTATTTGATTTAAATGCGTCTTAACCAAAGAGAGATGCTCGTTATACTTGAATGTATCTCTCGGCATTTATTTTCATTCTTCACCTCATTCATCTACACTGAAAATGAAATTTCGTCGAAAAACGTGGATATTTATAATTTAATAAATTTGCGATTGGCATGACAAACATTGACTTTCTCGTTATGGGGTTGCATGAAAATCTTTTTTCTTTCAGGCTTTCATATGCCCATGGAAAAAGTGAAAATAGAAAAATTGTTGAAAATTGTTTACTCTTTATTTAAAGTATCGATCGCGTAATTGTTAATTTCTCAATCGGTTGAGGTTATTGGAATAATTGGAGGAAATTTCTTGGCTGATAACCGGTGGTAATTTCTTAGCCAAATACAGGCTCGTCGACGGGCTGTGAAGCCGTAATATTGCAAGTTCTGGTTTAGCAATATAATCGCGTCGTACGATATGCCGTGCCTACCAGTAGTTATATGCTTTCTTGTCCCTCGCCCCTTGCCACCCGCGTCAGTTCACCGTTCGCCTCTTATTCCTTAACGAAATGGTACGTACGTGACCCGAGCGCAAAATACGGAATAATAAGAGAAATATCAAGCGCGGTAGCAAATATTCTCCAAGAGCTCGGTTGTATTACCAGGGCAAAAATCACGTCGAAAACCCTTTTTTAACTTGTTCCCATTACCATCACCATCGCGGCACCCGCGCTCATATACTTTTGTTGCATAATGAAAAAGTGGCCTCTCTTTTCCGGCCGCCGCGATGGCCGTCCATTTTCGTGTGCAAATAAGTCTTTCGCGATGAATGATGCAAAATTCAAAATTACAGGTAAGCAATAAAAATGAAGGAAAAAAATACACTTTTCATCTACGACAAAGGTACGCGTTTCATTTGGTCGTAATTATGATCAACCGGACGTGGAAATTGGAAGAAAAAATGGAAATATTTTTCGACAAACGTGAATTTTCAGTTTGCTGCTTGTTCGAATCGAACGATAGAGTGAAAAAATCAAGCGCGACTCGGTGAACTTTGCGAGGCACGTGCGGCCCCCTTATTTCTCTCGTCAAGCGTGTATGCGTATACGCGAAAAAAGTATGTAGACAAAAGTTGGAGACAGTAGGGATATACTCATTTTTCAAGCGACACGAAACGGTCACGGTTAGCGTGTAAAGCAGTCATTTTTTTACACATCTCTTATTCTTTCGTCTCGCAAGTGGCATTGTCGAGCCGGTAAAAATAACAGAAATTCACCACAGAGAGATTTTTCAAAATCGAAATATTTTTTCAACCGCGACAGATATAGAGAAAGAGCGGGAGTCGCGAGACGATTTAAGAATAAAACTGAAGGTAAAAAAGAAACGGTTTCAAAAAAAAAACACACTCGCACACATCAAGACTGAATAAAACGAAAAATATGAATACAGAAATAATCGTCACAGGAGAGAAGGAGAAAAAAAATGAAGAATGAGAATAAAGCGGAGCTGACAAAATAAAAATAAATCAAGTGAGAACGAGATGAGTCATTAGAGATATCAAATATCAAACGTATACGTGTATGTCTATGGATATACGCATATATATGTATTAAGGACCAAGAGATGCTGCAAGGATCGTAATTTCGTAACGAGGTTCGGATATCGAAACGACTTTGGCAAAATGCGAGTCTCGACGACTCCAAGATATGATATTAAAAAATGAAATAAAAACTCTCCAAGATATATATGTATATATCTCTCTGTGTACAAAGGTGCGAGGGAAGAAAGATTTGCATATTAAACGCCTCGAGATTTATAACAGGCCGTTGGGATGCTGAGGCAAAAGCGAGATGTATTCCGGACAACGCGGTTATAACACCGCGCGCGCGCGCGCGCGCGCGAGTCTGTTGGATATAATATTCTTCTTCGAGGGTGTGCTTATACGGACGTTGGCGACTTTTTTATTTCTATATCGGTAGGAAAGAGACTCTGCAATAATATTACGACAACTGATACTAATGAGGTTAATTAGGCGTTTAATGATGATTGGAAAAAGTCTCGTTTCAGCAACTCATCATCGACCAACTCGAATCCGTTTCTTCGATTACGATTCCCATCATTTTTCAAGGTATTATACTAGCACAGAACGGCTTCATTTACGGTCCCTTCCAAATTTTGTGTAACCTTCGTCGCATTGAAACTAAAAGTTTTCTCCTATCAAAGAATCGGAAACAAATACATTTAATATTTAAAAAAAAAAACATTTTTCCGAAATTTCACAATGGAATTTCCCAATCTTTGCGTACTTTGCAAAGAGCCGGCATTGAATGATTGCGAGGAAAGTTATTAGAAGGAAAAAAAAAAAAAGATCGAATCGTCGCGTCGTCGATCTACTGGTACAACAATCAAGAAGGGCCTTAATGGTGAACGGTACAGGTGAATAAAAAGGTGAAAAGTGAGTGGACTGGTGTTTGGGTTATAGCCAGGCGATGGGAGAAGAAATTGGTGGTGGCTGCAACGAAATAGATACATGGTGTGGGAGCTCGTGCTCGTAACCGAGGGAGTGATGAATGATGGAACGTGTGTTCTCTGCTGGCCCATTGGCAGAGCTCCCTTTGCTCCTTCAGCTCCCTTTCCACGGTCAAGAGTCATTCCAGGCGTTATAGGCGTTAAGCGTCCAATTTATTGTAAACTTCTGACCGACTCGATTCAATCATGTATGTGTGAACGGCAATTCCCGAGCAAGGACATTAAGCATTCAATAAAAAATGAAGCGCATGAGAATTGAACAAATATGAGGGCAACATTTCCAGCAGCCCCACAACCATCCTTTCCCACAAGACTTAAAAACTCGTTCAATCTCCGGTGCAGGTGTAAAAATTTCGAATTTTCAGAATCCTCGGTCAAAATGGGCACAATTTTTCATCTAGCATCCTAAATTTCAAGTCTCGAGCCCCTTGTCTTAAAAAATCACAGCAATTTTTTTTCGTCACAACAAGAATAATTCTAGAATAATTCAAATTTTGCCGACAGTTCCGTTAGGACTAAAAAATATTGTCAAAATAACGAAAATTTTGAAATTATCATCACCGTGTTCAAGAAAATATCGAAATTTTTTTGCCAAAATTTTTTTCTCAGTGGTTTTTTGAGGAAATTGTAGCAAATATTTGTGACGTAACTTTATGCCTGCGATACCATTTATTGATAAGGCCAAGATGATGAAAAAAAATGACAAGGAATCTCGCGAGGTGGAGAAAATCGAGGAAAAATTATGATTTGCCTGCCCTCGCACAGATTAGACCTTTGATCGATTCGAGGAGTGTTTAAAATTTGAAATATCATTTTTTTACAGATAAAATAACGTAACGTTGATGGATCAGTCGTTAAGGAGACTTTTTCTTATGTAATCATCGACACGTGTTGGGGGTTTGGGTCTCTGCTCGATTCTCGTAGACTCTAGAAATGATTTCGAGTCTAATTATCATGCGCGACGTGCAGGCGGCAGAGAGGAGAGGGAAGAGGGGAGAGAAATAGAGAATGAATAGACGGACGTAGCGAGAAGAAGCTGATGACAATAATAGAATCTCATTCCGGGGATTCTCTCGTCATGTTGGATATACATACATAGTTTTTTGGGGTGGTAGGTGCGAGTCAAGGCGAAATGAAAGAGAGGCCGGGGGGGTGATGCTGATGGCCACGCCACACACCAGAAAGGCATCACGAAAGGTTCGTCGGTTCGCGAGAGCTCGCTTTTGATTGATGGACGAGGAAGAGAGAGAGAGAGAGTGAGAGCAAGTTGCCATGTTTATAATTAGAGACGAAGAGAGTCGGAGGAGAGAGGAAAGCGAGAGACGTTTCCGGTGGCGCGCGGGGGATTGGAGCACATAAATGACGTGAGGCAAGCAGCAGAGATATATTGAATAAGGCGTCAACCCAATACGAGATAAATTAATTTAGCCGACGAAACCAAAGATCAGAGGAATGTTGTCTCTTGGCTTTTTTCGTTTGTTTGTTATAATGAAATCCATTAGGAAAGGAGGGTAACGTTTGTCGTTTCTCTGACGGAAGTGAATTAATCGGAAATGTGGGTTGTACGCATATTGATGCATCGTCGTTTTATTTCTCAAAATACTGTCTTTTGCATGTGAAACTATATAAAAGCGCCTTGTTGTCCGCTCATAGAAAACTCACGCGAACGAGAGATAGAATTGTGGAGTAAAAACACGGAGAGGGTTATACGCGCGCACTTGGGGATGTTGTAATTTCCACGTGTTCAGGAAACGCTTGCACGCGATGCGGGCCAGAATAAAACCCGGTGAGTTTCGAGGCGCACGTGAGGCTAGAGCTCGTAATCAGTTTCCAACTCGATGATTTTCACACGCCTCCTTTTACTCGTCTCATGCATGCAAATTAACCGGTCAATTATTCGGCTCTTTTTGACCCCTTTGCTCATTAGTACTTGCAATCATTATAGCAACTTGCTATCAAAAATTCAGGCGATAAAACAAAAATCGAAAATAAAAAACACGTTTTTTTCCATGTTTTTGGATTTCTGATTCTTCTACATGAATGCTGCGTATTTTTCAACAGCTGCGTCTCAAGAAACGGATTGAAAAATATTGAAGCAAGCCTCGCGGGCGATTCTTTTAATGGACCAATCGCGCGACCATCTTGTTTGTCCAAAGCTTGTACAGTTTGCGATCGCGAGTTACATATACGTCAGGCGCGTATCATCATCTTGAGCAGGGAAAGCCTTGAACATTGATCGACAGAGTCAATATTTGCACAATTAATTCCTAGTTCGTGTATACATATGTATATAGTCCGATAGAGAAAAGACGATCGTGATTGCTTAACGAATGACGCGACCGTTCAATCGGCAATTGCGACCAAGGAGATGGATAAAATTTCAATATTTTCGCAACCTTCGTTAAAATAATACGAAAGTGGAAAAAAAAACACTCGTTTCCTTTGCTTCTAGTCGAAAAACGAGAAAATCGTCAGTCTCGAATAATTTTCAACACGAAGATAAACAAACGAGCAACGATAATTTATGTATAGAAAAAAAACTCACCTCGTTTCTGCATAAAACTGAATAGATCATCAAGAAATTCCTTTCGTTTGGGATCGTCATTGATCTCGTACAGCTGCAACACGAGAAGAAAAACCAACATATAGGATATAGATAAAAAAAAAAAAAGAACATACAAATGATTAATCCGTCTTCTCATTGAGAGAAAACGATAATTACGTGGAGATCGAAGACGTTCCGTCTTTCAATTCTCTCTTTCTCGTCGTTTTTGGTCGCTTGTTTTTTTTTTTTTCTACGGCGATCAAGTTTGTGTAGGATGGATCGAGGGATAACGAGGGTCATCTCCGTTTCTCTCTACACATAGGTGCGCGTATACATATCGTCGGCGGGAGTGGCAGGGGGGAAGTACATTATCGAGGGTATCTCTTTCCTCTCGATACACAAACTTGGCGTGTGGTTTGAAAGAAAAAAGCAGTATATACGAACTGTGCGTACAATATTGTGTTAAGTTTGCGGTAACGCGAAAAAGAAAAGGAAAAAACTCACACGCAAAAGTTGAGTAAAAGTAAAACGTAACGCGCACGAGCTCTTGGCGGGACATGGGAGAGCCGTGGTAATAAAAACAGGAGTGAAACGAGCGTGCGCTCGTAGCGACAGACAGATTAGTTAGGACCGATTATAAATGATTCCGTTTAACCCGTCGTAGCTCTCTCTCTCCCTCTCTGTGTTTGTGCTCGCGCGCGCTGGACCAAACAGAAATAAGGACGTATCTCAACTCGCGAGGGAGAAAGAGAGACCGACTGCTTGTATATGCAGAGATCACGAGAGCAAGTATTCTTACGAGATAAAAAGAGGGAGAGAGAGAGGGAGAGCCCTTCGGGCGGTGATGCCGCCGCCGCGCGGCCGGGCGTGTATTATCATATTTGTTATGTACGATGTGCTATATCTAATCTGAAACCCTCTAATTGCTTTTATAATGCGATCGTTTCTTCTGCCCCTCGCTCTTTGGCCCTTCCTCTGTGGTCCTTGCGCCCGTACATGTATCCAGCATACATATATTTACTAATATAATGCATTCTATCGCGCAGCTCCCCGCCCCGAGGCTCACATCCGCGCGGCAAAACTCTTCGCCTCGTTCGCGTCTCGGACAAACGTGAGTTTCGCGACAGTCGACAAAAAACAACAACGCGGACACGATCGATTGCTCCGATGAATGAAATTCCAATGAGAAACAATCGATTCCCTCAACGCGCGACGCGAGATTCTTATCGTATCGTGTGGCTCGATGAGGTAAGAATAAAAATGGAAGCTCTCCCCGCGCGGTGACATCGATGCCTGGAAGAGTCATCTTGAATGACTCGCGCCAAAATATTTCTTTCAAGTCCAAAATGTGAACGTGAGAATGAAAAATAAAAAAAAAACAAAAACAAAAACATCGAAATGATCGTCTTTAACGTCATTTTTTATCCATTTTCATCCAGCACACACAGAAACCTTTCATTCATTCCTCTCATTATTTTGTTTGAGTATTTTTTTCATAGTAACGTTTTTTTTTTACATATCGACTTTCCTCATTCTGGAGTATTAATTCTTGGAGAGATTTGTACTCTCCTCCGCCAGCCGCTCGTTCTCTCTCTCTCTCTCTTTTCTCAACGTAATATTCCACCGCCCTTTTTTCCCTTCGCATTTTGCCGCGTCTGAAAGGTTCGTCAGCCCGTCCAAGCCTGACCGGTATATCAATCAATATGCGCTCGGTTAAACCCCAACAACTTGGTCCATACGGTACATATGCACACATAGACCCAACACACACACACACGTAAGCTCAGCTATCCTTGCAACCCCCGCCAGATTCTCCCTCTCGCTCTCTAACGAGCTCATCTCGCGGTTGCCCCGTGCGAGAAATACAACGTGTATTCTAAGAGAACTCCACCCAGCGAGCTAAAGAGTGACTGATACAGAAAAAGGGAGAGGGAGGGAGATACGGAGGGAAATGCGAACGAAACGAGAACGAGAGATTGAGAGGAGAGGGGGAAAAGAGACTAAAAGAAAATTGTTACAAAATGACCGCTTGATAAATGCTGCACACGGTCTTCCCATCTGTGTCAGCCTTCTTATGCTAGATGAAACTCTTTCTCTCGCTTTCACGGGGGCGTATGCACCGTGTAAATAACAAACAAAAAAAAACAACTAATCGTTCATGATACCAGGTTCCCTGATACCTCTGGGAATGAATGAGCCACGCGGTTCATGAACCCATCAACGTTGCTCATTTCCGAAACCAATTGAAAGTGCTCTCGTTGTGCCCTGCTGAGATGTGCATTTTTCAAAATTGGGGTCGTTTTCATGGAATAAGTGAGAAAAATGTTCTAGGGCTAATTGAAGAAGAAAACAATGATAATTTCAACGGGGTAGGAGTTTGGTAAAGAAATACCGCGATTCTAGGCCGTGTTCGATTGAACTTTACGCTGGTGAACGCGTAGAGCCGTCGTTATGCGTTACGGAGAAGTTGCTGAGAAGGCTCGTGTATACACCGATTGTTATTAGATATGCGGTGGCATTTTTTTTTTTTTTTCACCGTTTTATCTGCACATATCTCTGTATAGATGTGACTATGCATAACTATAGAAAAATGGAAGTGCGTATTACGCACCGTAAACCACACGTTGACCCGGAACGATACTGACGCGAACGTTCGCACACGCGTGAATGTTGCGGCGCGTTAAAAAGCCAAGTTGAAAGGAAATGCAATTTTCTTGCACATGCATTTGCTTAGGCGAATCGAAAATCTTGGAATAATCAATAATCAGTCAAATTCCTGAGCTTGTATTTTCTTTTTCTTTTGGATTAATTTTACGATAAAAATGCAGTTGTTGCGTTTATTGCGTTCGAGCTACTTGTTGGTCGCCTCTGTCTCCTCCGTACAAGTTTGCGACGAGGAGGGGAGAGCGACGACGAAGAGAACGCGAAAGTACATGTGTATACAGTTGTTAAATGCACTCCACCTTTCGGGGGTGCGTTCTCGCTAGGTTTTACGAGCGACAATTATCCAAGTTGCCTTTTTTCCTGCCTCTCCGTACCGACGTATAAACCGCGAGAGAGCGAAAAGCATACGAGGGAAACAAAGAGAGGGAGAGAGAGACAATGGAGAAAAAGTGAGATCGAGATAGCCTGGTGGACGCGAGTGAGTTCGCCGAGTCTCTCTTCCGGGCGATTGAGAGCAAAGATACACCTGCTTCGCGGCTGCCGTTATCCACCGCCGTATAGACATAGAGCTTCGTGTTAAACTACGACGCCAAAGATATTTTGTAGCGCGCACAGTACATTGAATCCGACATCATTGTAACAGCGACGGATCGATTATGTTTTTGCAACGTTTATTGCACGACGATAACCACTACCGGAAATGCACCAGAGTTTATGCCCGAAGGAACAAAAAGCTGAGATCTGAGCCACGACTTTGAGGCGGATCGACTCAACTTTGACCTCGGCAATATAATCGTTCGATCCAAAGCAGATTTCTTTTTCATTTTGGTCCACGTGGACGGGGGATAAGGAAGAAAGTGCAGCCGCCTGCACAAACGTTGGAAATATTTCTAGAAAAGGCACTCATTTTTATCACAAAAAAGATAATTTTGTTGGTCGCGTTCGATTAAACGTTTTCTTTTCAAAAATCACAAAAATTTAGTCATTGCAGCGAAAAATATTCTAGAGATGAATCTATTTCATATCTACACGTATAGACAAGATTTATTTCATGTTTAGATATGTATAATAGAAAAAAGTGAGGTTATCCTACACATCTACGAGTGAAGCGCAGTTTTGCTCGGCCGGTAGTCGCAGAATTCTAGCAAACGGTGTACCAGGGGTCAACTTCCGGTCATAAAGTTTTTAAGCTGCGCTCCAAGCAGCATTTTATTCTTTGTAGAATGTACGCGACCGCACAGAAACTTGCGATCTCGCTGATAAAACTGCACAAAAACTTTGATCATTTCGAAATCTTTCAGGAATAAAAATTTGCGTTCGACTGAACGTTTTTTTGAAAAATCACAAAGATTTAGTCGTGGCAGCAAGAACTATTCTACAAAGTCTCTTCAAAAAGTAAATTTTCGTCATTCCAATCGTAAATTTTACCGACAGTTTCGTTATGCATCAAAGATATTGTCACGAAAAATTTGAAATTATATCCAAAAATTGTCCAATTTTCGCAGTTTGAATCGATACGACGGTTATGCCCCGATTTAATATTTCCTGATGTAAATTTATGAGGTAAATGGCGCGCGGCGATATTCAGGAGCGTTCGTCCATTTTGTTTCGAGAAAACTACCATTATATATATGAGAACGGGTAAAAGAGAGCGAGAGAGAAAGAAGGCTGAAAAAAAAGAATGAGAGAGAGGAGAGAGGTGGTTCCGCGAGGCAATATGCACATATGCTATATACTATTATCGTATTATACATGTGTATGCAGCTTTTCGCTGGTGCACTCGAAGCAGCGTTCTATATAGGAGGGGGGATATCAAGATTGCGCATTATACGAGCGGCCATAATAGCGGCCACCATTACCCGCTTCCAGGCATTGAAGATAGCGAGCGCAATTATAATCATTACGATGCGAGTGCCGTACAAAACGCGCACATACATCGCCGCGCCAGCCTATGTCTGCATCGAGACCCCACACTTTTATACACACGTATACATATTTTATATTCAAATTTTATATCTATAGATATATGTAGGTGAAACGTGCAGTCCGGGACGTATAGTTACGCCCCTATGAAATCTCCATACCGCGTCCGAGGGAGACCGTTTCTCTTATCGTCATTCTATCTCACTCGTATTGACGCGACCTCTCGCCAATTCGTGCATTACGTACAAAAACCTATATCCACCATTGTGGAACAAAAGATTCCGTAATTTACTCAATAACTTTGAACAACTAGAAACACACACGACGCATTTTTATTGGCTACGACAACGAGGTCAATTTTTATCATCCAATTTCAATGATAAGATTCTTATTGAGGGAGCAAATTTCGATTAAAAATATCGTGAATATGAAAAAGATAATGTTGGTTCGAAGGAGCGTCGGAAATCAAAACACGTGAAAAAGAAATTAATTCTTATTGAAAAGTTTATCAAAGTTGTCTCATTCACTGAAAATAAAATTTCGCGCGGTTCCGGTGAATATTCTTGGATAATTTCTTCAAGATTTTCTGCATTTAAAACGAAAGTGTCAGCTAAATTTACGATTGGAATGACAAAAATCGACTTCTTGGTAGTAAATGGTGAAGAGTTGGATGGTCTCGGTGAATTATTTCCTATAAGCAAGTCCACACCGGGTGTGTATCCCGTCGTGAATTATATTTCCATGATTTCAATACTTTTATAGTGCGTAATCCACGAAGGGAGCAGTATAATAGTATAACAAGGAAGTAAAATTTTTTTCTTCTCCTTCCAGCGCGCGATTCGTATTTCATTACGGAGTCAAGCGTAAAAGGGGATGAATTTTAATTTCTTTTATTTTCCATAAAAGTATCCTATACCAGCAAGCGAGTCAGGCAGGAATTAGTATAAAGTAAAAGACGAAAAATAAAAATAGTGAATATGCGCGAGCGCGAGACTCGGAAACGGAAGGATGAAAAGTGTGGCATTTTGCCAGTCACACACTCGCGTTGTAGCCTGCTGTGCATTTTCATAATGCTATGTAGCTGTGTTGGTCTATACGGTATGAGTAATACATTACGACGCGATAAATGTGCATCGCTTATCTACTGCGAACATTAAGGTAGCATGCTCGTAAATAACGTTTTGATCGTGCAATTTCAGTCATTTCAAGCGTTTAGTTATACTTCCTCAACAATGTGAACTGAATCGTGCGATTCTTCGCATCGGCAATTTCTGCACACTCTGTAAATTTAATTTTGTCAAAAAAAAAAAAAACCTCGATAATTTCAAAGTTTTCGTTATTTTGACAATATTTTTCGATCGACAATAAATTTACGATTGAAATGGCGGAAATTTACTTTTTGGTAGAGAAAAATTGGACGGATTGTAATCGAATATTATACATTTTCTAGCATGCGTTCATGAGGTTGATTATTATTATGTTGGAATGATTGTTGTTATCATGAAATCTTTATGACATCCTCTTTCTTTCAAAGTGTTTTTGCTTCGCGCTCGAGCGATCAGTCCTCGAGAGAGATAATGGAAGAGAGCGGTCAATCGAGTGATGCCCCAATAATTGCCAACTCGTTCTCGCGGCTGATTGTGCTCGAGAGTTTCAAGGAAAAACGAAATTGACTGAATGGAAGGTGCAGGACGAGTAATAGTAAAAGATTCTCTTTGGCGAGCAGAGGAAAGAGCTGAGGCGAAGAAGAAAAAGAGCGAGGGCATGGCCGACACGATACGTATACAGCGTGGCTTTCTCGCCAATTCCAATTATTGGGACACAGCGAATCAATCGACCCCATGGGGTCTTTATCCGCAAAAAAAAAAAAAAAGAATGGGAAACTAATCCGATTGCGATTTTCTATCCCGTCTCTTAAGGTCGCTGAAAGAAACTCGATTTCGCGACAAAATACCAAAAGAATAAATGTATACCTATATAAACGCGTTGAGCCAAATATTTTTCGATTATTTCTAAATTTTTGTAATTTTCACAACATTTTCCTTCACGACGAATGTCTCTATATAGCGGTAAAGTCACGTAGATCGTGAAGGAGAGGTGAGATCTGAAAAATTGTTTGCAGAAGATTTCGAATAGAAAGTAACGTCGCGAGTAAGGCGGTCCCTGTGGACCGAAAAATATACGGCAAGGTTGATGGAAATGTGGAACAATTTGCCAAACCGATGATCAATCTTGAATAAATTTGACTAATTTACGATTCGCAACGAGAATTTATGTTGCAGGTTAACACAGTCGATAAATTATACCTCGTGGTAAATAAAATCTGAGCATAAATAAAGACAACAAATAATTAAAGTTTGTTGAGAGAAAAAAAAACGTTGCTAATTGTTGGGAGATGATTGATGATTGTAAAATGACTAATTGTTCGCAACTAAGCAAAACGCGCGTTGTGTATATTGATGAATAAATATCTCAATTTTACTTTGGCCACTCGCGCATTGATAGACTTCCGAAAGAGGGGGGTGAGTAAAAAAATTGTCCACGCAGTTTTTGTCGCGGCAGATTGACGCGGTTGTACAATCGCGGAGCTTCCTCAATGGCGCGGGCCAGAGTCGAGGAGTCGGCAATCGACAAAGAAATATGAAAAAGATCTCTCGCTTTTTCTCTGTCGAGATGTGGGAGGAGAAAAAGTGGCAGAGAAATAAAAAAAAGAGAGAGAAGGGTGACCTTCCGTGCGTCGGAGCAGGGGTCGCCCCTGAAGCGCGGGAGTAGAAAATTTTATGCTCGTAGCTGGAAATATTAAATCGCACCTAAATACGTTTTATGTCGACCGCCCAATAATCTCGGAGGATTGAATCTCTCTTGCTCACGAGGAGACTCTACGGCAGGCAATTCGGCCAGTGATTCCGGTTTTTCATTTAGCCTTCTCTCTCTCTCTCTCTCTCCCTCTCTCTTCGGGTCTCATTGCTCTGGCATAACGCAGAATCTCCTTTATTCCCCGATTCCCTCCAACATCTCAACTATCGCGAGCAGAGTCCTGCTGCCTCGGTCGGTGTATTGACAAACGCGAACAAAAAAATCATTAATCTCTCCGAACCGTGACCCTTTTTCTTTCTTCCTGCAAATCCATTTACAAATATACGGGAATAAAAAGAAAAAACTACCGCGAATTCTGGTGCTTGTTTGATTACAAGCACCAGAACTCATCGCGGTAGTTCGATGAATGATTAATTCATCGAATTATCCTCGCGGTGAATGTAAATTAAATTTTGGAACGAGCCAAACGAGGTTTCTCGTTAGATCGTCGATGCTGACAAATACGTCTTTGTTGATACAATGCGGCGAGAGAAAAATTCCAACAGCCGGACAAACGTACGTTACACAATCAAGAGATTTGTGCCGAACGTGTCAGGCATGGGAATTGGCAGCAGTGCAAGACACGAAGACTCGTGCGACAAGCGATCAACGCCGACACTGTTGCGTGGTCGTGAGAATTTCCGCTTTTTATTTCTACGACGTTTATACGTTTACAAGATAATTAAAAAAACATTTATCGGTATAATTACGATACCGAAGATTTCTCTGATCTTTACTTGTCAATTCAGCAAAGTAGCATCAAAAGGAAAATAAAGGAGACAGCAGAGAAGGAAAGAAGACCGTTGGTACGAGGATGAACTGTCAGCAACATTCACGATTAGAATGACAAAAATTTCTCGCTGCAACGACAACGTTTAATTTTGTGATTTCTCAATAAAACGTATTCAACAAAATATCGACCTTTTCCAACAAAATTTTCTTTCCATTGGATGGACGGTTGTCTAGAACATGATCAGGAATGAGTATGCATATGAGCGTATGAATATAAAGTTGGATGAAAAAAGTAAAGGGAAGGCAAAGTCCGAGGAGGAAGCAGAAAAGGGGTGCGCGAATCAAACGAGAGTGGGGGGAAAAAGGGAGAGGGAGAGAAAACCGTGGCGCTCGATTATAATAAATCAAAGCATAAATAATGCCGGAATGTATGGCCCCGAAAGGGCCAGTCGGCAATCGAATCTCTCGCCTTCCTCGATCTTTCGTATACATATCTATACACGTTCGATATATACGTATATATCTCAAGTAATATGCACGAGTTTGCTTCCCAAACGGTCAACGTGTATTAATGATGGTCGAGTCGTGGTCCGCTGCTGCATCGATCTGCAGCCTTCGGGTGCATAAGCGTGAATATAGCATAATCGAACTTACATATACGATCTGAATAAATTTCATGCCATCTTTGATACCTCGGGAACAAAAAAAAGAAAACTTGCGAGTTTCATCCTTTCATAATATAGATTTTTGCCTGCATATTCAACGTTTTAACCCTAAAACGGCCTTATTTTGTTTCACAATTTTGAAAAATTCATGTCTCGAACGTGAAATAAATTGATAACGCAAGCGCGCGCGGTATGGAGGACAAATTGTTTAAACGGACGATTTCTCCCACGCAAACACAGATCTCATTGTCTCGTTGGAAGCATGGGAATAAAGATATTTGTTTGAAAGAGAAAAAAAAAAAAAAAAGTGACGTACAGCATAGAAGCGCAGTGTACGGAATCGTCTCAAAATAATAATATGCTAGCATGTAGTTAGGTATGTAACATTTCTCAAAGTACGAGAGAGCCGAGATCGAGACACTCTCGAAGCTCAGGCACCGCGCTTATTAACGAGGAAGCGAAACAACTCGCACTCTTACGCTAATCGAACCAACAAACAAAACCTTCTCGGCCACACACCGGCCGAGTCCATTTATACGCGTAAGGAGAAAAGTTGGATTCTCGCTCGGCCAATGGTCTCCTCGACGCTCCTGTTTCTCGCAGAAACTCCGCTATGTACGATATTATTCAAAATCACAACACAAACTGAGAAAAAGAGTTCACTCGATGAGTCGCTTTGGCTCGCGCTCCAACAGAAAAGAAAAAAAAACGAATTCGTGTCTTCGTTTTAGTGCAATAAAATTATAATGATCCGAAGCACTGGACGCGGTTCCTCGAATAAAGTCAAAATCATAAGAGTGAAAATTGATCAGATGCGGGATGAGGAGCGGAAAGAATTATTCTCGCAACAAAGTCAGAAATATAAACTTATCGAAAAGCTGTGACGAAAGAAAAAAGCTACACAAAAAATGAGGAGCAAAGTAAATAAGAAATAAAAGAATATGAGAGGGAGATGGAAAATGATATGCGGGGGGATGAAAGAAGAAGAAGAAGAAGAAGAAATGAGGAGGGAAGATGAGAAACGAGATGAGAGACGGTCCAGGAGGGATGAGAGGCGAGTTGGAAGAGGCAGTTAGCGCGTGTTTACACGACAGCGTTATGTAGCCGGCGACCCCGCACTGAGAGTACCATCATCCAAAGACTCTCAAACGCACACGCATACGCGTCAACGCACAAATCCGGTACAGCAGGGCAAAGTGAACGTTTCTATTTGTCCGGACACCTCACGCGCGCGCGCGCGCTTTTCCCTCTCGCTCCGCTCCATGTTCTTTGTAATTCTTACTCCTTTTTTTCATTCCTTCCCACCCCCCTCGTGTGACATGCCAACGCTCCAAAACGCACAATGATAGTTTTATAATTAACTTCCAGCATCGTCGCGTTGGAAAAAAAAACGAGAGAGAAACGTAAGGAACAAGCTAAACCTCGACCTTGACCAAAATCGGGCAGTTGCACTTTTGATTATCAATAAATTCAGACCTTTTCGAATATTTTCGATTTCTAACGAGACTGTCAGCTAAATTTACGATTGGAATGACGAGTCTTTATAGAATATTTCTCACTGCAATGACGATAGTTTTGTAATTTTTTCAAAATTAAAATTTCATTTTCAGTATCAGAAGGATTATGAAGAAGCTGTAGAAACTCCCAAATGCCATGCGAGATTAATATTTCAATCGAAAAATCACAAGATTGGAGAATATTAAAATATCGGTACATAGTTGAGAACGAAATAAAATTAAGTATTCGTATATCAAAAGAGTGACAATGTTATTGGAATAAATATAAAGGTATTCGGGAATTCAGGGATTGGCGAATGTCGTAAAACGAAATGAAATTCGTTCCGAGCGAGAGAACGATAGAGAGAGAGAAAGAGAAAGGGAGAAAAAAAAAAAAAAAGAGTATGGACTCGGTGCTGGACGAGTTGGAAAATTTAACGATCGAGGGTTTTGAGGCTCGATCGCGGCACGACTCTAAAAAGCCGTGTTTACAGGATAGTCGCGAAAGGAAGGAGCGCGCGTGAATATGAAAGGGAGGGCAAGCACGATTTTATTAATAAT
Organism: Diadegma fenestrale; assembly: GCA_037043255.1. Classification (NCBI taxonomy): domain Eukaryota; kingdom Metazoa; phylum Arthropoda; class Insecta; order Hymenoptera; family Ichneumonidae; genus Diadegma; species Diadegma fenestrale. The sequence continues at coordinate 15,906,582 of CM073313.1, forward strand.
TTTAGTACGTATAGCAAAAAGGCAAAAAGCGAAAGAGAAAGAGAGACACGAGACTCGATCTCTAACCGAGAGAGTCATAAAACCTTCGCCACCGTTGTTGGCATCACTCGACGAGGCAGCGAGAGCAAGAGAGACCGATGATATCTCGTATATACCAAAAAGCATATGCGCCGCCCAACCAAGACCTCCGCACTCGAATATTTTGACCAAAATTCACCGAAAAGCCAGCAGCCAACGAAACACGATCGTAACGATTTTATAGCATTTGAGATGCCTGCTCCCTCCTCCTCCCCCGAGCTTCCACGTTTTACAGGGGGTCTTAACCCCTTTCAATGCCAATCCATAGGGTTTTGTGAGTCAAAATAAAATTCCTCGATCCCAAATCACTCTTGACGCTCGATGACATTAAAAAAGCTTTGTTTCCTCTCGGTAAACGAAAATTCGCTCAAATCGTTGATCGTTTCTTTGCAGGATCGAAACGACATTGATTTTTTTGCACTACGCACTAGTTTTTCTCATCTTTCTTTCTCGACTTGTTCAACATCGCGAGTTGTATGGCGCGCGCGCGCGTGTTTAACATATAAATGAATATCGGAGCCTATAAAAGTTTTAACGCTCCCGTGATTATATTTGCCCGCACAGAGAGACGAGGAGCTTTGCCCCGTTCACTCTTGCGCCGGTTAATCTCGTATTCCTTCAGTCGTTTCGATCTCAACATTATTATACACAAACACACGCGCACACACTCACACACATACCCACGTTTTTTTCTCTTTCAGATCTCCCGGACCGCGAACAATTCTATTTTCGTCTCTCTATATAAATCCGAATCTCAATATGCACGCTTGCGATAGAGAAATTCAATTTTCGTTATCACAGTCCTAAGTCACATTGTCCACTTTGCGAAATCAGCTGATGTGGAGAGATTCCAATAAATCGATGATTAAATGATTCGGAGCGAAAAAAAATCACAAAGATGAAAAATGCAACGTGTCCTAGTAATCACTACAGACTCGGGTAACGATGAATAATTGATTAAACGGATCTAACCTTTTCCAGCAGATTTAACGAAGTTTCGCCAAGATTTTTCGTCGGATTCTCGTAATTTTGCGGCGAGTCGTCGCAGCTCTCGTCCGGCGAATACATGCTGTCGGTCATGATTGTTTGGCAAATCGATAAAAAGCACAATCGATTTTTTCACACAGGATGACACAAGATAAAACGAGGGATCACAGAGTTTTGGTATCAACGACGATTTCAGCGCGGATAATTTTCGTTCAGAACTGTGTAAAAAACTCGTCGAGGATTCCGCCACGCGACGAAGCAATGTTAAAAAATTTTGTTGTTGTTGTTTTTAAATCACTATTGAAAAAAATGCGAAAACTTTGGATTATTATTTGTATATGGTACGGGGGACACGCCGAGATGAGTAAAGTTTTGAGCGTGCCCTTGGCCTGACGAGGCCTTCGATTCGACTGAGGTCCCTTGGATTCCCCGGGGGGTTTATTTCCTCGAGCGGACACACGTTTAACGCCAAGGGGCCCCTCTCAAGAATCCTTCGGCAAAGACGATCTCGGGGGCTTGTTTTTTTCTCTCTCCCGCATGCATTCCGTCTTGGTCGCTCCCAGCAGCCGCCGCACACACCCTTGTCCCCACCACGTGCTCCGAGGCTCTGACGCACCCGAAAAATCGTAGAAAACATCTTCTGCCCCTTCCTCAATCCGGAGCGCATCCGTACGCCCCCGCAGCAATGCAAGACAAATGTGAAAATCTTTCGAGCCCTCGCAATCTCAACTTGTTGCAACGCGTATACGTGCAAGGATCCGTCTCTGTGTGAGTTACGCAGGTATGTGTCTTATCCGAGAAAAAAATGGTCCGTTTATTGGTAATCGCAAAAGTTTCTCGTTCGCAGGAGCAGCAGCAAAACAGGAGATCGAAATGGTGTCCTCGAGCGGAAACGTGACAAGGAAGAATAGCCCCGAGGAACGTGGAGCATCAGGGCTGTAACGGAGGATTCTTCGAGTAGTTTCCGAGCCGCAGCAGCGAAAACCTCCGTTTCCGTGAATCAATGCGCCATAACCGGACAGCAGAGCGACTTGATTTAACGCGGGTCATCCTTGTTGTTGTTTTTTTTTTCTTTTCCATATTCTCGAGGTTGTAAAATAAAATAGGTCCGAAAAAAAGGAGCACTCGGGCAATTGCCGATGCAAGCCGAAAAAGTGTGCAACAAAATACAGCACTAAGAATTATTCAGTTCATCGTGCTCAACGAAATATCGACGTTTTTTGACGAGATTTCATTGTCAGTGAGCAACATGAATTTTACAGGATGCAAAAGTTTCTGGCGCAGCGCGCGAGACTGGGAAAATAGCAAAGCAGCATCGTAATTTTCATGTGTTGTGTACGATTACGCGAGGGCGATTGCCTTGAGCGATGTGTACCGACAGCAGAGCCAATTCGGCACATAATTCCAATGATACATAAACGATATACGTTTGCCATTACACATAGACGGATAAATATATGTGTATATATAGGAAAATGGAAGCTATAGTTTCAACAATTTCTAATATGCAATCACGAGAGACTCATCGACTGTAATCCTTTCCACGAAGTATTCGCACACGAGGAGGCTTTTCGTGTCTGATACATTGGCCGTGCCTGTGTGTGTGTCAAGAATTTTCTGCCAAAAGGACGTAACGGAACGTTGAGACCATTTAAAGGGAGGCCCTTGTAGGAATTGGCCTATCGCTAAGCCCGCTTATGTTGGCGCCCTCTCTTTTCCCTCTCTCTCTCTCTCTCGCGCGAGTCCGAGAGATACAAGCCCCCGGGTACTTTGAATATCGAAACACGCGAGATATACCATCGATCCATCGTCCTGGTGGCTTTTGCGCGTACCAAACAATTTCATTATGCCTGTATGTGTGTGTATTATATATATTTATATATATATTAATGTGCGCGCACCCAATTTTGTCTACGTATGTATAAAGATGAAAATTCCTCGAACGCGGATTGCCCCAAGTATGCGATTATGTAGCGTTGCTCAGGACCCCGAGACTTTATCGATATATAGGATTCATCCCGCACACGGAAATGAACATTTTCTAGAAAAATATATTTTGCTGGATACGTTCGACTAAACATTTTTTTTTTTTTTTTTGAAAAATCGCAAAATTTGGTCACTGCAGCGAGAAATTGTCAAAATGACGAAAAGTTGGCAAACGAATGAATCGAAAAGCTTTTAATGTGGAAAATTCCGGCCGATGAAACGAATATCGTTGGCCGAGCAGGGTCCTGCTGCACCGAGACGGAATATGCGCGCAGCAAATCCGCGTCAAGATGCGTTGTTGGTTCGTTATATTTGCTCACGCCCTTGCTTCGATGACTGCATACCTGACGATTTGAAAATTCTAATCCCGGATTTCAAGAGATGCGTTTGCGAGAGGGGGATGAGCAAGATGGAAGAGGAAGAAAATTTGTACCTGAGCTCTCACCCGATTTACGGATAATTTATAACTTACGAATATTCTCGTTCATTGTTCTAGAAACGACGATTGGTAAGAGGAGACCCGGACGGGACTCGGAATTCTTGCACCGATGCGAGAGGCCGGACGGATGGACGGATTAACGACGAACGCTGTATATGCGTGTGTTTGTTTCTGGGCAAAGAAAGCGTTGGTCGACGAGAATGAGCCTGAAAAGAGCAAGAGCGCCGGGTGATGACTCGAGAGTGACCCGAAGACGACAGGTTGCCCGTTCCGTCTAGAAAATAATTAATCAAGCTCAACAGCAGCCGGATAATGCGATGCCCCGAAAAGCGAGGAAGCGAGAGCAGAGGTAAAAACGTCTGCTCGCGACGAGACCTGCACCATTAAACGCCCGGGCACCTATAATTGGAAATAAATCCTGAAAAATATATTAATAAATGTGACCGTTTGAAAAACAAAACGGTAAAAAAAGAAAATGTTATCGTGCCAGCAAAAATTTGATTGAAGAACTTGAATAATTATATTCCAAGAGGCGCTTAGAAACTAGCTGTTGATCCTGCAAGTTGGAGTATTCATAAAAATTTCACTCGACAGGTATTGAATTTTCTGCAGCGCAGAATTTTCAGCCGAGACGAGATTGTAAACGAGTGGGGGACGCGCGAAAGAATAGATTTTTGTCTCCCGAATAAAAATGATAGGAATTTTTATTTGGGTCGTACCGTTGCGGCAGTAAATCAGTTTATTAGTGAAAAGAGAAAATATTTTCCTCCCGACAGTCAACATCTCATTATTATTAGCTGAGAAACCAGAGTCTTTCAATTTGAGTTTATGACTTAAGGTGAGACCGACGATTCTCGGACAAGGACGAATCCATTTATAGGGTCCATTGACCGTAAGAAGGTTTTAGTCACAATAAAACAATTAAGCATTATCGCGAAACTTCCGACTTGCCGGAACAACCTTTTTTGTGTCCATGCTCGAAAGTTGGAAGAAAACAAAAATTCCTTCGACAAACTTTACGGATGGAAAGTTGACTGGAAATTTCGAAAAAAATGACGTAATCTAATACATAATTCTTTTTCGCGAATGTCCCTGATCGGGGCTCCGATCGCTGCGCGCCAGACTCGCGAAGGAGAGTGGGCAAAGTACTTGTTGGAATTTCAAGTATTTATTGTATTCGAAATGCACAAAACGAGAGATAAAGAGAAACAGAAAGAAAATGATGTTGCGGGAGAGAGGGCCTGCAGTCACGCACAAGACGCGTCTGCTGTGAAGGAGAGTCGCACTCTGCTGCCTCATTCGCGAGAGAGTAGCTCGTGCACTTGAGATACGAGTCTCGAGAGTGCGCCAATCGGACGCAAGAGAGATGGAAAGAATGAAAGAAAAAAAATGTCAAGAGCAAGCGAGTGCACGATATTAAGTAGGTAAAGTGCGAGAGCTAGATTGTGACTCTTTCGCCTCAGTCAGACACCTGTACGGAACAGGTTCGTGTCGCGTCAGAGTCGTTTAGATATATTTATATATATTGTTTCAATATCTGCGTATATATGCAGCAACTAGAAGGCGAGACAGCGTGTGCATCGAGCACGCATGTACTAAAGTATGTGCGACAAAGAAAAGAAGGCGTGTATAGCATAGTGTATAGATGTACGTATAGGGGGCGACCACGTGTGAGCTCACACGAGACGAGGAACGATCGCTCGAAGGGGGGGGATAAGTACATGGAGCAAAGTGGAGGTACACGCGTCTTGTATGCTCAACACGTGCACGTAGATTAGAACAATGATATACGCAAATATTAAGAACCGAGCTCATTAAAAAAGATCATTTTTCAAATTCGATTGGCAGATTAGTCATTAGTCGGGCTCGTGCCTTTACGGCAAAGTATATGCATGTGTTTTATGGAACGCGCTGTTTGCTGCAGCGACTTGGCTGTGTATTAGAGAAAAGCGCGTAATAATAGCACGTGGGCAGCGAATAAAGTTGCGCGGCAGACTCCCCATCATTTGTACCCACGCATCGCGGTCTTTGCTCCTCTTGTTCGATTATCCCAAGTGTAAATCTCGATATGCTGACAATGTCGTAAACATTCCGCCGCATATCGCGTTGATTCGGTTCCGTTTCAAAACCTTTCCTGCGCTGTAGCTCTTGCGCCCCGCGCCCTTTGGCCCAAACTCCGAGGCATGAATATGTAGGTCAATCAATCAAGGTCCATTATTTCTTTATCAAAACGCAGAAGCAGGTGCGATAAGGTCAATATAAAGCGGAGGGTGTTTGAGCGAAAAGTTTGACTCTCTCGGGCAGAAAAACGGTGGAGAGAAAATAAAGAACGAGAGGGAGCAGGGGGATGAGAAAAAATAAAAGGCCCAGCATCCAGCAACAGCGAGGATGAAGGAGAAGATGAAGAAGAAGAAGAAGAAGAAGAGAAGGGTGGAGGGTGGAGGGGGTGTTCTCGTCCGCAGGGCGAGAATAAGAGAAGCGATGGCGTGATAAATGATCGAGTATTTAACACTCTTTACGTATTAGCATATAAACTACGGGCAGTCCATAGATCTTTCGTGGCAAAGGCATTAACAGACAGGGAGCAGAGCATGCCACGACTCTCTTCTTCTCTTTCTCTCAATCTCTTTCTCGCTTTCGCGGCATTTACCAAGCCATGCGCTCTTTCTCTCTCGCTCTTGCGGCGTTTCAGGTATTTCAAGAGTATAAGCGATTCCCGTGAGCTCATATAACATTGTCTTTGCAATAAATACAAATATACCGGTTCTTCATTGTCACAACTTGTATACAAAATAATTTCAAGTATCGTCTTTATAGAAAAATTCACGTTAATCGCTCGAAATATTCAACATCTAGATAAAATTTTCCAGACATTTCTCCACATCTCGATTGAAATGCAAATTATTGTGTAAATTGAGTACAAAAAAAAAAAAAAGTAATAGGAAATTTACTCCGAGGAATCCGGACAATTTTGTCGAAAAATATTCCGATACTCAATACACATCAATCAACCATCACTTATTGCATGATTAATCAACAGCAAGAATCAACCGTAAGTTTCTCCGCCTCATTAAAATAATAATAATGGTAATAATAGTGAAACGATGGTCGAAATGGAAGAAGAGATGGAGCGAGGAAAAAAGATGGTCGATTAAAATGTATGCGTAAACATGATGAATGTGCGTGTGTGCAGCGTGAAAAGTTCCGAGACTATCAGGCTTTTTGTATCAAGAGAGATTTTGTTTATAGATGTTGCCGAGCTGATGTGATACGTTGGGCGATTAGACGACCGAGGGAAAGAGAGTCTCGGGTCTAATAACCTCGCTGGCAGGCGACCTAATCGTTCCTTAATAAACTGGCAAGGAGAAAATAAGGGGTCCTTAAAGTGTGCAAGTATGTATGCCTCTATATCGCGTCTATTTTGGTTGGTTGAGTCGAATAAGAGGGAGCGAGTAAGAACAAGATAAAAGTGAGATTTGCTGATTAATTGATTAGGGAGGCGCCAAAGACCGCCCTGCGTATTACACGAGTCCGAAACCCGTCATTAAGGGGCTCGTTCGTACACACATATATATCCTCCTCGATTCTCGTCCTGAACATATAAAGGCATTTGTAAAGCAAAAGGGCCCGAAGCCCATTTCATTTGTAGGACTAGATCGTGTGAGTTACACTGAAAATTTGATTTTGTCAAAAAACGTCGATAATTTGTTCATCACGGTGTGACCTGAATATTTTTGAATGTAATTTCAAATTTTTAGTCGAACGTTATCCGACAAAATCTTGAAAATGTTTCTGTGCACTGCATGCAGGGCTTGAAATATCGCATTTCAGGAAAAAACCAAAAATCAAAAGAGATTTACGTAGGTCGTTAACGAATTTTTTGGGCTACGGATTCGACATCCTGAAAAACTTGCCCATCCGCGTAACAGCGAGGAAAAGGGAATAATTTCGCAAGGATTGAACCTGTTGTTCCGATCGTTTCCGGTTGCCCGCATGCATCGCTCAACATGGAAAGAGTTTTGTCCTTCGGCCGGACAATTTCATGCCCTTCAAAAATTCTCCCCGATTACATATCGCTTCGCCCGAGTTGATACAATCGCGTTACCAAACTCCCGAAAAAACATGGACACGCCGCAATTTTATCGTGGAAAAAATCTCTTTTGCTCCACGACTTTGTGTATTTTCCCAAAACAAGATGCGACAAGATATGACAAGAGAAAGAGAGAGAGAGAGAGCCTGCCGTTATTTCGCGTGTTACGAGACCGGAGAGGCCGAGACAGGTGTGGAATTGTTCTTCCCTCTTTTATCCTGTTTAATTAAGGGTTTCGACGAGGCAAACTTTCATGGCTACTGTTCAACACATCTTGCATTTTTTCTTCCAGCACATATTTTCATTTCTTTCTCGATTCGATTGGCCTGAAAACGCTAATTAGTCATGCCGCTTGAAAAAGCTCAACCTCGGCGAAAACATTCCAAGGACAAAATTCATTCTCAGAGTCCAGCGAAGCGTTACCAAACTAAAAAAGTCCCATGTCAATTTTTTTCAATGAATTTCTCACCAAATTCCACGCCCAATTATCTCAATTATACTGAAATTTAAATTTTGTTGGAAAAATGAGTTTTGACTGATTGAGGCGAAAAATAGTGGGAAAGAAAAATGTAGTAAAAGTGTACGAGAGTCCGAGGTGGGGAAAGGGTTTGGGGTGGTGAACGTCGTTGGACATGGTCAGAGCTGTGGAACGAAGAGGTCGATTCTAGGTAGGCATAAAACGTGGCTGATGTACGCCAACCGGGTCTCAGATCAAAGTCCCGGCTTTCAAACAATGTTACTGTATAGTTTAGCTGTTGTGCTGCTCGGTGCATGGCTGCTGCCAAATAGCTTCGAGTCGCGTTTCTCCGCTTTCGCGCGACTCGTGTTAATGCTCATTTTACAAATATACATATACGCACATTATAGCATTGTAGTGTGTCGAGAATTCTTTAAATACGCAACGCAAAGCCCAACGGCAGCAGACACGGAGAGAGAGAGAGAGAGAGGGGGGAAATAAGAGAAAGACACGAGACAAGGGACAAAAGAAACTGTTATCCGACGGTAATGGGTTCCAGGTGCGGCGCTTGCACAGTGTTCTCGCGGACTTGTTCTCCCGAGTGCTGGTCGCACACGCACCAACCAACTCTCTGTACACTTGGTCGTCTTTCCTGTTTCCCTCTTTTAATACACGTATGCATATTATTAATATATCTATAGAGAAAAGGAGCGAGCGAGAAGCTTCTATATTAACGTACACGACCAAACTCATTTCAATATTATCGTCACGGTTCGCAAACTCCTTTGGTCGCAGGCTCGCACCGAGCCGCAGTTAAAGAACCAGCGCGACGAATAAACGATCGTAATTTTCGATAATATTTTATTACAAATATCTACTATCAATGCTCGGGGTTGCGGTATTGCTTGCTTTTTTTTTTTTGCGTCAAGAATTACGGGAACGGAAAAAACGGAAAGGGAGTTGAAAATCAGAAATATTGCTGAATCAAATGAAACTGAATGAATTTGTTAGATTTTGAACGAATGTATATCGAGCAGCCGGGAAATGAATTGTTTTACGTAAATTTTTTCAGCTGCTCCCTTAATAGACGACAAGCAAACGCGCGATTCTTTGGTTGAAAGGAGAAAAAAAAGCGAAAAAAAGCAACGAGTTAAAGTGGCTGGTTGGGCAAATCGAGTTCTCGGCACGTATGGCCGATTTTTGTGATCGCCGATTCGTGCGAGAAACAATGTGTTCGGTGTGTATAACATATTTTTAAGGGGGACGTGCCGCCTACGTCTTTCGCTCTGGGTTTATATGCATCGGGAACATTGTTTTGTCGCGCGAAACCCGATTTGCGGTCACGGACCCAAGAATTTAGCCTTCTTTCTCACTTTCTCTCTTTCTCTTTTCTTCGCACGCACCTCTCTCGCCCTTTTTCTCTCATTCTCTCATGCTTCTCATCGCTGCAGCGCTCGACTCTCGTTGCCGATTTTTGCGCAAAACTTGTCGTTTGTTGCATTCGTTACTTTGTTTCGACATCCGTCCCGACTTTATACACAAACGCGGTGGGAACCGTAGCAGCTTTCGCGAGAGACGTCGAGAATTACGTCTCTCGATCGATTCGATGAAACAAGTTTAATTGCGCTTAACGCGATCTCGTCCACCCTCCAAAACGATCAAGAAACTCTCGCATCAACGAGGGAAAAACTCAATTTTCTCTTCCGCAGCAGCTTCAGTGAAATCGGACAAGAATCTATATATGAAAGTTTGCGACCAAGTTGCTGATTGAATTTGTGATTTTTGAAAAAAAGTTTGGTCGAACGTATCCAACAAAATTTTCTTTTCAGTGACACGGATAGCAGCGTTTCAGTAAAATCAACAATTGTAAAAATGTAGTAGTAAAAAACACACACGCGCACGAAAGAACGTTGCGTCAAGTATTTTCCTTGGAAGAAGTGAATCAGAACGTACAAAGAGAAGGAAGAAGAAAAGAAGAGGAATTTTTCGAGAGCCATGACAAATGCGAGTGTCTCGAGTGATGCGAGTAAATTCTCATATATTGGTGAAGGGCGACGGAACGAATTTATGGAGATGATACGTGCACTGGTTCGAATACATAAAAGACACGTGATATAGATTCACGCACACGGAGGAAAAAAGGCGGAAGAGTAAAATAGGCGTCGTGGCGTCGACGGCGAGTCAAAGTAGCGAGTGTGTATTTTTTCCTCAATTTTTCATCGTTTTTTCATACATTTGTTTCCGTTTTTTTTTTTTTTTTCCTTCATTTTTATCATTTTTTATTCTCTGCTCGGTATTGGACGTTAACGGGCAATAAAGGAGGAGCGTATTACGGATTCACGGGGCGATCTCGTCAGCTCGCGGGGTTCCATTATATCGCCGGTTAATAAGATGCGCGAGGACTTAAATCACGCTCGGATTTTCGAGAGACGCGCTCGTGTTCGCCATACCACACACTTCATATCGAAAAATAAAAGGAAAAATAGTGAGCGAGAGAGAGCGATATGAGCCAAGTGTGTGCGAGACGAGAAGAGATGGCGCGAGACTTTGACCACGAGATAAAAAATGTACATGCGTGTGTGTACACACAAAAGAAAAAAGGACAATCGAATGATTTGAATAGAGAACACGACTCGAAGAGTATGTCTTTTCTCTCTCTCTTCGTGTGTTGGCATGGAGGAAGATTTCAATTTGTCTTGATTAGTGCCGACGTGAATATTGAAAAAAAAAAAAAAAAAAAAAGTTGCTGTCGACAGAGGGCATAGCGAAACGTACAAACTGCCCCTCTCTCGGTAGCCTCTCTCCAACTTTTCTCTCTCTCTTCCGAACACGGTCTCGCTCTCTCGAACGACCATTAAATCTGTATATACGCGGATACATATACTAAATCTATGAATATGCACTCTTTGGTACGCGTTCTTATCTATGAATATGAATACACAAGTTTGAATAGGATCACGTACGCACGAAGCTCTCGTTCTTCCTTCGTTCCTCGTTATTCTTCGTAAACTTGTATTATATTCGTATCGCTTTTTTTTTCTTTCTTTTTCTCCCCTCAAACACCGCGAGCGCGTCCATTTGTCTCTTGTATTCTGTACGTAAACGCAACACCAACGGGGTCACAGGAATAATCGCGCCAAGCAATAAATCGCGATACGCGCGGCTATCGGAAAAAGTTAACTATATACCCAATTGTTTTATTATGGAAAATACAGAAATGCATTTTGCAAGAGCCAATGCGCTTTCGAATCGATCGCGGAATTCAAGGTTAATCGAAATAATTAAAAAATGAAAAAAAAATCTTGATATCGCGTCGTGTTGCTTGTGGAAAATCTGTCGGAGCGAATTTTATTTTTCCAATAAACTCCAATTTTTCCCAAACTTTTCGAAATGTCACGCAAGCAAAGTCACGTTAAATGGTATCGTGCGAAATATTATAAAATATTTGTATCGATATTTATTGGCGTGCAAATCGTTCCGAAATACATTTCTCATAGCAGAAAAGAACCGACTGTTGGTATATAATAAGAAAATATATGTGTATATGCCGCGGGGGTATATTAATTACGAGGATCGGAATCGTTCGATCGCGAAGAGCACACCGACGCTCTAAGGTCATTAAGCGCGATCGATTAAACGCGAAGGGTAAAGGTTACTCTCTATATTCCTCCTCTTTCTTTTTCTTCCACTATCTGTATCGTTTCTCTCTGTGTATACGTTGGTTCCGTGTATGTCTGCGTGTATATAGACACAAATAATATATGTAGAGTCTCGTCGAAACGGACGTTTATATATTGCTCGTTAATTCCTGCCAGAAACATTTGTTACAAGGGGAGAAAGTTTTCTCTCTCTCTCGCTCCCTTGCACGCTTCATTTTTCGATACTTTATTTTCTCTATGTCGATTAAAAACGCGCGTATAGATATATATCCGCGTGTACGATGAAGCGTTAATGACTCTGCTCGGTATAACGATCTTGCGCGTTCATTTGAGTCATCGATTCGATCCTCACCGGCGCGAGCGATCGATCGTTCCTTCGTTATATTTCGTCATGTAAATTATACAATTTGTCAATTTTAACAATATTTTTCATTTCCAACTTCTTGCTGCAATGACAAAATTTTAGTGATTTTTCAAAAAGAAGTTGTGAAAAAGTTTGTCCAACAAAATTTCTTTTTTAGTATTTCCTGCTTGAAATTATTAATCGCGTTGACGAAGAAAACGTGTATCGACGATTGGGATCGGTGGCTCGAATGAAATATATCTGCGTCGGGACTGCCTGTCACTTGATGGGAATCGGTGCGTTTTCGTTGGAATATAGATTTGTATATATTCCGTAGTTGATGGGGAGAAAAGTGTCTTATGGTCGAGACTGATTCATGCACTTTGGCCTGCTGCGTCGAGCGACCGTCGTTGCGGCTTTAAGGACGATTTTATCGCGACCCGAATCAACGGCTTATCCCTCTATGGGATCAGTTTTTCCGGTTCAATAATATTACGACACCCTCCGAAGAGATTATATTATTAGAGGAATTGGAATTTTTTTTTTTTTTCTTCAACGCTTATACGACTCATTAGTAAACACAACGAGGATTTAATCTTTTTCTTTCTTCCTCTCCCTCTTTCACCTTTTCCATATTTCTATATAGGCATTTTCTCTCGCTTTCTCTATTACTTGCGAGTTTTCGTATCGGCGTTGTATCTCGACGAGTGCAAAATCTTAATTTCCAACTGCACGAAAATCCAACCACGCGATACATCACGTGCGCCCGCGATCCCGTGAAAGTTTATTTTTCCTGAAGCGCACATCAAGTTTCTTCATTTTTATCCTCCGCCACGGTGTACAGTTTGAATTCAACCATTATATTCGCTCCCACTCGTCAAACAACCATAAAACGACGAAAAAACTCATCAGCAAAAACACGACTCGATTTTTAATCAACCTGAATTCGAGGAGCTCGCGAAATCAATTTGACTCCCGATTGTGACCCAACGTCGCCAACTGCAATGACATATTTTCCGAATTTGGCAATGAGAACGAGAGCGGCGGATGTGTAAAAACTCGAGCTGCATACTGAAAAGAAAATTTTTTTGGATCCGTTCGACTAAACGTTTTTTTTTTGTAAATTTTTGCCATTCCAATCGTAAATTTGGCTGACAGTTGCGTTAGAAATAAAAAATATTGTCAAAATACGGAAAATTTTAAAATTATCCAAAAATATTTGCGTGTCCAACGAAATATCGACGAAAAGACCTGATAATCGGGAACACGGTCGAAGAAATGGCGTGAACGAGGCGAAGGAGGGGAGGGGAAGCCCACCTCGCTGTATTAAAACAACGATTCAAGTGCAAGGAAGACCGAGTCAGAGAAGAGAAGGAGAACGAGAGAGCGGGAGGAATGGAGTTTTGCTCAAAGTCCGCCAAGTTATGGCCGCTACATCCGCTTCCGTCCCACGGCCCTATTCTCCTCTAATTTCCCGTGTATCCCATACTCCTGAGTGTACACGTACGAGAGAGGGAGAAAGTTACGTACACGATGTATACGTAAAACGTATATAATACAGTGTGTGCTTGTGCTGCTAGCTTGCTTCATTTCTACTTGCTCACGGGCACTTGACGGTTTACGAGCCGCCGCCACCACGATGTATCAGCCCCTCGATGGTCTTCGACCTGCCTCGACCTACGCGCCCTTCCCTCTAGATCCCTCCACCCTTCTCATCTTATTCTCGCGCCTCTATGTGCTCGAATAAACTCTCGCAAATTGTTTTCGCGCCATTATCTCAATTTATCCCAAGCCCTTTCCCGCGTGTCATCTTTTTGCGATGCTGCAATTGCGTCTCGACCCTCGTGAATTTTGAACGTTTAAAACGTGCGACGCTCAAGTAGTTTTTCATGACTCGCGTGCACCGTATTACAGACTGCACACCAGGAGAAAAACACGAAAAGATGAAAAAATAGATGATGCGAAAGGCGAGAAGCAAAAGAGAAAGAGGAAGAAGGAAGTTTGGCAGCTGGAGACTTTGGGCTGGGCGCGGTGAACGCGCGAGGCCTTTGAGAGGCCTGTCGGCCCGCGTGCCGCACCGCGCCCCACCGTATATCCGACTACACACCCCGAGATTTGAAAACAAAAACAATCTTTCGGCTAGAGAGCGGTGACGTTGTTTCCAAACATCGTTCGACTCTTTGCGAGGTAACCTGCCATTCCCGCGTCTCTAAGACGGCACATACTTTATTATATATTTATGTTGCAAGACACGACCATCGATATAAACAAATATATTTTCGTCAAACACGTACTTGCACTGAATATTAAATCGTGTCAAAAAATGTCGATATTTTGTTTAACACGGTAAATTAAATATTTTTGAATAATTACAAAATTCCGAAGAGACTTTTTAGAATATTTCGCGCTGCAATGACAACATTTTTGTGATCCCAAGTACACTTGGAAAAATGTCAAAATTTCTCATTCTCTGAAGGAAAAGTCAATTAAACGTGAAGAGTCCTGGCGATTGACAGATTTTCAGAGGATTGTATAAGGATGCGAGGAAAAAAAATGCGGAAAGGGGATTTTTCCTGCAGTATAAGGACGCGAGATATGATCCTGCGTTTGTTATTATTCTCCGTGAGCACGCGCGTGTCTAAAATTAGGTGCCGCGTGTCGCGCAACAATGCTGGGGCATCCTCGGCATCTGGATCACACTTTCTCCGCATGTTTCGCTTTTTTTTCCTATACGCGAAGCTCATCGAAAGATTTCCCAAAGACCGCGAGAGACAGAGAGAGTGTGTTCTCCCCCTATTTCTTGTCACTCGTTGGTCCCATAACCATCTCCCTATTTCGAGGCATCATTTTCCCTTCGAGAATCTCTCGAAAGAGAATAAAAATAATGTGCTCTTGCGAGAGAGACCCCTTTGACGCGGGTGAATACGATTTTCCAAAAGTTGTTCGATTCCGAGAGACTCCCCGGACAGACTCGTAGACAATCTGCTTTTTATCACATGTGCACCAACGCAAGCTGAAGAATTTTTCAAATTTCTCCTCCGCCTTGTCCTATCGGGAGATTCAAATTTCAACTTATTGGGGCGGCTCGTTATAAAATCACAGCATCGTCTGTACTCTATTTATACAGCACATTTATATGTCTATTTATATCGCCTCGGCACACACATCTCTTTACATCGTAGGGAAAAAAAAATAAATAGATAGTCTTCAGATGTTTCGTCGATGGATAAAAATCTTCATTTTACTTGGTGCTTCAAAGATTTATTGGAAAAACGAAAAATTCTTTATATCGTTGCATCAATCTGATCAACCGGGTGCGAATTATTGTCACAATAAGTTTTATGGTAAAAGCAAAGCTCAAGTTTGCGTCGAGATTTTAATTGGATATTATTTTTGGACCAGAGTGGGAATGAAATCGCGTCGCGCCCCCCAATGTGCGTCCAACATGCGATTTTTCTTCATCTTTTTTTTTCGACCTTTTCTTCCTTTCCGCGCGCTTTTTATTCACGAAAAAGAGAGAGAGCGAGCGGCGAGAGAGAGATGAGCTTGTGCAGAAAGATCGCACACGAACTTTGGAGCTATATGGAGTGTTTCATTTGCTCGCGAGATGCGAGACGCGCTTCTCGCGCCCCGGGAGCCCCTTGAATTCCCGGTATTTCTGATATTTATAATCGCGAAAGACTCTCCGGGTCGCATTAAAAGGCCCGATTCTCGGATTAGCGGAAGTCGAAAGAGCAAAAGTTGGAATGAGACGGATCGAGGAGCAAGATCGAGCTACCGAGAGAGAAAGAAAATTACGACTGTCTCGGCGGATCTCTCTCGTTTGGGAGAGACGACCGACACATGTCGGTGGTGTCGGTAAATGCGTTCTATACCTCTACGCCTTTTGCTTCCAAAGTTGAGATTCCAATTATTTTTCAAAAAATCAAAGTCATTGGAAAATCGAGCCGACGTAAACGTCAACGAAAATAAAAGAAAAATAAATTAATTATTCCATGCGATAAAATTCTTGAAAAAAGCATGAAAAGAATTTGAGAACATTAATGCATATTAACCCTCGAAGCCGAGCGGTGTGTGTGGCGTCGTTTGTGCGTTGGGACGGCGAGGACGAGAGCGCGAGAAGAGCGGGCAATTAAGCAAATTACGCGACCCACGCGACCGAGAGTTTCTGCGAGCGAGTTTCTCGGTCGGTCTTGTGTTTGCTCGGTCGCAACAAAATGCGCAACGAATTGGATTCGAGCAATGCATTCATTCATTCATTCCTTCGCGCGATACGAGCCGACCGACGTGTATGCTCGTTCGAGTGCAAATACGTATATGGCTCAGAAAGGTACAAAAAAAATCAAAGAAATAAATAAATTCACAGGACAATGACGAGAGGACGCGAGTTGTCGCACTGTCTTTCGTTACTTTTCACCCTTTTCGATTGTTTTTTTCATAGTTGGTTGGATTGAAATATAAATTCTCAGTCCACCAGCTCCTTGTTCAACGAAACGTCGATAATCGTCGAAGCTTTTCATCTCCTAATTTTCATAAAAAACGTTCGTTTCCATCCAAATGCTCGAGATTGAAATTTCGTGATGAATGCAAAGAAATGGAAATATCGTATCGATCCAAAAACCAGGATAATATATGCTTGACAAGAGCAGCTGCCATCGCGCTCATCGTGCATCCGTCATTACGCGTTATTCGCTGCTGCAATTTTGGTGCGTACACATGCGCTTCGTACTTTATACACGTACGTGTCAATTTGGAGGTGTATTAAAAAGCCTAAAGATGTGTAAGTACGAGGGGGCTGGGTGAATGCTCGTAAGGTGGAAAAGGACGAAGGATACGAGAGGTCTCTCGCTTCGACTACTTCCTCAATTATCTTTGGATGAGAGGCGCGCGACGTTCGCTCCGGAGAATTTAGCCCCGAGGGACCCACACGAGGCCTTGGCATTGAGATCTCTTTCTCTTTCTCATCCTCGCTATCCCTTTTCAATTCTCTCTCTCTCTCTTCTCTCATATCTTTCCAAGCAAAAGACTTTACTGACTTTATCGACAACTGCTGCGAAGAGAAAAAATCCCAGACCGACCAACTGACACGTTTTTATCAAGTTATCCTCGTCTCTTCATTTCCTAAACTTGCCAACGACACATATTTCTTGTAGGAACGTGAACTGAAAAGGTTGGAAACGATCGATATCGAAAATCAAAAAAATGTTGTCATTGCGCAGCAAGAAATATTCTAGAAAGTCGATTCGAAAAGGAAAATTTAATTTTCAGTGTGCGCTTCGTGTCGAAACGTCGCGACTGCAGTTCACGACACTATCTGCTGCACACAAAACGAGCTTCCTTTTTGACGTTTTCCACTGCTCTTCGGAATAATTATCCCAATAAATAAATAATTCATAAGACACGAAGCAATAATTAGCACCAATCAATTACTAATTAGCATATCGTTAATTCCCACAATCCCATTTTATCATTACGCTCAATTTCCTGGAACTATTGAAATTAATTGAAGCCGGAAATGGCGAAGAAAAAAAGAATAAAGTAGAGCGAACCTGCTGAGTAGAGAAAACGGAATCGCTGCTCGACACGTGAAACATCAGCTCACCGACGTTTCTATAATGCGCGTGAGGAAAAAGATAATAAAGATATGAAAAAGTGATTGTATTGACGGAGAATCTCTGACTTTTCTTCATATATATTATCTTGGTAATCTCTGGATCGTAAAAGTGACGTTTCATAGATCGCGTCAGTCGCGATATATGAGATTATATATGGTCGAAGAAAATGCAGATGCTGCATGAATGTCAAAGAGTTCGAGAGGTCATGAGCACTGAGAATATGTGGACTCTCGCATAATAATGTGCGTAGTAACAATTGTAACGTACATTTTTATGCGCATATTCATAAAAATAAATGAAAACAAAATGCTTTGAGAGAGCAAAGGGAAAGAGTTCTGCGTGAGCCTTTTCTGTGTGTAAAGTATCGAGATGCGGCACTTTGTTGCAGAAAACTGCAGCGGTCACGAAAAGAGTATGAAATTTTTGACAAGAAATCAAAATTGAGGGTTTCATTGAGTTCGTAAATAAAAAATGCAATTAAATGTCGACTCCGAAATGTGCAACGTTGAGATTCAACAAAAAATATTATTTCTGTTAATTATTTATCAAATATTGAAAATCAAGCCAATTTTTCGGTCGTTTTCTTGTCTGGACCAAATATTGATTGATAATAATAATAAGCCCCGTTGAAGGAAAAACAGAATTTCGTTGAATTTCAACGATGAAACGTCTTGAACAAGATATAAAATGACTGAATCGAGAAAAAATAAGAGTGCAAATCCTTGCCGAGACACGGTTAACCAGCCCATAAGAAAAGTTTCGTACACGTCGTGCGTGCGGAGAAAGAATGTCAACGATACTGCAAGTACATAGGATCTTGGTGTAAACGTGTTTCTTGATGGATGAACCGTGGAGCGCTCGTAATACAAGCGAGATTCTATGCCAACACCTGCACACACGCGTTACAAGCTCTTTGACTCTGGCACACGTGAATAAACGCATGTGTGCGTGAATGAAAGTATAAATGGCATGTCAGAGAGAAGGTCCGTTGCACACACCGCGACGACGCCTTCCGTATAGGTTCATCCAGTCCGACTGCATTTTGGTCAATGGATTTGAAGAAGAAAAAAAATGAGATAGGAGGCAAAAATAAAAGAAATTTTCAACGAACGTGCGCGACGAGCTTACGTTGAAAAATTCGAAAAAAAAAATCGAGTTTTTTTTTCATACGTGCCTCATTTTTGAGGATAAGACGATGATGGAAAACTCGGGCAAGATTAATAACCGCCAGCCACCGGCAGCATGAAAATTAGAGATGTTAAATATCCCGCTGACGTATATACGTGTGTTGTACGTAATGCGTACATATATGTACGCGTTCTTTGGACCTGCAGGAGACGGCAGAGAGGACTCTCGTAAATATAGTTGAATGAGCACCGACGACACTTGCACCCACATAATTCATTGAAATTCAAATTAAACGCGCAGTGTGTACATAGCTCCTCGTTATTGTCTCTGCGATATGCGATGAGACAACGAAAAATTGATAAATTGTTGCGGAAAGGACGAATTTACGATCGAATTATTCCAACTGCAAAGTTCGATCTTCGTGTCAGAGTCTCGAAAGATGGAAGCAAAACTCTCGTAGAATATCTGCTTGGAACGTAGGGGAGAGAGGGAAAAAGCATTTATCATAATAGCGACAAGTCGGCATCATTGTCCCTGAATAAGAATCCTTTGATATGTTAACAGAGGTCAGAATGTAATTCCTCTCGCGTCATACGAGAGCGATCGGTATAATAGAGAGATCCGTCCTCGAATTTGAGATTCGGTACAGCGACGCGCGCATAGACTTAAATATATACATCAACGTCACTGTGAATGGGAATAATAAAATCCTTTGATACGAAAATATGGTCGAAACGATTTGACAAACGAGCCTGTACACCGAAGCATTTTTCGATCATTTCAAATGAAACTGTCGGCAGAATTTACTTTTTTTGCTGCAACGATTTATTTTTGTAATTTTTAATATTCTTTTGCAGTGATACTCCTCGTACGGAATTCCGAGTCCACCGCGAACGAGAAAAACTGAGAATTGTCAATTTAAAACAAGAAACTAAATGAAACTCGGTAGCAACTGGTCTCGAGACAGCCTTCGAAGGGAATAACGAGGAAAATCAACAATAATACCAATAGCGCGAAGGATCCTCCGCGAACAATTGGTTGGCGAATAAAAGAAAGAGAGCAGAGAGAGAGAAAAATAAAGAAAAAACAAGGGGATGAGTGTTGGTTGTTTCTGCAGTGCGCCTGTTTTGCAGCTCGTCAATTTTACGATGGAAAAATCGGGGCGTAAAGGAAAAAGACGCGATGAGCCTCCGAGAGAGAGAGAGTCTTTGAGAGGGATATTTGTTACGTACGTATTGTATTGGTGTTGAGTTGTATAGTACATCGAGAACGAGCGAGCGAGGATAGCCTGTGCTGCTCGTAGCTGCCGTTTCACCTCCCGTAAAATAGCTTTCAACGATGTATAGATGTAGCCAAGTAAGCACTTCTGCGTTTGCGGCTATTAGAGGCGTTTACTGCCTTATCCAATTATTGGACAAATACGTACATCGAGAGCGAGTGTTTTCGGAGGCCAAATTAAGCGCGAGACTTTTCATTTATACATTTCGAATTATTTCCATCATCTTCTCCAATATTTTTGGATATATATTTTTCATTTCTAACGAAACTGCCGCGGCTAAATATCGATGTTAATTGTCTTTTCAGTGACAGAATGTGGGCAATCGCGGAGCTAAAATGGTAAAGAGACGTCGAAACGAAATAAGGATCTGCTGGTTGTTGTAGCAGAGAAAAAGAATCGCAGCAGCGTTGCTTCGTAAAAGAAAAGAGCTCGTTTACACGCAAATTCTAGGGTAGGTAGTAAATGAATAAAAAGAAAAAGACGAAAAAGCGAATAAGCTAAATTTCGCGGACGTATCGTAGGACAAAGGTTGGAGAAATTGCGGTTATTGACGCGCGCGCGCGCTCGCGGAGAAGCGACGAGTGGTGCATGCATGCAGCAGCAGCGCGATATGGCGGAGCTCTTTTCTCTCCCCCGCGCTCGCGCGCGGCCATTTCTCCCTGCAGCGTTTGCTCCCTCTCACTCATAGAAACACATACTGCCACATATATACATAAAGTAAAGAGACTATAGCGATCCCGTAGCACTATACTTTGCAGCCATTGTGAAATAACTCGTAAACCTGCAAATTGCTGGCTATTTCGTTCCCATATAGTGTATACGTGTGCGTCATATATACATACGCGAGATATTTTACCACCGCGCGGCTTCCAATGTATATCTCGTACATGTTACCGAATTACTGGCGTTTATGCATTTATACAACGCACATACATCGCGGTGGTTGTACTGCACGTATACATTTTCCACCTGTGTGCGCGACACATCGCGAGGATCGCGACTCTGTGCATGGCGAATCTCCCTCAGCATCATGCATACATACGTTTTACACGGAGCTACGCGAATAATAATGTCGACACGTGTATAAAATACATAGCCGCGAGTGCATATATGAAAAGACACAAGAATAGAAATCCTCAGTTTTTTTTTGGAAAATATCGATATTTTTGTTGATACGGATCGACTAAACTTAAATAAATGATGTCGTTGCAGCAAGAAATATTCTAGAAAGTCTCTTCGAAAAGTAAATTTTTGTCATTCCAATCGTAAGTTTTGCTTATCGACGTTTTTTTGACTGAATGTAATTTTCAGTCGGTCGGCCTCGGCTGACTCAGTTCAATTGACACGAGCCATGCACGATTGCACCCCTACCGTCTCCGCGCTCGCGCGACCCCTCGTTTTCCCATAAAACGGTGAATAGATGACTAGCTATCGCGAATTTGCGATCGAGACTTTTTTTTCTTTGCGAGTAATTTGCGAATACGGGCTTGTGGGGGGGTGTACGGGTTGTTATCGACGTAATAATCCTAATGGAGCGTCGCAGTGTGGCTCTTGGGATAGAGAGAATGAAATATAAAACGAAATAAGGCGCAAACGCATTCGATTTTGATGTGACCGACAAATAAAATGCATGGGTGCCCGGATCCGAATGCACTCAACGACGATCGAGCGTTCAAGTTTTCTGACCCGGTTCAACTGAACGTTTTTGTTGAAAAATGACGAAAAAGTTTTCATTACAGCAAGAAATTTACTAGAAAGTCACCTTCGAAAAGTAAATTTTGGTGACGAGTCCGTTGGAAATGAAAAATAGAGTCAAAATCGAGAAAAATTTTGAAATTATCAAAAATATTTAGTTCACCGTGTTCGCCAAAAGGTCGACGTTTTTTTTTTTTTTGACAAAATTGAATTTCCAGTGCTGGTTCATAATTTTTTCTTTATTCTGCGCGCAGGACGATTGCGTCTGGAATCGCAGCACAAAATGGAGGGTTGGTTCGGTCGGTTGGCGCGAGGGTTGCATTGTTGCGCGATCCTTTCGTCGGTTCGTCGCAGGGACTGGACTTTTGCTTCCGATTGGCGCTTCTGAATAGAAAAGGGTTGAATTCAACCCCTGGAACGAGCGTCGTACCCTCCTTCGAAAGCCCCATGGGGGGCGCGGTTAGGCCGCGTTCACCCCGTTCAACTCGTAAAATCGAAAATTGCGGGATACAATTAAAAAGATTGCACTGTGATTGCTTTTTTTTTCTGCGTGTGACGTAACTTTTGTGTTTTTTTCTTGTTTTCCTCATAAACGCGAGATGTGAACTAAATATGTTTGGAAAAATTCAAAATTTTGTAATTTTGACAATATTTACTTTTCCAAGAGACTCTCTAGAATATTTCTTGCAACAATGACAACATTCTTGTGATTTTTCGAAAAAAAAGTTCAGTCGAGCGTATCCAACAAAATTTTGTTTTCAGTGATGTGGAAGGGCGGACAATCGTTTATGGGTGACTATATGAAAATACGCAGCGGCTGGATAACGCGTCGAATGGTCAAGGAAACGCATAGATAGAGCTCGATTTCGACCTCAAAAAAAAATGGTAACGAAGGCGCGTTATACGATCAAGTACGATGCCGTCGAGGTCCGGCCATCAATTAGCACAAATAATTTCCACAAAATTCAGCAAACTCACAAAGCTGCGGTGAATTTTCCAACATAAATAAAAACAATTGCCCAACAAAAACTTGACCCGCTGTGGCATGATTTTTCCTTTCCTCAAAAGACAATTGCAAAAACGATTTGCACATTGACGTTTATTTCCGCGCACATAATGAATTATTGTCCTCGAATGTTTGTTATCATCATATATCCGACCTTCGCGCATCGAGTAATATCTCAATGTATGCATAAAAGTACGCAGCCATAAAATAGTCGGACACTCGTACAACGATCGTTGAGAGAGAGAGAGAGTCTTGCATAAAGTATTCCATTTTTTTTTTGTTTTTTTTCAAACTCGGCGAATAATATACGCGAAGGTTCATTAAAAGTTAAAAATACCGCGTTCAAACGTTTGCGTATTGTTTTTCTGGTATCGTTAATATATTTGCAACCCCCGAAGAAACAATGTTGCGGATGTTGGTTTCTCGTTCCAGCGGTGCGCGAGGGAGCGAGGGGGAGAAAAGTGAAAAAGTTGAGAAAACGAGGCATGATATACATGCGAATATATAAACGGCCAGAGTGGCTCATACCGATGTGGAATAATAAAATAGAAAGAAACAAAGGCATATGTGGCACGATGCGGAGACGAACAAGAGCCAAGGATAAAGATTAAAGAGCCTGCAACAAGTACGCCCCCACGGAATGATGGATGCGATGCGGGAGACCGCGAGAAATGAGAGCTGAAAGAAGAACCAAAGAGAGAGAGAGAGAGAGAGAGAGGAGAAGCGGCGAGAGTCATCTCTGAAAGTTGCGTATGGCGTTTGTGATGTTGGTTTCTTCAGAGTCTTTGGCAGTCAGAGTGGGTGGAGCTTTTCATTTTCGTTTCTTGACTCTCGTCATCGTATAACCAACGTCAGACAAACATTTCTTACCATCGTAACCAATGCGCATTTTCTATGTATAGTAATAACAATGATAATGCATCTCGAATAAACTCTATCAAGCTCGGAACCATATAATCAAGCGTGCCACTTGATTTTTGCATCCACAAACCTAGAATAAGGACCCGCGACGTAAAATCCCGCGCCTTTTCATCATTTTACCGCATTTTCGACTAAATTCCTGACTTTAATGACTCGGATTTCCGTTCTAGGGTTGAAAATTCACTTTCGATACGAATGTTGCGATAATACGATGGAATGACACAAGTGTGGCGATGGACAAACGCGAATCGTTTGAAATTCAGTGTCGAGGGGGTTGGATAGGAGAGTCAATGCCGCGCCACCAATCTAAATGGTAATTCCATACCACACCCTTCATGGGGCGTAAAACCGAAAAAGCTTTCGAGAAAAATATCCGCGCTCACACACACACACAGAGGGAGAGAGCCGGTGGCGCTCTCTGTTTTCATGCTGAATTCAACGGTAGCGAAGCGATGGGCAAACGGGCAAAAAAACGGCTTAACAAGGCCTGCGGATGGCTACGAGTCAAGAGTTTAACGTTCTAATGTGTTCTCCACACACCGCGAGAGTGGTACGCGCCCTTGCGAGAGCAAAAGAGAGAGGGAGCGAGGGTTTGCCATTCTCTCGAAGGAGAAAAAGCCCATGCAGCGCACTTTCGCTCTGTCCCTCTCGAGCAGGCTTCTTTTTTCAACAACTCGTATATATATGCTCGGGATATGGTTGGTACTGTTCCAACATCGAGACTCTCTTCATCCACGAAGATCCGCCTCGTAATTATCCCCCTCGAGTGTGCAAAAGTGTGTGTCGCGTTTGTTGGTGTGTGCCGCGGTGTAAAAATCATAATTAGCTACCATTCATTGCATTAATTAAAGTCCCGACACGTTTCGAGTGTAATTGGTGGCCCTTTTCGGTCAGTGCACACACATGCCACTCTCTATACTTTACCCTCGCTTTATAATAAACCAATACCTTGAACCACTGAAATCGGATTCACCGCGCGCGGCTGCAAAAAAAATCTCCATTCTCGCCAATTCATTTTTCTCTCCCCATTTTTTCTTAATCCTTCGTTTAATTAGCTAATCATTGCTTTTACGCATTTTGTAAAATCGTACACCTTGTATTTTGGACCGCTCTCTTTTGCCTGACACCACGGATCCCCATTCTACTCAATTCGATTTGTCTCGAAAATTAAAAGAACAAAAAGTGGAGCAAGAAGAAAAAGCCTTGGAACAGTTTCAAATTAATCACACTGAAAATTAAGTTTCGTCAAAAAACGTCGATATTTGCGTTATTTTTCATTTCTAACGATGACTAGACTTTTGAGACTTGACTTTCTAGAATATTTCTTCGTGCGATGACAAAATTTTTGCGATTTTTCGAGAAAAAAAACGCGTAGGCGAACGGATCCAACGAAATTTTCTTTTCAGTGTGTGACAAGTTTTTGAAAAAACTGAATTGACGAGAATGCGGTACGCCCTTGATCCAGACCGGACGGACGGAAAATAGAGTTGAAGAAAGAAATGATGAAATAAAATCTAGGATATAACAGACAATTTGTTTACTTGCCTGACGCACCTGTTTGAACTGCTCCTCGAAGCTCCAACTGGTCTGTTGTTGATGCGAATTTGATGAATTATTTTGCGAGTTGTGTCCGCCGGGATCGCGAACGTCGCTGCTGTTACGCGCGCTACCCTGCGACGATTCGCTCGAGTGGGAGCTCGCCGATGACGCAAGGGCATTGCCACCCGATCCACCGCCGCCACCTCCGCCACCTCCGCCACCCCCGCCAGCCCCCATTTGTTGATGATTGTTGTGGGAATTGTGTTGCGGCGTAAGAAAAGCAGCCGGTGTTGGAAACGAGAATGGCAGATTAAAATTTCCGCCACCCATTGCCGCCTGAAGCGCCTCGAGGCCGCTCTTGTTACTCAAAATGTCCATGTCATTCTGATCGCGGCCGAATCGAGAAGAAAAAAATTCATTTTCGTTATTTCAAACAAAAACAAAAACAATAGGAAGGAAAAAAAATGGATTTTGACAAAAGTGAATTCAGACTCACCTCCATTTTGAGTTTGGACAAGAAATGTGGATGGTGACTGGTCATGAGGCTGTTCAGATGTGTCAGAGGGGTGGGTGTGGTGGCTTGACCGGAAGTCGTGTTTTCCGAGGAATGATTGTTGGCTTGAAGCGGCTGCTGTGGCAATTCTTCGCCGCTCTCCTCGTCCTGGAGATCCGGATCGGAAAGATCTTCATCCTGATGAGACTGAAGCAACGAGAAAAAAGGAGACACAAAAAAATTAGTATACTTTCATCAATTAAACGATTAATTCGAAGAAAAAAAAACTCAAACTATTCATCCATACAACAAATTTATACGAATAAGGACAACGCGGGGATAAACTTATTTTGAAAAGTAAATTTTTGTGTATATTTTGCTGAAAGTTGCGTTAGAAATCAAAAATATTGTCAAAATAACCAAATTGTTCAACAAAATATCGAAAAAATTTAATATTCAATGTGCGCGAGCGTTGGTAATCATTTTTGATCGTCGAAAGGTATTTCAAGCACGTGCGACAATATTTACACGATGAAGAAAAATACAAAAGTGGAAGAACCGCGCCGGACCGAAGGATTTAAGAATCCCGTGCAAACAAAACGACAGATTTTGGTGTCGCGATCGTATATTTCCAGAAAACACACACATCTGTTATGTCGCATAAAAGCGAAAGCCACAGCCTCATTTTAATCTCCACTAGAATAATTAACACCAAAGTCTTGCGAGTTTTCCGAATAATAAAGACGAAAAACGTTTGCCAAAAGTGCGAAAGAATATCGAGAAACAAATAAAAATCAATCAAAAGTATTTTTTTAATCGATCCGATCAATCTCTCAGGACGAAAGACGGATGAGCGCAAAGGAAGAAAAGAAAATAGTGGATTGACGACGCGGGGGTGGTCCTCGAGGGCCCGACCACATTTGTCGAATGACAAATAGACCCGAAGAAGAAGAAGAAGAAGTGCATGGATGAAGAGAATGAAAAAAAAAGAGGATGCTGCGGTCGATCGTCGTTGGGTTATAGACGAAAGGACGAATAAATCAATATCGAGCAGAGAGAGGGAGAGAGAGAAAAGAGGAGTGCAGCAGTCCGACGAGTCCGCTGCGATGCACACGAGCGTGTAACGCACCCGCGATGACCAGGTAAAAAAAAGCGTGTCGCTTCTTAGCAAACAAGTGGGCGCGGTATACGAGCCAATGTGTGATTTTCCATTGCCTTCCGAAACCTTAGAACGGCGGTCCATTCACAAAAGAAAACGGACGGAAAAAACACATACGCACGTATTTGTTAAAAAAAAACACTCCCACATTTCCAATAGTTCTTCGAAATAAATGAATCCCACAAGTTCCCCGAGACACCAGATACACCTGAACCCATAACTTTTGACATTTGATAAAATATTAATTCAGGGAATAAATCGAAGGGATATTAATCCTGATGTTCAACCCTTGCTGCGTCGCCTGACCATTTTCAAGGTCTCGAGAGTTGTCGCGCACGATGGAATTTCGCGAGGGCGTTTATCGTTATACCATGTCGGTTGTGTTATCAGGGACGAAAAAAAAGAGCATTGAAAAAGAGCACGCGGGATGGAGAATGAAGACACGAGTATTCGGTACACGATTCGAGACGGGCCCCCTGCCGAGTTCCCACGTGGACGTCACAACGACTTCATCGCGGTGTTCGAGCTCCGAGATATCGAATCTGGACTGGTGTACGTTTCGTGTACACATTCAAACGCCCGATCGTTACATTTAATGTACGTACACAAAGACTTGCGAATTAAAAATCAACTGAAAATTCATGATTTTTCGTGTCTTCTCGCGGTTATTGAAAATAAAGAAATTATTTTTATTTCGAATAATCGAATTAATTGAAAAAAATATGCATTTCGTGACGAAATTTGACTTTTTTGAAAAGAAAAAAAGTTTGAGCGAATGAAAATTGATCCGATTGGGGCTATAAAAGCCCATAGAGTACATGGAAAGGTATTATATAGAAGGTAATATCGATCGTGGGCTGAATTATAATTCTCGAAAGCGTCTATGATTAAGTGCGTGGCCGGAGATCCATTGGCGTGTGTGTTGTCTACATCCCCGGAGGTCAGATCGATCGATTTAGATCGGCAAGAGATTATTCTAATACAGCGTTCACAATATATTTATAATGTTGTGTATAAATAGATATACAAGTTTTGTTACGGGGCTGTCTCCGATCGTAAATGCCCTTTGGCATTGATTTATCGTCGGGTGATCGCGCGCGCCGAGCGTATTGTCGTTTCGTTTCTTCAATGCCCGGCAACAAATACGAGCTTGTAATGACGTCACGTTCGGACGAGCAGGACGTGAATAATACAAACATAAACTTAATATCGGCTTCATCTCTACAAACTCGATTGAATTAATTTACCAAAATCGTATTTAAATAATCCTGATCGCGGTCTGATGAATATATTTATAAGGTAAAAATAACAATGGTCCAAATTCATCGTCGATACAAATCGAGATCCTCGAGTCTAATTCCCATCATTTCACGACACTGAAAATAAGATTTTGTCAAAAAACGTCCGTGTTTTATTGAAAACGGCGGTCAACTAAATATTTTTGGATAATATGAAAATTTCCGTCATTGTGCGAAACGAAATTTGTCAAATTATTCGATCTCATTTTGTTTTTATTCGCGATGGACATTGGCGACTCGGTCGCAAAGTTTATAGTGGAAATCGCGACGAAAGAGGCAGGATCGTAAATGAAATTTATCGGAAATGCTTGTATATGAATTTGTTGGGTGCTCTCGCGCGGCTCTTGAAAGTCGTTGCCGCGTGCGTGCCAGATGACAGCGGGCACGAGGACTCGCCTATACGCGTCTCTAGCTCAATTCCCTCTCTCTCTCTCTCGTTTTCTCCGGCTGCTGCCATTGAACGACGATGAGTGGCAATAAGAGGAGCGCGCAACATATTTGTAGCATGCTCTCTTATTTATTGTCGCGCCCGCGGAAAAATCACAAGAATTTTTCGAGCCTTTCGATCCCGAGAGATTTATAGCACAGAATCTGAGCAAAAGAATTTCAATTTCTCTTTCCACGACTTGCCATAATAAGAATCATCGCGTCATTTTACGAATTTCAAGGTTTTCCCCAACTGCTACAAGAAAAAGACTTTATTGACAAAATTGTTGAAATTTTTTAGGCAACGATATTCCTGATGACATTTGCCATAACCCAAAAATTTGACGGAAGAAAAAAAAATGGATCTTTGAGATTTCTATTTTTATATCGGATTGATGCGGCGGCAGCGCAGACTTGCACGTGATTGGCCACAATCTTGGGCCTATAAACGGTACATGTACCGAAGCAAGAAAAAAGCCATATGAATATGTATATATGTGCATGTATATACAGAGAGGAAAGATTTGCGGGCGGGAGTATAAAGTTCCTGGAAAGTCCCGGTGGCGATCTCCTTAAGATATTTATAACTGAGCGGTGTGTGGGAACCAAGTCAGACGCGGGGAACAAGACGATGGCGCTGTACTGTGGCTGCTGTTGGTGCTTGCAACGCCAGATTTAATTAATGACCCGCCGAGTTTGATCTGCCCGCGCTTCGGCCTTAAGGCGCGCGAACATCTCATCCCGGGGACGTTAAATACGCGCGCGCGCGCGTTATTATATAGAAAACTAGCGAGCCCTTCGCACTTTGAGATTTCTCTCCCCGGGGATGCGAGATGAACATGGCGCGCGCGCGCGCGGGCGTTATTTCTGTCCTCTACTCGGATACATCTCATCTGATGCGCCCTTTCCCCTGTGTGCGAGGAATAAAAAACAACAACAACAGATTCCTTCTCTCCTTGTCTTTTATTGTCGAGGTTATAAAGCCGCGAAGCTCGGGCGCGCGAGACTTCCAAATGCTCTCATCGCTCTCGTTGCAAATCCCCGGACGTTTTATACATGTGTACAAGAGAATTTTGACCAAAGATAAAACGGCGATGAGAAAAAAACGAAAGAGAGAAAGAAGCAAGCGCGGGGAATAAGCGCGAGCAGATTTTCTCTCATGGGGGCCCTCCCAACGAGAGACAAATGTCCGCACAAGCATCGCCGCATTTCGTGCGCGCATCAGGACATTCGTATAATCCACCCCACCGCACCCATATCGCATATATATTTATATGTTACAAAGCGAATTGCCACCGGGAAGCAGGGCCAACGATTCCAGTTTGGTGAGCAAAAACCACATTTTCCGTGCGCGCGGGCGCCAACAATTCTCCCTGCTTCGTTCGCGCCTCGTTCGCCGATTATCTCTCGCCGAGACCAATACATATACATATACAAGTGTGCGCGTATTTGTACATACGCGTGTACGCGTTAGAAGCTCTCGCGACAGCGACACGAGTTATTTCGAACTTGACCCACATTTATTATTTCTTCTCTCCGTCTCTCTCGCGCTCTGCGCTTTCCCGCGCGTCTCACCGCGCGCGATTTTGCCGGCTTCGGAGCTTGTCTTGGTTCACTCACTGCTGCGTGTGATTTATCGCTAATTCTATCAATAATTTTATTTCGTCCACAGCCAAGTGTGGATATCAACCGTGGCGGGGAGAGAATTATCGAATAATCGATAATTACTATATTCGAAAATCCCCAATTCCTTCTCTCAAAAAAATATATCAAGTTATCGTTCTAGGGTTGATTCACGACTCGGTGGCGTGCAAGTGCCATATTTTTGTTGAAATTTCCAAAGAATGTTCATCAGAACTCGAATAAAGATGATTCAAATTCCCGAGAAAAAATGGAAATCGACATTGCTCTTCCCGACGAAAAAAATAAAAGAGATAACGCGGCGCCTGCTCCAACAGAGAGAGAGAGAGGAAAAATGAAAAAAAAAGGAAACCAAAACAAAATATACAAAAATTCGTTTACGAAATGTGTCTAATGGACATAAAAAGTTAATTGTGTAATCAAACGAAATTTCGTTTGAAGCGATTCGCATTGGGATATAAACGAAATTAGCCGGAATTATAAATAGTTGGACTCGTAAAGGCGCGCGTATAAGAAGATCGGAGAGTATTTGCACGACGGGTGCGCGGTGCGTAAGGACACGAGAGACATCGCTCTTATTCTCTAGCGAGGAAAACAGAGGGTGGGGAGTTGGAGAGTAATATTAATAGCGTGGGTGGATGCCGCGCGGAGCTTTCGTGTAAGATATTGTTAGAATCTTTGGGGCTGGCCAACATCTCGAGAGAGCAGCAGGGGTGTATACGAAAAATCTAGCGCGCGAGAGAGTGCGAGTGTAAGAGCAGCGCACAGTTGCTTTGCTAATGGGGTTTTAATGACGGCCAGCTGTCTGTCCGTCACGGACCTTTAGAAAACCACCGAGGTATATTTCTGTATCGGCTTGCATCGGACTCGCGCGCGCGCAATCAGATATTTCTCTCGTTCTAACAAGATATAAATCTAGCGATACGCGAGACATCGATATAACGCAAAGTTAACATCTCGTTTCGTTCCTCGGTAACAAAATAATTCCGAGGCCCAAATGAAGAGATAGGAAATGGATTATCAAAATTCCAAGCTCCCAATTCTTTTGACCCATCAAGTAAACACGATTTTTTATCGCGGTCCCGGATCGGGACAAAAGATGTTTCGCGAGGTAAATTTATCGATTGCGATGACAAAATTTTTGTAATTTTTCAACAAAGATGGTCTAAATACAATAAGGATGTAGAGAGGCGCGAAAGATTGATTCTCGTTGGAGGCATAAATTAGATGAGATATAAAGAGGCAGTGCGGGAGCAAAGTTGTGATGAGGGGCCTCGAGGTAGATTGACACGAGCGCGGATCGAGCGAGCAGCGGAGCGGCGCGACGTATAATTTCGGAATTAAAATAGGACCAGAAGCCGCCAAAGACTAGGATAGAAAATCCAACACGGACCAAGTGTCACTGACGCGCCCACGCTCTCATCAAGCTCTAGAGCATGTACATGCGATCGTCACAGCTGATACAACAATAAAGTAAATATATATATTAGGGTGCTTTTTTTTTTGGCGACATTTTTTTTTTTTCACTCCCATCTCGCATTTTTATAGGGAATACCTTAAAGAAAATTCCCTGAAAATTTGAGCCCTTAATATTAATTTTAAGTACTCGCCCAAGGCGTCCAATGATTTCCCCTTTAAAATACACGTAAAGTTCGATTTTTCTTCTTAAAAGTTCTACAGATCAGAGGCATTTAAAGGTACGATCTTGGTCGACGGACCGATTTATTCATAATTGAATGCTCTACAAAAGTGTCCATTGTGACGTAATTGTAACTCGAACTGGCGAGGTTGTACGGGTCACTAAACCCAATTTTTTCATGAAATTCTCGTTTTTTTATCTCTATCTCGTAAATGACAAGAGCTACAGGAAAAATAGGAATGACAAACTTAAAGGAAATTCAATTCCCTACAAAAAAGTATCCGAGCACTAAATCGCTAACATTGATATTTCTTGAGATATTGGGCTTTTAAGTTGAGGTAGTATGGAATTTTCGTGGATTATTGAGCTAAATTGTGTAAGTTGTTAATTTATGATTCTTTATTGTCATTCAAATCATCAAATATTCATTTGTTAAGTTTTAAATGATTGAAAAGTTGAATAACTGAACGTTTTGAAACTGGAATTCGAGAAAAAAACACATTTTCAAAGTGCCCAAAATTGTTTTTTTTTACTTTTCACGAATTTTTCGATTGATTTTCCCCTGATTATTCTAATTTACTTACCAGTAATTGAATACCTATACATTTCTAGTTACAAATATGTTGTAAACTTACAAAAATTTTGTAAAATTTGTAAATTTCTAGTTGAAAATTTTGTAAATTTACAACATATTTTCAACTAGAAATTCATAGGTATTCAATTACTGGTAAGTAAATTAGAAGAATCGGGAGAAAATCAATTGAAAAATTCGTGAAAAGTGAAAAAAATAATTTTAAGGACTTTGAAAATGTGTTTTTTTCTCGAATTTCAGTTTCAAAACGTTCAATTATTCAACTTTCCAATCATTTGCAACTTAACGAATAAATATTTGATGATTTAAATGACAATAATGAATAATAAATTAACAACTTATACAGTTTAGCTCAATAATCCATGAAAATTCCATACTACCTCAACTTAAAAGCCCAATATCTCAAGAAACATCGATGTTAGCGATTTGGTGCTCCAATACTTTTTTGTAGAAAATTGAATTTCCTCCAAGTTTGTCATTCTTATTTTTCCTGTAGCTCTTGTCATTTACGAGATAGAGGTGAAAAAACGAGAATTTCATGAAAAAATTGGGTTTAGTGACCCGTACGACCTCGCCAGTTCGAGTTACAATCACGTCACAATGGACACTTTTGTAGAGCATTCAATTATGAATAAATCGGTCCGTCGACCAAGATCGTACCTTTAAATGCCTCTGATCTGTAGAACTTTTAAGAAGAAAAATCGAACTTTACGTGTATTTTAAAGGGGAAATCATTGGACGCCTTGGGCGAGTACTTAAAATTAATATTAAGGGCTCAAATTTTCAGGGAATTTTCTTTAAGGTATTCCCCACAAAAATGCGAGATGGGAGTGAAAAAAAAAAAATGTCGCCAAAAAAAAAAGCACCCTAATATATATATATATACATCATGTGTGCTGCGCGCAAGATTACAGCACACGGATTTGCTCAATCTCGCGACGAGAGAATCGTGCCAAGCAGCATCAATTTCAACAAGATTCAAAGTTTGCCCGCAATTGCCAAAAACTTGGCAAATACTGATGAAAAATTTCAACCCAAAATCGACTAAACTCGACGTGAATAAGGTCCGTCGAATCTTTAACTGGAAAACGACGTTTTTATTATCCGGGAAATACCCGTTCTCGATGCGTCGAGAATTTTCTCCAGAGAATATTGAGATGTTGGTTAAGAAGAGAAAGAGAGAGGGGCGGAGAGCTGGAGAGTGTCTTTGTTTCCTGCGTCGTCCTCGTGTATATAAGACCTTGAGCAAGCAATCCGTGCTGTAAGATCGATCCTGAGGATCGCCCAGCGGTAGTAGTCGAAGCAGAAAAGGACAAGAAGAAGAAGAAGAAGAAGCGGAAAAGGCCCAGATCCTTCGCATTCGGGTCATTTCACAAATACACGCACACGCCCATGAATGTATAGATATATATATATGGATGGATCCGAGCGAGAGAAGCCTAAAATTTAGTTGGAGCCGCATCTGTCGACCACGTGACAGGAACCTCTCATTTCAAACTTGATTGCATCTCTTTTCGTCACTCTGATTTCTCTCTCTAGATACTAAATTACCCTACGATGATTCCTTATAGCCTCAAAGTATATATAGGAAAAATGCATTGGAGAAAGCTTTTGAAAACTTTCCCAAGTCCCGGTATATACGTGTTTATCGAAACCCACTGTATATATATATATATATATATATATTTCGGTAGTTGGAGGCGATGGGTCGGAGACGATTTATCCTAGGATTCGTAGAATTTACTTGGGGTGGGTCGAGACGCGTAAATGCGACAGCAAGGACAGAGATTCCCTGTCGCTTTCGGTTTATCGCGGCGGTGACGTCTGGCGACGAGACCTCAATATAAAATACACGTTTTAAAAGCCACAAAAGGACTCGAGCTCAAACAATTTATCGTACAGAATTTTCAAAATTACGTCCTTCTGATTCCGAGCACTTGGCATATCTGCTGCTTCGTATACGACATTCCACGTCCGCGATCGACCTGGCAGCAACCCTCATCGGTCCGCAGTAATGACTGCGACGATCGTTTGACGACGCAGCAGAGAGTCAACAACGAAAATTAAATTTGGTCGAAAAACGTCGATATTTTGTTAAATACACGTTAAACTAAGTATTCTTTGACTCTTCGAAAAAACTTTATAGAATTTTTCTTGTTGCCATGACAAAATCTGTTGTGATTACTCAGAAATAAAGTTTACTCGATCGTAATTCAACAAATTGACGACAGAGCGCAAGTTGAACGAGATAGCTGCGAAAAAGGTGTTGGATCCTCTAATAACGAAGAAAGGAGCGTCTGGTGAGTGACGAATATGCGCGAATGCTCTGAAAATTAGTCGTCTTTGCCGTGTCTCTCCCCGTCGTAGGGTTGCTGGTTTTGCCCACGCGGCAAACTTGGCGTAGGAGTGTCAAAAAAGTAATAAAAACAATGAGAAAAAAAAAACGAGTGTGTCCTCGTAGAGTACGACGCAGCAGGGCGACAGGACGTCTAGCTCGACGCGGTGTCGACCTCAACCTATCATTATCGTGATTAACGTGGGTGCACACGTGTTTCTTGGCCATTGAACATACAATAGATGGGAAAAAAAAAAAAAACGAGAGTGCGTGCGAAAGACTCAAAGAGAAAAAAGCTGCAGACGGGATGACAAAACGTGCAGTCGGAATCTTCTACAAATGATGGAAAAGCGTTCAAGAGCGAAATGTGAAAGAAACATTTCTTTAGAGTGCGAGAAAGCTCGCGGACTCGATTCGGCAAGTATATTCCAATGTATAATGAAACGCGCGAGATGAGAGAGGCGCGATAGATAAAATTGGCGTGTTCCAAGGACGCGGTGATTCGGGAGAGTCGAGAGCGAGAGATGATCGCGTGTCCGATCGAGAGGAGAAAACCCCGGGAGCCCCGGAGACGCGGTGTTGTCTCTTTTCAGCTCCCTGAATGAATAATCCTGACGGCCATCACCGCCGCCAAATTCATCTCGGGGGCTCGCACGAGAGCGCACAGCATCCAAAGAATCGCTTTCCGTCCAAAGGAGTTTGTGCGGCTCTGTGGAAGGAGGAGGATCGCTAGAAAAAAACGGCAGCAGGAGCATGATATCTCTCCGCGTCCCAAAATTACCCGCCCCCACGTGACCGATTATTCAACATTAATTTAATAATACGTCGCGCCAAAGGTATACAAAAATTCTCGTCTACGAGAATGAAAAGTCACGAGAAACTCTCCCCGCACACACACATTGGATCCCATCCAACCTGCACCACTTGGACTTCGTAGAAAAACATAATTCGGCGTGAGCACTTTCTGCGCGATATGCGACCGAAAATTAAACAAAAAAAATACCTAAATCCAATCGATAACCTTCGCATTTAAAAAATCGTAAAAATTCGCGTTTCACGTAGAAAACACGTGACATTGGTAAGAAAAAAAAAAATTGTAGCGCGAACATTGGCCAAGGGTAAGAATAACCGCGGGAGAAGGGGGGGGGGAGGAACATATTCGCGACTAACGCAATAAACGCGCGTGGCGATAATATTCCAAACAATAAATATCGAGATGTAAATCCATTGGCAAAGGCGACGTCGGGCATAAATCAGGGGCCCCGAGGCAGCGGCGGCGGCGGCGTCGGCGGCGGCAGCAGCCTCGAGTCTCCTTTCCATACATATGCGTACATGTACGCGCCTTTATATACATTTATACGTCGTCCATCCCGTCCGTTTCACGTACTACGTTTCGTTAGGCCCGGTGTGTACCAGCAGCTAAACGCGATCCGCCACTACCACGCACACGTGTATAAATGTGGATATATATGTAATGCGGTATATAGGCTCGTAGAGAATCACGTCGTAAACTCGTCAAACTCAACTCGAGAAATAGCATTAACTACCGGGATAATACAATCGTCGTCGTTGGTTGCTGGTAAAGGCAAAAGCACACCACGAGACGCGTGTTCAACATCGGAAGAAAGAACGAGAGAAAATCTCGAGTCCATATTGGCAAAAGGGATAAAGGGGGTAAAATTGTGAGGAACGGAATTGTGAGGATTCGTAAAGACGATATGCTTTTCTATATAAGTGAGCACGCGTAGATGTGTATGCGTTGAGAGCAGGAGGAAATAAAACCATGCAGGAGAGAGGGAGAGGGAGAAAGAGAGTCAATGGACACGAGGCGAAGCTGCATGCATGCTGCATCGCGCTCGCTGTGCTTGCTGACAATCGTTCGTCTCGAGACAGCGAGCCACAACTTTAATGCCTTTTCTCACCTTCTCACTCTCTCTCTGCGCGGATGCTTATTCATCTCGAGCCTCGTGCTTTCTTTTTTCTTGCGCGCGAGTCTCTTTACACGCGTGTAAAACCGTGCGTTTTGCAGAGGTTCGATCGCTTCGCGAAGAATGAAGGATTTTACAAGGATTCGAAATTTATAACGACGAAATTGGCGGAGATGCTGGACATTTTTTGTGCCAGGATCGCGAAACGATTTATCGTGATCTAGGACACGCTCACACGCTCGATGTGTTCAGAGGAACTCGGCGAATCTACGAACCACTTTATTCTTATAAAGTGCACACTGTGAGAAAGAATAGAGTAATATATTCGAAAAGTAAATTTCTGTCATTGAAATCGTAAATTTAGCAGATTGTTTCGCGAAGAATCGAAAATATTGTCAAAATTTTGAAATGATCAAAAAATATTCAGTTCGCATCGTCTTTAGTAAAATGAATAAATGTTGTTTGACAAAAAAGAATCACGTTGCACGATAAATTCCTTGGCGAGCATATTTAGAGTTTTTTTTTTTATAAAATTTGGAAGCAGAATAAATTAGAGGCCTTGACCCGTCGATGGAAGGATGAGAAGTCTAATTAATCCAATTACATCGGACAGGGAAGATACGTATACGTATAGAGATACGTACGAAATAAGAGAAGCATCGATGATGCCGAGCCCTGCTGCTACCTGATTATATAGCTATACGTGAAAGGATTTCGGGAATTCCCGCGGTCACGCAATGCCCCGATATAATTCTCGGAAGAACTTTATACTATACGCGTCGAAACGTTTAGTTGCTGTTGCTGCTCCTGCTTTTGCTCCCGTATGCCGCCATTTTTTTTATATTATTTCTCCTTTTTCAAATTTTTTTTGAATCCCATTTCATATCGTCCGGATTTATCGGACCAAGGATATTCCAATTTGCGAGCAAGAGGACGAATAGAAACGAACGCGACCTTCACGGATCGATTAAAAGTTACGGTTTTTACTTATTCACAGATCAATAATTTGTGGGATACGTTCGACTATACGTTTTTTTTTTCTTTGAAAAGCACGAAATATTCTAGAAAGTCTCTTCGAAGAGTAAAATTTTGTCATTCTTTTGAAATTATCCAAAAATATTTAGTTCACCGTGTTCAACATAATATTCAGAGAGATAGAGAATTCGCTCGGGATGGCGCACTTGCCAACGTGATTCCAGCATTACCGAAACGGATAAATAGACGCACGCCGGATCAACGAATGAAACACGTTTGAAAAAGCGTTTGCGCGCGAGAGTTAATTGATGGTCCGATAAACTGCAGGCGAGAAACGGACGGATGAAAACCGCCCTCGGTGCAGCGGCAGTCCGACACTTCTCGCGCGCGATTTTCGCCCACGCGTGCACGAACAACGAGAAGGAAGAGGAAAATTTCCAGAGACATTTTGACCAATTTATGATGGATCATTAATCATCGAACGCGCGATGCAAGAGAAAGAGAGACGAATAAGGATTGCGTTGCGGTGACGCGTTGTTGCTCGAACTCACGAGAATCCGCGCGATTTTCGCAGTGTCGCATCGAAAATGAATTTCAATGACGATTCGACAAAATATTTAAAAATCCATAATTTTTCTGGTCGCGTTGAAAAAATTAGTAAACTAAAAGGTGCAAGACGCGTTAATTTTCTTCATATTTCACGTGTATTTTGTGGTAAATAAATGAAGCATAAGCTGCTGGCGCGAGAGAAAGGGAGAAAGAGTGCAACCAGACCCCTTCGCTCCGGATACCGAGTGAATCGAATTTTCAATTAAAGTTTGACGCCCGCCGTGACACAATGGACCTTCATTACGTTCGCTTTAATTTTTACTGCCTACCCCCGCCGAGGTTCACCAACAAATGTATGCGTGAGTGTGTGTACACCAAGAAAGACCGCGAGGTCATTTTTTATCCCGCAACTTTGCACTGAAAATTAATTTTGTCAAAAAACGTCGATATTTTGTTCGCAAGAACAAAGATAATTTCGATATTTTTCATGTCTCTAACGTTTTTGTGATTTTTCACGAAAAAACGTTTATGATGGCACGTATTTAAAAAAATTTGGTTCCGAGTGCATCGAGGGAGAAAGAGAGGCAAAGATCAAAAGCGATAATTCATGTATATCACGGTGTTAATGGCATATATCAAAAGGGCCGAGAACTGATTGAGTTGGTCTCGGCTCAAAGTTGCGATAGCCTTTTTGTCATGCCACACGTACACACATCGCGAAACATACACGCCGGATAAATATATGAAATGGAGCAGCGCACGCGTTGGTGAGAAGAGCGGTCGCTTTGAAAATCCGTCACTCCCTTTTTACTCCGCGGGTCAAAAACTCGAGAGAGAGAAGCGTATATATAAATATACGCGCGAGCCCAGCGGAGGGCACGTACGATTTTGAGGCTTCGCCAAATAAACAGAAAACGAGAATAAAAAAATTTAAGTAAAAAGAAATTGGCCTCTGTAGTTCCGGACGATAAAACCGCAGGTGGCTAGGTGCCCGATGCGTCAGAGACCTGCCACGTCGTCGTTGTACAAACACACATACGAACGCGAAATATAGTTACGCATGAATTTCATTTCATTACGGAAATTGCAAAAAATAAAAAAAAAACTTCTTTAGGGTTTTTTGGAAAGTTCACAAAAATGTTGTCATTGCAGCAAGAAATATTCTACGAATTCTCTTCGAAAAGTATTTTGAAATTATCAAAAAATATTTAGTTTACCGCGTGTTTAACGAAACATGGACGTTTTTTGACAAAGCTTTAATTTAATTGCAGCTATTCCGTCGTCACGTGCTATATTATAATATTATATCGCGTTTCGATTACCTCCTCCGTGTGGCTCGATAGCGAAGCATCAGGCTCGCAACGATATGACAAGGAGAAACGAGATACGCGGGATCGCGAGGTGAAGAAAAGACGCGCGAAGGGCTTCTCGCCGCAGACTTGTGATCCGCGGGGGTGCGCCAGCGTCAGGTCGTCACGGGCACGCGACCGCTTCTTCCTTGTTTTTTTTTTTTTTTTTTCTTCTCGCACGCATGTTGCGTGGACGTGTATTGGAAAGAAAAATGAACAAGGAGAGCGCCATGCGGTGATGAGCACACGCTGCTGCTACTCGGATTAATGGCTGAGACAACAAAGGGCGTATCTGTGCTCGCGTGGGATAACGACAACTCGCACGCTTCCGGGCGTTTTTCATTATTTTGTCATTCCAATCGTGTAAATTTGCCCGACAGTTTCGTTAAAAAACGGAAATTTCGAAATTATCCAAAAATATTGAGTTTTTTGACAAATTTGAATTTTCAGTTTGATATTGCGAAGGATATGCGGGAAGCAGGCGCTCCCAAGTGCTCCGAGGGTACACGTCACACATCCGCCGGAAATAAAAAAACGACGCAGTTTTGCCACGTGCGCGACAGCTTATTTTTTCTTTCTATTGCTCTCTCGTCTCTCTGGCTGGCTCGTCGAAAAATTCGACTCATTCATAAAGAAAACGGACTGAGTAGGATCGGAAAATTTGCTTCGCCTTGCAATATCGCGTCGGGTCACTGTCCAACACGTGCGAGACCCGCATCCCTGGCAAACATTTTTTCTCACCGCGCGAAAGCCTCGACGAAAAGAAAGAAAACAAGAAAACAAGAAGAAAAAAAAGCAGGTACAAAAGTGTCCGATAAATTTTCTCGGGTATATTATGCATCGACGAAGCTGTAATTTTTTTCCTCTCTTTTAACCGTAAAATATGGCAAGGCTGCAGTGTAAATTAAGTTGGTCGAAAAAAAAAAAAAAAAAAAATAAGCCAACCGAGCAACGTCATTTTCCGTACGTAATAAATTATTTTTCAAGTCCCCTTTCCAAACCCTTTGAAAACGGGACCAAATAGTTTCGCTCCAAACTACGCGTTGAAAATTTTCCTTTTCCATGAAAAACTTTAGTTTCCACTCGACTGAAAATTCAATTTCGTCAAAAAACGTCGATATTTTGTACAACATTTCTTGCTGCAATGACCAAATTTCAGTAAAACCGACCAAGTGCATTTTGCTTGAATTTTTTTTTCTCTCGCGTCAGAAGACAGGGAGCTGGCCCGTCTCGCGTTGGACACATGATAGAGTGATATTTAGACCGCGCGGTTGTATGATGGATCAATATGTCGGCATATAAGGAGATCCATCGAGACATTGGAGCGAGGCGGGGGAGGAAAGAAGGAAAAAAAAAGTTGGCATGGTAATATCAAACGCGACATTTGTACGGGTTCTGTTAGTAATATGCGACAAGAAGGTGAGAGAGAAATACGCTATGAACGTTAAAGAGCGAGACGGAGAGGGAGCGCCGGGAACCCCCTTCGCTGCATATTATCCGATACCAATAATGCGACTAATTAAATTAGAGTAGCTCACCCCTTAAGCTGATATGCAGCATCGTATTATTATCGTATGCCAAACGAGTTGTTGTAATAAAATATTATAAAAACAATTAGCGCGAAACGCGTGCGTGATCGCGAATAGCGCGACGATTCCGCGAGGTCGACGAAAAAAAACACGTGAAATTGGAGATATATTTTTCGCGCGGATGGTAAAGAATAAAGACGAGAGAGAGCGGGTGAAAAGAAAAAGAAAGAAAAAAAAGTGATTTTTGGAGAGAGTGCGTTGCTGGTTGAGTCGGTGGGTGGGGGATAGAGAGTTTGAGAGTTTTGGGATGCGCGTACATCACAGCTCGCGCCGAGTTTCTTTCCTGCTTGGAATTCGGCTATTAAACTCGAAGCCCTCGAACGACCTATAAAATTCGTCTGGGCCAGGGTTTTGTGTCTGCGAGCATGCATTAGCCCGTTGCGGTTATGGCCAAACCCCCGCGCGTCGGGTCGTCGCGGCAAAAGCGTTGTACGAACAACCACGTGGCCCGCTGCTGCTGCCTCTGCCAGCCTTTCGTTCTCTTGGCTTTTTCCCTCTCGCGCCTGCTGCTGCTGCTGCGGCTCTTTCAGCTCCGAAATATTGCACAGAGATCGTCGTATCGCGTACAGGTGTCGAACGACCAACCAACAAAACAACATTCAACAAGACTCGCGCGGCCAATTCTCGGGGGGGGGGATGAAAATTATTCACAAACGCACAAAGAAAAAGTATGAGGGAAGGGAAACGCTTACATATGTACGAGAAAGAGATTGAGACTCGGAGAAACGCTCCGAGCACACATCCGTCGAGATCGCGTACACATAATACGAGATCGCGTGTGCATCGTACTTGCATTCGTGATAGCGCGAGAGATGGGAGCAACGAACGAGGGCGAATGAAAAAAAAGAAAATCACGGAGATCAAGGTTTTTATAATTATCATTGTTATGATAATTGTGATTGCGATGGAAAAAAAAAAAAAAGTTTAAATCGTAATTAGAAATCTTTCCAGCACGAGAAATAGTTCGTATACGGACGAAAATGCGACAATTGGAAAATTTTTACGTCCTTTGTGCTCGC
This sequence comes from Diadegma fenestrale, assembly GCA_037043255.1. Taxonomy (NCBI): domain Eukaryota; kingdom Metazoa; phylum Arthropoda; class Insecta; order Hymenoptera; family Ichneumonidae; genus Diadegma; species Diadegma fenestrale. Next base: position 15,948,796 of record CM073313.1, read on the forward strand.
GCGACTCGCTCGGTCAACTTTTCGACCTTGCAAGGGTAAAATATTTTGAATTCAGAAAAAAAAAAAATTCAAATGGAATAGAAGAAGGAAAAAAGCTCCAAATTTTGTAATCGCCAAGTGAAAAGAGATTTATGTGTTTCGTCTACGCTTTCTCGTAATTCGCTTCTGTGCAACATATTATTTTATGCGAGATAAATATATAAATACTTGTAACGCGGAATAAGCCACGAGAGGCTCGCGGAGTCGCATTCATGCACACGTGAACGCCCTTAAAATTATATATGCACGAGCAGCGGCCACAGCCGAGAGGGAGAATTGAGCAAAGGAAGAAAGAGAGCACGAGCGAGAGAGAAATGAAAAGTAAAGTGAAGAGGAATAAGGATTGGCGTACATACAGTAAAAAACGCATAGTGTTTGCCACGATCCATACACGAAGAAGAAGAGAGCCGGAGGGGGAGGGGGTACACATCGGTAAGTACATAGGATGAGACGTTTATATACCCCGACGCTGTCTATAACGCCGCGAAATACGAGACGCGTTTACGAGCGTGCAAGACTCTTCGCGAACAAGATTCTTGCCGAGCGAGCGAGAGAGTGAATCAAGGCGTGACTCTGTGGGGGGAACGCGATCGGCGCGGGAGGTGCTCAACGGGGTGAATATAGTAAATATATATATATATATAAATATGTGTCTGTGTGTAGGGAATCCCTGCTGTAGAATACAGAGAATAAGGGGGAGCGGATAGAGGGAGATGAACTGCTTCGAAATATCTTGTAATAAGCGACGAGTCGGGAGGCCCGACTCGTTCCTTGTTCGCATCCAGCTTTTTATTTCATTCTCGTTTTTCGGCCACCATCGCGGGCGGCTATATTTCGCCAAACCATTTTCGTCCGCAAGACCGGGCGGCCCGAGAGATGCCGCGCCGCCGCCGCCGCCGCGCCTTCCATCTCTGGAATTGAACTCTCCCGCGAGCAAGGATGGATCTTCTATTGGATCCTCGCGATCCTCGCCCAGCCAAAACTTGACCCCCCACACTCGATACGAGAGAAAGAAAAAAATGCGAAAAGCAAATTTTCGTCATTCCAATTGTAAATTTGGCCAAAATAACGAAAATCTTTCGTTTACCGTGTCCAATAAAATATTTTCGGTGCAAAAATGATGAAAGCATTTTAATATCGCTTGGGAATCCCGCACGCAAGTTCGAAGCTGTCAAAAATCGAGCCTGCTGCACGGAGATATACAACATTGTAAGTTGGTGAACGACGCGCTGAAGCAAACTGCCAGCAAGAAACCGCAACGAAAAAACAAGAAGCGAAAATGAAAAAAAAAATTAATTTTTTTTCGAAAACGAAGCGCGCAGGAGAGAATAAAAAGAGAGAGGGGATGAGAACGATTTGACGTGTGCAGCAGAGACAAGTCTCGTCGAGTAGCAAACTATATATTTCTCGGAGTAAATTTTACTGTCGTTTGTCACTCGCGCAGGGTTGTGAGTATCGCACGCATAAAATCAGCAAGCTAAGCGGTTTAGTATGAATTTTCCTGACACACTCAATTAACGTTCAATTGCCCAAAATTCATTATTTTTTTTTCAGTTTTACCGAATTTTGCAAAAATTGTTGAAATTCGCCGAGTCTGGGCAATTCGCGGATGGTGGCGATGTCGGGAGGACGAGTGCAAAAGTAATGAGCAACAATAGTTGAAATTTTCATACAGAGAATCTCGTACTGACGTTTTTGTTGTTGTATAGAGATTTTGAGAAGAGTCATTAAATAAATAATTTGTGGTCGACGTACGTGGCACACGGTCATTGTAAAATCCAATGTGTAATCATTATAATATTCAACATTTTATTATCGAGCACAAAATGGGTGTATGCTAATTTACTGCTAATTGTATTCCACTTGCGACAATGATGTCTCTGTATAGCCAAGTGTAATCGTCGTTTCGTGTGTGCGAAAGAAAAATAAAACGAGAGAGACGGGAGGAGAAATAGTGGAGGGAGGTAAGGACGAGCTTCTTGACTTGCACACGTTTGCACACGCACACACGATCGCAAGTCGAAATAACTCTTTTCATTCCGTCATGCGCGTATTTCTCTTATTCATTTATTAGGATGATGAAAATTAAATTTCGTCATGACAAAAATTGACCTTTCAAAGAACTAAAAAAACGTTTTGGTCGAACGTTGCCAACAAAATATTTCTATATTTCTCAAGAAACATTGTTGTAACGCGCGTACATACAGACACGAAAAACGCACACAGGCGTGCGGACAAAGGTGGGACACGCGATAAAACGTTCACGGTTCTTGCCTCATATAAATCTATATAGCGAGTACAAAATCTATCTATGTAGACAGGAATAAAATGTTTTACGTCTCTGAGCTGTCGCGGGCGAGAAGGCGGAAAAATTCTTATGCGACACGCGATTCGCCGACACGCGCGGAAAATTGTCCGCGCGACCAAACTTGCCCCTCTATAGGTATTTCGTCGCCCCACCCGATGTCAGCGCGAGAAGAACAACGCGACTGCGCGAGACCGCGACGAGGATGATGATGATGATGATGATGATGAGAGGTAAAAGCGAGTTCCATGACGACGAGTTCGTGTTCCCGAGGGACAAACGAGAGGAATGAGAATGCAACGGTTTACGCCAATTGAGTCAACAGTCCGCATGGCGAAACAGAGAAGCAGAGAAACAGAGAAATGAAATGACACTCGCTCTGCTGCACGCTTTGGTGAATCTCCGCCGCAAGGTTTGGACCTTGCTCTCCGGAAATCCTTTCCAGATCACATCTCAGCTAAAAAACTTTTCTCGGAATTTAGAAAAGTTCAACTATCAAAAATTGCCAACTCGGTAGGAAAAAACGACCAAAAAATGAGAAATAAATCGGAAACGTAGTATGCAGGTCGAGACCTACGACAAAGTAATCTTTTCCAAGGGATTTGGTAACATACGGTCGGCACGTGCGACACACTCCCTTTGCGGCTAAGATAGCAACCGATTTCCCTCTAAATGTATTCGAATATTTACATCTATATAGCAAAGTTGCCAGAGGTTGTCAACTTCCGGTTAAAAACCTTCTGAAAACTGCATTTTTCCAATTTTTGATGTAAATTTCTCGGAATATTGTCGTTGATTGAGAAAAGAGAACTCGAGGCAAGAATTTTCCTAATAATCGACAACAACGAGACCTCGGCAATTTTCCGCATAATATTTGTCAAAATCTATAAAAACATTTTATCCATAAATAATAACAATATTTAATTTTTATGCGCAAGATGCAAAAGACCCTTTCACAAAGTATTTCGAAAGAGGATAATTAGCACCGATCGAATAACGATCTAACCTCGATTTTATATCCCCAAGCGTATTAGCAACTTTCGCAATATTAACCGTTGAGATATCTTCCATTATTGCTGTTGGCGAGAGGAGGCTGTTGGCTCGAATCCCGCAACATGTATAATTCCATATCCGTTCGACGTTTAACAATCATTGTGCCAGTCGCAGTAGAGTTTTATACGTATCGATTAGTTACGCTATTTGTCGAGTTTTCGAGCGTGAGACAGAGACAGAGAGCGAAAAAGAAAAAGACTAAGTAGAGAGACTTGAATTTGAGGTGGAGAATCGTTTGAGATCGTCCACCAACCAGGAAATAAATCAGATCCAAAAAAATGTCATTTTATTTTCCCACTTACGTGCCATTTATTGCACTAAAAATTAAATGTCGTCAAGAAAACGTCGATTCTTTTGGTTGTTATGTGGAAACGGATGGAGACGGGTTAGGATCGCCAGGAAATTAGCCGAGGGATCGGCTAATTAAACACTCGGGTTTACCAAACACTTGATTTTTATTGACTTCGTAAAGATTACACTATTGAGGTAGATTTCAGTTATTATGGAGATTACGCCGCTACTCTACTATTCACAGCGTAATTGAATCAAAAGAAAGTAAATCAGAAAGTAAGAAAATGGGTCGCGCGGAGTCGACCTACTTGTTCCGAACCTCGCCCAATACTGCTGCCCTTGTGTCCTCGGGGCCCTGCCGAGGCCGAGGATTTTCTTTACAACGGAGGGGAGCGTCTCGCGTGATGCAAGACGCTTTCCCACGTTAGCCTAGGCGACAGCAAGACGCCGGTCGTTTTCCCGGAATTAGGGAAAGCGCATTCCACAGGCAAGGCAGCTGCATTCGTAGGTCCTAAACTCACAAGAGCTGCAACGCACTTGTGAGTCAAGCCGCGATAAGAGGGTCCCTCGTTCGTGGCCCGTGCGTGGGAACCTCAACGGTCACGAGCTCGAATGAGGCGGAATCGTCTTCCGTAACACCCCCACCAGTGGACTGAGGAACGTCCTCGTTCCTCGACTTGAGGGTGCGAGAAAGGAACTTCTGGTTGGTCCGCTGAAGTTTCGCCAGTCGTCGTTCGGCTCGCACCTGCCGCATGGTGGTTTTACGGCAACAAACCCCGACGAGCCATGTGATTCCTCCCAGTTTCCACATGGCAGCTATTAAACCGCCGACGACGAGCAGGGAGGCTATCCCCTGCAAGGACGGAAGTACGATCCCCTGTATGTTGGCCCAGGAGTGGTTGACCAACAGCTTGACCCGATGTCCGTCGAGGGTTCCTCTCAATTCCTTGAGACTCATGCTGTATCGATCGAGGGAGTCCAGCTCGATTCGTCGGCTAAAAGTTGCGATCGATAGTCCCTCGGGGAGAGAGAGGTTCAGGTTGGAGACATTGAACGATACCTCGGTCCGGAGCCACTCCTCCGTGGACGTGAGGAGTACAAACCGCGAGTAGGTGGTGAGTATCTCGCATCGGTCGGTAGTCCGTAAGAGGGATGGCCTCGAGATGCTGTACGTATCCGTTTCGGTGCCGCAGTGGATGGTGATCGGGAACTCCTTGCCTGGCTTTGGCGGGATGACGATTTGCGCCGTCTGGGTGTTGATGACGCCCAGTTCCGTCACGCGAAACGGAGTGAGGTGACAGTCGTCCGTGTCCCCAGTTGAGCTAAAGGCGGCTTCAGATTCGCAGAGTGCGTAGGACCCCGCGTCGTGTCCGATTCCTTCGTACGGGGCGACGTTGATGTTGGACGCCGTCCGCAAGTTTTCTCTGTCGAAGCGCCGGACCATGGTCTTCGTCCCGATCGTGCGGGTTATGCGCTCGGCGAAGGTGGGGTTAAACGTGACGTAGGTGTTGTTGATAGCCGTAGGGACCGGCGTGTTCGCCACGATTTTCCATGGCTTCTCGTCGACGACGGGGATCTTTACTATGTAGATCAACTGTTGATTCCGGGATAAGATGGAGACCTCGGATAAGTCGATCGTCGTCTGGTAGTCGTTGCTTAGGCCCGGGAGAGGATGTCTTCCGCGCGCGTCTTCGAATTTCTCGAGTCCTCTGGCTAGGTTCTCGGGCGTCAGCAGCGTAGGTTGGATGATGCCGTGTTTTCCGGACTCGAGGGCGGTCATCACAGTTCGAAGGATGTAGTCGAGCTCACGGATTTCAATTTCGAGACGGTGTATTATCTCGTTGACATACATTTCCTGTGAGATGTCGTGCGAGAAGGTCATAAGGAGGTTGCTGACGGCGTCCTCGATCTTTAAAAGCCGCCGCTCGAGTTCCTTTTCGTTGTTGGCAATTGACGTGACCGTTTTCTCCATGATGTATGTCTGCTCTTTGACGACTCGGTTGATCTCGTTGGTTGCGTTTACGAGATTGGCGATGTTGTGATTGATGGTTTGGAGATCGGTGTTGTCGGGGGTTCCCCACAAGAACTTGTGGACTGTCCCAACGAAGTTGAGAATGCCCCTTTCCGGTCGTGGTGATAGAGGGGTTCGGTGGAACAAGACTTCCAAGATCTTGAGGTCCTTCTCCAGGGTATAATACCCTTCCATCGTCAAGGCGTATAGAGCGCCGGTTGCCGGCGACACGCCCGTGCCTGCAGGGGTTCCGGGTCTCATGAGTTCCTCTGTTATCAAGCCATGAGTTTTGTTTATCTGCTCCGAGAGGGCTGCGAATGCCGTATACATCGGGCTGAGGTCGATGGCGTATATAAGTCGCCAGGTTTCCGAATAGAGGTAGACGTCACCCAGTTCCTCTTGGATCAGACTCGAATGTAGGGGCTGGAGTTCGGTTTTCCCTTCTGTACTCCATCTGAAAGAGATAAGCACAAATCGTCAGCCAGGTCGTTAATCAAGTCTAACCCTGGATTACACGGGGTTGGTCTCCCGTGAGGTCGATCCTTTTGATTAGCCGGGGCCGTGCTGGTGCAGGGCCTTCGGGGCAAGGGTGTCCTCGGAAAGGCTTCGTGTTTCCCGTATGGGCCATGCGAACTCGGATTCCGGCTTTAGTGGGGAAGCGGTAAACTACGTTGTTCTTTTCGTGGTTCACGCTGATCACCTGGTAGGGTCCGAGCCACTTGATGGACAACCCATGTAGTGGGGCCTTATTTCGGACGAGGATCCAGTCCTTCTCTTTATACAAGGGCATTGGGTTGCGCCTTGAGCTGTCGACGAACTTTTGGTTCCTCTCTCGAGCCAACATCAAATTGTGCCTGGCTTGATAGAGCTTGTTCCAGTGTATCTGGTTGAGCTCGTCAAATCTTCGTTGGAGCGTCGAGGTGTCAAGTTGTTCGATGGCGCTCGGATAGTTGGACGAGTGGGCGAACATGACGTTGAATGGGGTGTCTTGGATCGAGGTGTGGAAGCTATCATTGTAGGTGAAGGCGATAGCGTTCGTCTTCGTGTCCCAGGTCGTGACGTTGCTTGTGCACATGGTTCGGATTAGGTCTTTCAAGACCCCGTGCATCCTTTCGATCGATCCGTTTCCTTGTGGATGGTACACCGTTGTTTGGATCGATTTGATGCCCATGACTTCGTGGAAGTACGTCGTAAGTTTGTTGTTAAATTCCTTTCCGTTATCGCTGAGGACTACCTTTGGTGCTCCGAAGATGCAGATCCATTCGTTGAAGAGGGCGGAGAGTACGGTCGACGCTTTCTTGTTCGGGACCGGGATGAGTCTCACGAATTTCGTCAGCGTGCACTGTATGGAGAGGATGTACTCGTTGCCCTTTTTCGTGGTTGTCAAAGGTCCCACAATATCAATGGCTGTCTTCTCGTTTGGTTCGCTGGCGGTGTCCATCAAGACGGCTGAGGGGACGGGTGGATTCCTGTCGGTCTTATACTGTTGGCACGTAGCGCAGTTGGCAATGAATTCGCGTACCGACTCCTCCATGTTGGTCCAGTAACTTCGGCGTTGTAGCTTCTCGAGAGTTTTTGCTACGCCCAGATGTCCCACTTGGTCGTTGTGTATCTCTCTGATTCGTTTGTCGTACTCCTCCGGTTCTGGTTCCGGAATCCCTGACCGGCAGAACTGAAAGTCCGTGTCGGTGAATTCGGCGGCCAGCTCTCGAATCTCCTTCTCCAAAGCGTCGAGTTGTGGCATGGAGAAGTCTTTTGGGTAGGCGAGGAGTTTGAGGCGCCTCTTTCCCAAATCTACCCGGCTCTGGACCAACTGGTGCAGCCTCGGTTTCCATGCGTCTTCGGTGTACTGAAGTGGAGTTCCATGAGTTTTCTTCCTTTCCTTGCTCTCGCGTTTGCCGGCTGTTGGTGGTTCAGAGTGGTTCTTGGTGAAAATGATCCACTTGGACCTATCCTTGGGGTAGTTTGGTTGTATGGACAGCTGGTTAATTCTTCCTTGATGCAAGTTTATGTTGTTGACGCGCTGCATGATTTCTTCGAGGTCGTCGACTTTAACTCGGGGGCCTCGTATCCAGCTTTTCAGTTCCGGGCTGAGGTTCCTTCGGGAGCGGACGCCTTGGAGTATTTCGCGTATCGCTGGTCTTCGTTTTTCTTTTGGCGTGGACACGGCGTGGACTCCTGATTCGCGTGGTATCCTTGACAACGCGTCGGCTGCTTGGTTTTCACAGCCCTTTTTGTACTGTATGTCAAAGTCGAATTCTTCCAAGCGAAGCCTCCATCTGAGGATTCGTGAGGACGGATCTTTAATGTCGGCCATCCAAACGAGAGCTCGGTGATCGGTCTGGATCAGGAACTTGTACCCCAGAAGGTATTGGCGCAGTCGTTGTACTGACCAGACGATTGCCAGCATTTCCTTTTCGGAGGTTCCGTAATTTTTCTCAGCAGCATTCAAGGCGCGAGAGATGTAATAAATTGGGTGCCCTTCTTGTGATAGAACTGCTCCTAGTCCTTGGTCTGAAGCGTCGGTCGTGAGGGTGAACATCTTCTCAAAGTCCGGGCGCCGGAGCGTTGGCGACGTAGTTAAGCACGTTTTGAGCTCCTCGAATGCTTTCTGGCATTTATCGGTCCATTCGAATGTAACGTCCTTCTTTGTGAGGTCGACCATGGGCCGGGCGATGTGTGAAAAGTTCTTTATGAATCGCCGGTAGTATCCTGCGAGTCCCACGAATGATTTCACTTCTGTTGGGTTCGTTGGTACTGGGAAATCCCTGACGGCTTCAATTTTTGCTGGATTTGGTTGCACACCGTCTGCTGTGATAATGTGTCCCAAGTACTCGACCTCTGGTAGAAGGTATTTGCATTTTTCCGGCTCCAAAGTTAGTCCGCATTTCCGTAGTCTCTCGAAGACGGTGACTAAGTTTTGGTTGTGCGCTTCGATTGTTTCTCCAAAGATGACGATGTCGTCCATGTAGACCCAGCAGATCTTATGGTTTAGACCGACTAGGCACTGGTCCATCATCCTCTGGAACGTTGCCGGTGCGTTTTTTAATCCGAATGGCATTCGTTCGTATTCGAAGTGGCCTTCCGATGTTGAGAATCCGGTGTACTTCTTAGAGTCCTCATCCATCGTGATTTGGTGGAATCCGGCTTTCAGGTCAAAGGCGCTGAAGAATTTCGCGTTTCCGAGTGAGTCGAAGATGTTCTCGATTCGGGGCATCGGGTATGCATCCAGCACCGTGTTTTTGTTCAACTTTCGAAAGTCGATAACGATGCGCCACTTCTTTTCTCCATCGGGGCCAGGTTTCTTCGGGACAACCCAGACGGGTGAGTTGAACGGCGACTCTGATTCTCGGATGATGCCCTTTTTTAGCATGTCTGCTACTTGCGTTTTTATTTCTGCGCGGTGGGCGTGAGCTGTCTTGAAGTTTCCGATATTTATTGGTGTGTCGTTAATTGGTATGATCTTATGCTTCACATGTGGTGCGGCGGGTAGATCTTGTCCCGGTGACGTAAAGATGTCTTGGTACTTCAGGATAATACCGCTGATTATTTCCTTTTGCTCTGGTTCGAGGTGGTCGAGTTTTGAAGTTTCGAGCAAAAATTTCTGTTTTTCTTCCTGGCTGAGGCTGGTATTATCTTTGTCCCCCCTTCCATCTTTACGTTGGCGACTCGGATCCGGTTTTCGTCAAAGTTTATGACTTTGTCCGTTGGATTCTCGAACATCAGCTCCGTGTGGCCATTTCTTATGGTATTCACGTACACTGTCTCGAACTCGTGTATTTCCCCGTTTTCCATCGTTTTGTCGTAAGCGCCCGTGGTGATTAAACAATCGCGATCGGGGCCATCGACCGCTATTGTTATCATTACGGCCGTGTGTGCTGGTACGGTGATTCCGTCGGTGATTAACGCGTGGCTCTTTTTTTTCAAGACGAGGTGTTTGTTTGACAGGTTGTAGTCGCGTTGTTTCATGAACTGTAGCCCCATGAAGCCATCTTCGGGTATAATGGAGTCATCCGGTAGCACATAAAATATGCTAGTGTCTCCGAGATATTCCAACCTAACCTTTTCTTTCGACTCGAACCGGCTGGTTCCCATGATAAAGCTCCTTTTCGCTCGTTGAGTCGGAAAACCTTGCGGTATGCACTTTTTTTTTATTAGGTTGAGGGAGCTACCAGTGTCTACCAGTAGTTCGATGTCTCGGTTGAATCCTCGTGGACGGATTCTGACTCGTTCCAAACGTCCGATCCCAACGCTGGATACTCTGGGTATTCCTCCTCCAGGTGTGGGTAGCTGTCCTCGTCGGCATCTATTAGTGGCTTCTGCGATTCCTCTTGGTCCGTTATGTTGTAGACCTGAGGTGGTTTGGGCTGTGGTCGGTCTTGGTAAAAATTTCCTCTTCGGAAGTTTGGTTGTCCGCCGGTCTGCTGCGGCTGTGGTCTCCTGGGTTTAGGGCAGTCCCGGCTGAAATGGCCCTTTCCCCCGCAGTTGTAACAGCTTGAATCTGCGTTCGCAACAGCGGCGTTTATGGTAATGGGCGACTGTCGGGTGCCCTTTTGTGCCGGTTGAAAAAACTGTCTCAGCGGAGGCTGGCTGAGCTTTGGTGGTTGTTGGCTTGGATAGGCGGGCAACTTTATCCTCTCGGCGTTGGCCTGTTGATATGCGATGTTGGCCTCGTCGATTTCCTGGGCGGCTTGTTGCGCGGCTGCTAGGCTCGTGTAACTGTTAAGGTAAGCCTTCAGGCTATCGAAGACGTCCTTTCTGCATCCGTGGATAAACATGGAGATAGCCTGGTCGTAGACCAAAGGCATATGGTCTAGAGAACCTTTGGCTTGGTCCCGTTGGTCCGCTTCCTTAACGGCTTGTAGCGCAAGATTGAAATTGGAAATGTAGTCCAATATGGTTCCCGTCTGTTTGACCTGGCGAAGTTTATCCATACATATCTGGAAACCAGGCAGGTACCCGAGATGTGTAGTGACAAATTCGACGAGTCCAACTTCCGTATCGATGATGCCAGTCGCGAATCTAGTGATTTCGTGAGATATTTTCTGCACGAACACCATCGAAACGAAAGCCGCTTTTTGGGAGCTCCATACGAACCGACAGGCGAATTGAAACTGCCTGACCCAGTCCAATATCGGGGTCAACCTTTCCAATTTGGGTACAAGCAGCAGACATTCCGTCGCCTTCATTCCCCCTCCCGAAGGCTGTTCCGGCAGATTTTCTCCTGATGCCGGGTAGTAGGGGTCGTCGGGTGGGTTTGGTGGTCCGCCAAACGGGTTGCCCATTGGGCCACCAGTTTTTCCTGGCCCTCCTGGGCCTCCTGGCCCTCCCGGGCCGCCTGGCCCTCCCGGGCCGCCTGGCCCTCCTGGGCCCCCTGGCCGGCCTGGGCCGCCTGGCCCTCCTGGGCCTCCTGGCCGACCTGGGCCGCCTGGACTCCTTCCATTTCGAGCGTCGTTAAGGATTCCCATCTCAATCTTTAATCGTTGGGTCCCGTCGGTCCATTGGCTTGCTCGATTAAGTCTGACTTGTTCGAGCAGCGGGTCGATGGGGTCGAGTCGTTCCGGTCTCTGGGTGGGCCTCGACGTTGAGTCCTTGGCCTGTTCCCACTTCCGGTGGACGGTCTCGAGTCTGGCCGCAAACGCGTTCGAGATCGACATATTTTCCTCCTTCACTATCCTCTTCACGGGTGCCAGGTTCATTTTGCCCCGCTGGTTCCGCTGGACTTCTTCGAGCAAAATCCGTTGCTCCTCGACTACTCGGACCGACTCCCTCGAAATCAAGTCGAGCTGTTGGATTTCTCTCCGAAGTTTTTCTTCTCTCTCGGCTTCTTTCAACGATCTCCTGATCGCTTGTCGGTATTCCTCTTGAGGGACGTCTGGAGGGGATGGTTCGAACTCCCAATTCCGTATCTGGTCGGGGGTTTCGACTCGGTATGGTGCGGACGGTCCCGCTCCCTGCGATGCAGCGCGATCGTTTCTCAGGCGGTGCATTTCTTCCAGCATCCCTCGTTGTTTTTCCTCGGCCTCCCGGAGCTTTTTCCGCAATGCCTCTGCCTCGGCATCCTTTTCTTGCAGGGCACGGAGTTGGTCACCGAGGCGCGCTCTCTCGCTGTCTGCTGCCTCGGCATGAGCCTGCAATCGTTCTCGTTCTCGTTGAAGTTCGAGGAGTCGCCTCTCGCTGGCTTGGTTGGTGGCAGTGGCGTTGGCGGCTATCTCGCGGTACAGGGAGAGTTGTTCTTGCGCGTGCTCGAAGGTCATTGTCGCTTGGAGCTTGCTCAACTCGACTCTGGCGATAATTTCCTCGGGAGTTAGCCCATTGTATTCCGAGACATACGACTGTAGATACGAGGGTGGGGGTATGTTCGGTACTTGGTTTGCTCCGGCGGCAGGTGGATTGGTTCGGTCCGTTGCGGGGGGCATGGTCGAGGCAGGGTTGTCGTCCAAGACCATGAGCTCTGGCGCGTGTTGTCCGGAGGGGGGCGGTTGATCCGCGTGTTCTCTCGCGAGTACGAGATTTCTCTCTTCCTCGTTCAGACGTTGTGCCATTTGTTGATCCTGCTCGAGCTGGCGCGCTCGGGCCGCCTCGTCTACCTGCTGTTGTGCTCGGGCAGCGTCAACTACCTGCTGCTGCTGTGCTCGGGCAGCGTCGACTACCTGCTGCTGTGCCCGAGTGGCTTCGTTCGCTCGCTGCTGTGCTCGCACAGCGTCGACTACCTGCGACCGTGCCCGAGGGGCTTCGTTGGGTCGCTGCCGATGCTCTCGCTCGCGGGCTCTTTGCCGGCGGAGATCAACAGCCACATCGTCGCTTATGTCGTCTGGGTCGACGTCTAATTCGTCAAGGGTTGCCCGTGCGCTGGGTATCCCTTCTAACATCGTACGGATCGAGGATCGTTCTATGAACAATCCCTTGACCGTCTCGTTTATTGTTTGCCTTTCGGTAGGCGTGTGTTCGCTTAATAACACTGCTTCTAATTTTTGAATTTCCACCCTTAATTGGGCATATCTGTCGATATATTTTCTCACGTTTTCCGGGTTCATTTTGGTTTCCCGTTTATTATATTTTATATACCCGCTTCTTTTTTTTTTTGGAAAAATACGTGTTTTTTTTTTTTTGACTTGTTTACTCGCGTTCAAGAATTCTTATCTCTTGATCGTTTACGTTCTAGGCCCTCGGCAAGTGAATAATATTCTGAGATAATAGTGACTTACGTTTGGGAGAACAGAAGGAGAAGGGAAATGACGTGAGAAATCATTCCCTGAATTTCCTTTTGATTTGAGACTCGCACTGCCTTGAAGCCTGGAATCTTCTCTGACTGGACTTTACGGTGAGGTCCGACGGTTCCTTTTCTCTCGGCGGAGTGACGTCACTATCGCGATAGCACTGATTCACCTTACGCACTTGAGTTTTATTTTCTCGACGCGGAGGACGAGATTCGAGGGGGCGGGTTTTCTGAGGGAACACTAACGCTGTGGTTTTGCACTGACTTGTCGCAGAAGGCTCCAAGTTTAGACGATCGATATAGTCAGTGTGACTTCTGCTGAGAGCGGTCGCTTAACTATATCCTGGCAGGATCGCCAATTTGTTATGTGGAAACGGATGGAGACGGGTTAGGATCGCCAGGAAATTAGCCGAGGGATCGGCTAATTAAACACTCGGGTTTACCAAACACTTGATTTTTATTGACTTCGTAAAGATTACACTATTGAGGTAGATTTCAGTTATTATGGAGATTACGCCGCTACTCTACTATTCACAGCGTAATTGAATCAAAAGAAAGTAAATCAGAAAGTAAGAAAATGGGTCGCGCGGAGTCGACCTACTTGTTCCGAACCTCGCCCAATACTGCTGCCCTTGTGTCCTCGGGGCCCTGCCGAGGCCGAGGATTTTCTTTACAACGGAGGGGAGCGTCTCGCGTGATGCAAGACGCTTTCCCACGTTAGCCTAGGCGACAGCAAGACGCCGGTCGTTTTCCCGGAATTAGGGAAAGCGCATTCCACAGGCAAGGCAGCTGCATTCGTAGGTCCTAAACTCACAAGAGCTGCAACGCACTTGTGAGTCAAGCCGCGATAAGAGGGTCCCTCGTTCGTGGCCCGTGCGTGGGAACCTCAACGGTCACGAGCTCGAATGAGGCGGAATCGTCTTCCGTAACATGGTAAAGGAAAAAATGACGCGAATAAGGAGTAAAAATGACGAAAAAGATGAGAATTGGCTTGTAAAAGTTGTTTGTTGGATAATTTGAGGATTAAACGACGCGCGATGGAGTAAAAAGTGGAATGTAAATTGAGGAGATCAATCGAGTGTGGATAAAAGTCGATAGCCAATGGCCGGTGTGCAATTTCATGGTAAATTCCAGTCTCACCACAAACTGGGATAAGGAAAGTCTCGTTCGCTATGGCCTTCGATTCATCTTTATAGTATATACACATAAAATACGGAGAGCTGGGTGTAACTAGCATACAAACTCGTTTAGTTATTTCCCGCCAATAATATCGAATAGGAAATTGCCAAATGTGCTGGTTACGCGTTGTGTAACCAAATATAAGAAAAGTCTACGTCACCGAGTCACTATGTAAATGAGATAATGCGATTGTGACGCTTGATCGATAATAATATTGTCACAACATGACTAAGAGGGCTCGCTGCTTGTTTTCGTCATGAATAACTAGGTATCAACTCCGAAGTATAAAAACGCATCATTTTGGCTTAGCCGTCAAAAGCAATAAGGCCGATCGAGTCTATCTCCATCGAAATTTCCACAGGAATGCATTCCGATAATTTCATTTTTTTGGGAACCCGAACCAAAAGACTTCGAAACAAAAAATGTCCAACTTTTCATATTAAACTAGTTGCGACTTTGAGCGTCAACGGCAAGGTCTAAATAAAAAAAGTCGTTTTGATATAGGCTGTTGTACATTTCGTGTCAACAAATCTCGGTAAATGCGGTGAGAACTCGTGCGGCAACGAACGAATTTTCAGTTACGAAAGTAAAAGTGCGTTGTTAAGAAACGTATAAAAATCATATTACAGCATTCGCTTCACAGAATAAATATCAAGTCTTTGCACAATCGCCATTTTTTTTTTCTATCAACGCACAAACAGAGAGTTAAAATGAAATTCCTCAAAGGCGTCAATTTTTTTGTCAAGTTTTATCGCTTGGAAAGAAAAAAAAATTTATGGCGTGAGAAAATTCAGCAAAAATTGAGTCAAGATGCTCGCAAGATAAAATGAAAAAAGAAAGACAATCGCGTGAAAACTATGGCGACGAGTGAATTTTACGATCAACCGCGAGCACAATATCCTCATGGGAACAGCAAGAAAAGCGACAAAAAAAAAAAAGTGTCATTCGGCAAAAGACAAATTGTGGATTACGACAAGGACCAATTAGGGCCCAGTGCGGAGACGATCCGGACTCCCGGCCACGTAGCGATAATACAAAAAAATCATAAAAACGAGAAAAAAAAAAAACGTCGCTGCCATAATTTAAACGTATTTGGCGCGTAAACCGGGACAAAGTGAAACAAGCTAAGAAAAGCAACATGCTCGAAGAGCAGAACGAGCGAGAGATAAAAATCTCTAGGTCCACGATGCAAAAAACGAAAAAACGAGATAACTTTCGTGATTATTCGTTGATACGAAGTGGAAACAAAAAATGAGACGAGTCAATTTTCGTCAACGACTTGTAAAAAAGAAGAAAAAACGAATATACGACCAGAGCATTGATTTTTATCGTCCACTCGGGTTCGTAAGTTCACGAAGGACAGTGCGATCACGTTTCTCGGAGTAGCCATATATACCCGAAGAAGAAAGTCTACGATTCTAAAAGAAAGGTCCGTGCGTCGTCGCGGGGCCTCGGTTCACGCTGCAGAAAGTTTGGATGACGTGGCGCGTTGCCGATGCGTTACTACGACGTTTCTTTCGTTTCCTCGTACCCGCGCGCCAGAGTAATAAAGTCATCACAAGATTTCGACTTGGACGCGGTATACAATCTTGCACACCCCTCAAAAGGGTCTAAAACTTTCTTCGTGCCCCAAAAGCCAAATAGTCGAGAAAGGCAAGGAGAAAAAATGGAATATACCAAAGACGCCTCGTTTCCAAAGACTAATTCCCTCACCGAACAATGCAAAAAAATAAATACAGAAGCGTGTTGATTTATGTAAATTCTTTGTCGACAAAGCTCCATGACAATTACCCGGATGACGAGAGTTGCAATTGCGTAAAAATTGTACGCGCGAGAGCAATGAAAAAAAGTGGGTTAAACGCGCGCGCGCGCGAGATGCATCTAGTGGGAATGTATGCGTGGAATGCATCAACTTTGTACGACTCTCAAGTTTGCAACGTTGAGACTCGACGCGAAAAATTATTCATTCAATTTAGAAAATCATGGCAATTTATCGTTTTTTTGTGCGTATCAAATATTGAATAATAAGGCCTGCGCTGAAGAAGAAACACGTAATTTCGTTGCATTTCAACGCGATGCAAACTTAAGAAGGCTCTCGAGTAACGACGAAGAGTTTAGGAAGCCTGAGAGACGCAGCAGCAGCAGGAGGAAAAGGAAGGAGAGGGTTGCACCGCGCGTCGAGAACGATATAAAATGGTATTATAGTCAAAAGCGTTATGTATATACGTGCAGAATAAAGACGAATGCATCGTACACATATACAGAATGCATAGTCGGAATAAAAATAAGGCATGTAGAGAGCGACGGGGGCCATTAATATAGTCACGGAATAGAAGCCTTGGCTCGGATCGTAAAAATATAATTGCGCTCAATTGCAACAACGTTATCTAGGTGCGCTGGCAAAGTCGCGGTTGCTCGGCCACCGGATAATGATATACGTAAAGCCGAGCTCTCGATACAACTCGCTCAATTGTCCAAGGGAAAAGCATGAGGAGGGGGGGGGGGGGGAAGAGGAAAGGGTGGCAATGGCTTTCAATGTATATAAAGCATTGTTGCAATATTGAAACTTGAGCAACTCAATCATTTCATTGTTTTCCATTATAGCTATGCCGGGGCATTTGAAACGTAACGAAATTTCAAGCAAATGTACGGAGAGAGTGCAACATCCTGGTTTTGCCACATTCATCATTAACGTATCACTATAAATTACTTAATTTATAGGATTCTTTAATAATTCTGTATCAACATTCTTGACACCAAAACTAACAATTTTATCCTATCAAGAAAAATTCCCTGACGTCAAGAATTTGAGATATTTTGTCGCGTTTCGTTCATGAGTTGCAACAAAATGTGTTTAGGATTTTTCTTCAAAAATTTCCGCTCATTTTCCTGCCACTCAATTTTTGCAACTTTTTAACCAAACGTGACTTGAATTTACACGCGTTTAGATGCGGGGAAAATCAAAGATTGCAAATTAAATACGTGCAAAAATTTTTCACTACGCAGGGATTTCGAAAAAGTTGGATTGATTACAAACGTGAAATGAGAAACTATACGAGGAATTATTACTGCGCAATAGAAAATTCGATGAGAAAAAACAAAATTTATCAAGAACATCATTAGCGTATCACGAAAACAAAATGACACACGAAGAATGGCGAATTCGCGCGTGCACTCAATGCGGTGCGATAATTCCAAATCGTTTTTTTTTTCTTCCATTCCTTCCTCGGTATATTTCAACGTAAAAGAGATTATTAATAAGCGTATATAGTTATATAATGAGTACGTTGGCGATTACCTTGTCCCCGATTCACTCAAAACTCGTTCAATTTTCATGCCAATGAGTCCGCTTTTAATAATTAATTTCTTCTATTTTCAAATTCTCGCGTATATATCAACCAAGATAGAGTCTTGAGCCACATTTTCATTATTATTTTCTTTTTTTTCCCCCAGAACCTCGAAATTAATGAGCGCAGGTGAATTCTTATTCGCGCTCATCATACACTGCACCAAGACCAACAAAATAATTAGCGAAAATACTAAACGGTGTGAAATATCCATTTCAAGTGCTTGAAATGAAAAAAAAAATGTCTAAATTAAAAGTCACGTTTCGTTAAAAAGTTGCAAAAATCGAGCAGCAAATCTATATTTATTTTTTGCAGATAAAAAAAAGGACCATGAGACCCGAATTTTCACTCGTTTGGATGAAAAAAGTTAAAAATTGAAAATAAAATATCTCAAATTCTTAACGTCAGAAAACTTTTCTTCGTAGGAGAAAATTATTAAAAAATCGCGGCTAAAGTAATTTTGTGATGGTAAATGAAATTTTCCATCCAAACAAAAACAAGAAAAAAATGAAACCGAAGAATAAATGAGAAAAAGATCTGCGCGTAGCCCGAACGTGCGCGGCGAGGTTATTTTCGAGAATTCTCATTCTCGATATTGACGAATAAACGGCCGCGAGCACGTATAAGCGAACGAATCCATCTCCGTTAATAAAAAGTACACATACAATAAAGAGGCCTGCGCGTACCCATTGAAATGCGTGTGAGTCTGAGCCACGTTGATGACACTCGCGATGTTCGAGTCTCGTCGCAAACATAACCCTATTACGAACAGTATCCCGAGACTCGAGCTGTGCATGCGTGTGTGTGTGTACGGGGCGATGTGTCGATGTGCAGCGCAGCGACGAGTTTAACTTGGCGCGCGCGCGCGCGCGGGGTATATATTTGTGATGAAATTAAATTAAACGTCTGTGGAATACACGCGGAGGTTTCCAGGAAGTTAAGGATCGAGAATACAGGAGAAAAGTGAGGTTCGAGTCGATGACCCTGCTTCATACGCGGTTGGTGTAAGATTTGTGAGGGAAACGAAGCGAGAGAGAGCTCACACTTGACCATTGAGTGTACAAAGTGTATGCATCTCATATATAGCTGCTGCATGGGCTCTCTGCTTCTTTTGTATTTTTTAGTCCGCATGAGATTGTTGCGCGCAAGATTCCCAGCGGGGCTAGGAGTTGGAGCAACGAAACTCCAGAGGGCACGATAAAGATTCTTGGACGCGCGAGGGTACCGCGGCGACCGAGTAGATTCCACAATTTACGCCATTTGCGTTCTTAGCAGCCTCGAATTGTGTGCACAAGTGCAATAATAAATGTACACGAAGCAGGCATCAAAGTGTGCGCACACGTTTCACGTTTCACGTGTCTGTGTGTGTGTGGCAGAAAAGGTTCACAGGGGCCTGAGCGCCGCGGCGTGCCGAGAGTCCAGGTAAAGTTGATAAGTCAACAAGGGTCGACCGAGGCTTTCCCTCTCTCTCGTCGTGTTGCGACCGTCAGAAAGCGAAGCTCTCTGCGAGCGCGTGTTTGCACGAGTTTGAAGAAACCCGTTCGTCTCTTCTATCTATACCATCGCTTTTCGACTCTTTTATTCTCGCGAGAGTAAAAAAAGAGGAAAAAAAATTAAATAAAATGTAAAAGAGCGCGGGGGAGGGAGCCAAAGCATCGCGGCCATCGCGCCAGTTTACTTAGGACACTGCAATATATACATATACCAACGAATCTCGCGTTTCTTATTAACCTGTACGCGGCGCGGTCACGCGAAATTAAATATCGAAAGCAAAGTCGCCGAGAGACGAATCAAGACAAAAGCCCTCGCGCCCTCTCGTATCGCAGAAGAGAAATTTTCGTTGAAAACGATCGATATTTGGTTCAATCACAAATATTTTGTAATTGCAGCGAGAAATATTCTAGAAAGTCTCTTTGAAAAGCAAATTCATCGACGTTTTTCGATGAAATTCAATTTCCAGTGACACATTCGGAGGACCCATCAAGGTCTCTTACGGTTTGGTCGTTTGACCGCGGAGAAATTGTGGATATTACAAGAGTGTGTGAATTAAACATTGCGCGCCGAGCGGAGACGCGTAACACGCATTTACATGTACATATAACTGAAACGTGGACGTCGTACGTAGCCAGGGAAATTTGGATACTTAGCATCGATTAAGAAACATCCGTACGTCGCCGCGCGTCATATGATCGAGTTACCGTTCGTTCCGAAAGATTTCTCATTCGCCCGCGGTCGCAATTGGGGCCAAAACAACAGAAAAAGAAAAGATCCAGAATGAGCTCCGTTACCGAATGAGTTCTAATTAGCAAAAAAGGCTCAATTGTTACGGATTGTGATGATTATTTGAAAAAAATTAATGAATTGAGCCGGAGGTTTTTCGATGTTGCGTAGAAAATCCGTGACAAGTTTGTTTAGCCTAAAGTCTCGTCGGTGTGCAATTTGCTCGAGGCCTCCTTGAGGGAACAATTACTGAAGGAAAATGCGGAAAAACCGCGAAAGCGTTAAATCGGCTTAAAGATCGAGAGACTGCACGAGAGAGATTGGAGAACGCGAGGGGGGAGAAGAGAATTTCGTTTGTTTTCGTTTGGGTACGCGGCCACGTCACCATTGCAGCCCCTGACGATTCGAGGCAGACGCAAAGAGAGAGGTAAAAAGAAAAAAAGGTGAAAGAACGGAAAATATGGGATGCGGATGAGAAGAAATGTTGGCTCGTGCCGCAAAGTCTCCATTACCTGAGACTCCCCGAGTCTATACATATATATATATATTAACGTTTAAGTGGGATTTTTCCGAGCGATCTCTCGCCAGCAGCCCCAGGACCACCTTTGTCGTTTTCCAAACCTCCGCTATGATGCACCATTTCATTCGTATCTACCTTCACAGGGTGTCTCAAAAGTGTGCAGCGCAATTCGACCGATCGAGAATTTTCTACGTCATCTCTTTCCTTTTGCCACATCACATTTCCTCACCTTTCCAGCAAAATTGACGTCTATTTAGAATATTTCTTGCGGCAATGACAACATTTTTGTGATTTTTCAAAAATCCACGTATAAATATCGATCTTTTCCAAAAAAATTTATTTGAAAAAACAGTGCGAGAGACCGAAGCTCAAGAAATTAGCAGCTCAGTCGCAAATTGTCAAATCAAATCAAAAATATTGATTATAAATATGAAAAAAATTGTGGTCGAAGAATTTTTTTTGTTTAATTGAATGGAGACTTTTAGTATAGTAAGTCTCGAGACAAAGACATTGTTCTATTCAATTTAACTAAATCCTACACAATTTGAATAGATTCTTTTCTCTGGGTATGAATGACGCCGGAACGGAAAGTTTGCATGCGAAAACGCGATATTGTCCAAAGGATCTAATTCAACGCATATCGAGCCCCCGACATTCAGGACACCCTAATGTTCGTGCGACTGTGTCAGGAAATCATTCGAGGTGGAGTGGCCAAGGGGGGGGGGGGATATATTGAGTGGAGATGAGAGGTAAAGAAGCCGCGGTAGCCCCCAAAACGTCTTACGAACGTATAGGAGCTGTGTCTCCGTGTAAAAGGTGAATAGAGAGGGCTTAATGGTGCGTCCCCGCGTATACCTTTTTTTTCTCCTCCGATGTCCCCTGTCGTCAGCAGCAGGGGTGCGAGAGCCAATTGGGTGCTAACCATATTTTCAAGCCCCACTTGACTCGTCAAACCTCGTACCACTACAAACAACCCCCTCCCTTTGCTTTATTTACTTGTGTGTCGGTCTGAGCCTTGAAAAATCAAGAAAATTTATCGTTTCTGGTGAGTAAACGACCCTTTTAATTGTCTTCGTGTCTATTGAACGTTTTTCCAATGAAAAATTGATCAAACAATTCCGCAACTGAATGAAATTTTTTTTCGTTTTTTTTTTGCAAATTTATTTTTTTGAAACGATTTTCGAACAAGATCGAGCAATGAATTCTGACAAGTTGAGAGATTTTTTGGGCAAGAGCGAGGATCATGTGCGGGCGCTCGAATCTCCCGCGGAGGGGAGCAGAGCCCACGAGATATCAGAAGCTTGAATCTCGTCGAATAAATGTGGGCGGAGCTTGGTCGAGAAGCGAGAGCCAATGAGGGAACGGTAACCCGTACGGGTTTTCATTGCGTCCCCGACAACGCATGCCGCGCGACTCGGCGCTGTCTCTCTTTCTCTCTCCCTTTCCTCGCGTCATTGCCATCGCGGCGGCGACGCGCCTGCGGTCGAGGCGTTTTTCATTATTCTTATAGAAACGCCATGGGTACCCATCAAAATTAATATTGCGAGCGCAAGCACGAAAAAATTTTTAATTCCGTTTAAAATTTTGTCATTGCAGCGAGAAATATTCTAGAAAGTCGCTTCGAAAGCGAATTTTTGTCATTCCAATCGTAAATTTATCCGACAGTTCCGTTAGAAATGAAAAATATTGTCAAAATTAGGAAAATTTTGAAATTATTAAAAAATATTTAGTTTTACCGTGTTCACCGAAAATATCGACATTTTTTGACAAAATTTAATTTTCCGCGCGAGGCTATAAATCACACGATGGACTCTGGTTTTTCCGAGATAACGAGAATAAAACTTGCAAGCAGGTTGAAAAAAACGAAGCCTCGTGGCCGTTGACACATGACGTGACAAAACGGAGTTGGCTAAATCCTCCCCCGTGCGTAGGAGGATCCACCCAACACCCTTTTGCCCGTAACCGCGCGCATGTCTACACACAAACGCGTTTCGCGTGCAATTTCAGACACGCGACGTGTGCGACAAACAAACGAGGAGACTGACAACTCAACAGACTCCCCCATTTACCGCGTCAACAATTTCAAAGCACCAAATAACAGACACCTAAAAAAATGCAGCCACGTGCATTTCGAATACTCCAAAAAATTCAACCTTCATTTTTCAAAGAGCTCGTTGAAAAAAAAGTTTTAGTTGCAAAAAATCGATATTTCTTAACATTTTTTTTTTGGAAAAATCCGAAAAATTTTGTCATTGCAGTAAGACATATTCTAAAAAATCAGTTAAAAATGAAAAATATTGTCAAAACTACGAAAATTCTCAAATTTATCGACGTTTTCTGATAAAATTTAATTTTCAGTGCCGCCCTCGAGTCCCGAAAACTCAATCGACGCGAAAAATTGGCCTGATTTTCAAAATTCAATGAATAATTAATGCAAACAACATTTTTCATTGAATTTCAACGTTGCAAACGTCATGTGCATTCGTTTCCAAAATCCCGAGTCGAAGAGCAAAAAAAGACGGAGCAGATTAACGATCGGGGGTTCGAGAGCAATTCCAATTTGTCGAGAGCGTCATCGTGATGATTGGTGCGCGTGGAAGGAGTTTGTCTACGAGCAAGGTCACGAATTTCGTGGGAAAAAAGACAAGAGGGGGCGTGATTAGTAAAAAAAGGGGAAAAAAAATGGGAAAGATCTCAAAGTCATATGTGTCGGGCGAAGAAGAGCGCGGCGTATATCCGAATTGGCGAGCGAAGAACGAGAGGAAGAAGAAAATTACCTCCGAAATCTAATTATGAGATTTTTATAGGGCAATCGTAAAACTCGCGGTAAAGTTTGCTGTCTGCTGCGTATACGCGTATCCGTGCCCGCGATGCTCGTGTGTGTCCATATACTCGTATATACATATACGAGCTTAAATTCGTTCGGTCGAAAGCCCTAACTTTGATGGAGGAGTGAAAAGGCCCTCGCCAACGGACCCCAAATTGCTTATCCACCAATTTTTTTTTCCTCCGCCTCGCATCTTTCTCACTATCTCTTTTTCGCGTCTGTCGAACGCGATTGCCTCGTACACATACGTTACGCGTACGTCAAAATATTCGATAGCAGAGTCCAGCAAAGAACGTCGTTGCAGAGATTTCGATAAAATCATCGAAATTCATTCATGAAAAATGAGAATCGTCAGTGAAAAGAAAAGATGGAGAAAGTCTCTTCAAAACATGAATTTTTGTCATTCCAATTGTAAATTTATCAATCAAAATTATTGTAAAAATAACGAAAATCTTGAAATATTATCCAAAAACGTCAAAAAGTTCACCGCGTTCAACAAAATTTTCTAATTTAAGAGCTGCTTTTCGACAATTGCAAAAGGAGCAATTAATAAAAATCCCAACAATTGTTTTTTTCTTTTACTGCCGGAATGGCGACTCGAGACTAAAACGAAGAGGATCGTTGCGGATCGGCCAGAGTGTCGGAGAATTCGCGGGATCACGCGGGCTCCGTGGCCGCCGCAGGTCAAGTATAGAAACAAGAGGAGCGAGACGAGGTTGAAAGGAGAAGACGCGATTTGGAGCATCGTGTATGCTTTTCTGCATTCTCCTATGTATATACGTATGAGACTTTGATGATTTACGTGTGTGAGTGTGTGTGCATGAATATATTCAAGTAAGAATATAAACGGTGGAGGTTGGGGATTGGCCGGGCAGAAAATCCCCGCCCCGGAGTCTCGCGCGGCAACCGAGGAGGGAGAAAAGCCGCGGACTCGGTCGCGGAACCTCCGCGGTCGGATCAGCCAATCGGACAATCGAGGCTCGATTCGCGCCGGCGTCTCTTGGAACACCGGAGCAGACCACGGACGCCTCCAACGCTTCGCACCAACATTTCCAATCTCTCTCCCTTTCCTTTCTTTCTCTTTTTTCAACTCTTTATCATTCAAACTTTTGCCATTTTCGACACGCAAAATTCAATTTTATCAAGAAAAGTCAATATATTTCGTTGAATACAAATATTTTCAAATGACGAGCAAAATTTACCATCGAAATGACAAAAATCCACTTTTCGTCTGACGTTTTTTTTTTTGCGAAAATTTTCCAATTGGACCATGAGATTTCCCTGAACTTGCAAAAAATTAATGGCTAAAATGTCGCAATTTTTACCGCAAGAATTCATACAAATTTCTGGAGCGTTGAAAATGACAGAAATTTCAAAGCTTCGCCAAATTCTGTGACGTCATTATTTTTCTATTCCCTCACACAGAATAAAAATCAATTTTTCGTTGCATTTTGACGTTGCGAACTTGAATATCATCCCGAATATCTCGATAACGATAAAAATCCTTATCGCCTGGTTTATGCAATCGATCAACACACGTTTCTTGAGATAAAACAAATCTCGTTCGGGGCAAAAACGAGCAGTTGATCGATTGTTCAATACAGCACGAACCAAAGTGACAAAAATCAGAAAAATTTTCTTGCACCATATAATCCATGACGAGGGACTGAATTGAAAAAATTTAATGCAATTTAGAATTCGACGGAAAAAGGGAAAAATGAGTAAAACGCACGAGCGAGGGAGTGCGAGAAAAATAGAGGGGGGGGGGGGGGGGGACAGAACGGTCCGTCAACGACGCATCGAGCTGTGATCCATAAATAATAACAACGTTGAGTCGAACGATCGCGAATGATCGATGTCCAAAGATTTTCAAGGATTTCCATACGAATGTCTCGCGCATTTTCTGAGAATTCAACGAAAATGTCGATTTTTCGATCAAGTCAAACAAAAACGAGTAAAAACTCGCAGAAAAACGAAAACAATCGAGCGAATTATGTCTAAATAATTCCAATCGTGTTCCAAAGTTTTTTTTTTCTTCATGAATCTCTACGAAATAGCATCGTTGGAATTAAAAGAAACGGGAAAAAAAGCGATGTAAATAAGAAGAGAAAGGAGCAGGTGGCTCGGTCTACTTGTTAGCCAACTTGCCGCACGATACATTTCAATCCGATTTCGAATAATAGATGTTTTCATTTTTAACACAAACGACGCACGCAGGCGAGAGCGTTTCGGAGAATTAACCAGAATACGGACAACACAACGCTTCCCTTTGCGCGAGCATTTCGTACGAACGGTCATTCGCAAGGTCACGCAGCCAAAACATTGCGAGACGCGGACAAAAAATATTCAAACGTGTTTTCCATAACATTAACGAATTCTGAGTTATCCAAGTTTTTTGACGCACGAAAATTTTTTAATCGAGTGAAAAATCGAAATAAACGACAATTTAATGATGAAAAAATAATAATATTTGAATGTGAAAAGATTTGAAAAAATCTGTGTCGCAAATTTTTGTTTACTCGGTAAAAATAACCTTCACGAAATTCGCAAGGTCATTTATAATATTTTAAAGTTTCGTGAGTCAAAAATTGGTAAAAACATGCAAAAAGCAGAAAAGGATAATAAAAATATGAGGATTATTCACCATGGGACTGTCCGGCGACTGTTGTCGATGATGCCCGAGTGGTATGTTGGCCATTGCAACTCCACCACCGGGATTTCCCATGTCCTGATATTCGTCGCTTATCTCCATCGCGTACGATGGCAACGGATCTCTGTTTTTCACCCGAATTTTGGCTGTTTTATCCGCTTTTGGCGGTCGCGCGAGTCTCGAGCGAGTCTCGTGACGCGCTTATTCTTTTCGTATAAAATTCAAACACCGTTTTGTTTTGTTTTTTTTTTTTCTATCAATTTTAGCCCTGCAGGTATTAAGCGGATCTGGTGGCGCCCTCGCGTTAATATCGGAGCGCGCACGCGTACACGAGACTCGGTTGGGCGCAACGATTTTCGCTTCTTCGATTTCAATCGAGCAATTCGATAATGAAGATGTTATTTTTAAAAAATGCAACTTTGAAAAACGCTGACGACGGACGACACAATTTTGCTGAGCATCAGAGACGTTGCTCGTTTTCCGATCGACGCGGAATCGAACAAATAATATCAACAAGAAAACAACAGAACAAGTTAATTTTTCACCCCGCACCAGTTTCAACCTCGTTCACTTTGTCTACAGACAGATTTACAGTCCATTTCTCACCTTGTGCATTCGTCCTCTCGAGTCGCGAACTTTTTCAACCACACTTTTCAAAACGTAAATATAAATTCATGTATTTGTACGCGTACGCGCAATAATTTCACCAACGAATTAACCTCGAAAATGGCACGTGTCGTTTTCGCACAATATTTACGATTTGAATCACGCGTCCCAAAGTTCATCCAGTGCAAAAAATAAAACGGTAACACAATCGTCGCGATATATATATACGATTTTGAAAAAAGTGTGTACACGCGTCAACAGAGTCTTGACTGTCTCGAGAGAGGTCGCGAAACAATACGGCGAGAAGCACAACAATTCGAGTCACGAATAATCACGCGAAATCTCGTCTAGGTGTGTAAACATTCGTACGCGTGTATGTATCCGTCAAGGGCAACGTCGGATGTAAACAACACGATAAATTGAAGCCAATCGATTACGAGCACAAGTTTTATTTTTTTTTCGCGAGGCTTATTCGCGAATATTATTTGAAACGCACGTGAGACACAAAAATTCACAGATTCGTTGGTTAGGATAAACGGAGGGCCGCGGAACTAAAACTTGTAAGGATCGCCGAGTGTTTGCTTCGGAGGAGGACGCGTTGTATAAACAATCGGTGAATTGATGAGCTTATCGTTTGTTTGAAAGCGCGTCGAACGTAGTAATGTGCCTGTCACTTTTTCCGGATAAAACTATCAATTTCGTCGTCGTTTTTGTCAAGCGCTTGCACCAAGTGATAACAAGGTTGTCGTTTTCGCGTCCGCGTACGAGGAATGAGGAAATAATCGCGCGTCTATTAAAACCGCGATGAAATCGCTCCGGGAATAAGGTATAGAAACGGACTGAGAAACGACGACGCGCGCGCACACTCGCGTCTTCCTGCGATCTGAGCCACACGATGCAGCGACACTGCCGGCTCTCCCCACCGCGCGCCGTCGACTCCTCTATCCCCACCACGCGCGCCCAAGGGGCGGAGCCTTCGCCCCGCCGAGCGCGCCACGAAACGTTGCACACATGCAAACGAGGCTGTTGATCGGCCGCCGCCGAGCCACAGTCCACACAATTGCCGCGCGCATTTGAGGATCTGCTCGCGCTTCCACCTCGTAATACACGGAATCTCTATATAGATATATATACGCGCCGCGTGGAGGATTGTTGGCTCTGCTGTATAGAATCGAGAGATCGAGCCAGAGCGGCCTCCTTCAGCCTTTTAGACGGCGTTCGAGCTTTGCACACGATCGAAGGAGAAAAAGGACACGCCCCGGTATTCTCGAGCTACAACGATAAACCTCGTTAAACCCGCTCCTCGCGCGCTCTTTCACGATTCTAATCGCGCACACCGCGCCCTATCGTATAACGACCTCGCTCCGTGCCTCGGAATATATTTAACAAATGGTGCTAAAGTTTCCTCAAAAAATGCGAGCATTTGCGCCAATCGATGCTGCGCGCTCCAGTCTCCGGCGTAAAACACCGGCTTCTTTCTTTTTTTTTTCATACCAATTTTTTCAGACAAGAAAATTTTGTTGGAAAAGTTGGATATTTTTTTGGATACGTTGGGCTAAACTTTTTTTGAAAAATCGGCGAAATTTGTGTGATTCGAAGGGTGAATTTCGAAAAACTTGATTTTCACCCATGGGAAAAAACTGTCCAACGAATGCGTGAGCTTAAAATCAAAGATTTTACCTCAATCAGAGAGCTCCACATTTTTTATGCAAAATACTGAATAATAAACTCGTTGTTTTATCGTTGTGATGAAAAAAAAAGCTCAATTTGAAAATTGCGAGCTATTTCCCCGCGTGTATATCTCACGAGCTCGTTATACAAAAGTGCGAAGGCAGTTGGCACTCTTTAACTCTCAGCCTCTCTCCCCCTCCCCATTTCGCTTCTTTCTGTATCCTTTCCGTATTTCCTTGCTGACTCGACGCAATGCATCCAAGATCGCAGCGGAGGCTTAAGGTAGAATTACGCTACAGAATTTAATAAAATTTCGCATCGCTGTAGATTGTAGAAAGAAAAACATCCAGTCAATTTTTCAAAGATATTCGCATTGGTGATTTCATGAATTCAACATTCATTTCAAATTTTTTATTGTGTTTGCAATGAAAACTGTGATTTCTCCCAAGAATTGATAAGAATGAGATGTATGGAAATTACCAATACGAATATATTTTTGTTTGTTTCTCTGTTTCTCCTTGAAAATTTGACTGGATCTTTTTCTTATCGCAATTTGGCATCGTACGAAATTTTATTGAATTCTGAACTGAAATTCTAGAACCGCGACACAATGTACTACCTTAAAGACTTGGCCGCGCGCGAGCGAGATGCGTTCGAGAAAAAGCTCGCGGCGGGGAAGAAGGTCAGGTTCGATATAAGAAGCGTCGCGATTATCCAGGAAAGTCATTTCCCACGTGTAATGAGCGGGTAAGCGATCATACTTACGGAAACATGAGGAACTCTGCTCCTGGTCGTTTTGTTACGACGAGGAGGAAGGGCGCTCTCCGCTTATTCTCGTTCCAGGGATATGGATTATGAGCAAAGAATCGAAGCAGGGAGGGCAATGAAAGTCTCTAAAGATACTCGCGCCGGTTTAAATGACGGGGTGGTCGAGAACCTCCCGTGTGGAAATTTGTCCCGCATAGAGCTAGCCGCTAGCCAGTTTTCCCTACTACTAACTAGCGGCTGTCTAGTGAAACTAGCCCGCCGCTAGCTCTATATGTAACGTTGTGCAATCCAGTCCTTAGTTAAGGTTTTTCGCTAGCCTCTAGCCAAGGGTCGTGGCTAGCGCCTAGCTAAGCATCATAGCTAATAATCTAGCCAAGGGTCGTGGCTAGCGCCTAGCTAAGCATCATAGCTAATAAGTCGGGTCTTGGCTAAGCGCTTGATAGCACAGAAATTTTTACGTACAAAATTCTTTTGCTCGCTTAAGCAGAATATGACGGGATGAATGGGATTGGGTGAAAAATGTTTAAAGCGATTCTTTATTATTCACTAATATAAATCTTTTTATTCTAAATTAATATAAATCTTCTTTTATTTTTGTTTTATGTTCATCCTCATAGGTCTGTTACAGTGTTACGTTTTCGTTACTTTCATTATTTGCGTCTCTTTTGTCATTACGCGATCGCGTAATCCCCCAATCTTTGGCGTTCGCCAAAACTGCTCCCAGGTGCGTTAGGTAGTCACTCTCGGATACCTGAGGTATTTCCATATTTAATACCTTTTCTTCAATGGCACCTGTCATTAGCAAATACGAATTTCGTTTTACCACGTATTTTCTTATTTTGTAGCATCATGTACTGTAAGAGACAATGTTTCTTACTAAAAAGGCAGCCAGAAAACGCGGTCTCTTTGAAAAGATGTTTTCCCTTTTTTTTCCTCTGCGCGTTGAAGAGAAGAGCACATTCGCGGGTAATGTATTTCTTAAGTACTGACGCGATGTTTTTCGTCATTGACTTTTTATTGTCCAATTCGTACCGTAGTGATTGCACCTAAAGATGATGATATTTTCTAAAAATTCAAATCGTTTTATTTGAAAGATTTTAAAGCTTTTTTACTTACGAAGTCAGTTCGACATTGCTCGTCCGAGAGCAGTTTTTGATTAAATTGGGAAAACGTGTGATGGTCAGCGAATGGCGTCTGCAGTTTATATTTTTGGAAGAAACTTTCTATTCTTCGATTCTCGTTGGTGGGGGCACTGTGGAGCAACGACTCAATGTGATGTAACGTTTTTTTTATTTCTCGTTGGTCATATTTTAAATCCTTTATTTCCTTTAAAAGCAGTCTTAAATCTGGAAAATAGATGGAAATATAAAAAATCAATTATTAAATTAGTTTGGTGACTTTGTCAACTTACCGTAATCACCGAGACTTTGAAAACTCGTTTCCTGAACGAGTTTTCTTTTGTTCTGGTTTGGCCGGCGCGAATCTTTGTTTGTTATTTCCGTCGGCTGTTCAACCCTGGCATTTACTGACGCCGCATGCTCATGCACTTGAGCGATATCGGACGCCGCATGCTCATGCACCTGATCGATTTCTGACGCCGCATGATCATGCACTTCAGCGATATCGGACGCCGCATGCTCATACACCTGATCGATTTCTGACGCCGCATGATCATGCACTTCAGCGATTTTCTTAATTGTGCGTCGTTTCTTTAACTCTTTCCTTCGTTTTTTTGGGGGGGATTCCGTGGATGATGAGGATGAGGCGGAGTCTGATGAAGACGATGAGACGAGCTCTATAATTTATTCACGAATAACAATTACATTGTGCAAATATATATGAATTTTGGAATCATACGGAGAGAATTATTTTTAAATCGAAATGTCGTTCATTGCCTATAACCTCGATGGGATTCAACCGACTACAAAACATGATATCAACGAATGAGTCTGAAGTTTGCAACGTTGGGATTCAATGAAAAATATTGGTCCTATCAATCATTTGTTGAATTTTGAAAATCAAGGCTCATTTTTGTCTCGTTTGAGTTTTTTGGACTCAAGAGACGATCATTTTATTGTCCGGGCCAAATATTGAATAATAATTATGAGCTCTGGTAAAGAATAAAAAGAATTTCGTTGCATTCCAACGATGCAAACTTCAACATCATTATTAACGAGCTTGACTTGAACTCTGTTTGATTTAACAATTACCTTCAGTCACCGAAGGAACTCTTGATTTGTCCCGGGGAAGCCGCGAATTCGCTAAACTCGGGACATTTAGGACGTCGGAAAGGCTGTTTTTTTTCAGGGCTATATCGGCGAATGTTTTCGTTGCGAGCTCGGATCTTTTTTGAGGTTCCTCACACCCCGTGGAGTAGGCATACTCCTGGACCTCTAGCTTTTTCAACCGCACCATCGCTTCTTTATAAGTTTCTGAAAGTGGACAAAATAACTCAGAAACACTTGTTGAGGAAGCTATTTATATTTTCAAAAAGGGAGAAAATTATTTTTTTGGCACGATTGTAAAAAAACCTTGTGAGTGAAACGAAGTGGGTCACCTCGTCTTTTTTTCCCCAATATTCGACTTTATAACTTGAAAGCGCAATCCTCCAATGATTACAAACAAACGCTGTTCACAAATTTTAAGCTCTGGTAAAAAAAACTTCGTAGCTGCATTCTAACGAGGAAAACTTGACGAAAAGAGAATTGTTAGTTAAAAAGCGATCTAACTTCTTTTTTAAACATTCTCAGTATAAACAAACATGCACCTTCATAAAAATGCATGTATTCGAACCGTTTCTGCGAAAAATAGAAATTACAAGTCTTCGAAAGAAACAGAAATTATTATTGATTGTGCACATTTTTTTTCATACAGGACAAATGTATTCGTAGAAACAAATGCGATGCTCGCACAGAACATTCGACAAGTTTCTACAAATGCGTTTGCGACGTGTGGAAAAATAAATAATAATGCACAAAGATTCATGTGAGCAGTAATGTTAATATTACTACTGCGCATAGAAAATTAATAAATGGGAAAGTGGAGAGCGCATAAACCGCATCGTGCACGATAGATAAGGCTTGAAAAATGTATAC
Organism: Diadegma fenestrale; assembly: GCA_037043255.1. NCBI lineage: Eukaryota > Metazoa > Arthropoda > Insecta > Hymenoptera > Ichneumonidae > Diadegma > Diadegma fenestrale. The sequence continues at coordinate 15,980,597 of CM073313.1, forward strand.
CATATTTTTACCACTGCGCACAATACATTCTGGGAGTCTCTATATATGCATAAGAAAATCTTCAAAAAAATATTCAGTGTGCAGTGATAATATTAATGTGACATACATTTTTTAAGCCATTTCGATTGAAAAAGCTTAAAAATGTAATATTAGTACTGCGCACAATACATTCTTCGAGTCTCTATGCATGAGAAAATCTTTAGAAATATATTCTGTGCGCAGAGATAATATTAACATGATAAACATTTTATACTGCGCACAATACATTCTTCGAGTCTCTATGCCTGAGAAAATCTTTAGAAATATATTCTGTGCGCAGAGATAATATTAATATGATAAACATTTTATACTGCGCACAATACATTCTTCGAGTCTCTACGCATGAGAAAATCTGTAGAAATATATTCTGTGCGTACAGATAATATTAATATGATAAACATTTTATACCGCGCACAATACATTCTTCAAGTCTCTACGCATGAGAAAATCTGTAGAAATATATTCTGTGCGCAGATATAATATTAATATGAAAAAAAATTTATACTGCGCACAAAACATTCTTCGACTCTCTACGCAAAAGAAATTTCTTATGCGTAGAGAGTCAAAGAATGCATTGTGCGCAGTATAAAATTTTCATCATCTTAATATTATCTCTGCGCTCAGAATATATTTCTACAGATTTTCTCATGCGTAGGAGACTCGAAGAATGTATTGTGCGCAGTATAAAATGTTTATCATATTAATATTATCTCTGCGCACAGAATATATTTCTACAGATTTTCTCATGCGTAGGAGACTCGAAGAATGTATTGTGCGCAGTATAAAATGTTTATCATATTAATATTATCTCTGCGCACAGAATATATTTCTACAGATTTTCTCATGCGTAGGAGACTCGAAGAATGTATTGTGCGCAGTATAAAATGTTTATCATATTAATATTATCTCTGCGCACAGAATATATTTCTACAGATTTTCTCATGCGTAGGAGACTCGAAGAATGTATTGTGCGCAGTATAAAATGTTTATCATATTAATATTATCTCTGCGCACAGAATATATTTCTACAGATTTTCTCATGCGTAGGAGACTCGAAGAATGTATTGTGCGCAGTATAAAATGTTTATCATGTTAATATTATCTCTGCGCACAGAATATATTTCTAAAGATTTTCTCATGCTAGAGAAAATCTTTAGAACTATATTCTGTGCGCAGGTTACTGATTTATGAAAATCTATTCTCTCACCGGCTGCTCCACGAATGTTGACCGGGAAATTTTTCCAATTCTCTGGTGGATCGACCATTTCCATCACCATTTTTTTCAGCATTTTCCGTCGTGTCGCAGTGTAAGGCGCTGGCATAAATTTTGTGGCGCAAGTTCCGAATACTGGGTTAAATTCAATCCAGGATGTCGGAACGCAGTCAATACTTTTTTTTCCTTCGTCGGTTCGTTCTCCGATGAACTCGATTAGTTGGAACGAATAGACTTTGTCCATTCTCTGAAACAAAAGGTATTTCGTCATAGACGAAATACAAATTTTTTTTTTCGCTCGTGAAAAACAAATTTTTATTTTCCAAAAATTTCACAATAATTTTTAATATTTAGAGACGCGGCAACGTCCTGACGGCAAGTGAAAAATAATCGAGAATTTTTTACGTGGGCCATGCATTTATTGGAACGATTTATTATTGAAATAAATTCTCGGTTACGTACTTCATAACCTTAATGTTCTCAAATAACACGCGTGTCATTTTTACCGGGAGATAATTTGAGGTTATATTAGAAAAAATAGCCTCCAGTGTACTTACCATTATTCTTGCTGATCGAGGTATAGAATTCCAATTATAACAATAATGTTTATTGGTCAAGATATTAATAATCTTTTCGCGTGGCACATTTGGCGTTCAAAAGTCCTTTTTTCTGTCTCTTTGCTAGCTCTCGGTTACGTGCGCGCTCGACTGTCGATTCCAACTGCCCATTTTCAAAAGTTTTCTCTAGCGGCGTCAGTTGTTACTTCCTCCGATGGCGCTGTTGATCGCACTTCAATAATAAACGATTCCCTTACCGCGGAATAATCGAATAATCGAAATAATATATAACCCTTAATTAATTTGTGCAATCTTTTTTTGCGGATCCCGATTCACAAGAACCTTATCGGTGGAATGGTTCCAAAAATTGTTACGATCGAAAACGCGAGGTGACGGGAGTCACTGAGGATTGAATGGTCGCAATATGCAAACGAACAACATGAACATCGTATGATCCATCGTTGCAAATAAACGAAATAGAAATGTTTTCAAAGTCAAAATGGCAATTTTTTTATTCCACCAAAAGTTTCGGACAACTTTTTTCCGTCCTTTTTATGCTTCTCCAAAACTTTTGGTAAATTAAAGAATCTGCCTTTTTGACTTTGAAAAAATTTCTATTTCGTTTATTTGCAACGATGGAAACTTCAGGATCCTAACATCGTGCATCTTGAGCATGTTGAGGGACCATTTTGCCAATTTCAATTTGCAGCATTTTTTGTACTTCCATTTAGATTTCACAATTTCGCCAAGTTTTCTAAAAAGTAAAGAGGAAAGACGTACTTATTTATACACAATCTCTTGGAAAAATTGTAAAAGTTGAAACTTTTATTGAGAATAGTTAACACATGTTTATGACAACATTGTTTGTTGACAATCATACTTTTTTTTTACTGGTGTAAAAGCGCGATTGCAAAAAATTTTGTTTCCCCCCGACCGAAATTCGGTTTTATTTCGAGCTGAACCATTTTCTGCTCTATACTTTGGATTCCGCATCCGACATCTCGCGTGCACGATCGACTGAGAAGTTGGAAGCTTTTTATCCGATTCTGTAGGACGTGTGAAAATCGAGCGTTTTTGTTTCCATTGGTTCCCGCTGATACGGATGTTTCGTTGGTTTATCGGCGAACAGTGCATTTTTGTTATCTTCAATATCAGACCAGAACGAAGAAGAACTAAATTGTTCGGGAATGTTGTTGACAAAGTGAAGCCCTTGTATCTGATTTTTTGTATTTCCAGTTGATCATTGTTGTGGTTCATTTTTGATTTTAAAATCCTGATATGCGATGGGACTCTCGGTTTTGTAGCAACCGTTTCAAGTTCGTGCAAGCGCCTGCACACTTAAGCCATTGGACGATTTGGATTTCGAAGAAGCGTTTTAAGACGCCCCAGCAGGCTTTCAAAAGGGAAAGCAGACATGGCATCCAACGTGCAGTTCATATTTCGAACATCGTCCGCCAAATGGATGAGGTTGTGAGCATTCATAATTTGGGATTGGCGTCCGTAAATGATTGCCATTGCTCTAAAGAAAGATTTCAAATACGTTTTAGCGAATCCGACGTGGCTAAGGGCTAACTCGTTGGAGCACAAGATGCGACAAGCCACGTGCAATAACAAGAAGTGTCTGTACAGCTCAGGGTCGAGGATCCCTTTAAGAACAATCGGTCCACAATATAACAGAAAAAATCGAAACTCGGTCGCTTTCCAATCATTCAGAAACCGTAGACTTCTGGGTCTACGCTGAAATTCCAACGGAATACATCGACGTAACTCCATGAGTAAACGAGAAATTTCTTGCTGTTGACAATTTCGCAGCCGCCGACGCATAAAATTCTCTCGTTTGCATCCAGCCCAAATGCATAACAATTTTTTCATTATGCCCTCACAACACAGATGCATATAATCCAATGAAAATTGGCGAACCATGTCTATGTGACATTCTAACGCGAGCAAGGGTGAATCATATTTATGATGCTGAGGTTGCGCTTTTAATCGAAAAGAATGATCGTTTCGTTCCCTAGCGTCCACATCAGGATATACTGTACGGTTGTGGGCGCGCTCTCCTTCGACTTCACATCTCTCGCAACCAAAGTAACTTCCATGAGGTTTTACACCTTTTAGGAAAGCGCGTGCTGGTGTATCGCAAATAAAAGAATGAATTTCTATTTCAAGATGTCGCTCACCCAGGAGAATTCCTTCGGCTGTCAATTCATTCATCTCTTGAATGAAATCATGAAGAAATTGTCGAGCATTCATAGGCTTTGCATCTCCGGAATAAAGTCCAACGACAAAAGGCTTGTAAATGTTAGGACTAAAGAATACTTTGCACAGTATAGGCCAAAATTGTTTCGAGCCTGAGTTGAACATTTTAACACCGTCAACGTTGATTTGGAGTGAAAGTTTGTTGTTTGTATGCAAGTCTTGAAGAACGCATGCTTCAAGTCCTTTTGCAATGCCAAAGTAGACGAATAGTCCCATAGTATTATCAGCTGCTTCCATTTGTCGAATATTGTATGCAGCAGTTCCAGTTTGTAAAAAAGTTTTCGCTGATTTTGGTAACTGTGGTAGAACTTGAGACGGTGATTATTATTTTCACACGCACCTGACGCGGCCGTGGTCCAGTCGGCTGACAGGGCTCTTGGGAAAGGTAGAAGTTGGGCGCCAGTCGACTTAATCGTCGACAAATTTATATTATTTTCCCGGCCAGCGCGAGCAAGAGAGAGCGGGTAAAATTGGCGGACCAGACTGAGAGTCAAGCAAAATGGCAAGGAAAGCGTTAAGGGTAAAAGAGTCAAAGACGAACTTACGTTAGATGAGCAGACAATTTATTCCTCAGCGGCTTATTCGCTATCTTTCTGAGGCGATCGTCGTACACAGGCTCGATGGTAGCCGGATCCCTGACAATTTCTCACAGTCACTTGCTTACAAATATTTCGCTTATAATAGACTCTATTCGACAAAAGAATAAACTCGACACGACGTGTCGTTCGGACGTAAACGCAGACAAATCAAAGAGTAATGACAAAACGTGGCTATCGCACGAGTGCTCGGCGTAGAGATTTTTCAAAAGCGCTTGAAGAGTGCTCGAAGGAGAATGATCGTTGGCCCTTTGTCACACTGACCTCCTCGAATAATTTCGGGAGTGGGGCAAGGGCCCGAGAGCGGCGATCTCTAGTGCCGCTTCGCGCGACTAATTATGTGACGTCACGCGTTATCGATTGGTATTGACGATTCTTCTTACCTTATGATCGCGTCTAAATTTTACAAAGGGTGAACGAACGAGTCGAGAGCGAAATCTCCCGTCTCAAACTCTTCGTCGCAATATCTCCAAAAGTTCATCCAGCGCATTTTGTCGTATGTTTCTGGATACGGCCCAACGACGAATCTGTATTATTTCGTCGTTTTCAACCGCATCGATTCTTGGAGCGACAATATTTACATCTGACTCTGTTGCGGTAGACGAATCTGATTCATGGCTTATTCTCGCATGGTCAATAACCTCTCCAGCTGATACATTGATAACACCATGCTCTAGAGACGACGTACATTGTGGACTTCTGGCTCGATCATCTTCGCGGTAAAATTCCTCAGGCTCCCTCGATTCTTGCAGTACTTGACCGCATGGATTTTGTACTACCATCGTCTGTGAGTTTCCTGAAGCTTCCGGTTCATGAATAGGCTCGCTACTATTAACATCTCGAGGTTCCGTTCTCCCTGTATTGACCATAAAAATGTTATTAATATGCATTAGAAATAGCTTTCAATTTCAATGTTTCAGGTTTTCAAATGGTATGCTCATTAAAGCATCAAACATTTAAGATTGTTTCCTGGGAAGTTTTTTTATTTTAATTCTTTCCAACAAATAGGAAGGATGTTCCTGCGTTCCAAAAATGAAAAATCTTCCACCTCGTGCTTTCTCTCTCCCTTTTCGCTATCACTTACCGCATTGTCTCTTGACGTATTCATTTTTTTTTTCATTTTGTTTTTATTCTATTTAGACTGTTAATAATTTTTTAAATATAGCAACAGATATAACAACAGTTTTCATCAAGATTATTATCAATTACATTATTATAGATATCAGAAAAACGAATATGGTGAGAGACGACGTGAGGCACAAAAGCAGTATAGGGAGAGAGAGACAGATTTAGGCGGCGTAGCATGAGAGGGAAAGCGATAGCACGAGGCGTCACGGCGTAGAGGGAACGAGAGCCACGATAGTCAGTTTCTCTCGCTCCGCAGCGCGTGGAAAGTGGGGGTACGCCGTGTTCAGTTAACGAGTGACGTCACGGTTACCAGTCTCGCAAAGGCCATATTTCCAAATGTAAACGAACACCGAGTATGTCCTTCTGACTCTAAGAATCTCCGAGAAACAGAAATCTTCGTGGAACAGTGGAAAAAATCTTATTTGTCGGGACTGACTAGACGGATTTTCTCTAACCAAAGACCATTATTGAGAGATAAAAAATCGTAGAAAAATCAAATTGAATATGAGGAGCACTCGAGCCACTGTCGCGTTTCTAGATCTTCTTGAAGACAGCGAGATCGCAATAATTGTTACAGGTTCGATTTCTCTTGGTTTTTTTCACGAATCAATGTCGATATTTGAAATTATACTTACTGATACGTTCATGAAATCGTGAACGTTTCGCGATTACATCGTCAATTTCAGCTTCTATTTCGCGATGCTTTCGGACTCTGCTTTTACTTAATATTTTTCTTCGTTCTTCTTCCATGATTACACTTGATGATTACGGTTTCATAAATTGTCGAGAGAATAGTTTCACTGTCGCACAAACTGTCATAACACAACACACTCAAGCCACCTGACCCCAGCGGGGCTGTTTTTATTATGAGCGAATACACCGACTTTGAAGTCATTGCGCGGGCTCTTTCGCATCCAACCTCTCCCCACTGGTTGAAGCGTTCCCGCTTAAAATCATGAGCCTTATCGAGCTTTGAATGTTTGAGTTTTCAAAGCATTATACGAGTTTTCGTTAGCATCATATTTTTGGGTGTTATTCAATGTTTTCCATTATTTCTTAGCATATTATTACAAATTCATACTTCAGTTTAAAAGATGAATTAAAAAAATAAAAAAAAAACTTAATGGTGGAAGAATCGAACCGGCGTCCTCCCATTCGTAGTCCTGGCCTTGATCGACTTGGTTAAGAAAGAACTTGAAAATTACTAGTGCAAAATAGAACATGTTTATCAGGGGTCGCTCGATATACTCTAGTTCTACCGAGTATACGACTGTGATAAATTTTCTTCTAAATAATGCATAATATCAATTCAATTTATTTTTCGGAACATTCACTGCGAATCAGAATCTCTAGAGCAGCTTCTCTGTGATTCAACGTAAAAACAGTTCGTCACGCCACCTGTGTCGGGGCAGACTGTCTTGCCTCCAGCTAGCGGCTAGATTACCGAATCTAGCTGGCAAGTATGAAGCACTGAGACAAAACTATTCAGTTTTTATCCAGCGGTTAGACAGCCAAAACTAGCTAACGAGTACATGTAAAACCCTCACTAGCCACAGGCTAGCGCCTGGCTAGTTATGCTATCTAGGAAAAACTAGATAGCGGCTAGCGTCAAAATAGTATATGCCGAGTAATTTTCTGTACGGGCTGCACGTACCGCGATCAACCTTGAAATCGTAAGTTACCGGAGCAGACACATTCGCAAGTATTCGCGTAGTCGTTAACACCTCGCAAGTGTGTACTGTTTCGTCCTGCGATCTGCGATGGAATTTTTGCACTTGAAAATATATTCCACTCAAAAAATGTGCAATTTCCCAGAATTATTTTCACTGCGCTTCGTTCTCTCTCGTTTTCGGATATTCGATTTATTTTCCTAAATAACGAGTTTCTCGAGCACGTGACGCTCGCGTCATTCAACTTAATATTTTGGGACAATTTCAAAATTTCCGTCATTTTGACAATATTTTTCATGTCTAACGGAATTGGTGAGCTAAATTGGCGACTGGAATGGCAGAAATGAACAATAGCTGCATATTTTTTGAAACATCAAAGTTCCGGGCTTCCACTAAAACGAAACAAAAAGTTTTCAATCATTCGATTTGGTCGAATTTTTTCAAAGTCCATAAAGAAGCAGTCAATTGGGTAATTTTTCTTGCGCAGCTCGACTCTGTGCGACGATCAGCGATTGCTGATTGTGCCTCGGGCGTCACTGAGGATCAAGAGCCCCTATGCGAGGAAAAGGCGCCCCCGTTTCTCTCTCGTATACACGGTAGATAATACATTTCCGCGCAGGCACACACGTGGTTCGTATATATATAAGAGCGAGATGGCGTAACGAGAGCGAAAAGTACTCAAATTGCGTGTAATTGTATAGTCCTGCTGCTGGCGTATCTCTCAGAGGGACTTTGACCAAGCTGCTCGCGATTTTTCGCATTATTCGCTTATTTTTCTGTAGATACGAGAGGCTGCGAGAGAGCAGCGTGTGAAACTGCGAATTTTATGATTTACAAACGCGCAATTCTTTATAAGGAATACGCGTCGTACACACTGACAAATAGCGACGTATGTGTGTGCCGAGATTCGTACAAGTGTGCAGTCCCATAGTCGTCATTAGCCTCGTGTACAGCCATTCTTTTTTCATCTTTTTTATTTATATACACACACAAGTGTGCAATATTTATACGTGTATAGATGTAGTATAAAGGGAGCTACTTGGGTGGGTTCTCTGCATGGTTATTCGAGTATATGCCGGGGCTCCGAGTCGCTCGTGAAGAGGAACGACCAAGCCTGTATCCCTTCGACCATCAGCCCGAGACGCATAGACAGCCAGCCAGAATGCTGCACAGGATAATTGCAAAGCTCCTCGTGCGCTCGCGCACCCGATCATCGCAAACTTTATGATTTTTCGTTCCTCCCTCTTTATTACTTTTTGCGTCTTGGTCCGTGTGCCTCCATCTCTTTCTGCTCTCTCTCTCTCTATATATACTTTTACTATGCGCGTGTGTGTTTGGACGCGTACACTTATCAGCGAATACCTTGTAGTGTATAGGAAACAAAAGAACTACGCGGTTTAAAATCCCCGTAAAAAGATCGTATACATCGGAAGAACAACGTGTGAAAAAAAAATTTCGTATTCCGTGTCGATTCTTTGAGAAAAAAAATCAAGTTCCGATCTTTGCTTGAAAAATTATGGGAAAAGACCAACACGACGATTTTGAGCACGTTGTATGCTAAATTTTGATCGATATAGAATGATATAGAGCGCGTATTGAGAGTTGCAATTTTCAACATTTAATATTTCGATCTTAAAACTTTGCATACAAAAAATTAAAGATTTTAACAACTTTTTTTTAATCAACTTGGGCTCGCAAAGCATTATGGATGTAAGAAAAAGTGAAAACAAACGTTTAGACCTTAAATGCAATTGCCTGTCAAGAATTTTCGTTATTATGGTTTAAGAATACGTAATTTCTGATGGACTCTGGGTCGAGTCCCGATGCGGACTCGTCGTCATCGAACTCTTGTGACCGTTATAGTTATAGGATTGTTATACATCTCCCCCGCCAAGAAGATTCTCAGAAGGTCGACAATTTTTGGCAACCTGGCTCCCCGAAGGGCATCTCAACCGCGGCGGCCCTTACCGATCTCGTCGTCCGTGTATATAAGCTTCGCCGGACTCGTTTCGCCATCCTTCTCTCATACCAATTTAAACCGTTATACCATTTCAGACATTTTACAACACTCTCTCGACCAAACACCTAAACGCTTACAGTCACGACAGCCTGGAATTGAAATTTTTGACCATCGCCCATGATTCTCCCTCTCTCTCCCTCTCTTTCTCTTTGCCCGACTCGTCGTGGCCGCTCGTCTCACTTTGCAAAATCCCAAATACCGTAAAATCTACTTGAGCCTGAATGTACAGGAAAATTTTGACATTTCCCTCGCAGAGCCAGTGTAATGCAGCCGGATTTGTCTATATTAAAATTTTATTAAAAACCTCGAGTTTCCAACCCTCGAGCAGACAAGAATCGAGCATTCCGAAACGTGGCAAGCACATGTTTGGACTTTGAGGGATTCCCTTTCCGAATGACATCAATTAATCTTACTGCGCCTTAATACATTAACCATTTGAATTGTGCTTTTGAGCCTAGGAAAATTTTTTGAAACTATAGGACATGCGTATCGGAAATCCTGGATAATTATCCCCGGCAATTAGAACGACTTTCTAAATCATTAAGCCTATATAAATAGCAATTAGGACTGATGCGACAATCGTACGTCGAAATCAAGGACAAATCGTCTTTTTCCACATAAAATATTTCCTTAATCGATTTACAAGAAATTTTCAATTCTACGACTGGAAAAATTTGCCATTCGAGATGCAATCTCGTTCACGAAACCGTCACGAAAAGCAACTTTTGGGCTCTTGTTTTTTTTTTTTTTTTATCATTTTACCGAATTTCGACCAATTTTCTGAATTTGCATCCAAATCAAACCCTTCTCGTTTAGTTTAATCGGAGATGTGAAATTTTTTAAAATTGGGGCCATTGCTGCGGGTTATGGGATCGAATTTCTCTTGCGGTTGAAAATATTTCGTAAAATCAATTGTTCCGAATGTCGTGCGAGACGAGAGGAAAGCCTAAGTAAACTGTTGTGCACGAGGAATGTAGATTTTTGAAAAAATACGTGGAACCAGAATGACGCGCGTGTGTCACGTGTTTCTCTTGTATTTCGGGATTCCCAGAGAGAAGATTACGCGCGGCCTGAAAAATTAGCCAAGGATTAACCCTTATAAAACGCTTCACGTGCGATATTTCGAAAGATATTCCGCTATGGTGGTTATGACAGATTTCGCCTAAAACTACAGAGGACATGGTTTTTCGAGAAACGAGCACGTACTTATTGGCGAGAATTCTCACTCGAGATCGGCGAGACAACACATTGAGCAAAGATTCGTTGCTGCTTTTTTTTTTTTTTTTTTCTTCATTTCATTTTTAATATCGTTGGCTGAAAGATTCTACGCGAGTAATTACCCGCGGCACGGCGGCGTTTTCACTGAAGGAAGGATGTTTGAGTTGGCCGCGCCTACGTACGCGAGAGTTTCTCATATTCCTGTATTTTAATGTAAGAACCGCGCGATCTGTGCAACAGCCAAAGTCGGAAAGAGAGACCGCGAGACGGAGACTGGAACAGCATCAAAGATTTGACACCTCTCGCCATGAGATTGACAATTCTCATGGAACCTCTACCACGCGCACCAGTGTGTGTACATATGACCATCCAACGAAATCGTGTTTGTACACTCGTTGCTTTTTTTTTTTTTCACTCAAAACCATTCGTTCGATTCCTATACATCCATTTTCACTTCCGCTGTGCTCACTTTTTCACCGAAATATCCGTCACCAGCGTGCCGAATATCAAATTTAGGCCTTGCTTGGAAATGGATCGAAACTGACAGCGAGAGGTGAATTTCTTCAGATTTGCATCATACCAAGAGAATAACGATGTCTAATGGCTCGCGCTATTTCAAGACGTTTCGCCATATATAGAAATCGAGACATTTAGTTAGTACTCGATTTTGATTTATTTTCATAAAATTGTATGTACGGTGAAAAAAAAAAAGGATAGAGATTGCGTGCGTTTCATGTCCACCCTTAAAAACGCGCAAGGGTTGAATTTGGCTTATTTTATGGGGCAAAAAAGTGGTGAAAAATTCAACGGTTATTTGTGGGACTAATTTGTGGCTGTGCATGCGTTGTACGGACCAAGCCATTATTGTGTAAATCCGTTATTGACGAGATGAATTGGCACACGAGAGAAGGACAATGAGGCAAGTTGGTAGCTCGTGTGAGACGCGCTTTTTTCTCCCCATGTGTTTTACACCGAGAGGCTCCCCCCTCGAACTACCCCATCATCGTTAGTCTACCGAATCAACCGGAAATTCCAGCTTTCGTTCGCTTCCTCGTTCATCCGTGAGGATAAAACGTGCGATTTCGTCTCCCCTTGTCTTCTTAACCGATTTCCTTCTGTCTCTTTTCATCTCTTTCTCATCCGATCGTCTTTTTCCTCTCTCCTTCTCAAGCTCATTGTCACCCTCTTTGTCCATCATTGTCATGGAAAAGTGTATATGTGAGAATATTATTGGCTCGCTATCGAGGGAACTAATAATTACAAATCCTTTGCCCGCACCGTGTTCGCACCTGGAGTCTGAAATTTTTCCTCCATTTACGTACCACCAGCTTTGTCTTTTCAAGAAAGGGTTTCTTTCGGAAACGCAACTTTTGAACCGCGCACCAGTTTGCTATACAATCATCAGCCAAATTTGCATCATATTACAGCATCAACTTTGTACGCGAGACTAGATTTTTTCGTATTTTCAAGAAAATACGAAGAACCGAGAATGTTGAGGCGAGAAGGAGGTTGTTGGCCGAAATGAGACACCCGCGCAAAGTAGATCGTTTTGGAACCATTAATTATCCAAGAGAAACGGAGACTGTGTGTGTGTGTGTCTGCGCACATATAATACGAATGACAAGAGAGATGGAGCGAGGGTGTTGTAGCCCCCGAAGCACACGGGGTGGTTGGGGTCGTTCCGGCTCGCGAAAAAGGTCCAAGTGCAAGGCAATCGTGAGAGAAGGAGAAAGACGTAGTACTCGGCGCGGCGGATAAACCTTCGACTCGGAGTAAACCACCAGCCGAAGAGAAAGAGATGCGAATGTCGTCGGGTATGGACCGAAATTGCTTTGAAAGATTAATGGCTTATACTTCTCGTTATACTAACCTCGCACCAGACTCCATTTATATCTGTATCTGTGTGCATGTCTTTTTATGTATATTCACCATTTTTCGCTTCGAGTTTTTTTCGCCTCCCCCCGCCCAACCGTATACCGCGACGTTTCATCCAAACTTGCTCCATCACAATTTCAACATTTCATATTTCAATCAAACTCTTCATCATAATTCATCTAAATTCAAGATTGTCCGAGGTAATTTGTCATTGTTACATAATAATAACAACCAAAATGTCAAAAAAATTTAACGACCGATTTTTTTGAAAAACTGATTAAAGTTTCTTCGATGTTACGAAAAAGCGTATGCATAGTTGTAAGAGGCTTCACCATTTAGAAATTTAAATAATTAATGTTGAAAATTACAACGTTCAACGCGCGTTTTTATCAGAAACTACTGAAAATTCTTCTTTTTTATTTGCCATTTCCTGGAAAATTGAAAAGTTTGTCTCTCCGCAATTTTTGCTTTTTCATCGCTTTTCATTCATAGATGGCGCAGCAAAAAATTGTAGGGCGGTGGGACCGGAGCTGGTGAATTAGAAGAGAAAGATTAATGATGGCTGGTTGGCTCTGATATTTGCTGCTCGATTCGATACGTCGAATTTACACGTAAAACGACTCGATTCTCTTCCATCATTAATTCCAGTGGAGAGAAAAAAAAATATCATTGAAAAAACATGACAAGGATTGGGCGAATTTGAAGGCAAGGTTTTCTAATCGTTTCGGGACAAACCCCTTGGCCGCTCGATTTACAAGGGGCATCGACCAACTTCCATGCAAGGGGGAGAACACGTGCCAACCTCATAATCGCGCTCAATCGAGTAATTAACGATTTTTGCTACAAGTTTCTTGCCCCCTTTGGGCAAAATAAAGAGGTGAAATTAAATTTTCTGTTCTGTTTATGGGTCAAATTGATATTTTTATTCTCGCCACCGCGATAAAATCTCGTTGAAAATGATATTGAAGCGAATTACTGAAATTCGAGCGAGTTCGATTCCAAGATTGGAAGGAAATAATTGTCATCGGCGCGCGAATCTTGCATCTGGAAGCAACGCCGCAAATGCCGTAATTAAAAGCTAAAATAATTATCGTTCGTTTCGGTTGACAGGCTTAGGAATTCCTCAACCCACAGTTCGGTTCTCGGGTAAACAAGAAAGATAAGCGTCTTCTCTCACGATTTGCAAGTGTACGCGCTACAGTCACACTCTCCGGGACTCTCGCGCGCGTGTCTGGCTTCGTGGGAGAAGGAAAAACGAAGAGAGCAGCAGCAGCAGCTTCGGAATTCAAAGGTAATATCACGAAAGCTCAAACGTCGTTAATCTTGCAGCAGAGTTGATCCTCGCCGCGTTTAACTTTCCCCAACGGAATACACTACCCTCGCTTTTCTAGATTTTTTACAATTTTCGCTGCACTTGGTTTCCCGTTCCTCCATCGCTTTTCCAACGGATCTATAAACTTGCAAATTCACCGAGCGCCACACCTTCGAATCGCCCAATTTTCACCAAATTCCCTAAATTTTCCACTTTCGAGCCAGAATATTTTGTAAATAAGAATAAACGAGGAATGAGAAAATTCCGACTTGCCTTGACTGAATAATTTGAAAATGTCAAAGAGACTTTTTTGGGAATCAATTTTTCAAAAATTGCAGAATTGGCACGCAAATTATTCCTGAGGAGTGTGTATCAAATTATTCCTGAGGAATTTATCAAATTTGGTAATAAAAATTCAATTTTCTAGTTTTTTGTTGTAATTTTGATTTTTCAATCGATTTTTATCTCCGGAATTTCGTTCTACCTGTCGAAGATGGCTGCTCGCAGCATAACGAGAAAGGAATGACATCAGACGGAACTCGAGCGAACTAAAATTCCGGCTCGAGTTAAGTCGTGACCTGCATTACCTTAAAGTTGTATCGACAATTTTTTTTTTACGGCCATTATCGTAAGAATCATGGCAGATAAAATTGCTGATCTAATAAAAAATTCCACTGGCTTTGGTATTTAAAAAAAAAAGTCAAAGTAACGATTTCCGGTCGCCAAGTTTGTTTGGAAAAATCGAAAAAGTGAATTTGATAATTCAATCGAAATTTTCCATCAAGTTGGCCGCAAAATTTTTTGTTTCTTCTTACCTTTCGGATTTCGAGGCTTTTTCAAAAGTTGGTTGTTGCTTCTTGCGGCGTTTTAGCGGCGACGCGCTCTGGATCGTCTGCCTCATCGACAGAGCCTGAAAAGCCGAAAGAGCGTCTTTGCCAACCGCTCACGCCGGAATTGCCGGAAACCGCCGCCACTTGTCAAAGACCGTCCGCGACAGGTAAACGAAGCGGCGTCGCGCTTCCCACGTTTTTCTCCTTCTCGGCGTTGGAAATCATTTGTGAATTCAAATTATTCACACAGAGTCGTGTGCACGATGTTTCTTTACGGTGGATCCGAAGTTAGTCAAGAATTTACACCGCTTTATTCATCGTGGGCTTGCTTTTTGATTCTTCAATGTATGGCCTTCACTTGGTTCACCGGAAGAAGCCGAGTCCACCACGAGGTAAACTCATTTTTCCGATCTAGAAAAAGGAAAACAGTCTCATGGATCATTGATCGTTATCGAAATTCCGCAGGCTCGTTTTATTTTTCAATTATTTCCTCGCAGCAATCTGAAAACTATAACGTTGAGAAATTTACGAAGATACAATCGATTTTCTTTAGTGAATTTTCGCTCAAGTTTATTTTTTTTACTTTATTTCCAGGTGATACACAGCGAGGAAGACAGGAAATGGCTGAAAAATCCAGGACCGACAATCGTCTCTCGCCATCCTGCAGTTGATCATCTTCGATCTGGTCACTTTAGAAATCTCAGACTGATTCTTCCGTATCTTTTAATCACGCCGATCTGGCTCAATACCGATCCACCTCGTATGCTCGCCAGAATAATTCTTCATTCGTTTCCTGTCTTCAAAACAATCGATATATTATTTTACATGAAGTTACTCAAAGGCCCGCAAATTTTGGAAGAATTCACGTTCGGCGCGTGTTATTTCGTTCTCGTTTACGTGGCTGGGACAAGTTTAATTTCTCCATGACGACTTTTTAGTGAAACTATAATTACTCGAGAATTCTAAGGAAATAAAATTCGCACCTTTCAAGCACGCGCCGCAGGATTTTTATCGTGATTGATTTGTAATTATCGATAAAAAATTTGCTTACGACGTCGTAAGGTGAACTTTTGTTGTTTTCGGATCGTCAATAATCTTCGGAAAAACGAATCAATTGTTCAGACATTTCTCTCCTGCCCGAGCGTTACACGACATTTACGAGACTTTTGTAAAGGTTCGATGATTCGCAATAATCTAATCGTAAAAATGTATTTTCCTCGTGCCAAACTCTCATTGAGATTGACGAGAACGTGCGGGAACTTTGCATAATGTATTTATAGCGAAGAAACACATTTTCATCTTTTTATTGTTAACGATAAAAAAATCGTTGTTTATTTACATTTGTAGAAGTTTTTTAACGTACGCTCGGTCCTTACGTTACGATCATTATGCGAAATGGATCCCCTCCGAATTGAACGCGTATAACAGTCTGAAAACAATCGTGATTTAGTTTATTAGTGAGAGGCTAACAGCGGGAGCGCAAATAATCTGTTACGTTTTTTTCATCCATTTTTTTTCTTCATTATATCGATTCAAATTCAAATTCGATGCTCAAAGATTAACGGAAAGATTTTCTATCCTGCTCGATGTTAAGGACCTTTTTTTTACCAAGAAATCTTTGTACCTTATAAAATCGTCCATGTCCATGGTTCGGGCACGACGACTGTCGGCATCGGCTTTAACGAGAATGTTATTCACCATCGTTTTCATATCTAAATCATCGGCTACAGGCTGAAACACGAAAATGAAATTCAAGGATTCGAGCCAAGCAAGTTGACAAGAATTGTGAGATGAGAAATACTCACGGTATTTTGTAAACTGCAGTGGAGTTTGTAATTTTTTTCCAACATCGATATAACAGTCTTCTGTTTAAATGACGCGGCTAAAGTTTTGTTCTTTTTCATAAATGCGATCCGCGTCAAACCGTCCCACTCGTGATAATTTATTGGCAACGGCGGATTGCGCGGTTCCAATCGAACTACCGACGACTCGACTTTGGGAGGCGGCCGGAAATTGTTCTTTCCAACTTTCATCAACATATCGACCCTTGCCAAAAGCTGCGTGTTGACGCTCAATCTACAATAATCCTTGTCGCCCGCTTTGGCCACCAGCCTTTCGGCAAATTCTCGCTGGAACATGAGCACCGCGCATCTGCCGACAAATCAAATTTCGACAGTCTCAACCGTTCAGCGGTCAAGAGAAATTGCGACTAAAAACGAGCGGCGATTGTAATTTGTCGTACCTGAAGATCGGCCTGTGGAGGAGCAGTTTGAAAACTAACGGCGAAGATATTTGATAAGGAACGTTTGCCACGCAGAGGTCGAAAAACGGGAGTTGAGTCTTCAACACGTCTCCGACCATTATGGTCAATTTGGCATTCAAGGGCGTCCCTTGGACACGCTTTTGCAACTCTGCCACCATCCGTGGATCTACTTCGCACGCTATTACTTTCTTGCACTTTTCCAACATCTTGACTGTCATGTTTCCTGTACCAGGACCTATTTCCAACACAACGTCCGTCGGCCTCAGCGCCGCCTTTTCCACCATGCTTTGTATAATTAACGGATTTTTCAGTATGTGCTGTCCAAAATCCTTGTTGAACATAATCCCTGTTTGCCATTTCAACATTTTTTTTACTATTTCGTAACAATCCTCCAATTTATACACGATTTAGGATTCTTTAATAATTTTGGACAAACATGCTCGACGCCAAAACGAAAAATTTTCTCCTATCACGAGAACGCAACGAGACTTGGATTCACACGCGTTTAGATGGGCGAGATGCAAAATTACAAATGAAGTATCTCAAATTTGAAACGTCAGAAAATACGAAATTCTCTCACGTCAAGAAATATTTGCGGCTACACTTATTTTTCGTATTTATTGCGTGTCGAGCTGTCGAAAAAGTCTCATGGATTTTTTCTCATTTTTTGTTTACAATATCGAAACAACGCGTAAAGTTATGGAGAATGTATTTATATTTTGTTAGAAAGATAAAAAACCTTGTTTCGCGACTTCCTTGTGAACCCTCGTCGATTTGCTTGATGGTACTTTCGGCATTTTTGTAAATGTTTATTAAACTGTTACTTATTTTTAATTATGTTTTGTAGGTTATACTTCAAAATGTAATGAAACGAAAATACGAGCACGTGTTTGGGTGTATGGACGCGGACGGCGGAGCTGTTGATATAGATATATCATTTCACGATGCCGCCATCGGTAAAACAGATCAACAAACGCGCGCGCACGTCATGCGAGCCGATCGCACAATCTGAAAGGCGGCCCGTGTTGCGGTGATGATTAGTTCTTGGTTTTCATTATCGCAAAACAAACGAAGGAGATACCAATGACTATCGAAAAACCACCAAACGATTAATGAAAAAATCGTATTGAAATTTTGTACTATTCAGCAACATTTCAGAAAAGCTTTCGTACATTTTTTTCGGAAAAATTTCGGATTTTTTTGCAAAAATTCAATTTTTTTGAATAATGTTGCAGGTAAAAATAATTTTCAGGCACACACAAAAAAATCATGTCACTGTTTATTTCACATTACACACGTGTATCAATTATAATAGCAGAGATTGTTACTAATAGACGAAGATTATAAAAACAGTACTGTAAAGATAATGTTTGGAAATGAAAAGCCAAGTTTCTGGAATCATTACTTCAGATCTATAAATGTCATGTCTCATTGAAAATTGGGCTTAAAACTAAATTTAAAATCAGGTTTGGCAACTAAAAATCTTATTCGAGAATATCCTGCCATTAATCTATCTTTCAGTCTTGGTGATCCATGTAAAACGTTGAGAATACTTTTAGAGCGTCCAGTAACTGCGTTCTATGCGCGCCAGATACAGTTTCCAGGCCATTGAGCCAAGAATCACAAAAACAAGAGCGACCAAAGCTCCACCTGAAAAGAAAGCATCACAAAAGATTTCTACATTGTGACTTGTCTCCTTTGGACCGAATTTTTCAATCTTTCCATCTCTGCTGTCGATTTTAGCATTACCGTTCAGAATTGAATAAAATTTGGTACAGTCGTAGAGGCTACAGAGAACCAGAATAAAAATATTCGTATTTATAGTTTCATGCATTTAACATTGAGTTTTGTGATAAATCTCAATTATCATTGTATTCTACAATAAATTCTAATCAATTCCTAGGAGAAATCACAGTAAGAAACTGCAAAGGATTCCTTTGCACTAGTGTATAACAAGCTCCTGCGATGTAATGGGAAAATAGTTTGCAGTTCGAATGACGAAGATGGAGAACCAGAGAACAGATATTCGCATTGGTAATTTCATGAATTTAACATTGATCTCATACATTTCATTGTACTTTACAATGACAACTGTGATTTCTTCTCAGAATCCATAAGAATTCATTGTAAAATACAATGAAATTTGCATGTCTTTATTGTGGTTCTCTGTAGCCTCATGAAAATTTGACTGGATCTTTTTTACATCGTAATTGACTACTTTACCAAATTAAATTCAACTTTGAACGGTAATTCTAAAACCGACGATACTAGCTCAAGTTTCAAAATTCTGAATAATTACCTGCAAAGCTTAATCCATCAAAATGATGGTACGAATCTACAGGTTTGATCGACGGCGGTTCCGCCGTTGTCGTGACCCTGGAGGGCCCCGTGTTGGTCCGAATATCACCGGCCGACATTGAAATGACGGGCGATACGTCGCCGGATGTCTGTGTTGTTGGGATTTTGGTGGTCGTTTCAATGACCGTTTTTGTCGTCAATACCGGTTCAGAGATGTTTGACGCGACTGCTGCTGGAAGAGGAGTCGTCCCGGCTGGAGTATGGTTATTCGCAATGGTCGTCGACGAATTGTACGGAGGTACGGCGGTCGTTGTTCCGTTCAATATGGAGTACGCCGCGTTGTTGGGCGGCATGGCTGAAATGAACGAGAAGATTCGAGTTTATTTCGGTCGATTGTTTGTCGGTTTTCGTTTATTTAGGCTCGTCTCGGTTCGGCGGAGAAATCACGGGAAACTGTGAGTACTTGACACGTCGCGAAATGTACGAAAAAAAAGATGCAAGATTTTTACCATCCAGGATGCCGAATAGGAAACCACTACATATCAGTGTTTTTATAAAATTTACATTTATTATCAACATTTTTGTACTATTGCATTTCATGTAAACAAAATTTTGACGGTACGACCATCGACCATAGACGATAGCAGAACCAAACGCTGAATTGACTGGTGGCAAAAAAATGAGGTAAAAAAGCATTCGATCGAGCGCTGCGAGATTACGACGCACGCGACTGCGGCGCCACTTTGTCGGGCTGGTTAGCGCCGTTAGCGCCGTACCGAGTGTTTAGAAACAAAGTAAACATTCCGTTTCCCACGAAGACAGCAATTTCCCAACGGAAGCCTGTTTGAAAAAAGCTCAAAATGTTTATTAAGCCTTTAAAAGTGAAATCTAATAACCAGCTGAAAGGAACCGAAAGGTCAGTAAGGACGCGTCCGATCGAATATCGCGTTTCGAGCTACGCAGAGGTTATGTTTTCCCGAAAAGTCTCCAATTTTTCCCACGGATCATAATGACGCTCGTCCGTCTTATTCTTTTGATAAACACAGGAAAAAATTATGCGAAGAAATCTTATCGGCGTTTCCACAATTAAGCGATGATCAAGTGCAGAATCTTCTGCCGAAAAAGGAGGCGATCAGTGCCATGAAAATAATAACGCACGGTGGTCAACGGGCCAAACTTTATTGCGTTGCCAAAATTCCAATGTTTTTTGAGCTGGACCAAGATTCCCGCTCCATTTTTCCCACCATCTTTACTCTCTGGCAACATCCAAATTTATTGCCCCGCTTTACAACCGTCGAACCTGTCGTTTCAAAATTATCCGGCGGGGCTCACTTGATGCTCCCCGGTGTCGTCATCGAAGCGCCAACAACTTTATGGTCTTATGGAAAATTAGCAAAGGGCACACCCGTTTACGTTGATACCGAAGAAAACAAGGTTCAATTTTATCTATTTTTTCCGCTAAATCTGTCAATTTCCTCGCACCACAAAACTGAAAATTTACAAATCATTTCATCGGCAAAATCAACGAATCTTTTGCTCGTAAAAAAATGCCGAAATTTCGAAAGAAACTTGAAATCATTGTGCGAAACGGGAAACAAAAAGTTGAAATTGTGAATAAAAAGTCGATTCCAACAGGCAGCCGTCGCAGTGGGAGTGACGGCGATATCGTCAGAGGATATGTACATGTCTGCGGGTCATGGTAAATGTGTGGACATAATTCATGCGATCGGCGATCAACTGTGTCAGTTGGGTGCGCACGTGCCAAGGCCGGATCTTGGGCCGTCGAAAAGAGAAACGGGCGAGGAAAGTCCAGAACGTTGCGAAACTGTTGAGGAAATATGCCAGGGGCCTGAATCACTGGTCGAAAATGTTGAGAATATCGACTTGGGAACGGAAAATGAACAGGAAATACAGGAGCTTTCTGGAGACGTACGTGAGAAGGCTAAAGCTTTGAATTTTGACCCTGAAACGAAACTTTAATCCTTTTGCCCGCATTTTTCACGAATTTTTTCACTCCAAGCCAAATTGCCCCAGGCTAATGAGCCTTATCGCTCAATATTTCGTCGTGACAAAAAAAAACGATCGTTTCTTGAGTACCAAAAACTCAATCGAGACGAAAAGTTGCCCTGATTTTCAAAATTCAATGAATAATTAATAGCAACAATATTCTCTATTGAATCTCAACTCAATTCAAGTCAATTTCTATTTTGCGATTACGAGAACCGACGTTGATTTGATCATTTTTTTCCAGATCGAATCTTCGATCGTAGCAACGGAATCGACAGCACAAGAGGAAATTGATCCTGTCAAGGAAATGGACACGTTGCTCGAATATTGTTTCCTCAAAGCTTGTAAATCGATGAAAAAAACAGATTTACCAATGTTGAGCTCGACTTTTTTTAAAAATCACCTCATAGCCGCCTGCCCCGAAGGACAAAGCATCGACATAAAGAAATCGAGCTACAAAAAATTGACGACGTTCTTGTCTTCCATGAAAAGCAAAGGCGTCATCAATACCGCAATGACGAAAAACGTCGAGAGCGTCTTGTCCATCAACCCGGAACATCCGCTCTTGAGGGATCTCGTCGTTGTCAAGGAAACTCCTGTCGTCGATCCAGCCGCAAGCAACGTGCCCGTTGTTCTTGAATGTTACAAAGTCACGGCCGATGTTCTCCCGATTCTCTCCAAATTCGGTTACGAGTGGGTAGAAAATTCATTTTCCCTGGCACAGTTTCCGAAAATTTATTGTAAAACATTTCAACTTTTTTGTTCTTTTTCAGAAAAGGAGACATTATGAAGAGGCTAGAAATTAGAAAATGTTTTGCGGAATACGTGAAGAAGGAAAATCTTCAAGATGGAAAGTATGTGAACGTCTTGTCAAATTTTTATCGTCAAAAGTGTCAAATTTTCGATAAAAGAATTTCATTTCTTTCAATGTTACGAAATTTGGGCCTGAATCAAAGTTTTCAGTATTCACGATCGATTTTCAAGCATTTTCTCGAAAAAGTAAACTCTGTATGGAATGAGGGAAAGAAATTTGTGTTTTATGGGTCGATTAAACGAAAAGCGCTCCCTTAATCCGATTTTTTCAGGAAATGTTACTTTGTCGCAGGATATTGAAGCTCGATCCAACGATCGCGGGTATTTTACGAACAAAAGAGAGTCAAATAACGCTGACGATGGAGGACGGAATAAACAAGTTTATAGGACGCATGACCCACGTTCACGAGATAACTTTCGGTGGACGAAGAATATTGCACACGGGCAAATTAGACCCAATTGACATAACGGTGACGACACGAGCCAGCAACAAAAAAGTTACGTTGATTAATAATTTAGAAGCGTTCGGCATCAAACTCGAGGCGTTTAGCAAAGAATGTCAGGGAATCGGTGCGAGTGCAACGATTATCGACGTGCCTGGCAAAAAAACTCCAAGCGTTTTGGTACAAGGCAATCAAGTCGTTTACGTCTACAAACTGCTCACAGGTAATTGAAAAAAAAAATCCACTCGACTTCGATCGCCAAATTCCTAATTCTAATCGACACTTTACTCGTTCCAGAAAAATATAAAATCAACAAGAACTACATAAAGGGCTTGGAGTTTGCTCCTAAGAAGAGAAAATAAAATGACGCGAGAGAGGATTGGATTGGAACCCGCTGGCGTGTTTTTTTTTCTTTTTTTTTTTTTTTAAGCATACGAGGCGGAAATTTGGAGACTTTTGAAATAAAGAATCAAACTCCGATCTTACCAGCATCGTTCCTCCGCTATTTTTCTCTCGACGGTTCCTAATCCTGCGCGGATTACGCGGGTCATTTTCGACCCAAGTGAATTTGTCCTTTTTCAGAGGTATACATATCATTTAAACAATTTATTTAACAATCAGAGAGTTCGACGTGCTATAAAAACCATCGGACCAGAATGTGGATCTCAAAAAGAATATATATTTTTTGATAGTTTTATAATTTCGTATCAAATACAAACGGAAAAACTCTGGAACTCTAGAACGGTGACCTGGGGTCAAAAAAAATCCCAGGCGACTTTGAATCGCGCGCCCTTTCTCACTTCGTTTTCCCATTAAAAAAAAAATGGTTTTACCGGATTTTTAGCCAATTTTTTAACTCTAAAGCAAAATCGCTCCAGGCTCACGCGATCCTGCATTGAAAAACGAAAAGATTGAGTCCAAGTTGAACGCCTTTATGAATTTTTTTAAAAGTGGGGTAATTTTTGACCCCATCAGGTTAGCGGAATAGATGAAAAAAAAAAAAAAATAAGGTTACCGTTCTAGTTGTCGGAACGAGTCAGTTTTGTTGCTGCAAAAATATTCCGAGCTAGAAACGAGAGAGAGAGAGAGTTCTATTTACCGGCCGAGCCGTTGATTCCTTTTGCCATGAAGGGGAATAGCCGATCATACGAGTCCCATGACTCGTGTGTGAATTTGAAAATTACGAATCAGTGGAACAAGGCGCATCGCGTTGTCCGGCGAGCAGATCTCAAAGGGAATCGAATGAAGGTTCAGTCAGGCGAAGTAGTCACGGAATGTTTGCTCAGACTTGCTACGCGTTCTCCGCTCCTACTGGATTGAATTGGCGTCTGATCAAACGTGTACTCGAACTACTTCCGCTTGCGGGTATGCGCCTTGTGTCCACGATCTTGTGGCTTATGTCCTGGACAATGGCTTCATCTACTGGATTAATTGAAGAATCGGTATGCCCTTATAGCGTCAGTTGTACAGGACGTTTCAAAGCGAATCGATCGATCGAATTTTCCAAAAAACCTCAAGAAAATCCAAGTTGCATGAAAAAGAAATTTGGTTTTTATCAATCAGATTTATTCTGTGTGAAAATGTGTAAACATTTTTATTCGATTCTCGAGCTTTTTACCTTTTTTCGCAATCACTTTTTGTCATTGATTTTCATTCTTTTCTGCAAAAAGGTCGCGAACGTTGGAGGATACAGGTCGCGATGGTCGCAAAAGCGTTTCTTTTAATTACTCCAAGTCCTAATGAGACAAATTCCTCCCGAAACACAATTGGACTTGACGAAAAAGGTAATTTTTGTTGTAACCGAGAAAAATTCTTTTCCTCAATTTTTGTTCCACTCTGAAATTTGTGGCTGTTCATATCCAAAAGCATTTTTCTCTCTAAAAAACGCACTTGTTCACAGATTTGGAGAAAGATTTGGTCGTCTTTGGGCCGGTTGTCGAGTCGCAACGTTACGGTTATATAATTATTTCCTTTTGCGGTTTGCTCCAGCGTATCCAGGTCGTCGCACAAGTTAGAGCATTGGAGTTGGTCTGGATGTTTCAAAGCAAGTGGCAGTGTGTGTTGTGGGTCACGCGGGGTGGGGTCCGAGGACGATACGAGAGGTCAGAAACACGTCTTTCCGCCACGACCAACTCCTCTGGCCCAACGAGAAGTCAGATTAGCGGAGCTTCCAAGAGGAGTTTCGTGTGTCAGGATGATCGTCAGAAACCCGAGTCGTCCACAACTTTTTACCTAAAAGTTAAGTGTCTGCTATTCGGGGATTTCGCTGCAACGAAGAAAAAAAAACCCACGGAATTGGTCGAGTCCCCTGTTCCAGGAAAATGGAAATAAAAAAAAAAAAACAAATAGCAGGTACTTCTTTTTTTTTTGTTAGCTCGTCGAGTGCTTGAAAAAAAAATACAAACTACTTTAAACAAACTTCCAGAATAAATTCAACGAATTAAAAGGAAATTCAGGGCAAACTGTGACCGCGCAATTCCATTACGAGGGCAAAAAAAAAATCAATGATTTGAAACCTAAACAATATTTTTTGAATTATAGAAAAATCAAAAATTTCGCAACGTTCCCTGTTCTCGTTCTCCTATTTTTTTTTTTTTTTTTTAAATCTTTTTACCGCATTTTTTGCCGATTTTTTAACTCTGAGCAAACTTGGCCCAGCCTCGCGTGATTCTGGATTGAAAAACGCCGAGAATGAGCCCAAATTGAGTCCTTGTCGTTGAGTTTTGGCGGAGATATGAATTTTTGAAAATTGGAGTCATTTATAACCCCGGCGGGTTGCCGGAATATGTAAAAAATAAGGTCACCCTTCTTGGGTTAAAGTAAAACGCCTCCAAATTCTGCATGCTAAACTTTCAGTTTATCCGGAAAATTGATTTTCCCTGATCGTATAACGCTGCACTAACGTTTAATGAAAAAAAAAAACGATATTTTAAAAGTTCTCAAGAGATTTTCTTCCGGAATACTTTTATCCACATAATTCCACTTTGCTATCGTTCGCGCAGAAGCAGATTTTCCATCCTGATGTATTCAGACGATTTTTTTCAATGATAACAACCGAAAAAAAGGAGGATTGCGAATCGCGGAGAATTGAAAATGATGGATTCGTCACGTTTTCAGATACGTAATCGACGGGGCCTGGGAATAAGTGAACGGTGGAACGATTGCGGATCTCTGAGGAAGCTGCATGTCGATTGGAGGATCGAAGAAATTAATGATAACCGGAAGCGGAGGATTAAGGTAAGTACGATTTGACGTTGAATGGTTGGTCGAGGCGAAGGGGTACTTCCGCTTATTTTGGCTGATTCCAATTCGGGGGCGACTGCTGACACAAAGTTACTTAGGAAACGTGCTCTCTGAGGTGGAAGAGAGGGTGGTTTATACTTGGTAGTTGATGGTCGCCAGAGTCAGAAAGGAGAAAGGAGAATTAGGGTGGAGGAAGACGAGAAGGAGGCGAAGGAAGAGGGTTTTCGGAGGGAGGGGTTCCGGGGTTAGGTTATGGTTCCCTTTCCAACGGAACGTGCGGTCCGTGGTGCGGTTTTAGAGCTTGGCAAAAGTCCCTCATGACGGGAGGGTTGGATGTTGCGCGAGACGAAGACTCCCGATGCCCGACGGAACCGAGCGACCCAACATCGAGATCTGCGCTTTGAAAGAGGCCAGTCTCTCGTTGGCGGTCCTTGTGCGAGGTCGGAACTTTATTCGGGGCTGAATCAAAGGCCCAACTCTCCCAATCGAGAGCTTTTCTCCAATTTTTTTATTCTTTTTATTTTCCGTTTAAATCGTGTGCCAATATTTGTATTATTTATTGTATTTCATTGAACAAAGTGTTGCATTTCAAAATCAAGAGGGTCGAATATCTGACGGAGCTTGCCGCGATGCCGACCGTCGTCGCGAGGCAATGCTCTTACAACAAGTTTATTATTAAATCGAGTGGTGCTCGTCGCTCATCGACGCGCTACTTTTCATACCACGTGGACTCGCTCCTCGTGCTCTTCAATATCCTCCTCGTACTCACCCCCAGTAAGTCACATGTTTCTTCGATTATTCATACTCCTTCGAGCGCGTGCAGCATTTAAACTCTCATTTCGATTCGTTATTATTTTTTATCGAACACGATCCTCGCAGTTCGAACAACGTACAACGAGATCGTCACGTTGTTCACAACGTTGAGAGTTCGCACGATCGATTTGCCGGTTAACCACGTGGGGCACCATCATTGATTAGCCACACGTCCAAAAATAATTTCGGTCGCACTGAATTTTTCATCCGATCTTCCCCTCCCAATTACGACCCCATTGTCTCCTGCACAATCGAAACTTGACTTCCCAAATAAATTTCGTTCCCAGCAAGAATCCGAAAATTTCCAGTTTTTCTACTAACGAAAATCCTGAATATAAATTTGAATCATTTTGAAAAAAAAAACCGGGTCATCTTACCCGAGACTAAAGTTTTCATGCGGAAACTTTAGTCTCGTCCATTTACCGTTCAAAATAATTAAAATAAATAAAAACACTTTGAATTTATACTTTAGGGAAACTTTTGCAATATGAATTTACTCGAAAGTTTGCGGAATACGAAAAGAAATTAAAAACAAATAAAGTTAATTGGTAATATATTAATATTAATATCGATAGGTGGACTCTCAGCTTTCATGTTGATTTGCGCACAACGTTACGAGTATAGGATGTTATGGGTGGTAGAAATTTAGCTGCTGGGTTGCGAACAGCTCGTAACCAGAGAGTGCAAAGTTAACTCTCAATTGAACTTTTAAATAGGGTAGATGAGTTGGTGAGGGTTGTAGGATGTTACCAGGGAGCTCGTGCTCGGAAACAACTGTCTGTGTATCCATTAATACAATTGTCTTTGGTGCCCGAAGGCTTTCACAGAGATATCTGTATGTGCATGGGAATAAGCTCGTATCGTTTGAACGACGTAGCTGTTTGTGTAATGGTATTATCGAAAACTTTACCTCGAAAATTCGTAGACTTTTCCGGCAGGATATTACATTTTTATAATTAAAACAATAACGAAATATGGGTGGAGTTGAAAAAAAAAAAAACAAAAAACTATAGAGTTTTGTACCAAAAGTGTCTAATTGGCGTTAATTTCGTGGAGCGAATAAAATGTTTGTTTGTCTGGATGGAAAGTCGTTGAAAATACCAATCTAAAATATAGAAGTTTTATGGTAAATATATAATTGGAAGGGATACAAGGAGATTTGGATTTTTTTTGGAGAGAACAATTGGAAACTCGGTGTAACGGGCACACCGCGTAAAATCCTTCGTAGCACTGGAGAAACTAATTAAAACTGGCGCTCGAGACAACCAGCCATTAATGAGAGGGCCGGAAAGTCTCTTAAATATATGTATACAAACACGTGTATGTGCGCATTTTTTCTCTTGACTGTTTTCTCGTCAGTTTTTCCCGACGGTTCTTCATTCTTTTTTCCACTTGTTTTCTTTATTATTTTTTAGTCTCTCTCGTTTCCCGTCGCCCTTCTTCTCGTCGTGCAACAACAACGGATACATATATATTCAAAGTTCGGATTGTTACACTTGGCTACTTCCTCCAGTAAAGAGGGAGGAAGATAAAAAGAAGGGCAGCAGCATCCACGCGACATTCTTTTGCCTCCATTTTTCTTTATATCCTCGTTTTTTTTTCTTTCCTTCTTTTGTTAATTCAGGTGCTCAAGATTATGCAGTGCATGAAAACGAGCCAAATAGTCCTGGTGTGCTGCAGAATTCAGATATATGTCACGGAGGATTATATCCCCGGATATGAGAAATTAATACGTCCCTCGAATATATCGCGCATGCACAAAGGCCATTGTGATTCGTATCACAGTGCATTAGTAATATCACGTAGAGAGATAGCCCATTGTGACGTACGTAATTCTGCATCTATCGAGAGATCCCGTGCCCACGTATATGACAGCGCCAAACGATAAATGATCCTTTTCGATATCCTATTCCACATGCTTTTTCAAATATCGCGACTAAAAAGTACGCGTGCATCGTTCGAATCTCGTGGCTTTTTATTAACTTCCACGAGTCCGAACACGCCAAGTAATCAGAACGTGATGGATAGCCGAGAGTTGGATTTAGAAATGTGATTGAGCAAGACTGCGAGAGTTTTTTTTTTTAGAGTCAATTGGGTCTGAAGGACCCAGACAAGATTTTCCGTCACTTTTTGCTTCCTCGCATAGAGGAAGCTACGTGACCGGTGAAATTTTTTTTCCAGTTTTCAATGTCAAAATCATATCTAGAAAAAAATGTCCGGGTGTGTATGTTCTGGCAGTTGTAAATTCAAACGTTAACTCGAGAACGGTTTGAGCCGAAGAGCTCCCGCTTTGCACAGATCTCAATCTCTACAAGCTCTTCATTCTCTGCGAATTTTGTGGGAATTGCTACTTTGAAATTTTCAAAAAAGGGCGTAACCGCTACAACTTTCGCAAATTTTGAGATTTATTACCAACCGCTTTGATTTTTACAAATTTTGTAAGATATTGTGTACGAGTCTGTACTTCTCCTTTATTTTCTACACAGTTTGTCGAAATTATTCAGAAAACGCCGCAAATTGATTAATGCATGATGTTTCCTCTATGAGAAAGCCAAAATTGAAAATATTGTATCTCACGGAGGAAGATTCGAGCATCGTGTTGAATCTCGAAAAAGAGATTTGCAACTTTCAATTTTCAGCGTATTTTAAGGCAAATTGTAATAATATTTTGGTGGTCGGTGAGTTTTCTGAAAATGAAATAACGAAATCATGTTTTTTGTTGATGTCGGAAAAGCGTAACCGAGAAACTTTGACCCGTTTGAAAATGAGCGTCCGGTCCGGGAAGATCGACATTAATCACTGACTCGGATAAAGTGAGCTTAGGGGATAAAGCTCATTGAAAAATGTAGCGAGTCGAGAATTGATGTCCCAATCGTTTAAAATAGGTTGAAACTTGCTGAGATGGACCGGAGGTTAACCCGAGTTCAGAGAGAGTTTTTCCATTCGATAACTGATGGAGGACCGGAGCAAAGTTATCCAATATACACGCTCCGTTTGCCGGTGCTTTGTAACTGACGGCGGGCTCCCGAAACATACGTAAAAAAGCACGACTATAGTCTTTTCCACTGTAAATTTTATTTCGATTTCGTTGTTTTTTATGCCATCACTCCGGGACCCTTTTTTTCCGTGGTTTGCTATTTTTTGGTAATTCCCGACATGCCTACTCGTCGAAACAACGCTCCGAACAATCTCTACTCGGTGCGGCTTGGCTGATACGACGGCAAGTAGGGGTAGGTAGGGGTAGGTGATTGTAATACGTATAGTGGATGGTTTGTCTAGTCCCTAGTTGACTAGGAACCGGCTGAGGGCAACGTAACCGTGTAATAACCGTATATACAATGGGTTTCTCGCACGTATATACTACATGATGTATATACACCATTTCTGTATGCGTATAACTAAACGTGCCGCCAGTTATTAGTTCTATATACGCGTTGCTACAGTTTGCCGCAAAACTTGTGGTTCCCTCCTGAATCAGAAAAACAAACGAAACGAACCAGCCCAGAGGCAAATGGAAAACAGTACAACTCGACGTTATCACCCCCTTTTATCTCTCTTAAAACGTAAATAGAGCGAATTAGAACAGTAAAGTAAACCTGGAAATGGAATAGGACTCGATTCTCCGGACGAAGATTCTTGGGCATTACGAGCAGAAATGTGGGCGCGAATGATGAAGAAATTGAGATTGTCGGAGCTTGATTGAGATCGATCTGCGAGGCTAGGGCAGTGTCCAACTTTTGGTACACACCGTACAGTACGTCGTGAGACGGAGGCTGGTAGGTAGGAGCAGGCCAAGGGAGCTCTCGCAACTGCATCAAGCCGCAGGCTAGTGTGTGCTGATGCTGAGAGCAGCAGCAGCAGCAATGTAGCCCAGCGCTGAATCCAGTGGAATCGTGGCCGCAGCGTTGCTCGCCCTGCCCACGTCTAGGCCGGTTTATCCTTATCGGAAGCTTCCGGGCAACATAAATCAACGTGTTTACTCGGCAGGTGGTAGGTCGGGAATTCTCTCTTCTCTCTCGCTCCCTTAACATACTACGCTATACACACAGTCAGGCTTAACAGGGTTCCAGCTACAGTTAGTATAATAGGTGTATACATGCTGACCCGTGTTCGTGGAGGCTGGAAAGAGCGTTTCGATGGCGTAACCCTTCCCCCGTTCCTTCTCTCCCATTCTCTTCTTCCACGTGTTTCCACAAACTCACGGCTAATAATGAGCACTCCGGATCTCCCCGACCTCGGGGTTGCACACTGACCATAGTGGCTATTCAACGCCTGAACGGTATTCGACCACGATCGCTTGCCCACCGGCGGCGCTTCGCCACACTCGCCACCAACCCCCAAGCGCCACTCTCATTCCCACAACCTTTGTACATACATGCATGTATTATATACCTCGCCATATCCGAATATATCCTCGTTACGTATTATCTCTATTTTACTTTGCACGAGCTTCGATCGACTCGCCTGTCTGCGGGAGTCCCTCCAACCTTCGGGGAACCTTCGGGGAATCCACTCCGTCGATTACCGGAGCTCATGCTTTAAGACGGTGTGCATTACCGATTCGATACCCGATTCGCATTCCTATCCCGTCGTCATCCACACTTTCGAGCAGCCAATTACAATGCACTAAATACACGAGGGAATTCTTTGCCGCTGGGGTGAAGAGTGAGCAGTTATTTGCAGCAGATAATAGATTCAACCGGGTATTTTGATTCATCGTGTTGTTTGTTTTACTTGCACCGAATTTCGGGCTGGAAAGATCGAAGGGGTTGATTCTGGAATCACCAACAAAATAGGCTCCACGGGAAAATAGGATTTCCACGAGAACGTGTTGCACATTGACGGACAAAATTTGGTCAGGATTCTGATACAAGTTTAATGGCTGGAGCTTTGTATATGATGGAAATACTCTGGACCAAGGCGATAGGTCTCCGTGGGCTTCTCGTGGGTAGTTGTCCTCGCCAATGGAGAAATCAATTTCCTGCGAATCGATCGAGTAGTAGTGGTCATAGAAGACATATTGCTTTTTATATGAAACACGTTGGTATATATAAATGTATAGCTCGAGCGAGTCCATCGAGTCTTTGGCGACTGGGGTTAAAAGGGATCGAAGCAAGATTCTGAGGCAACTTGAAAGTTTCTTCTGGTCAGATAGCCTGCTCGATATAAGTTGGAAGCAGGCATTTGACGGAAGCTTATTTATATATTTATTTTCTCTTTCCTTGATCGTAGGCATTGGTTTTGATGGGCAATTTCCGGGATGATCGATAGAGCGTGCCCGAGTGACGGTCAATAATTCGCACCCCGTTATACTTCGTTACGAGTTTGATGATTTTTTTTCTCTCGATTCCCAAATGTCAAATTAATTGCGGCTAGGCAAGAATGGGGGGGCAATGTTTCAAAGGTTATCCAACGTGATGTATGACTGGTAAACGGTGAATCACGGCGGCGTGCGTTGGTGATATGAAAATATTTCCCCGGAGCTTTTCCGATACAGCCGAAAAGCGAACGCTTTGAAATTAGCGACTCCGTGATATGAAACGAGGTGGGTTCCGCGTCAATTGGCTCGGATATAAGCGCGCGTATCCGGTGGGAGATGGAAGTAAAAAAAACAAGAAATATTCACCCATCGGCACTGAACCCTCTCCTCGCCGCGACGTACGCGCACTCTCTCGTGCTCTCTCTCTCTCTAGCTCCCACTCCATTTGTCTTCCATTAATCGGGAAAGAACACAAAAGCTGCTGTGCATGGCCGCCTGTTGATTTTACTCTTTATATATATGTGTATATATAAATCCATATACATAGAAATTCACGTATGTATCTGCAACGCCAGCTACGCTTTCGTAGCCATATACCAACATATGTATTCACACATACGTATTCACTGTGGCCAGGCATATGTGCGGGTTTTCACCGCGTTTCACTCGGTTTATTGGAGAGCGGATGAATCGACGTTGGAAACTTAATAAAAATGCAATTTACCGGATATATCATTGTAAGAGCTTTTCCTCGTTTCTCTTTAGCCTCTCGTTTTGTTTTCTTTTTTATTTATTTCAAAAGCCATGGGGAATATAATTCTTTGTTAATGAAGAAAAGCAGACTCGCGCGGTTCATCGTATACGCGTTCCAAATTACAAGCCCGTTATATGCACGTGGAAATTGGCAATGAAGCATAATGTAAACGCGTTTGGAATTTAATGCGACAAAGCTTTTCGTTATGGTTTCGCGGAGGAAATCAACTTTGAGCAATTGGTTGATCTAAATCAACGGGTTTTTATACACTTGGCTTCCAACACGTTTCTTTTAATTACACGTGCGCCCGAGCGAGTTAGGATTAATTATTGGGCCAAATGCTTCTCGGGAGGGGAAAGAAAAAAATGAAAAAATAAGCAAAGCTCTTATATCAATTGTCCAATTACTCGTTGCCATTAATCTTTTGCTCCCTGCTCTTGAGCAGTCTCTTCTTCTCCCTCTCAACGTTTTCTTTCTGTGCCGTTTTTTTGTGTATCCATTAACTTGTATTTTCCCTTATGCTTGGAGTATATAAGAGACGGAGAATGAGAGGAGAGCTGGAGGAGGAACATGGCAAAGCCCAGGAGTGGAGCTATGCCCATTACCTGGGATATAGCTCGGCAAAATCAAGAACCTTAACTCTGGTGGCCCGGGCTTCGGCGCTGGTCAGAGACCCCGACGCTCTCTCTGGTACATTGCAAAGCCTTTTCTCGCTACTCACTTACTCACCGTCTCTCCGTGCCAGAGACGCCCTTCCATCCAACTCGTACATCTCTTTCTCTTTATTTCTTTTCTTTTTCTCATTTCAAAGCCTCCTCAGCACACCGCACATTCGTCTAGTACGCGGCCGGTGTTCATTTCTCCCTATCATATATATTCTTATATACAATATATATGTATGTATTCGAGTGTTAAAAAAAAATCATCTATACAGATATATCAAAAAGTGTATGTGCGGAGATGCAACGGAGTGTGCCGCGTGCTAGCAGTGCCCGCTTTGAGCGCTTTTTTTTGAGGCTGCACTTTTCCACCGTCTTCTAAAATTCGCACCGAAAAAAAACCGAGCCCCTGTTTTTCTCCCGCTCTTGCAGCAGCAGCCGCCGCCGCGTTTTACTTAGTCGGAAAAAATCTCGGACCTTTATGAACAAAAATTCGCGGATAACGGGTTATGCAATTCACGAAGATACATTTTTCAAAGGTTTGCTCTTTTTTGTACTACCAACCTTCGGAAAGAATAGCTCCGATGTAAAAGCAACGAAATATATAGCAGCCAGAGCTCTCTTTTTTTCACAATTCTCTTCTGCTTTTCGTATTATCATTATTGTCTTCGATGCAATTATTCCATTCGCTTTTTGCGTGCTCCTCCTCGACTTTTCAAGTTTCAGTTGTCCCCGCGCATTTTCCTCTTGTCTCGC
This sequence comes from Diadegma fenestrale, assembly GCA_037043255.1. NCBI lineage: Eukaryota > Metazoa > Arthropoda > Insecta > Hymenoptera > Ichneumonidae > Diadegma > Diadegma fenestrale. Next base: position 16,014,623 of record CM073313.1, read on the forward strand.
ACGAGCTTTCAACCATCTCACTGTTTACTATCCCCTTGTTTACTTCGGAATAATTAAAAATTTGTAATCCTGATGTTCAATGGCCAACGGATTAATCGTCTCTGAGGGTTGTTGCTTCGATATATAAAACTATTTTCTTTTTAATTAAATCTTCGAGACAGCAGCTCAGTCTCTTGAAAGCAAATATTGAAAGGAGAAAAGTTTGTTTTATTGACTTTTACTTTTACTGAAAAATGACAAAATTTTTGTCATTCCAATCGTAATTTTTGCTGACAATCAGAATTACGGAAATTTTGAGAATATCCAAAAATATTTGGTTTACCGTGTTCAACAAAGTATCGACGTTTTTTGAGATTATTTAATTTTCAGTTGAGGCCTCAGCTCTCAAGGGTTTGCACCCTTGACAGTTTTCATCCGGAGCGAGTGTACCGTCGTATGAATATTGTATGCGTGTGTGTATGCCCGTTTAAGAAGGCGCAAAACCAACGGCATTGTTTGCTCTCGCTCTTTGAACCGTAAGGACCATCTTATTAATACGGACCCCTTGCTCCTTCGTCGCGTAAAGTACTCTCGCTCGTATATTTACGTGCTCCTTGCACTCAACAGGAAATTGGCGTGGTCAGGCTTATATAATTCCGTCTGCTCATTACACTCGAGAAATATGAACGATTCCGTGCCAAATCGCCTTGTACTTTGGATGATCCGAAGTTTTGAATCCCTATTTCGAGGCACGGTGCAGGGAAATTATGCATTTTCGCAAAATTTTTTGCAGGGTGGCTCATCCACTCTGTAGTTTTCCCGTTTCTCAATGCGTTTTTCATCTATTACACTGAAATGAGAATTTTGTTGGAAAAGATCGACGTTGAATTGTCAATGCAGCTAAAAATATTCTAGAAAGTCTCTTTGAAAAGTAAATTTTTTGTCATTTCGTTGGAAATCGAAAACATTGTCAAAATTACGAAAATTAATAAATTATTCAAACATTTAGTTGATCGTGTTCAACAGAATATCGACGTTTTTTGACAAAATTGAATTTTCAGTGTATCAACGATAGTGCAGTCGTCAAGCTTTGAAAAGGAACATTTCTATTATGAATAACAGAGCTCAAAACGACCAGGATACATCCTTAACAAACATGATACAATTTCTGTTGTGTTTACGATGCTGAATCATGGACCAAAGTTCATGAAACTCTGCTCCATACCAGCAGCAAAAGCTTCGGATTCACCGTTTCTGTTCTGGAGGTAGACAATCGTATGGTCCATACTTTCTCGCGGGTTGAAGCTTCGTTTCGAATAACGGTTAACGTCGCGTGTACTGGAACAACTGTGGTCCGACGATTCTATTGTTTCGAGATCGGACATTACGAGACTCGAGTAGATTTCTCACAAAAGAGAGAAACTAAGAGACGCTAACGACGCTAATGCAGTCGCCGAGAAACTCGAGTAGTTAATCAATTCTAAATGAAAATGTTTCCGGTTTTTTTTTTTTCAACAACCGTGAACAAATTTCGACTAAACTTGAAAAATCTCGAAAATGTCGTCACTGCGGCAATAGATATTCTAGAAAGTCTCCTGGAAAAGTAAATTTTTCTCACAATCGCAAATTTTGCTGACAGTTCCGTTACGAAAATTTCGAAATTAATCAAAAAAATAAAAATCGCCGTGGTCAATAAAATAAGCAAATTTTTTTTTTACGAAATTCAATTTTCAGTGTATAAATAATTAATTTCACGGATATCTTGAGCAAGATATTTCAAAACTCCAAGCCATTTGCTATTCCGAAGCGACGTAAGCAGCACTTGAATATTACAACGGAGGAGGATGTTTCGTTTTTTTTCGTTGCATAAACTTTGCAGTGGGTTCTTGGTCTCGTGTCTCTCAGAAAACAAGTAGAACGTCCGTTTGCAAGGAAATTGTGTCTCTCGTCTTTTGCCAGTTCGTTCTGGCGTTCCGATGTTTCGTATATATATATTCGTAACGACTGCGCAGCGATAATGCAGAGAAGGAATACAGCAGCGAGAAAGAGCAGGCGAAAATAGAGAGGAAGAAAGGAGCAAGGGACGAATAGAGTTAAAAAAGGGGGGCGAGGGGGGGGGGGGGGGATAGAGAGAAAAACAGGTAGGTTTGTCTTTCTCCGGGAAAGTGGGCACCTGCATAGCTGCATGGGCGATATATGCAACACACCATCGTCGAAAGGTTATTTAATTATTCATGATTGTCGAGAAAGAAAACACCGCATTCGTATAACCCGAACCGGGTCCCACCATTCAGCCGCTTTTCCTCATAGAACAACGAGCAAAAGTTTGCAGTTTTTTTTTCTCCCCTAGCTCGACGTGGTGGAGGAGAGCGAGAAACGGAATTTAGCATGATTAAAATGTTCACGAGAGCGCGAATAAAAATTGTCCTCCATAAAAATACACACATTCCGCGTATACATACCTGTATATATTTCATAGTCCGTGTCCAAACACACACACAGACATACAAATTAATCCTGCTGAAAAGAACGAAGCCCAGGAGAGACAGCAAAGAATAAAAACGAGAAAAAAAAAAACATTTTCTGCAAGACTTGGCCCTTTATAAATACACGCGGTTTAGACAATCGTTCAACTTTCCTCTATTTGTCGAGCTTTCATTTCCCGTCTTCGCCACCATTCCACACTATCCGCGGAATCATTTCAGTTCTGTCTCGATGAAACAACAAAAAAATCTTAGTTGGAGAAGAGCGTCAACGTTTTTTTTACTTTCTCAAGCTAGATTTTCAAGATCTTTGCCTCGCATTTGTGTCGGTGTTTGTGTCGGTACATGGGCGATGGTATATTCTACGGAATCTCCTTCTCGAGTTCTATTTCATTCTTCAGACTTTTCCAACTCCATCCTGCTCCACGAACGAGCCTTCTCTCTCACATATTCTATAATGGAGGAAGATATGTGTAGCCGTTTATACTCGTGCTGCTCCGGTATTAAGACCCGGCGAGCTCTTTACGAGAAGGTGAACTCCGTGGCGTGCAGCTGTCAGTAGCAGCATTTATTGTTAGTTAAACGTAGAGGTTCGTTGCATGCTTTTGGTAGGAACACACACACACACACACACCCACCCAAAGCCCATAAATTCACATACAGGTGAGAGTGTGTAAAACGTGCTGAGAGGCAAAAGGACGTAAACTGACGAGGTGCAAACTCGTATTCTCTCGGATTATAACGCCTGTTTGTTTCGAGAGCGTCATTTCATCGGTGTACAAAGTGCATGGGTATCGTAGTGGCCGCCGCGTTTATATGCTTACGCCGTAGAACGAGTGCGAGAGCAAGATAAAACGCGCAGCAAAGTTCAGGGGGATGAAGTGAGAAAAGACGCGAGAGGGGATGGTACAGGGGTAGGAATTTAGAAAGCCTCCGAGCATTCTGCAGCATGCACGGGTCAACGTCGTCAGAGAACAATACAACCCCAACACCCCGCACCCCGTGTCTTAAACCCTTCGGGCCCCACCGTAAAACTCGCTCCTCTGCGATACACTTCCATTCTGACTTTCACGTTGCACGTACGCTCGGCTATTCTAGCTGGAATATGTTTATATATATATAGGGCATTTGATGGCAGCTCGAGTGACGAGTTTTTGAGAAAAAAAAAAAAAAAATGTGAATTTTCAGGGGGGATTTTGTGGAATCTCGGCAAGGAAACCTTTGATTGTTTTGTTCTTGACAGATCGCCAGAACTATACACGAATTTTTTGAAAAGAGTGTTCGAGTCAGCCTCGAAATGAGTTTCATAAAAAAGTTGCTTGGTCCGTTTCTCCATATTTTTTTTATTGCATTTTCTTATTTCTCGTTGCGAGTTGGGGTTTTACGTTCTTTTCGTCTTATGGTGCACGGGAGAAGCTTTTTCTCGCGGCCTACAACTCACAAGAATCGTAACTGCAAGCAGCAGCCAAATCTCCAGTGCTTGTAAAACCCTCAACCTCTTTGTTACGTTTCCTTCTTCTTAGCTGCCTCTTTGTATAGGAAGAAAGGAAAGAGCAAGACGATAGTGCTGCGGCGCCACGGCTCGTGTATTTCCCTCGCGGGGTGTTGGCTGGTCCAAGCAAAAGAAATAATAAGAAATAAAACATATACAGCCCGTCTCGTGTATGCGGGTGTTGATATTTATGGACACACTTGCATGAGCGCGTCCGAAGCGTTTTGTCAAAAATCTTCGATATTCCCGGTGAACCAAATATTTTTGAATTATTTCAAAATTTTCGTAATTTTGACAATATTTTTTATTTTTTACGGAACTGTCAGGAAAATTTACTTTCTAGAATGATTCTTGCTGCAATGACAACATTTTTCTGATTTTTTGAAAAAAGTTTAGTCCAGTGTGTAGAAAAAAAGAGGGTCGCGTGTGTGTGTGTGAAAAGCTCGGGAGTGTAAAAGACCGCAACAAGGGTTGTGATGGAGAAAGCTTGTGGTGTTTTGCCGCGGTCTCGTCGAGAGACCGAGAAAACTGTACGGCTAAATTACATATAGCTGGCCTGCTCTTTTTTCATTTGGCATCTCCGCGAGCTTGGTCGGTAACACGAATACGAGAGAAAATACTCGGGACGTATGTGGAAAATATATACTCTTTGCTCATAAGTCACGCCTTGGCCAAGAACATTTCTGGCCTGCTGCTGCGGCGAGGGGGAACTGGAAAGGGAGTCGAGCAAGACGAGCTTTCTTCTTTTAATCCATCCCGAAATTTCACACCATACTTTTCTAGCGACCTCAGACGCGCGGCTTCATTATCAAAACTGTACGCTTGCCTTACCCCCGCGTATTTATATACAGATTGTTCTATACATATATACATGGAAATGGAACGGTTGAGCAGAGGGTGGCAAAAAGTTCTCGCAGTCCATCTCAGCAACTTCGTATTCTTGTAGCTTAACGAGGCCGGGAATTATGGGAATGGCCGGAAATTGATGTTCAAGACGTTCGTGCTTGATGATGTTTCACCCGGAAAAAAAAAACTCGACATAAAAACACCACATTGTGCCTTTTTTTCATGGGAAAAAGGTCAACGCGGAGAAAAGAAGACTTTATTAGAGTTTATGAGTCGCACTGAAAACTGAATTTTGTCAAAAAACGTCGACATTTCGTTGAACACGGTGAACTAAATCATTTTTGGATAATGTCAAAATTTTTTGCAACAAAATGTTGTTTTCGCGTGCTGACGATATTTTGTTACGGTAAAATGAGCTAATAGGATTTTTACAAGAGTGAAAAACGGAATTACTCGCGCGGGAGTGAATGTGAAGAAAAATAATAGTATTTTGGAGTGCGGCGGACAAAAGGAGTGTGTATCGCGCGTCTTTTGACGTTGCGAAACCGAGGGTGTGATCCGTTTCATGGCATTTGTGACGAGCGCAAAGCTCTCGGAAAGCATTGAACGTATTCTTGTATCGCGGGCGGGAGTTCCTATGGTGTGTTTGAGGAGGACGCCCCGAGGTAAAGGAAGCGCGAAACAGGGGCACATAGAGTATATGGGAAAGGCGGATGAAAGGAAAGGGGCTGGGGTTTGGAGAACACGTGGAAAATACGGGCACCAAGAGGCAAATAAATTCTGGTCATGCAACATAATGTGAGGTGGATGGAGGATGAGGAGAGCAGGGTCTAAATCTTCGTTAAGATGGCGTTCCCGCTGCGCATTGCGGGACAATGTGGGAAACGTGAACAATAAGAGAGAAAGAGATGGAGAGAGCGGGAGGAAAAGAGGAAAAAGAGAGAGAAACGTAAGAAGAAATATATATATATATATATATTTATAGAGATAGGTAGAAAAGCCCTCTGGCAAGTGGAGAGAGAAAAAGACAGAGGGGGCGGTTGTGTCACGAGACGTTTCTGCTGGCTGGCTGGCTGGCTCTTTCTCGTTCGCCTTCTCTACCAACGGCTGTGTGCCAAGTAAAACTCAGCAAAGTATGGTGAAAAATGGCAAGACTTGGTCTCCACCACGTCAGCCCCTTTATCTTCTGGTGCATGATAACGTCGACGCAGCATTTTGCATGCTGGACCCGGCTAGGGCTCTTACTTCCGTTCCACGCCGCTCGTCTTCCACTATCTTCTAAGCCTATAGACGCACGAGGCTACACCCACATCAAGAATACACCGACACTTGATCTTTTCTATTCTCACTTGATCCCTGCTCAATCCCTCACTGAAAACCAACATTTTCGACAGGAAAAGATCGATATTTTGTTGGATTCGAAAAGTCTATTTTTGTCATTCCAATAGAAAATTTTGCTCACAGTTGCGTCAGACATTTTTCGAAAAATTTTAATTTTCAGTGCCGGCTCTTTTTATTTTTCTCCCGCTATAGTTTGACCTTTGCTCCGATCTTATAACTCTCTCCCTATGCGCTCTACTATCTTGCAGTTTCCAACATACTTTCGTAACCGCGTGTAACAGCGGCAACTTTGAAACTATATACGAATTCTTATGCCTTAACCCGCGCCGCCGAATCAATTACAGGATGCCGTGGCCCGTTCGAAAAGGCACGGACTCGGGAGTTACAATCCCTTTCGTATACATATATTTTTAACGTTGCGGTACAACTTGGGTGCAAGTATTTGCACATGCATTCACTTACCGTAGGATCGTCGCGTGCTTTCCAACTATTTTACCGCGTGCAACACTTGGGTCGGAGAAAACTTTAGCGGGATGGAACGTCAGGGATTGTGGTGGTAGACGCTGCGTTGGCTGCCTTGGAATGTCGATAGTCGAGCCGAAAGGGAAGCTCGATATTTCAGCAGAATTACGATATATTTATAGGATTTATTTCACGAGGTTCCAACGGATAGGAGATTGAGTTTTTCGAAAAATATCGCACGTTGCCAATAAAGCTTGCAGTTTGTTTTAATTAATGCTCGAGAGCTCATCCGTTGATCTTTCCGTGTCAAGTGAATAAAATGGTGAGATAGTACAGAGTTGGGAAAGAGAATGGGGAAGCAATCCTGTAAGTGTCTCCGGACGTCGGCAGGCCCGGTTATCGGTGTAGGGTGATTCGAAGGGTCGTGACGGAGAGCAAAGAGAGCGAGGATGAAAGAAAGAGGAAGTGGAAGAAAATTGGAAAGGTTTGAGCCGCGCGATACTGCGGCGGATAACAAGAGAGGAAAGTTGGAGAGAAAGAAAGAGAGAGAACCGTCCGAGCAAACAGACTGTTTGCGAAATTCGATTCCAGACTGTGAGATCGAGAGGATATATAAAGGTTTCTCGCAATCTGTATATAGAGAGTGGAAGACTTAAAATTACGGGGTGTACTGGATCCCATGCAGGGGTGGGAATGGCAAAAAGAGGATCAAAGTTGTAGGAAGCAAAGCGGTCGTCCGACGTAGAAGCCACAGTGCAGTAAAGAGCAAACGGAACTTGTGGGATCGGCACTAATTGCGAGCGCCAATGAAGAAAAAAAAAAAAAAAACAAATTAACCGAGCAAGTAAAAAACCGGAGAATTACAGCGTATAGAAAATAGAGCGAGCAAAACATAGAAATAGAGAAAGATCGTTCAACGAAACTCGATGTACCGGTAGTTTACGAACACGAAGAAAATAGAAGTAAAAAAAAAACAAGTTGGAAATTAAACGTCGAGCGAATCTCGCAGGGTAACTTGGTTAAAGCCTGCGTCGCCCCCGACTCGAAACAAGTTGACGGAAGAGAAATAAAAGAAAAAAAGTCTCAAACAGAAAGCTATACCGAATAAGGAATGTCGTAAGAGTAGTTTCGAAAGCTCTTGAATCTGCACGAGTGGACGTTGGCAAATCTAGAACTGAGAAGTCGATTGATCGAACCAGCAAGATATCGCCTTAAGCCTCCCGTGTCTTTTTACCGCTGGTCAACTACCCAAGCCCATCTATCTACTCGGAAATACAAAGGTTGTATGTGCGTACAACACACCACAGCCTGGGGAATTGGCGAGCAAAGTATAAAGAGGGTTGGTGTACGCGTAGGGTAGAAAATGATCTTTCCGCATGTGAGCTTCTGTTGTCGTGTTCTATTAAAAATCTCGTTACACGGGTTGAACGCGCTCGGTGTATCACGAGGCAAAACACACATAGCACCAGAGAGCCAGAAAACACGAAGCAAACGTTGAATGTCGCGTGTGTATGTGAATCTACACACGGATCCCTATATGTAGGTATAATCCATGAAGGCATTGAATGCGGTGGTGGTGGTGGCGGTGTCACGCATTAGGAGGTCGCCCTCCTTGTTCTGCGGCCACCAACCCCTCCAGGGTCTCTCGTCGTACGTTTCAATTTGTCCTCCAGCCTCTGATGTAACCGCGCCGGTCTCATTAGTCGACAGCAGGGTACAGCAGAGAGCGGCTATAGCCCGCCGAGCATTTGTAGTAGTGATGCTCTAATAGTGGTGGTAGTAATAGGTACAGGGAATATACAAGGGAGTATACAAGGGACGAAGGAAGAAACGAGACTACGACGACGACGACGACGACGACGACGATGGTCTCTGGGACTCTCTTCATCCCGTTGCAAGCGCCCCGAGTCTTTCTCTCTTGACAATCAACCTTACTCCGATGGGTGAGATAGCTTCTGGGTGAATGTGGGGAGTGAATGTGTGTGTGTGTGTAGAGGGACAAGTTTCTTTTGCTTCTCCTAACCGCTGCTTCGTCACTATGAACTGGCAGATATTATCGTTCGACGCGATGATGGAAAAAAATTGGCAGAATATAGTAATGAGGCGAGGTTTAATTATTTTTTCCTGGATTTGCCGCTGCTGCATTATTATTTCTAGGAAAAATAATAATCTTGCTTTTCATTATCTGCTCATTCTTTAAACTCGCGCCTCGAGCATAAATTACGGTAATTTAAATAATGAAATTCAATTCTTCGTATTTGACGATCGAAATGGGTCAAGCTTTTCATGAGATATACGTGATCAGGCGTATATTAGAGCCTTTGTATGCAAAAGCGAGCGCGTTGAAAAATATTGACGGAGAGATTTTTATAGAAAAGTTAATTATGTGGATACGTTGTTCTCTCTGAGTAAACGAGGGGAAAAAAAAAAAACATTTTGCCGCATCGGATTTGGACAGAGTTGTGCGGAAATGAAAATGAAAACTGTGCATGATGGCTCAACGATATTGTATATTTTCTACTCGTGCGGTGGACACAAACCCGAGCACGTTCACAGACCATCGCCCACCTCTCACTCTCTATTTTCCTTTATCTCGTTTTGCGTTATATAAGCAATTAAACGTGTAATTATACGAGACGACAGTCCAGCCTCCGCGTGTACAAATCCACAAATTCATTCAACACTGACCACAAACCGAATCACTGTCAACCAGAACTATACCTATGTAAAGCCCATTGGCCCACTGCATACATGGGAAGGGGCTTAAATGACACATACCGACCCACAACATATATAAAGAAATATTGAAACCCGTCACGTGCTGTCACATCCTATGGCTCTTGCGATCGTGAGCTCACTCTATACATATTTACCATTTTATACAGGCGAATTAAGCTCAAATGATAGTGTCCACGATTCTCCATCTTTTCCCATCAAATCTATAACTTCGCAGGCCATTTTCTCGAACTTACACACATTACACTCGAAATCTATAAGATTCGAAATAGAAAACGAAGTGAGACAAGTTGAAAAATTCACTGAAACGAAAATTTTGTTGGATATTAAGGAAAATTGGAATTAAGCCATTGCAGCAATAAATATTCAAGGAAGTCTCATCGAAAAGTAAATTTTTGTCATTCCAAGCGAGCAGTTTCGTTAGAAATTGAAAATATTGTCAAAATGACGAAAATATCTAAAAACATCGCAAATTATCTGAATTATCTAAAAATATTTAGTTGACCGTGTTCAAAAAAATTTAATTTTCAATGTGGAATTTTTGTTGCTGTACCAAGAGAAATGTAAAAAATAAAATAGAGAATAGAATGGGTGGAAGGAAAAAAGGGAAGAGAGTGGAGAGAACGATCGGGGGCTGTTTCACGGTACATAAACCTGGTTCACCTGACTCGGGGCGCGGACGAGCGAGAGCAGATGCTTGTGACAGACAAGAAACACGATGTTCCAGGGAGATCTCGAGGTATAATGGTCCAGTTGTGTATATATATACATACATACGTATATATAAATAGAGAAATGGGGTGAACCTGATGCTGCACACCGCATGCAGCTTTATGCTATATCAGAGCCCTTCTCTGCCAGCATTGCTAACGTTGATAGAGCCGGGCTCTTCAAGTGGAGATGCGTGAACGAGATACGAGGGCGGCATATAAAAGACACGCGGTGCGCGGTAGAGACTCCTCGTGGCTTCGCGTGTATATGTTACACCGCGGAATCTCTCGCTTTACAAACTTTAAAACGTAATTGAACGTCACCGAGAGCAACTTTGGCTCGACTACCCTTCAATAGAATTCTCTACTACTCCGGCTCAATTACGGCTAAATAAGCTCAATGTATACCGCACCGGATGCTTCTAAATATTTTTCGTTTAATCTTCTCGCACGACTAAATTACCACCCCGTTAAATACTAGATGCAACTTTTCTCCTTTCGAATTCGAACCTGCTGCTCGCCATAAAAACATGATGAACCGATCTATAATTAACGAACCCTGTTTGTTTGGGTTATTAATGATAATAATAATTTCAAAAAAAGCAACCAAGTAATAAATAAATCAAAAATATAATAATGAGGTAAAGGAAAACAGAAATAAAATAAAGAAAACTAATAATTATTTTGAAAAAGAAGAAAAAGAGATTGATCGATGTACTTATTATGCCTGAGCGAGCTTCAGGGCAATCGGATTACACATTTAAATGTAATGGAAAGAAAAACGAAGAAACAGAAATGAATATAAAAATAATACAGCACAGTAGGAGAGGACGAACAAAATAAAATAATACAAATAGTGGAATTATAAAAACGTATAACCGCAAAGAAAAGGGAGAAACGCAAGGCAAAAGTAACCGCAAGGGAGAGGATAGGTCGAATGTTGGTTGGTGGAGAGTGTGTAAAATTGTAAATGGAAGGTCGAACCAGATCGGTCAATCAGTCACGTGTTAATGGAAACGAGTATTTCGGTTTGCTCTCTCTCTCCCCTTTTTACACGCGCATGTACACGTGTGCCTGATGTAGTATGCAGAAAAAGAGTAACACAAGCAGCCCGTATAGCCGCGGAGGTTGTGCGGTGTTGTGCGAGCGGTGCTGTTGATGCTACGCGGCTGGGTGGAACGAGATGATGGTACAAGAGGCAGAATAACGATGGTAGCGGATAGCGATGATGGTCCACACGGTATACAGTCGCTCGATTTTACACGAACAACGTACAATCTCTATGCATGAGTTTCACTGGTAACGCTACAGCTTCCTAAGTACACAGAATACGTATTTGCATTTCGGTCTTTGTACCGATGCCATGTGTCCCTCTTTCCTGATCTCTCCCCCCTCCCCCCCGCGCACTGTGTTGCTCTTTCAGATATAGCTCGCGTGCGCTGCGAGAGGAAGAGAGCGAGGGAGACGCAATGAAGTAGAGAATGAGAGCGAGAATTGAGAAGGACTCCGCCCTCTCGGAGGCGCACATTGGATCCTACTTGCAGTAGCGTGCAAACCGCACTGCGGTTCTTCGACCAGCACCAGACACAGACTCACTCTCGTTCTCTCGTTCTCTCGTGCTCCTTCCACCATTTCCTTCGCGTCGCGTTTCCTCCCCATTCTACTCATCATCAACTCTCACCCTTCTCTTTATCTCCTTTATATATACACATCTATACAGTTATCTCGCAGCCTCTTTGGATCTCGGAAACCCAACTGTATTTATAGACTTTGGATTTAACCATCGTTTGAGTACCCACTAGACTTTGGGCAACGTGTATAGAAAGAATTTTCCTCTCTTCGTCCTCTCTCCATTTCTCTCTTTCGTCCGCGACTACAAAAGCTTCTCATCGAAGCAAAAATACCGCAAGCTCGCTCTTCAAGCATCTTCTACTTTATACCATTTCGATCGAAATAAATAAGCGAGTCTTGAATGCGTCTTTAGTAACGGCGGAATTCGATGCGCGCGAGCTTCCCTTGACTCGACGTTGAGATTTTTGGAGATTTCTGTTTCCTGCGGTGGGTGAAAAAAAAAAATCGGGGATTGATCCCGAGAGGAATAATTCCGAGCATTCGCGCGAGCAGATAAATCAGTCCCATGAAATCAGGCAAATCTCTAGATGAAATAATCGCCCGAGACCGTTCTTGTGTTTTCATGCCTTCGTTTATATTCGTCGTTTTGCTTGCCTTTCGTCGAGATTTTACGCATCCCGGGTCCGCTTGTGTACCGAACGCTTCTGGTACACGAGAAATTATATTTGCCTTTTACTCTCATCCCATGAATCCATGGGATACGAGCAAATAACAGCGATCCTCAGATATGCGCAAGCAGATCGGTCGCCACTGCAGCTCGAAGCACTTCTTGTTGCAGGGAAAGGTTTCTGGCACATTTGACGTAGAAGGATCACTTAAATTTATTAACGAGATCTTTACAACATTTATCATCTCGTTTATTTATCCAGAGCTATAGGATTCTCCAGAGCTATAGAATTTTCCACTTCATCTTAGAATTTTGTTCACAAAACATTGTCAAAATTATGAAAATTTAGAAATTATCCAAAAATGTCGACGTTTTTTTGGCAAAATTGAATTTTCAGTGCATTTTCATCATAATATCGTTTTCGCAACCATGAAGGAGATTCGAAATCACAAGTTTTCTGAAATTCTTCTAGCTCGAACCCTGAACCGGAAGTCGCTTCCGACGAAACCATTGGTATCTTGAGTAGCGAACAATATAAAAAATCGTTGATTAGGTATTCTTTGGAAGTAATTCCAAGTAACGCAATATCGTTGGGGGAACAAACCCGGCCGGGTTTTCTCTCGATAGCTCGGGGGCTGTCTTGGTCACGAAATCTTCCACTCGATTAAATCCGCTTAATTTCGTAGCAGGAAATCCGGCAGAAGTAAATGGCAGAATTAAGTAGCTCGTTTTCCTTGAGAAAAAGTTCTTAAATTGAGATTCTACCGGATGGGGAAATTCAAATCTAGCTGAGACTCTTGCTCTAAGCGTTTCGATGCAGATATCCAAAGCTGTTTCGTTTTCCGTTACTCTCTAAAACGCTATTCGTTTTTAAACGCTTTTTCGTTTTTCTCGATCTTGATTCTCCCTGAAATCTTTCCTTCGCACTCAAATATTTTTGGATAATTTCAAAATATTCGTAATTTTGACAACATTTTTGATTTCTAACGAATCTTTCAGCAAAATTTACTATTGGAATAAAAAAAAAAACGTTTAGTCGAACGTATCGAACGAAATATCGATGTTGGTGATTCGTAAATGTATGATATTTTACTGTCTTGCCAGTTTTGAGAGCGAGCATTGCAATCAGTAGTCTTTGTACAATTTCATGTATACGAGAGTATTCTTGGTTTAATATTAAAGCTGTAAATATATAAATATAGAGATGTATATAGCGGTGAAGCGTGAAGGAAGGTTGGAGGGTTGATGGGTGAGTTGAAAAAGCTCACGAGCGTTGATAGGAACGAGGATATAGCGAGGTTCTGCCATCCGACAAGCCACACGGGATGATCGAGAAGAATGAGGAACAATGGAAACAATACATTGAAATGAGAAAGTTGGTTTGCATTGTTGGACAACCGCAGCGAAATTCCGCGTCTGTAAGAGTCTTGCAATTTTCAAAAAAATGTATATCTGTATATAAGAATATCTTCAACTTTCTCTCTCAACCGTGGCGCGCGAAGAGCGAACGAGAAAAAAAATTGCAAGCCTTCCGGATGAAGCTGTGTGGCAAATTTCTGGTCGGAGGACTTTTTCATTCCTGGGGACCGTACATAATTCTCCGCCCAACCCTCTCGTCCCTCTCGAGCTTCGTTCCTTCCGCATCGTTCTCTATATCTGCTGCTCCCGACGTCGTTCAGACCAAAGAAACGCTGTCCCGCCACTTCGCCAATGTCGTATTACATTCCAATGGCGACGACGAGTCCCGATGCCGGAAAAAAGCTATTCCCGCGCGCGCACACCGAGCTAAAACACTCGGGATATTCCGAGAGGATCGCAGATTAAATGTGGATCGCCGAATCTCCTAATTATCTTCGATGCATTCATGATTCCATTATCCAGCTTCCAAACTATTCGTCCGTTTGCTCAATTTTCTTTGCTTCAATGCTCATTCCACTTCCAGTTGTTACTTCATCCATGGCATGAGAAATTAAAAATATTATTAAAGTGACGAAAATATTGAAATTATCTTAAAATATTTAGTTCACTGTGTTCAACAAAATATTGACGTTTTAAAATGCTTTTCAGTGTTGGAATGAATTATTATTCAATTAATTTCAATCGTCCCGACAAGAAGTGTCTGCTTCCGGCACAATTGAAGAAAAAACTTTTTCTTGTCATATCGCAAAGCAGAAATTTCAACTCGGATTTCATTCGTCTCGTTATTATGTTATTTTTACGTTCCGATTCGGAGTTGTCGGCGGTGAAAATCTCCGGGAAATCAATATCATCGGCAAGGATATTACGTACTACGGCAGGATTCCTACATTGGGTCCATCGTTATATTCCGGTATGCCAGCCGGTCTCGTTAGACGACTGTATGTGCAAGTGCAACGTTGACGAAGTATTCCAGTAAGCTGAAAGACAGTTGTTCATATGTATAAATGTTCCGGTGTGTGTGTATATATATGGAATGCAGTGCTTGTTACTCGGTTACACGTCAGTATTATATTCACAGAGCGACAGCAGCAGCAGTAACGGGCTGGGCTTGGCGCTCTGTTTTGTGGTCGTTTCCACATCGCGTTCGTGCGAATAGCCAGGCATTCCGCAGTTGCCGCGTCAGGAGATAATTCCGGAGCTGATCAGACAGTTCATTCCAAGTAGAAAATAAAATGTTCCGTCGGTTGCACACGTTAAAATGCTCATAAAATCATTCAACGCTGCTGAAAACACACACCCAAAGTATTTCTTGTTTGTTCGATGCTGCAGCTGAAATTCAATTTAGTCGAAAAACTTTAATATTTTGTTGAACACGATGGACTAAATATTTTTCAATAATTTCAATTTTTCAACGATTTTTCCCACCAAAATTTTCTCTCCAGTGTGACTAATTATGGAAAACATAAAGGCAAACATAGAGGCAAATGTTCAGGGTCTGGTCGAGATCGATTAAAAATTCAGGCATTCCGTGTATTAGCTGCGGAAAGATGTTGAGTTCATTGACGAGAGTATGAGAGAAAAACGAGCATGATCGACGAAGCCCGGCCGCATTGATAAAAGGACTGAATGAAGGACACACACACTCGCTCGGAAGGATGTCGATTATTACTTTCCACTCGGTGGTAACGTTTCGTCTCCCCACGGTTTCGCGTTTACCGAGCCTAATCTCCTTTCATCGATATATAATGGCTCGGGTTGAAGTGTATTTGAAATGCACTGGCTCATCAGAATATCTAAACAATAAGGGGGGAGGGTTGTAGCGGAGTTATGAGAAAAGGGAATCTCGGGTGTATGCAGCGTGTCCCCCTCGTTCCTCATTCCCTTGGTCGTTGTCCCTGATCCCTGCTGGCATCCCCTTTCCACTCTGGAGGGTTCCTCTCGTGAGATTCTTCGCTTGCTTTCTCGAGCTCTTCACATCTATCCATCTCTTTGGAGTACTTTGAAAAGCAAAGGGTGTACGACTGCACGCAGGGATGCTGCACATGATTATTATACGTATATAGGTACACTCGTTGGTCTCTTCTCGAGTGCTCTAGCCCTAGTCGCAACCCTCAACGTCATACACGAGAGCACGCGGAAAGACAGAGACGAGACGGAGAAGAAGAAACATGTAAAACTGGCCGATGCGGGAGCAAGGGGGAGGAAAGAGAGGGAATTTCTGTGTTGTTTGATTCTTCCAAGACACACGGGAACAAGCTGTGTCGTAGTATTAGCGAACGTCATCGCCGTCATCATCTTTTCTTTGCCTTCTTGGCCCCTCTCTCCCTCTAAAAGTCTCATCGCCTCTTCTGTTGTGTCGTCGTCGTCGTCGTCGTCGTCGACTATCTGTGTAATTTGTTTCGTCAACACCCACGACCACCGGAAGCTCTTTTTTTCCCTGCAACCCCTTATTTCTCTCCCCTTCATCTCCCATCCATCTTCATCTCAGATAATCACGTTTTCTTCCCACTCATCTCGGTCGGCTCTTGTTCTCGCTCTCTGTGTCTCTACAGGCGCGTGCGAAGGCGCAGTTTTCCAATAAACACATCACTCAAGTTTAAATTTTTCTTTTTTTTTCTTTGGAAAATCACAAAAATTTGGTCATTGCAGCAAGAAATATTCCAGAAAGTCTCTTCGAACAGTCAATTTTTGTCATTTCAATCGTTAGCTGAACGTCGCGTTACGAATGAAAAATATTGTCAAAATAATGAAAATTTCACACGTTTCCTTTTCTTTATATTCTCAACTAGGGTGCACCACGCGCGCGAGCGGTTTTTTTAGTAGCGCTGCTTTTGTTTAATTACGGACAGAGACTACGAGTGGACTCTGGCGAGAACGTTTTTTCAATTTTTTTTTCATTGGGGTCTATTTTTTTTTTGGGGTCTATTTTTTTTTCATTGGGATCTATGTGGTCAAATTGAAATTCACGTGTAATAACCATGGCTACAAGTACGCGCATCTGTCAAAATGACAGCGGGACTGCGCCTATGAAACTGGCAGCGGGACTCGAAACACCGAACCGACCAATCACAGGACGAATAAAACGACAACAATAACGTTCGAGATATATCGTTACTTGGAACTTTTTATAAGGGGATTTGAATCAAATGAGTTCAACGATCCCTCGCGCAATGAGATGGAACTGCGGACTCTTGTGATTTACGGACTCGATGAATTTTTCGTGTCGGGCCTGCTGTAAACGCTATTCTGTAATTGACCGTGGCGCGAATATTGCGTGTCATACGCTTCCTTTTCTCTCGGTTCCGTACGATTAACGCTTTTACCCAGCCAAACTATTGCCTCCCTCTTTCCTCTTCTCCTCGCCCGTAGATTTATATTTTCTCCATATATACGGTATACACGCATACCACGTGCATGTAAATATGCTCGATTTTACACGGACTCGACGGCAAAAGCGCAAGTGAACGCGAAACGTAGCCACGTCGCTGGATATATCCACGACGCTTGTGATACATGGCTCCCCGACATCCCAAATTAAATCACCATAAACTGAGTTGAGATACGGTTATCGAGCTACCCTCCAATGTTATGTACATATCTCGTTTATGGTTACGTTTTCACCGATACATAAATGTGTTACCGAGTAGCATGCATTTTCGGAGCTCCCGCGACTTTGTTAATTCGACCATCTATATTGCTCAAATTATTTCAACCTTCATTAAAATATGTATCGATGTTATATCCCCGATAAACTCCAAATTTAATGTTCGCTAAATATAATGCATTTTGATATTAGTTGCGCGCATACGGTTTTACCTGTGGCAACGAATATGGCGTATGAGAGAGAAAAAAAACTAAAAACTAAATGAGACATACTTTTCCTGTAGTCTTAACCTTAGAACGGTAATCTGGGGTTCCCAGATCCTAATTACGAGAACATTTTAACCGCTTCATTTCATTTCCTACCTTCATTCTTGTTAATATTTCTTTAGACCTTTATCGGGCAATTGAGAAAAAAATTGTCGTATCACTAGATCCAGAATAATTTCATTTCTGCCCTTCGTCGAACGCATTTTCGATAATTTCGCAGAAATCATTGGATACCATGTTCGAAAATGGAATCCCTACAAATTAGCAACCGACAGTAAATTCGAAGGGAATCGTATAATGCAACTCAATTTAGTTGGTTTTCGGTTGATGCAATTTTGATTTCTCCAGTGCGGTTGATGCGATTCGAAAATTTGCGCTGAATTTTGACTTTTTAATTCGGTTTGGAATTCGACACAATAAATTTTCAAGTGAACAAATAAAATAAAAAATGTCCAGTATCTTGTGCTGGTCGCCCCACGGAAAACGTCTTCTCGTCATCACTTGGCTGACACGACGTTTGTTCGGTCGTGTGCACTCTAATTGCTGCGGCGATTTTAATTCGCAAGTGCTACCACACCCAATTTTTGATGTTGTGCCACGTGCCCAAGATCCCCTGACACTTGATCTCCATATTTTCATCTCGAGTAGAGCTGACTGAAGAATTGAGTACTCAATGAATATAAAATGCCGGTGTTTTATTCAAGAGCTTGTTTTTGACGTGTGGAGATGAAAAACAATAACAACTATTCGGTGTGTCGAAAATCGGGTTGAGCTTATGATTTATCGCTTGAAATCGAGAGCGAGCGTTAAGCCGCGAGAGGCTATCGGGTAGTGCAGAAATTCAAATGCCACGAGAAAAATATGAAAACTGTTTTCACTCGAGAAGCACGAAATCTCGAAACTCGATCCTACCGGAATTTTCAATTGTTATAAAAAAATTCAGCATTTCCATTTCGGTTAGACTCGCGAATTTCGTATCAATTTCGTTTCGATGAAACGGCATTTTTATGCTGAAAACGAGAATCACGAATCATGAATTAAATTCAACGCAATATTGTTGGTGTGAATGGTTGAGTACATATTCTCTTATTTTTGTATGAAAAAATGGAAAAAACCGGATGTTTATCGTTGGAGTGGAACGAGAATCTTTTTTCTTCCAGCGAGGCTCATAATTTAAGTCCCGCAGAAACTCGATCGAGACGGAAAATTGCCATGATTATAAAAATTCAATAAATCATTATTAGAATTTTTCGTTGAATCTCAACGTTGCGCACTTCAGCGTCATTCTCTTCCGGCCAAAAGGGACTGAGTGAAAGAATATTTTTATTTCATTTATATGTCGTTTATTTGGTTGGCAATGAGCATATTGAAATCAATAAACCGACGTGTAATCTAATCAGACTGTCTTTCGATTTTCGATGCCTGATGCAGATGTCCCTATTCGTATGTCGAATATGCGTTCTATATCTTGTTTCGTTAGTATTCCACGATCGATTTCCGACTGCTCGTCCAGAGAGGGAGAGAGAGAGAGAGAGGCGGATATGAGGCGCGTGTGGCTTGTGGAGTAGCTCACAGGGATTCCTCAGTGTTGGGATGCATCTCACTCTCCGTTTCTCCCGGGGCTGTCAGGCTCGGTGAGATCACGAGAGGAGACTTGATTGCGAGTATAACACGATGACATACACACAGCTCTCACGTCATACAAAGCACATATGCAGATTTATTATGTATACATATACGTTGTCTGTTATTGAGCAAAAGGGCTTGAATCACATTAATTTACAGCTCGAAACCCTTTGGGTTCCGTCATGCGTATACGTGAGCGAGTTATTTCAGTTTTAATCGGAAGAGAAACGAAATTTCATTCTTCGCGATCATTGCAAACATTGATTTTATCGTTCAACGACTCGAGAAAATTGACACACGTTCGGCCTCCAATATTTATATATCGCTCGTGTAATAATCGAAAGCTCTCGTATGAAATAGCATTTCCAGCAAATTATACGAAACGCATCAACAGGCTCGCAGCTTTAAGCTCCTGGAGCGATGATTCGTGGTGAGAAATCTACATCAACAAACTCGGAATTTTAAGCTCATTTGACTGAACTTTTTTTGTTGCTGCAAGAAATATTCTAGAAAATCTCTTCGGAAAATACTATTTTGTCATCCCAATCGTAGATTTTGCAGACGGTTCCGTAAAAATCAAAAATTTTGTCGAAATTGCGAAAATTTTGAAATTATCCAAAAATATCTGTAGTTGACCGTGTTGAACAAAATACTATCGGCGTTTTTTGACAATGTTTAATTTTCAGTGAATTGATATTTGAATGAAGATAGTTGTAAAGTTGATGTGGTTTTGGTTCGCAGGTGGTAGAGCGTCTTACGAGATGCAAGGACCAAGTTTCGTGTCAGAGCCCTTGACGAGGGTAGAGTTCACAAACGTTAGTGGTGGCCGAGTGGAATGTACGGTGAGAGGAAATCCGGAGCCAACGGTGGAATGGCTCGCAGCGGATGGTGGGAGCGTCGTTACCATTCCTGGTATAAGGGAAGTTTTTGGTAACGGTACGATACACTTTCCCGCATTTGAAGCCGAAGCGTTTCGTCAGGACGTCCATTGGGCGATATACAAGTGTTCGGCGATCAACAGCGTCGGCGCCGTCGTTAGCAGGGACGTCACCGTCAGAGCAGGCACGCACGTATATATAAATATCTCAAACATGAAAATCTCAATCAACTTTCATTTAAGCACGTTGCACGGCGACGCTTCTCAGTTTTTCTTACATACGAAAAAAAGTTGTTACAAATTGACCAAATTTTTTTGAAAAACTGAAAAAAGCTTTTTCGATGTTACATAAAAGCGTATGCAAAGTTTTAAGAGGCTTCACCCTTTCGAAATCGAAATATTCAATGTTGAAAATTGCAACTTTTAAGACGCGCTCTGATGAGAAACTACTGGAAAATGTGATTTTTATAAATAAATATCTCGACTTTTACATGGTGAAACTTCTTAAAATTGCTCGAGCTATTTTCTTTGTGTGGTGTAAATTTGAAGAAATTCTATCGCTAGAAAATTCAGCGTACAACGTCCTTGAAAGAAAAACAACATATTTTTCATTAATTTTCGTTTAATTTTTATTTTTTACGATGCCTGATTAAATTTCAGTTGTTGACAGTTTTAATTCGAAGGAATTTTATTTCCTCGATTCTCTAAATTTCAATTTTTTCATCTCCCTAAACTCTGCCTTTTTAATTCATTTTTTCGACGTTGACTTTTTAAATAATTTTCCACCATAATTGTGACGAGAGTGCTGTTCCCTATTAGGGCTTGTAGATTTATATCACGAAGGTTGAAAACTGTCGTTAGATTTCATCCCCTCCAACGACCAGGAAGAGAGATGGAAAGAGAAAAATTGAGAGGACACCAAAGTCCCTTGAGTGAATATTAAGCTTTCATGATCTCGTGGGGTGATAATTTTGTAACGAGCCAAGCGCTGATGTTTTTCGAGAGAAAATGTTCTTCCAGCGAGACGTCCCAAGCGCGGAATGTATTTCAAGATTTGCTCGAATGAAGTGAACTCGATTCTTCTGAACTTGCAATGTTTCATTTTGTTGGCACATCATAAATTGCTGCCACTTATTTTCATTCAACAAATATTCCGAATGAACCTCGCTCGAATAAAGGGACATAAAAAAAGAAAAAAAAATAGGAATAATTCTTTGGTGCATTGAAATATAACGATTTATAGCGGTGGATTAAGCAACGCACACGTTTTTGCTCGAAGCACGTATCTCATGCTCACTTGGCGGTTCTTCCTGTTTTTATGTATAGCGATATAAAGACTCGCGCGAGCACGTTCTCTGCGCGATTATCATGAAAATCCTCGAGCTTGCGGATATACAGAGAGGCAGAAAGAGGGAGATAAAAAGCTGCATGCTTCGTGGCACATTGTTTCGTGGCTTGAATGGCATGCGTATACACCTTTTATGTCTTTACCAGTGTGAGCATAGTTTGAATTTAAAAAAAGAGGCCAAACCGGCTGGTACTCTCTTTTCTCGGTGGATGCTTGTCAATCTATACATTCGACGTATGAATGTTTGCGTATAACTTGGTGCGGTGTACCTGAAAATTGGCTATCGTTAATATTCGGAGCTCTCGTGGGTTGTGCCTGTGCGCACGAACGAATGAAAACTTTCCTGTAACCATGGCAATCCGTTTTTCAATCAATTCTCTTATGGGATTTTAATGCGCGCTCATTACGAGCTGAAATCTATTTCTTAAAAAAAAAAAAATTAAAAAAATAAAGAGGCAAAGCAATTTCGAAAATCTGACTGAAAAGACAATTTTGTTGGATTTGAATTTTCAGTGCGGGAACATTGTCACGTTTTTTTCAATTTGCTGTATGAAAAATAAGCGCCGAGTACAATCGGATTCTCATGCGTTTTTTCGCAAGAAAATTAGTAATTCGGTATAAATGAGCAAAGGAAAAAAAGGATGAGCAACAAGTACACCGAGATACTGCTCATTTGGTCCAGAACAAAAAGATGGTTGTCTTCCTTTGTCGTTGTCTTTGGTGGTGAACCGCGTGGAGGGGGATCGTGATGGACAGGAATTCCAGTGCGAGCGTCTTTTCCAAGTTTTGCCTCGCCGTTATGATAAATGGCTGGTTGAAGGGAAAAAAGGGATAGAGGAAAAAAGAGATGAAGATAAAGAGATCTGTGAAAGCTCAGGGAGGGTTGATCTGCGAAGCGCGAAGAAGATTCCTCTTGCTGGTGGTGGTGGGAGCATCGAGATTTGCGATAGGCTCGTAATAAGCTCGAGTGGCTCTCAAGATCTTTGCCTCTCTCTCTCTCTCTCTCCTTCTTTTTTTTCATCATCCCTTCTCCTCGAGCTTATTTTATCATCCTCATATCCTTTCCTTTCGCGTCTATATACATCTCTGCAGCCTCTTACTCTTTTGCTGCTTCTTCCATCACAGGTGAGTATCTCAAACGACGAGTAGATTCGCCACATATTTCATGGTTTGTAAATATTACCCGCTTTCGTTCGTCTCTCTCTTGCTCTCCTTTCGTCATATATATATATATACACGTGCGTGTGTATACACGTGTATATATATGTATAAGAGAGGGAGAAGCAAAAGCGTCTGGTGAGTTTATGCTCGGCCGGGCTTTCGTGTAACCGTGGCTACGATACGGAAAGCAGCAAACTCACCGAGTTTTTACCCCATTCTGGAGTCTGAGTGCCTCGCTTCGCTGACTCTCGAAACGGGTTTGCTGCTTGCAAAACCTCTCTATATATGTACTATACACACTGCAGTGTGCATTCGTCTCTTTTTTTTTCCATTTCTCTCTGCCCCTCTCTCTCTTTGCCTTCGCAACTGCAAGCTGGTCCGCTTCTCTCGTCGTTTTTCCATCTCTTTCATTTCGTGTCGTTCTCTCCAGGCAGAAACCCTTACCTCCTGCTGCTGCTGTACTATATCCACGTTTTCCTGAGCTTTCCAACCATCCTACGTATATATAATATATAAATATATAAACCGCCACAGTTACGTCGTTCGAGCTCACCTTTTTCTTCGCGTCGTCTCTTGTGCTCGAGCTACAACTACTGGCACTTTCCTATTGCGCTTCTTTCTCTGCCACGACCCTATGTCCCTCTTTTTTCATCGTTCCATCACCCCACCTCGTTCACCCTGCTCCACCGTCAACCTGGCAAATGTCTCATTCCCTCTCTCTCTCTCTCTCTCGGCCTCCCCCAACTTCCCTGCTACGACCCTCTTTCTCCATCACTCTCCTTGCTCCATCTTCGTCTTTTAACATCGCAGGCCTCGCGACGCGACCTTACTAACCTTACCAAGACCTTTCCCAGCTATTTCACGCGCCCACCAAAAACCATCGACTTTACCTTACGTTTTTCTTCGTAACCTCTCATCCCTCTTTGCCCCATTCTCGTCGATCTTTACCTCAAACCATCCGCTGCTTCCTTGGCCATACTCCTCGGCAAGGATTTATAGGCATGTCGAATATACTGTCAAGCAAAAGACGCTCTCGACACCTTTGCACTTTTTATTTTCCATCTTTTCATCTATTTTTTTTTCTTTTTATATATTTGTATCGTCGTTCGAGTGTTTTTTATTCGCTACTACTCCTACACTTTTCTCTCCCGACCTCTGTGTTTTAGTGGTGAACCAACGCTACGATCCGGAAGTTCAGAGCCTCGGTGGCTCCCTGGGCAACAACGTACTTATGCGATGCAACGTACCGAGCTTCGCGCGGGACCATGTTACCGTTACATCTTGGCTCCAGGAACCCTCCTTCAACATCTACCCCTCGACCATAAGTGGTTTGTGAAAAATGCTTCTCTCAACCTATATACATTTCGCTCATGACGCCTCACCCACCCACTCGTAGTCTCGCAAAAAACTATTTTTACTTCTCTCCTTTTCAAACTTTTTTCCTCCCTCGATCCTCAAGATTTCCACACTGGAAACGCGTCGATATTTCGTTGCGCACGGCAAATATTTTTAGATTATTTCAAAGTTTTCGTTATTTTGACAATATATTTCATTTCTAACGGAACTGTCAGTTAAATTTCCGATTTTTTTTGCGCCAAGTACGAAATTGGATTGGAGAATTTTTGCAATTTTTTACAACAGAGAATATCGCAAGCATGAAAAAATTACAGTAAAAGATTGTTTTTGCGCTGGATTTGTTATATACTTTATTCTCGATGAAATTTCGACAGCGCAGTCTCGAAGGCAAGGGGTTCGGGGCGAAAAGTGTTGCTTTTTTCTTCTCTTTTTGAAAAAGTACCGACAAGAGATGTATAGAGAGGAGGCTGGCATGATTGATGGAGTACATTGTTCGCAGATGGAAAATACCACATGCTGCCAAACGGAGAGTTGATGATAATCAATATAACGCGTAGCGACGCGCAGATGACTTATCGGTGCAGAACACATCATCGTCTGACACAAGACACCGTCGTCAGTCCGAACATTGGTCGAGTGCAATTGATAGGTAAGAAATCAAAACGCAATCATTGCAATTCGTACTAAAAAAACATTAAAAAATCTGATTTGCCGAATCGATTAGTCTCCCGCCCACCGTAGTCGCGTTACGAAATAATGGAAATCGATTATTATATATAAATCGTGACGTGAATTGCTAAAAAGAGCCCAGAAACGGTTTCGCAAAAATTACGAATAAAAAACGCACAATCTCGTCATATAAAAATTCACCACGTCCACATCGAGATATGTATTCGGATAAATCCATAGGAATATCGATCGCCCGCGATACTTTTCGGGGATATTCAACATTTTTTAAAATATCGAAAAGTACACGCACAAGAATGCACATAAAAAAAATTACCGGCCCCAATTTTGAAATATTCACATCTCCGGTAAATTTGAACGAAAAATGTTCAACTTGGCTCATTCTTTTCGTTTTTTAATGAAGGATCGCGTGAGCCTGGGGCAATTTCGCTTGAAGTAAAAAATTAGGCGAAAATGCGGTTAAACGATGAAAAAACGGGAGAACGAAGGGGGAAAGGGCGCGGGATTTAAAGTCGTCTGGGGTCATTTTGACCCCATGCTACCGTTCCAGGGTTGAAATTGAATGTGATCTAAGTGAAATAATTCAGGACCGACTGGATCTTACGGTGGTTGGAGGCATTTGAATTGACCAACGCGTCGAACAAAGCCAAATTATTAATGAATAAGGGTTTTACCTTAATTGAGCTGGGAGAATGAAATTTTAAGTCTATTATTAGGAAGGGAGGTTGAGCCAACGCAATTCGCTAATTAACCTCTGACCTGTTGAATCCACACGACCCAGAATTATTGCTTTCGCGTAATACCGGAACCGACAATGAGACAATTAGCCTTGAATTCCAATGCGAATTCATTTTGTTATCAAATTTTCAACCAAAAACGATAGAAACGTGAAAAAATAGTGAATATAATATCAAAATTTATCAAACCCAAATTATTTTCACATTTCAAAACAATGGCTGCATTTCGGAAGGAAAATTTCTGTCAAATTAAAAATTCATGATTCGTTTTTTCTTTATAGAGAAAATATAAAAATTCATCGAGGTTTTTCTCAAGCTTGATTAATCGAGGAATGAAAAATTGTGCCAATGATTGACGAACGCTCGAAACACAAATGGCAATGTCGGAATTTTACTTGTTTGCAACGTTATAATTTGTTATTTGCTCGTGATGTACCGGAAATAGCCGGCGGCTGTTTTGCTCTCATTTTCCGTGTGTATGCTCGACTCAACATCCGTGCACGCACCGCATACATAAATATCCGGCAAAAATATCTGCGGACGGAAAATAACGCTGGGAGATGAATGAAATTGTGGGTCTTTGAGGGAAAGAAAAAACGCAAGCAACAGAAGCGACAAGAAAAATGATGAAAAAAAAGACGCGAATGTACGAGGTCGCATATTATAATTCACGTCTTTTGTGTTGCGCGGATGTTGAGGCCAGAAAGTCATTACATCGGTGGAGTCGTGTCGCATAATGAGGTCGTCGAGTTTTTCTGAATGAGCTCCGTACGAAAATTGATCAAGAAAGAAAAATCACTGCATCGCGGAGTTGCAAAACTTTACCGCAAGTGCAATCTTTTTGTGTTGAGGCAAAAAAATGCACACATTTTTTCGTCATTATTAGTTTACCGGAAAAATAAAAGGAATAAAAAGTTTCGTAACACTCGAGGTTGTGCGGAGCACACTGTGTCTGTTGAAGCGACAAGTGCCGCAGCTTCGAGTATCCCACGTGGCGAGAAGCGTCATTAGTTAGGCAGAGACTCGAGTGCATGTATTTCTCCCATCTTTGCAGCTTCTGTCGTCGCGCGCTCCCTTCTTTCCCGTTCGTTCCTACCACATCGTACATCGACCGCCACTTCATCATATTCCAACGGTTTTCACTTCATCTTATCCAACACGCGGTTGATCAATAATTCCAAAGTCATTTACAACCGACTAGACATTTTAATTAATCTCATTCCGAGAGTCACGAATCGATCGTTCGAAGCAATTTTGGATCTCGCATCTTCATAGATTAAAACTTTCTTTCAGGCACGTCGTGTGGCGACCGTCAAAACTAAATGTTAGTTTTTAGTTTTTCGTACATACAAAATGGCTTGCGAGCCCAAGTTCATCAAAAAAAAAGTTGTTACAAATACTCGAAATTTCTTATTGAAAAACTAAATAAAGTTTCTTCGATGTTGCATAAAATCGTATGCAAAGTTTTGAGAGGCTTCACCATTTATAAATCGAAATATTTATCGTTGAGAATTAGAACGTCCTTAAGAAATTGCAGCCGAATGAAAAATTCAAACTCCATCGCGTCAGTTCTCACTCGAATGATACATTTTCCTAAAGATTATAATCGTAAGTCTCTCGTGAAAAAACAACAACCGCAAATGGTTCCAAACGACTATGCTGCTCGAAGAAATTTTGGTTCGTTCCGTGGGTCGTTTTTCTTTTTTTCTTTTTCGTTGCGATATCTTAGCATGACGATGATCCAGTTTTATGGCGAGAGACGTCGTGGGTCGTACGAGCGAAAAGCTCATGTACGGTGGGGGTATTCGTGTTTTAGTATACGGCTGCGACAATTTTCCATTAGGTGAGACCGTGCGTATAAGAATGTTGAGAGGGGCTATACCGCAGCTGGCGCCATTTCTTTTTTTTCCGTTCCTATTCACTCTTTATCATTCCCCATGCTACTCGCTTTATTTTCTTCGCGTGTCTCGCTCGCTCGTGATCCCTCTTTTTTCCACCCCCTCGGTTCTCTTCATCCGGACGCCTCGCGGTGTGCTTTCTTCTCGAGCTATTTATGACGGGGCGATGGAAAACATTTTCTGTATATATGACAACGGCAAACTTACATGAACTCATCCCAAAGAGGTTTCCGGGCTTTTCACGGATCTGTCCTGCTGCTTCCTCTTCTCCTTCTGCCATTATTCCTCTTGCCCGAGATACGGATAAGACGGAAAGAATAAAAGAGAAGACGCAGCATACTTTTTATTCCTCTTTCCCTTCTTTTCTTCATTCTTACGTGGCAACAACTACAAGGCCCTTAAATTGATGTACGAGGCTTTGTTGCCTTGAGCATTGACGGATATTCTGTTGCGGACAATGGAATCTCTTTATTCGCGGAAATAAACCCTCGTCCCGTATAAACTTGGAGCGCTATTTTGTATCTGGAAACGGATTGGAAAAAACGAAAAACTACAAACTTGGCCGCATTTGTAATGATTTCTGTTGCAGATTTGCGGGGATTCAGCGCGCCGAAACTCAATGAAAAATTGATCCATGTCGCTGCTCGTCTAGGTGATACGATCGTTGTGCCCTGCGTTGCTTATGGGAATCCTCCGCCAACCAACAGGTGAGCAAACGTTTTTTCCAAAAATTCATAAATTTTCATCAAGTGCTAACCGACCTAAGAATCAATCCTGAAACGGTAACCTTTTTTTTCCACCTCTTCCGCGGCGACCTGCGAACACAAATGACCCCAATTTTGAAAAATTCATATCTCCGGTAAAATTAAACGAAAATAGTTCAACTTGGGCTTGAGGTGAAGAAAAAATTAGTCGAAAATCCGCTAAAACGATCAAAAACGGTGAGCAGAAGAAATCGGCTGTTTCTCAACTACGAAATTTCAACTAATAAGTTAACGTCGAAAAACGTATGCTCGGAATTTCACTCATAATTTAATATTTTCCACCATTTCTTGGGCGTTTTCCTCGAGATTACGTTGCGGGTTGCCGGAGATCCTACCTCCGATCTGTATCACGATGATTAAGTATATACATGTACAGGAAGAGGGTCGTGTTGTACCAGAAAGTCAGTCTCCATACTCGAAGCGAGAGTTGATTGAATTCTGAGACCGCTGGAGATCAAGACAGTGGGGCGGGGGTTAATAGGGGAAAGGATATACCGCAGGCATTACACGTGGAGGGCTTTCTGTTTGCTCGCGTTGGCAATCCTGTGCATTGGGAAATTATACTCGGTTTAGGAGGGAGCGAGAGAGAGAGAGAGAGAGAGAGAGGGCAAGGAGGAGAGAATCTAGGGGTTTGCGTGGGCGAGATAAAAATCTGCAGAATTAATGTTCCCAAAAAGGGTGCTGAATGACGGAAGAAGAAGGATCAAAAGTAGGAGAAGCGAGTGAGGACAGGAAGAGGAGTAAAAAGAAGGGATGAATAAGGTGCGAGGAAAAAAGTCGTGGAAAAGGCGTTTGTCTGAGGGGCAAAGGATACAAAAGGGAAATAGAGTGAACACTGAATATTCAATTTTGTCGGAAAAAAATTCGATATTTTATTGAACACGGTGAATTAAATTTTGGATAATTTCAAAAGTTTCGTTATTTTGACAATATTTTTGAAAAAAAGTTTAGTCGAACGTATCCAACGAAATTTTCTTTTCAGTAAACGAAAAGAAAAGGACGAGGACCGCAAAGATCCTAGAGATCGAAGTGGAAAGCAGGGAGAAACGTACGCAGGAGCAAGAGATCGCGGCGGAGGTAGAGTCATCCTTGTAGCTTGCAATGCACAGACGTTTCCCTCTCTCGGTTCGTACAGATATACACTCGTATCAAGGAGCATCTGTATGTGCTCTTCCGGATGAGCCTCTGTATGGGTAGCGCAAACAAACCGACCGCTGATTACAGAGACTGCTTCTGACAGGCCATCAAATATTCCGCGTTTACGTGTACGCCACCGACGTCACTAGGTATTCCGAGCTTGCGTTCTCTGGGAAGCCCTCCTCCTCCTCCTCCTCCTCCTCGTCTCTTCTGGTTCTGCCCACTCGCCCGGCATTCCTCCCTCGATCCTTCTCCCCTTTCCGCTTCGTTCTATCTCTTCTTGTTCCTCCCGTCCTTTGCTACCACGGCTACTGCTACCCTTGTCCCTTTCTCTCTCTTTGGCTATGCCATCCCAGCACCAATGCTGGAGAGATGGAGCTGGAGAACAAGCGTCCTGAGGGTTTGCTGCCGCAGAGCTTTTGCTTCTCCTTCACTATTTTAGCTCCCTGCTCTTTCCTCTCTTTTCTTCCTACATTCCAATCTCTGGTTCATCCCCTTCCTCCTTCTCCTCTCGCTACATCTCACTCCCAGTTCTTCATTTCCTTCCTTCCTTCCTTCCTACCTTGTGCTTCCTTCCCCTCTCGCCTGCTTCGTCTCTTCCCAACATCTTCTCCCCCGGACTCGCGGTTGCCTACAGCCTTTCACGCGCCATTCACCTTCCCTCCTTCCCACCCGGACGCCCCGCCAATTTCCCTCCGTAAATTCGATTATCAATTGATATAGCGATGCCAGACCTCTTTTTCGTACCATCCCGGAGTAAGCAATACGCGCGAGCATCGGAAAAGATGCTCGGCGTCAAGGACCAGCTACGGAAGTCGAGGGTTGCGGAATAAGGAAAAGACTAGCTGAGGGACCAGAAATTCCTTCAAACAGAGTCCTCCACACCCATTTTACCCAACCTTAACGTTCAACGGATTGGCTCGCTTTTTAGAACAGAGATTCAATCCTCCTGTCACGTAAGCTCGATCCTCTGAACTACCGGAATACCGTAGCAACCTCCCAGCAATAACTTATCGACTACCAATTGCCTAAACTATCGATTGCTCCACCTCGCGGGAGGGCCTTTCGATCGTTTTACATATTTAAGGACGTTGTATGGCGACGGCCAGATCTAAATTTTCGTTTTCACTTTTTCTTACGTGCAAAATTGTTTGCGAAAAGTTGACCAAAGAACATCATGTCCGCAAAAAAAAATGAATCCAGGTAAATTTCGCGCAAGACATGCTTGACCAAGTGGCATGTAATCTTGTTCACTTTTGCTCATGCGGATGGTTAGAAAATATTTTGAATCCACCTCGAGGCTACTCACGTCCATCCTCGTATTATATTTTGCCGCGTGAAACATCAAAACGAAACACTTTGGCCGAGATTATCTCGAGTGAATGGACACGTTCGCAAGCATGAAAATCACGGGAGGTTTTCACATGTCGGACGACTCGTAGTATCGGACGAAATCCCCCAATCCCTCAGCGGAATCCCTCACGTAACGTTAATAAAGTATATACACAGATGCGGCGGGGTACGTCATTACGTCCGAAGAGTGAGGCTTTTACGAGCTACGGGGAATTGCTATCACAATCTCCCATCTCCGACCAGTCCGTTCTACATATTCAATCAACTTGATATACCGCGCGTTAAGATCATTTTCGATTGCTCCAAATCTTTTTATATACCTCGAGCATCCACATGCGTACGATCGTCTCTGTGGAATACGAGCGACGAAAAACTTTTCAACTTGCATTTAATCTCTTAATCTTTTTACCGCCTATTTCACTATCCGGTAATATATGAAAGAGCAACAGAAAACCCATACCGCGCCAACTGTCAGACCACCGACGTGGGGAATCCGGAATTTCCGGGATAACTACTGCAGACGAGAGATTCTCCATTCTCTTATCCACTCTCTATACACGAACCTCTGTCTCCGCGTAACACTCTCGTCCGCTCCCGTGTGTGTTTGTGTGTGTCACGCTATCACGATTATTCGAGTCCGTTCGCTCGCTCGAAGCAACTCGAAATAATTGGGTGGTGCAGAGAGGATCTCTGTACCAGCAAAGAGAGGGTCATAGATATTCCTGTCGCGTCGCATCACCGACATCATCCCCCAGACCGAATTCAACCCCTCCTCATCCTTGTCTTTGCTTTCCACGTGTGTTCTCCGTACCGAGAATTCAAGCATCGCGTCTTGTACATACGATACGAGCCATTCTTCCACTACACTAACACCTTATGCCATTTTTTTTTTACACTCTCTCACAATTTGCAATATTACAGCCTTGGCCAAAAGTTTCCGGTCCCAAAAAACTTTTTTTCCCTACAAAATGATTGAATATTTCGATGAAAAATGATCCGAAACGATTTTCGCAAACAGGGTTTTGAAACTGACGAATTTGGCACTATTTTACGTTTTTAATTCTGTCTCTATGATTTTTTTCTGCCTCGTACGTTATTTCCAACATTCTGGGGCTTTGCCTTTTCTTATTTTCCGGAGATTACCGGAATGGGTATAGAAAAAAATTGGGTGATCGTTTTACAGGGTTAAAAGAATGAGAAAATCGTTTGGACTCAATCATGATGAAAATTCTGATATCTCATTTTTTTGTGATGAGTATTGATCTCGGAAGTTGCGGAAATTCGAGACGAAAGTGGCGCTTTATTGACATGAAACTACGAGCTGGCAAATTATGAACAGCTTCCAAGTGGTTTACCGATGAAAAAAGAGAAAATGGCTGTTTTAGTGGAGAATGCCTCGTGCAATAAAGTACATGCACTTTGGTACAGGCTACTGTACAACGCCACACGATGAGGTTTTCCCTCGCTTCGAGGGTAGTTATACCAGAGGGTAGATGTATGCGAGCATACAACACAGAGGGTTAGGGATCACGAGGTGAGGCACCCGAGCATCGTGCAATCTACAGGAGTCTTCATTATAGGCAAGCGGAAGAGAGAGAGAGACAGCAAGATCGAAATATTATTGGTACACGTGTTTTCCATGAGGAGTATTCGCGTATAGGGAAAACTCCCTCGTAGATCGTTACACAAGAACCGTATAATTCATCCAGTCACACTATCAAGCAACAAACATTAATACCTCATCGAACACATTTCAATTAACCCAAGAAACGGTAACTTAATTTTTTTTCATTGGATTCAACTTGGGCTCATTTTTGTTCGATTTTTATGAAAATGAGACTTGGTTTTCGATGTTTTTTGCGAAAGAAAAACGCGCTCGAGTCTGCTGTACTCGAGAGGAGAAGGATATCGAAAACCCATTGAAGATTTTGATAAGTTTATTCGAATGTTGGAAGGATTCGCGACTTTGTATACCCGCGTCTTGGTAATATCTGCCTTTGCATGATATCAGGAATAAGTTATCGTGATGGAGTTGCCCATGGTGCAATATTTTAATGTGCTCCTGCGGCAATATTTTGCATTTACATTGGCTTGGGTAGCGCGATATTTCTGTGAGGAAACGATGTGCGTTATCAATAATGTTCGAGGATGGCGAGCGCAGATTGAATATCAAACTCTTCAAAGGAGTTCATCTCATGTTTATTACATACTTTTTAATATAGGGGAACATGGGGCAAAACAGACACTTAAGGAACTAAGACATATTTGTCGATAAACGCACGGTCTTCCTACTTTATTTGAGTCCCAAAACTAATTCCCGTTGCTAATTTCTCGAATTTCCAAAAAAAAAAAATTCGGGGCAAAACGGGCACAGTCTCTGAGAGCGAAAAAAAGTTATAAATAAACATTTTCCGCAATACAACCGTTGCAAGCGACTGCTTACGGATGGAATGCGAGCTCTGTTATGCGAGAAAGAAAATAGGACCCCCTTCGGCCCATTTATTGAATGTTCCAGAGGAAAAAGTGGAGTCAAGTCGCAGATTGCTTCTAAACCCATTTTTTGGTGACATGCAAAAAAAGAACTTTGAGCTCACTGCGGCAGCATATAAATGGTGTTTAAACTATCTGTAGGTAGTGAAACAAATTCCCGTTTCCTGTATCCCAGATTTCGTGAAAAAAAATTTGTGGGGCAAAACCAACTCAGCATCTGAGAGGCACAAAAAATCCGAAAATTATATTTTTTCGCGATATAGACGTTGGAAGCAATCGCTTTCGAACGGAATGCGATCTCTGCCATGTGAAATAAGCGATAGGACTTCCTCGGGCCCATTAATTGGATATACGAGAGGAAAAAATGGGTTCAAGTCGCCAATTTTTTCATTTATTTTGTATGGCATGCAATAAGTGAACTTTGAGTTCACTGCGGCAGCATATAAATGGTGTTTGAACTCTCTGTAGGTAGTGAAACAAATTCCCGTCCCCTGTATTCCCGATTTCGTGAAAAAAAATTTGTGGGGCAAAACGAACTCAGCGTCTGAGAGGCACAAAAAATCCGAAAATTACATTTTTTCGCGATATAGACGTTGGAAGCGACTGCTTCCGAACGGAATGCGAGCTCTGCCATGTGAAGTAAGCGATAGGGCCTCCTCGGGCCGATCGAACCCAAAAATCCATCAGCAACCATTCAAGAAACCATATCCCCTAAACTCGCATTTTTCCATCCAAATTCTGCCCATTTTGTGATTTGGAGAAAAGAAAATGTCTTTTCCGGCCCAGAATTCACGAACCCAAGCTCCCTGTGAGTTCTAAAAGATAATTTGGACCCAGAAAAAAAAAATAAATGCAATTTCCGATTTTCATATTATACTTTGCCCCACACGTTTATTTTGGCTCAAAGTTCTCCGATTGGGTCTTTTTAGGGTGAAAATATAATTTTGAGCCTCCAAAAAAATGAATGGATTTCGAAAACTATTCGCTCCGAACCGTGTCGGTTTTGCCCCGGATTTTACGATCACGGGGCAAAACGGACACCGTGTCGGTTTTGCCCCATGTGTCCGTTTTGCCCCATGTTCCCCTATAAAAAAAGGCAATTGCGGGATCGTGTTTATATTGACTAGATGGTACTTTCGTCGTGATCAACGCGAGGAGCCAATCGACGATCTGTCCACCCACTTTGGGATACGGGATGGATGTTTAATAATTCACGGTGTACTTGAAAACGATGGTGGCTCGTACTTATGCACTGCGAGCAACGCCGAAGGCAGCGACAGCCTCGAAGTGAAGCTCGCTGTATCGGCACCACTTAGCGTTCACGTTCAGCCACCGACCCAAACGGTTGATCTAGGAAAACCCGCATACCTGGTAAATATCATCGCCTTTCTCAAACACTCAACCATCATTTCCTCGACCATATTTTTCTCATTTCAGAGTCCCGTCGACTTTTCTCAACTTTTTTTTTTTTTTTTTTTCACCTTTATACATTTTTATCGATTTACTGATTTGTTTTTCTCAATTGGCCCGAGTCCGGAAGTGAGCTGAAAAGAAAATTTTGTTGGAAAAGTAAATTTTTGTCATTTCCATTGAAAATTATGCCGAGAGTTTCGTTAGGAATAAAAAATATTGTCGAAATTATGAAAAATTTTGGAATCTTTTTTGCTGACGCGTCATTTTCGAATTTGAATTTTCTCCCTTTTGTGCAACAATTTATTTTTCAACTGTCCATAGCGAGTGCGACGATAAATTGTATTTATTTTATGACATACAGACGTGCAGTGCGAATGGCTTTCCCCAAGCTGCTCTTTACTGGCTAAAGGATGGCCAACCGTTGCGTACAGGGGACCACATAAGGGTTGTTTCGAGAGAACGAATTTCCGTCATGTCGGTAGCGCGCGAGGATCGAGGCATGTATCAGTGCTTCGTCAGGAACGAACACGAGATGGCACAGGGAATTGCAGAACTTCGTCTGGGAGGTAAGCGTTCGTCATTTTACGACAAGATGCAGACCCATATGCAGTTTGCACCTTTTTTTATTTCATAAACAACCCTCTTCGAAGAAACAAACAAAAGAAATAATGAAAAATGAACGAAAAAGGGGTCAATTTTGCTGGAAAAGTTGTCGGTCGTCAACGAAATGTTTGCGTCATTACAGCCTGAAACGTACAAACCTGATTTTTCTTTCTTTTTCGAACAATTGTGAATTTTTTCATTGAATTTTCGTCAAGGCAAATAAAATGCAAATTGGGTTAAAATATGAAAATGTGTGGGAATGTCGCATTGGTGAATGCGGTTGGTACGGAACGGCTCGTATGGCTGGTCGGAATCACCTCAGTAATTCTGCCGGGCATATTACGCGCTACCTCGCAACTCAGCAGTGACTCTATCTCTCAGGTTTACTTCGCCATATGAGCATACATCTCTATGTATCGTATAGGAATGGGACAGAGCATTGTTGGCGATAGCACGTTGCTACTTGCTCATCTGCTGGTTTGATATTAGAACGAGCATGCTTCTATATGTACACAGTACATACCATTTACGTAACAACATCCTCGTTGGATCTCAATTAAACAAGGAGAGAGATTAGTGACGTATCTTCATAAAGATAATTTACCGACTACTGTCAGTTGCCCAAAAAGGGGCCAATTCCCTTCAATTACCCCGTTTTTGTGGAATGATGATAAAATTTTTTAAGGATGTTCCGTAATTATGAAATTTGTTAAAGTTAATCGTTTAATAACGAGCTTCTTAATCGTCGTGAAATTTTCACACCATCTTTTAAATACTTCGTACGGAGACGTACTAAATTTTCCGAATTTTCTTATCATTTGCGACGAAAATATTTTGTTGATTTATCATTTACGGCCAAATTTGAAATTAATTGATTATTTTGTAATTAAATGTTTCGAGATTCCACTGAAAAAAAGATTGGATGGCAAATGAACGAGATGAGATGAAAATTCCATCAGAAATGATCGATCTTTGAGTAAAAGAGAAAAAAGGTCTGATTAATTGTCGAATCCTGAAGTACGCGATCAAAATTTGAATTAGCGATGACAAAGGAGGATCGAGGCAAGGGAAAAATCGTTCTCGATAAGTTTGAATATTTTTCGTTTACGATGATTTGATTGGTGAAAACTCGACGGAGTATAAAATAGCTGAGAACGAGGTGTTTTCCTCAGCCCTAGGACGCTCGCTGAGCAAACTCGACATGATAGTTAGTCTCGTAGATTTGCATACGCTAACGAGGTTCCTGTGGTTTCATCAACGCTTTGCTTCTCTCCTCTGCATTTGCCTTGCATACTTTACCATCCTCTCTATCTATATCCATAATAACGAGCTATATATACCCATACGAATAGAAAGCAGTGGACAAAGGTATGACCACGAATACGTCCATCCATATAACTCATCATGGGTGCATCTTGACTTGAACGAGTGCACCTATTTTCTCATCTATTGTTCCGTATCAGACTCGTACCCAAACATGTTTTTTCTTCTTCCCATCTCATTGAAATTCCAACGCGCTTGGCTGAGCAATAAGTTGTTTGTATCTCCGATCTTTGTTCACCATTAAAACTTCCATTATGGAATATGTCGTTTAACGAGTTATCGATCAACGTTAATTAATCGAGTGCTCGTTTCCAACAATTCGAAAGCCTCGAGATACTTGCACAGGCATGAGTACAATTACCGACCATGACAAACTAATGCAATTTTTCATTTTCGTTCAACCTTCCTCTCGGTTCACTCTAATTATGTCAAATCGATGGGTTTATATTTATCGCGGAAATACTTTATTCAGCAGTTTTCAATAATTTATCATGAACCTTCTCGATACCGAAACTAACAATTTTCTTTTATGAAAAAACATTTTCTGACGTCAAGAATTTGAGATATTTCAGTTCCAATTTTCAACCGTTTCCATCTAAAAAAAACATGTGAATTGAAGTCGCTCTTTGTTTATGAGTTGCAAAAACTATGCTTGAGTCAAAATCTAAACGTCAGAAAATTTCCATTCATCGGAAAAAGCCTTAATAGTTGGTGACAAGAACGTTTATGCAAAATTTTGAAAAAACCCTAAATAAAGTCGGTTTTTTATAGAAATACCTTAACATTTTCGAGAGTTTCTGTAAAAACTGCCTGGCAAATGAGACTTATTCACAATACTTGGGTGTTTTTTCGACTAATGAAAACCTCGTTCTTGCGTTTCGATTTCCCAGCAGCCTTACGACGAGTCCTTTGAGCCAAAGTTTGATCAAATGGCAAAAAAAAAAAAAAAAGAAATGAAATGAATAAGATTGCCAATACCGAAATGTACTTTTCTCTCTTATTTTTTGTTGCTCAACCGGAAGTGAGAAAATTTCTGATAGACCGAAACTCGAAGCTTGGCAAAGGTGGTAGGTGGCCCATTGAATGCAACTTATGAGTGTATGTGTCCATGTAGTCGATCGAGCTGACGGTGAATTCGCATTGCATTCAGCACAGAAACGAAATCCTTATCCTGAATGGCCCGATACTCTGACGTATACACGTACCAATAGTATAGAGAGAAGGTAAACCCCTTACAGAGAAACTATACGAGTGCCTCACTGGTATCCATGGTAATCTAAAATCTTGGCCGTAGGATTACTCACAGCAGCATCCTGCTCTTCCCTTTTCTCTTTCCTATTTCCTGGCCTTATCTCTTTGTAGT
Organism: Diadegma fenestrale; assembly: GCA_037043255.1. Classification (NCBI taxonomy): domain Eukaryota; kingdom Metazoa; phylum Arthropoda; class Insecta; order Hymenoptera; family Ichneumonidae; genus Diadegma; species Diadegma fenestrale. Next base: position 16,052,336 of record CM073313.1, read on the forward strand.
TTTTCAGGATATTCGCATCCTCTGATATAGCCATTCGGTCCAGCTGCATCTCCTTTAAGGATATCGCTCGATATACACACTTTTCTCAAACGAAAAACAAAAAATAAATTAGGGCGTATAAATACAACGACAAATCGTTATCGCTGAAAATTAAATTTTGTCAAAAAACGTCGACATTTTGTTGAACACGGTGAACTAAATATTGATTTGATGGATTGGAATGACAAAAATTGCTCAAGTGACAAAATTTTTGTGATTTTTCAAAAGAACGTTTAGCCGAACTTATCCAACAAAATGTCGATCTTTTTCAACAAAAATTTTGGAAATTAGATTTCCCATTTCTTAACGAACGTACGAACGAAATTACTTCCCCGGTGACTGTTGAGAATGAATTTAGTGTCAAAAGTAACCAAACTCAGGGACAGATTTTAATCGCCTGACGTTGATTTTGATGAGAAAACGAAGCCAAAGGGCATTTTTAAAGAATGTGTTATATACTGTGTCGGAGGAGCAGGTGATTCATGAAGAAAAAGCGAAAAGGGAGACTAAAATCATTTACTCAATTATCTCACCCTCGACAATTAAAAATGCTTTCTTTGTATATTCGTTTTGTCTCCAAGTCACGGCTCGTCAAGTTTTACTTAATCAATGTGGCGCGAAAAGGAGAGTTTAAATTGCTTTTTCGTTCCAGACCAATGATCGCGGTAAAGTTATTTCTTCTTCGTGATATACAAAGGGCTAATAATAAAGAAATAATACTTTTTCGCCTTGTCTATTCATCAAAGTTGGCGAGACAGATTAAAAAAACGATTTTTTTAAAAGCAAAAGAATTAAAAAATGGCGAATCACGAGAGCGAATTGATAAAATAAAATTTGCATATTCCACTCTGCCAAAATTTTCGTAATTTTAAGTTTAGTCAAACGTATCCAACGAAATTTCCTTTTCAGTGATCTTCGAGGATCCGAATTGTCACGTTCATCTTGGATAAAATAAAACAAACTATAAAAACGTATCGAGATCGAAATTTAATTGAATGGAACTCTCTGTTTCGTTGGCGAGCAGAGATATCTCCTCAGTTGGTTTACAGATTTATCGAACAAACGATGCAGGCCGGGCCAACGGTGTCGCTGAAATGTAGTGCCGCTGGAAACCCAACCCCTCAAATATCATGGTTACTCGATGGTTTTCCACTGCCTCAAAATGACCGGTTACTCATCGGTCAGTACGTCACTGTATACGGTGATGTTATTTCTCACGTCAACATAACGATGGTTAAATCAGATGACAGCGGTGAGTACGAGTGCACTGCGAGTAGCAGAGCTGGAGTTGCTTCCCACTCGGCCCGTCTCAACGTATATGGTAAGCTCATTTCAATCAAATCAAATCCCCCCCAATCACCCCATTTTTCCATCGGAACTTGAAAAAAAAAATGAATAAAATTTCATTTTAACGTATTCTTCTATCACAAAATCACTTTATTTAGAAAACTTTTATTTTCGGTATTTTATGGAATATTTTTTGATTGAATTGAATTTGTAACGTGCATAAATGTTGATGAATGAAACAGTCAAAAATACAGCAATTAATAATGTCGCGAGCAAGCTCAATTATTAATAGAAAAGGAACAAAATCCGGTGGGTGGAAAAACGGATTAAAAAATGATCGCCTTTGGTCGTAAAGTTTTGTTCAGCGACGCACAAAACTGCGAGTTATCGAACGCGTATTGGAGGTAAAATGAAGTAAAATGAAAATTTTTGCGTATAATTGAGAGTTCCATCAACGGGAAAAGGGCTTAAAACGACGAGGGCTTTATGTATATAGTCGAGTTTGTATATAAATGGAGAGAGGATTGCAGATGAGCTTGACGCGTTATATGTTCGGATAGTCGATGGTATTTCGCGTAGTTCAAGCCATACATGCCACGTGCATTTTGCGACAAATCTCGTCCATTATCGGCTATCGATTAGAGTGCTCGGCAAACCGTGCCCGAGTCATCGACTCTATCGTCGCTTATACTTGCCCCGCACCCTCGCCATTCGCGTTCCAGTCAAGTAGAATCGATTTTGTCTCTAGAATCAATTAATATTATCCTTTGTTTATATCGACTCGCATATATTTACCTTCCATTTTTTATTTTCACTCGAATATCCCCGTATAAGCGTTAATTGACAAGCCTCGCATAAATATTCCAAAATAATCATTTCCACAATGAATATTTGAGTTAGTTAAACTAGGACTGTAATTACAAAATTCGATGATTGCGGTAATTAATATTTGAGGACGTAATAAGGCATTTGCATACACAACATAATCGAATAAAATCGCGTGCAGTTGAATTATGCAAAGTATCGATAGTTAACGTTTTACCATCTGCACCGAATTACTTTCTTTAGGATTCTTCAATAATCTAAACGTGGGAATATGTTTTTTTTTTTTTTTCATCATAGAAAAAACTGTTGGTTCTGTTGTCGAAAACGTTTATAGAAAATTTTCAAAGGACCCTAAATAAAATTTGCCGATCAAGAGATTCGAATGCGGTGGTCAAAAAAAAAAAAAAATTTGACGATTTCTTGTAAAAAATGGAATTTTTCACACTGGCTGTGAATTTAGTTGTTTTTTAAAACTATTTCAGGATTGCCTTACGTCAGACACATGCCAGCTATTGCGGCGGTTGCGGGCAAACAACTACAAATAAAATGTCCGGTCGCTGGTTACCCGATCGAATCGATAGTTTGGGACAAAAGTAAGTGAAGGAAAATTCTCCATACAAATGTAATTAGCATTGTGAATAATATTTGAAAAACATTCATTTCGATTTCGTTTGATAAAAAACGATGCGCAGCTCGTCTGGGAGAGTATGAGAAGGAAAGGGGATGAGAGTTTATTCACGCAGTGACGATGATATTATATTTATATGCGTGTTCACGATTGTGGTTGGATACACTCCGGAATGTGCAAATATTGTCACTGCCGGAAGGGATGTCGAGTGAATTCTCATATACACACGTTTGTATATGGAATTTCTGGCTAAATCGACAGTCGCGGTTCTCAATGCGTTATTGTTTATTTGTTTGTCTATTTTTTCGTCTTTTTTTTTTTTTTTTCATTCCCAGTCGATGTGAAAAAAAAACTTTCAACAAATTCCAGATCGTTATGGAATTTTGCCTTTAAAAATAAAAATCACCAAACAAACTGAAGCTCCATGGAATTTTCGAGGTTTCTGCAACGAGCTTTCGGTATTGAAAATAAAATTCAAACTCGCTAACGATGATTAATTGAATACCAGTTTTATTTTTTCCCAACGCTTTCTTTCATCTCGAGGAATAAAGTTGAAAAAATGATTCGCGGAGAGAAAATACACGTTGTCGAGCATTAAACTTTCGGCCGTTTATATCTCCACATTCTTCTATCGATCTCTTTTTTTCCATCTTTCCGAGAATTGGGAAAAAACATTGTTGGAAACAGAAAAATCTCGTTTCCGTTAATTTTCTATGGAAAAGCCCATATGTGCGTGCAGCTTCGAGCTCGCATTTTCATGTTTTCATCAACGCACTCTCAATTCCAACATTTTCACAGCAATGTTTGTTCGTCCGTATGCACCCAACTTCTCCCATCAGCTCTTGCGTCCATCCCATACACAACGGAAATGAAAAATAATTAAAACAAGAATGCTGCACGCGGATGTTGGAAAAAATACGCGCTTAAATAAATTTACTCAATTCTCCGAGCAGTTTATTTCAACGCGAATATATTGTCCGAGCTTTCGATCAAATCGAATTCATATTCTCGCATTACGAAAATGTAAATTTATCGGGTTGAAAAGTTGAATAATTCTTTTCACTTGTAGAAAAAATATTCGGGAATTCAAGATTTTTAGTCCCAAATCGCTCATGATGAGAAAATTCTGAAAATTTCGCATATTTTTGTATAAAGTATTTCAAAGATCGTGCAAAAAAGTGGTTAAAGTAATGATGATGTAATTATAAAAATTTGGTTCGTTTTTACGTAAAGTATTCGAGTACAAATTTCATCACGATTAAGAATCTATTTATTGGAAAACGAACCTTTAAAAATCCGTCAATGTCTCGATTTTTTTCTCATTTCATTCGTTAAGTAGAATTGCTCAATTGGTGCGTTTTCCAGACGGCACGAGATTGCCCACGAACATGCGACAGAGGGTGGCAAACGGAACTCTTACGATCGACACCGTGCAACGAAATGCGGATCAAGGAATTTACACGTGCACGGCTCGCAACAAGCACAATTACACGTCGCAGCGTTCCGTCGAGGTTCGAGTTCTCGGTGAGTTTCTAAAATCTCCAATTAATTACGATTATTGAAAAATTTAAAAACGTCGATAAAGTGGCTAAAAAAACTTGATAATAAATCATTAGAATTCCGTGCTTCGTTTTAGGTTTTTTCTTTTCCTACGAGGAAAAGTAACGCAATGTTTGCGAAAAAAAAAGACGGAAGAAAAAAAAATGATAATTGAATTTTTCCTTCATTTATCAAGATACTAATTGCTCGCTCGATAATTAGTCACGATTTTTTATCCGATGGCGCTCGTCTTCGGCATTGCGGAGGTCATGAGTGCTGTTTTGTTTGTGCAAGAAACAGTCCGCTCACGTATTCATAGGTCGATACATTTTTCATCAATGAGCTTTTATACGCACGTACGGATTCTCTTCTCCTTTATTTTCTCCCTCGTTCAAGAATCCTTGATGAACGGCCCAAGAGAACTCTGTCGAGGCATTTCCGGTCATCTTCATGCACCGATGAATCTCCGCCCAACTGCTTTTCTCTTCTCTAGCTTTACTTTTCCTTTATTATCAATCGATGTTCATCGGGCTTGATATTTTCCTCTTCTCTCTCGTCCTTCCCCCCGTCTTTCTTTCTCGCTTAATTTCCCTCCATCTCTCTCGCGCCCTCAAACTCTCAGGCGTCGTTAACCCTTCGTGGTCACACTTCCGCCACCGATCTCGGTGGTCACACTTGGGTTGATTCCACCCAGTCCATTTTCGAACCCGTATTGTGACCAATCTATTGGCCCGAAAATTTTCAAAAAATTACTGAACAACCTTTGGACATTCCAGTTTAGATACGAAAAACTTTTGTGAAAGAAATCGAAGGCGAACATATTTTTTTAAACGCAGAAAGAAGAAAAGACGGGAAAAAAAAGTTTTTTCACAAAAATAATCGTCACTCCGTGAATTTTTGATATTTTTACTTAAAATTTGGACCTGATATTCATCAGATCTGGTTCTTTTGGGGAAAAAATAGTAAGATAGCGCGCGTTTGAAAAAACATATTTATTCCCTCAGTCGAAGTGGGTTGATTTTAGAGTTTTAAAAAATCGAAAAATTATAAGAAATTTGCTCTTTATCACGAGAAAAATGGTAGGAAAACGGTACAAATCTTTTTGAACACTCTCTGGATATAATTTTTAAATGTTTCTATTCGTGTACACACTCAATGCACATGTCGACGCGATGCGCATCGCACATTGGCCGTCGACAGCCGCAACATTGTCGTTTCGTCTTTCTGTTACTTTTGCCTGAGCACACCTTACATCTCGTTGGCTTCAGGAGTATGACTCGCTCCTGTTGAGGTCGAATATCATTCCGACCAAGTATTTCGGCTATCGCTATTCTTACATCCGATCTCGTACCGTCGCTCCAGGAGCGGCTAAAAAAATTATTTTCATACTACAAGTATACTTACGGTTAGTTCACTTCGCCGGACCACAGAAAACAAATATTTGAAAACGATTTTTTTTTTTTTGTAATGTCGTTTATGGTCACACTTGGGTGGATTCTACCCAGTCGACGCGCACCGCTTCACTAATTACGGTGTCACGAGAACACAACTGTTCAATTCGTATATTTTCCGCCGCCAACGCATAGAGGACACTACAAACTATCGGTAGATGGCGATTATGGCCCCATTCAGTACTAGTAGATATTTATGCCGGAAGGTGGCCACTGGGTGGATTCTACCCAGTGTGACCACGAAGGGTTAACTTTCCGATAATTTACCGGCGAGAATTTCCACGAGAATTTCGTAATTCCGGCCTCTCAGTTGCCCAAGACCGCAACGTGAAAGCCGAGAAGTCCAAAGTTACGCTCAACCACCATTGCGTATGGGACATCCCATGTAAAACCACTTGATCCTCGCGCAACTATAATCCAAAGTATTTACTTCGAGGATTATAATGTGCCGAGACTCTCGCGTCAAGATATTTCAATAATTAAATATTCCTGCACTTGATCGTGCTCCCATGGAATTAAATTAATAATTGCAATAATTGATGAATTCGATCGAAGTTATGAGCAAAAAAACAATGGAAAACTTTTCCGAGCTCGTAGTTTCCATTCGTCGAATGAAATAATTGATTCAACGTTAATTTTCTCGAATTATTCATTTGTTCGTGGGAATGGCTCGCGGCGTGAGCGTTCACGTGGAACTTCCCATAGATATAGACGTAAGGTCTAGAGATGAGCAGCTTTTAACGACAAATGTGTTAGAAGCTTCGACAACATTTGACCCGAATCAGCGTGAACACGTCCATGTCGCGCACAAAGTTTATACGGTGACGCGCGAGGGACGCGCGAGAGACAGCAGCAAGGAAAATTCCATCAAAGTTGAACGGAGCAACCGTGTCCTCCGTGAATTTGAAATTCCAAATTTTTCATCAAATATTGCGGATCTGAAAATTCTCAACTCTTTTCCCCCATCCAATCGTAATTCCGTTGCGAATATTTCAGTCGATTTCAAGAATGAGAGTTTTCCATATCACGTTTTTCAACAGCACTCATCGCCTCGCAACTAATCAGCGACAAAATTGACGCGTACCGTTCTCGAAATAATACATCGAAATTAGCAGCTGGAAAATATTTCTATCAGAAGTGCCAAACTACACGAAATAATCAGTACAAAAAAAACTTATTGTTGCGAAGTAAAGAAATTAATTTGACTGTACAAAAAATACGAAACTTTGAGAATTTTCATACCATTTGCGATACGGAACTCAACATCTTTAGCTTTCGAGAAAACTCAGAAATTCTAGGATTCCGTGGATGCGTTCGGAGCACCGGATCATCAGAGTGCAAACGGGAATAAAAATGTTTGTTCCGGTAAAGTTTTTCAGGAGCGATTGGAGGGATTTTTCATTGCAGGCAATATAAACGGTCTGCTTTTGATCGAATAGAATTAAGCGAAAGCAAATGCAGGTTGGCCGATGCGTCAAAGAGCATATTTGCAAAACTTATTTGTGGCAGCGTATAGTTTAAATGTTGTTTGCATATTTGTAAAAGGCTAGAAGCATAAACAGGGCAGGATGAGGAGGAAGAGGAGGAGCAAGTTAAAAATTATTTCAAGCCCTTGGAGAGTCAACTAGCGTGGTGTGTAGAAAAATATTCACAAGGGGTAAAATATAATCTGCGCCCGGAGCACCGCAACTCACTGCACCGCTCAAGCATCTGTCCTGCACGCGCGCCTACAGCTCTCTCAATATATATATATATGTATATATCTCTTCATTTTCCAACTCTCAAACTTACACATATACACACATCCATGTCCATACATACGTCAATGTATATACAAATCTCTATAAACTCCTACATGCCCAAAATATATGAATTCCCTTTATACACGTGTATAGCTATATAGACACGGACCCGATACATCCTTTACAGAGCGCTATACTAAAAGTTACCGTAACCAACTCACGTAGAACGTTAAGCTTTCATGCCCCATAGTAATACAAGCTCGTCAATCTCGGCCGAGCACCCGCGTCCACACACACACATTGTTATCTACGTGCAAATTCATATATGGGTTAAACAATCCTGGGCCGACGTACACGTGTGGCATTTTTTTTTGGCAAAATTTGCCATGACATATGCCTTTTTTTGTACATATTTCCTACGATGAAGCGAAAATTTTGTTGGAAACGATCGATACTTTGTTGAATACGTTTGACTAAAGTTTTTTTTGAAAAATTACTAAAATTTTGTCATTGCAGCAAGAAATATTCTAGAATCTCTCTTCGAAAAGTGTAAATTTTGCGTCGTAATTTGAACATTTTCAAATTATCCACATATATTTGGTTCAACGCGTTCAACAAAATATCAATGTTTTTTGACACAATTTAATTTTCAGTGTAATTTTACTCGTTTTTTTTTCCTTTTTTTTTTGACTCGGTAAATCCGATTCTGCGATGAGAGGTCCAGCTTTTTTTTCAATATTCATTACATTTCTGTCGTTCAGACAGAATATAAAATTTCCCTGGCCACTGTCGGTAAAACTTTGGATTGAAATGACCGAGTTATGCTGACTGGCATAAAAATATTATACTGTAGATGGAATTAAAGTTTTTTATGATGTTGAAGTTTGCATCGTTGAAATGCAACGATAGTCTGTTTTTTTCTTCAGCGAAGCTCATAATTATTATTCAATAAGTACGAAAATCTCGATCGAGACTTTAGAATCATTTTTTTTTTTATTCTTCAGGAAATAAAATAGGTTTCTCGGTTCCAACGAAATTGGGGTTTGTGCTTGGGCAAATTAGAAAGAAATAATTTCGGTTTTTTAGTCGTTTGGGCAAGTTTTGCAAATTTGGATAGTTTTTGAAAAAGTTGGGAATTAAAGTTTTGACTCGGTATGAAAGATACAGGAATGCAGAACGCCATTGAGTTATCGTTGTATGTGGAAAATGGTGAACGAGGCCGAATGATCAATCTACGCAATTGGAATATAACCATAAAGCAAATTTCCCGATGCCATACGATTCGGGCGATGCGGAGACGAGTCCATGAAACTGTGGGCACGCGAAAAATTATTGTTCAAGTTTCCGCATGTGTGGGCTTTTGTAATGCCGTTCGAGGAAGCTGCGTAACGAGTACATTTCAACTGTGCTGCAATCGTGGCACGAGCATATCAGAGAGGATCATAACAATTTTACTCACTCCGACACAGACTCACACCGATTGGTACGAAGTAGCTTTACATTCGCTTGTGCCTTTTTTGACTCTTTTTCTACTCTCTGAATTTGCCCCGTTCATCCGCGACAGACGAAACGTGCTGTGAATTTACAAATGTCTTTCCCTTTTTTTTTTTTTTTTTACCTTCTCTGTCCTTTTCTCGTTCTTTTCTTTTTCAAAGCCCTCGTCTCTCCAACGGCCAGAATCGATTCGTCGCTGTATAATAATAATGCAAGCAGTCCTGAAATTGTGCCAAGTCGAAGCCGCCAAAACGTAAAGGGCACTGTCCCCGCAACGATACAATACATTTTTATATCTGCATATATCGATGTGCAGTAAATATCGATGTACGGACTATTCTCAATCGATCAATGACACGGCGTTTTACGTGGCGTGTTACGCCGCAAGACTGATTGCCAAACTTTTATCAAGTACTTCCGGCCAATTCCCAAGCTTTTTCGATTAAATTAAACGGCTTCGGTGACCGAAGCGTTTATAAATGTCACTGAAAAAAAAAATTTCATTGAGAAAGATCGATATTTTGTTGCATACGTTGGTCTATTTTTTTTTTTTTTTTAAATCCCAACAATTTTGTCATTGCAGCAAGAAATATTCAACAAAATATCCAAGTTTTTTGACAAAATTTAATTTACAGTACAGGGTTTTTGAAATTTTTTATTCGATAGTCCGTTTGCAGTTAGGAATTGAGGATTTCGTTGTAATTCATAAAAAATATTTCAGGGCAAAAGGAAATGTGATTTTTTTTCGCAACTTTTATACTTGCCGTCAATAGCACGCGATTGGGGGATGACAATTTTTTCAACGCGGTATATCTTATTCCGATGGCAAAAAAAAAAAAAAAAAAAAAAAAACAGGCAGACAAATAGATTTCCGGGTAGAAATTCTATCGTGTTTGTATACAAGAGGAGGAAAGAAACAAGAAATGGAACGACACTCTTGTGCTGTTTTCTCGGCTGCTGCGAGATAGCCTCGACAGCTGTTCCGTCTCTCACACTCTTGAAATCTTCATCGATCCTTTATTCGTGCCACCAAAGTATAGAGATATGGAAAAAAATTGGTTGGAAGGAGGTCATATTGATTGAGCTGTGCAGTTGGACAAATTATAACTTGTGCGACATTTTAATTACGTCATGATTGAATTATTCAACAGTTCCAATGACCAAAACGAAGAATAATTAATAAAATATTCAAAACGTCATAACGAAGAGAAAAATGGAGGTAAATTGCTCTTGCAGAGTATACGAAACATTACACAACATAACATTACTTGGCTACCCCGAAATTAAAATTTTGTTGGAAAAGGTCGATATTTTGTCGGATACGTTCGACTACACGTTTTTATTGAAAAATCACAAAAATGTTATCTTTGAAAAGTAAATTTTCGTCATTCCAATCGTAAATTTAGCTGACAGTTGCGTTAGAAATAAAAAATATTGTCAAAATTTCGCAATTATCGAAAAATATTTAGTTTAACGTGTGTTGAACAAAAAATCGACGTTTTTTCACAAAATTTCATTTTCAGTCTATAAATATTGCCACTGACACGATCAAGCTTGACAAAATTTGCAAATATACATATATATAAAAATACTCTAATGTATATATTTATATAGCTTCTTTCTTAGTGCCGAAGGCCCTAACTCGCTGCCGATCGTCTCTACGTTAGTCTCTCTCTTTTTCTCTCTCTCTCTCTCTCTTTCTCTTTCCGTCTCTATCTCTCGTGTGTGATGAAAGAGAGGAAAAACTTTTAGCAGCGCATCAAGAGAAAAAAAGGCCAGCAAATAGAAAAGCCGGAATGTCCGATGAGGTCGCTGCGTACGAGCAAAAGTGATATATGCTTGTTGAATTAGTTTCTTAGTTGATTATCCTCGTTGCGTTAATATTAATTTGTCATTTTGATTGATTTACGATTGTTATACATATGATTTAAAGTTTAAATGGGAATGTTCGATATGTGTTTTTTGTTGTGTCTGTTGTTCGTTTCAGTGCCACCTAAAATCACGCCTTTCAATTTTGCTCGCGATTTAAACGTAGGCGATCGTATAAGCGTACAGTGCGTTGTCGTAACCGGTGATCTACCGTTGAGCTTCACTTGGCTAAAAGATAACGTGCCGATCGAGGATAACGATAAGATTATCGATACTTCCGGGGTCGGTTCAATTAGCTCGATAAGGGGCATCAAGAACGGAGCAGGTACGAATGGTCCAGCCGCGATCAACAGCGCTATTCGAACCTCCAGAATTGAGAATAAGCAACGGTCGAGGAAGACCGATAACCCCGATGATAATCCATCAAAAACGGCCGTCAACAACGGATTCTTGTCCGGTTACGAGGCCATCACCATCCGGCAATACGACGCTTTTAACAGCGCCCTCAGTCTTAGCCCGATCGCACCTGTTCACAATGGCACTTATACGTGTCGCGTGACCAACGGTGCTGCGACCGTCGCTCATTCTGCACCCCTCCACGTTAACGGTAACCACGACATCGCGATGCTCCATCTTTCCTTTTTTTTTTCCTTATTTGCCAATTTTTTTTGCTCTTCAATGACCAAAAATCGAGACAACCAAAAATTACTCAAGTTGCGCTACCGCTCGAGCGTTTTCGCCGAATCGTCGCGGACATTTCCAATCAGAAATTGTCCGACAAGTTTCCATCCCCGTCAATTTCAACGAAATTCTCCACGTACCGCGTCAAGTTCTGATTTTTTGACTCATTCAATTTCGAAACTTGGACCTTTCCGATTGGAAATACGATTCGAAATACGATCGAGAGTCTGGAAACACGAGCTCTATAAATTCTCGTTTTCTCTATCTTCTTCTATATTCTTAACTCCTAGAAACTACCAATTTACTATATACTCTACGTTTTTTCATATATATTTTTTTCTATCTCTGCTACATGCTCAATATCAGATTGCACGCAAAAACCCTCTGTTTCGATCGAGTGTCACATTCTTGCAAGTTTTATCGAACCCAATTCAACGCATCAACTTTTGTTTGTTGAGCGTAAACTTACTCGAGCAGATTGAATTTATAGAATTTGTAAGGAAAACTCGATACAGCTCGTAATAATTTATGACACTCGCTATATTTTCATCTGTATATTTGTATACATATTTATATTGAGATTTATGTACAAATTTGGAGGATTGTCTTAATCGTTTCGCGCCCCATAATCTCTCTATAGATATTTATACATTTATAAACCAACTTGAACAATCCTGCACGCCTTTTTTCTCTGCACGCAACTTGCACGCTTCGTTCGGGTTCAACATCAAACGAAAACAACACTTGACATCGGGTCCTCGATATATATTTCGTCATTCACATTTTATCTTCATCACTGTGGAAAAAAAAAAAATTAGAACAATCGATAGGAGTAGCCGAAACGATGATTTTTTGACGAGATATTTTTAATTGTTCGAAATTTAGTTCCGGTTGGAAAAATTCAGAATTAACGAACGAGCCATTTTCTGGATCGTTCATTCGCTCGGGCGCGCTGGCTGAATTATAAAGTTTTGAATTTGTTCTTAATTAAGTACTCATCCTTTGTGGCTAACGATTGAAAAGGAGAAAAAAACGTGTGTGCGTGTGTGTCTGGAAAATGTTCACGGTGACTAAAAAGTCTCTTCGAATCTGTAGGAATCTGTGTTTTCTATCCGCATTCTCACTTGGGAATTCTTTGGCGAGAGTTCCGCCCCGAGGAAAATGCATTCTTCCGATATTTCGAGAGCTTTAAATCTCACGATAACGTTCGCACGGAATACACACGAGAGTGAAAATGCCTCTGAATGAATGTGCTCCCGCAAACAATCGGAAAAGAGACTCAAACGAACAATAACCGCTTTGATACCCGAAATATTTACAGACACGAAACACACTCCAAGACACACATTCACTAAAACTGAACCTTCAACTTGCCCTCGCGGAGCAGAGTATACGAGTGTCAATGAAATATTTTTGAAAATTGTGCCCTCGTTTCATACCCAAAACTCGGGCATCCCGTAACTTTTGGCCGTTTTTTTGACGTACAGCATTGACGATCGTCGCACTGGGTTGGTCATTCATTAACGAATTTTCAAATAAACGTCGATTGTCACTGAGAAAAAAGGATCAATTTGAAACATGAAAATAAAATCCTTCTTTCGAAATGGAAGATTGAAAAATAAATTTATTTACTATAATTATATTAAAAGTGAATAAATTTATTTTTCTCACCGAGCAAACAAACTCGACAGCTCCAGGCGGAGATGCATTTTTTCTCAGTCTCATCTCATACATCGTTCATAATTACGTATCGTGTATTTCACTTATTAAAATTGAAGTATCGTAGGTATTTACTTTTTTTCATTCACGAATGAATCGTATTATGATGATTATACGTAATATTAATAAAAATAAACATTAATCGTATTTTCATTATTAGATAATTGTGATTTTTTCGTAATGGTAATATTATTATATATTATATATGAATATCATCGAATTTTTGGGCTGTGTTTATTCATGAGATATTTTATACTATAATAATAACATTTGTCACGTAGATAATAATTATTTCGTGGGATTTGTCGTTTCCGTTCGTCATCTTTTCATTTCTCCATCATTCATTTATTTTTTTTTTTTTCATTTATCTTTTCCTTTATTCACACGATTGATTATGTATTTAATGAGGAAATGGTTATATATTGTGTATTGCAAATATTATGTATATGAATATTGGTTCACGCCGTAGATAAATTTTTCATCATTCTCGCAAATGTTTCAAACGAGCGAAATGGGAAAAGACACACGAGTGCAGGCTTTAAATTCCGTTTATCAAAATCAACTTTTCTCTATAAATTCCAAGTTTATTCCTGCGTCATCGGGGAACGTGTTTTCCCAAAGTACACAAATGAGTTTCGATGATTAAAATTTATCCGAGCTCGTTTTGTACGTTGGCTGGAAAACGTTTTTCGCCGAATTCATTCAACATCGATAATTAAATACTGCAGATTGTCAAAAGTGAACGGAGCTTTCGGGCCTCGGGGATCGACGCGTCGCGCTCTATGTGTATACATTGCTGGGTGTACGGACCAGCGGTTTGCCCGGTGTTGTCATTTTGGACAAATAATTTTATCCAAATAATTGTGATTCCCTTCATTTTTTTGGGCAGCCTCGTAAAAGTTTCACTCGCGTGTCCAAAGTCCCAATTTGCCTCGGTTTGGGGCTGTGATTACCATGAAATTCGGTAAGTATTTGATTGGAAAATCGTGAGAGAAAAGTGCGGGCGAAGGCGAGGAATTTGTTGGATTTTATGTTGTTTTTAATTTCGGGCAGGACTAACGCGACGGTTATTGTTTTGTTCGATCAGGGCGACGCAGCTCGCGTATAAAACGCGAGCGAAATGAATAAACAGATTGATAGAAAAAAAAAGGGGGATATAATAAAAATAAAGAGTTTGTGTGGCATGCTCGATACTATTCCGTCACCTAACCCTTGTAGTTCCGCCCCGGATATCACCGTTTTATTTCGAGAACGCGGTGACCGAGGGGATGAGGACACAGCTTATGTGTACGACGAGCCAGGGCGATCAACCGTTCAACATCACTTGGCTCAGGGATGAGAGCCCCATACAGGCCAGACGGGACGTTACGACCGAGCAGTCTTATCCCGCAACGGGAACGAGCTACATTCAGATAAGCGACTATTCACCGTTTTCCAGCATCCTGACGATTAATAGCGTTACCGCTAAGCATAGCGGTAACTACACCTGTCAGATCAGCAATGTCGCCGGTGTCGCCGAGCACACAGCTGACCTCTCCGTATCTGGTTTGTCTCCTTACTTCCTTATCCCACACTCGCGTCTCCTTCTTCGCCTTTACCAAACTATATTATCATATAATAACAACCGATTCAAACTCCATTAGACCCTTAAGGACGTTGTATCTAAATCTTTCTTTTCACTTTTTCTCTGCGAGCCCAATTTCGTTGACCAAAAGAAACTACGACAAAGTGTTAATTAAGCGGCTTCACCATTTAGAAATCGAAATATTTAATGTTGAAACCACTGAAAATTGCGATTTTTATGAATAAATATCTCGACTTCAACATGGCGAAACCTTTTAAAATTGCGCGAGCAAACTTAAAATAATCTCTCTTTGCATACAACGTCCTTGAGATCTTGTAAATACAGGCTAATTATTTTTACAGACCAATCGAGGATCGAAGCACAGAGTTTAATTAAAGCGATTCGAGAACCGAAAAAAATACAAAAAAAAAGTAGAAAAAGGCTCGTAATGAGCCCCAGTAAAGTAAATTTGTTCAGAATTTTTGCAGGTTTCAGCATTTTTATATATGAAGAAATATCGAGTTCATAGATTTTCGTCGAGCCTCTCCAGTTCCATCAGTGCCAAGATAATTAATTGTCCCGAAAAAGTAATAAAAATTCGAGATAATTGAAAATAATTCACATCATAACCAATTGCCGGATTGCCACGAGTATTTAGTTGCCCATAAATGCAGAAAAATGCTTAATAAACGCGGCAAACATTAAAGGATTTTTCAGCGAGAGAAAAATAATGTTTGCCAAGGAAAAAGGAAGAAAAATTGTGGTGCATCAGCGAAATACAATGTGTGTATATTTATAGCGATGCATACATTATTATTTTCACATCTCTGCACATGACGCATTGCCCTGACGTTGCGAATGCACGTGTGGACGGGAAAATCTCGCTCTCTTTCTATCCCTGGGCTTTCCTACCCTCAACAGCCCCTTCCGCCCCCCCCCCCCCCCTCTTTTCGCAGTACATCGCGCGGGGGTTGAACGTTAATACTGTTTTACGCGACAGTTTCGCTGCATATCGGGCTACAGCGAGAACGTCCTGCTGATATATCGTAAATTCATATTATGTCGCGCTCCCTTACCGTGCGAACCGATCCACCTGTGCCCACATGGCTCTCTCTCTCTCTCCTGCTATCACTGTTCACGGCGCACAGGTGTATCAAACACGAAGAGTTCCTCCATACGAGTTACTTCCCATAGACTTGATCAACGTCTCACGTACGACCAAGTTTTGTCGAAGACTGGGACCAACAGAACTTCATTTCAACGATGAATGTTAGCCCTGGAACGTGCGGGGTCAGAAACGACCCCAGGCGTTCGTTCTCCCGTTTTTCTTACCGTACGGGCGCACGTGATTCTGCATTGAATAAACATTTTGGGCTTTCTTTCCACTTTAGCAGGATCGGAATCCGTTACGATCGTTTTTACCGCGTAGTTTCATATTTTTGAACGTTAAAAATTAATCGTTTCCTGTTCCGGAGCGCATGGGGAAATTGTTGATTGGAGTTCGAACGCTCATCGAGCGAATGACAAATTTTGGGGACGAAGTTGAGGAATAAATCGCGGTAATATTAAAAATTAATGGGTCATTTTTCACGAGCGTCTTTATTGCTCTGGTTTAGATGCGGAGAACATTTTTAATAGCGTTTGTATCGCTCTTTACGATGCGTTCATAATTTCAATTGAATTTAATCCATTTTGACGCTTCAGCAAATACCGCTGCTCGCGGAATAATATGGGGAATTAATTATAAGCTAATGTGTATAAATTTTCAATGTATCGGGTGTGTCCGGACCCCAATCAAAGGATCTCTCAATATTCCGCACAAATCTTCTACTCAAATCAAACATGACCTTGAAAAAATGATGGCCAAATTCTCGAGTCTCTGACGCGAAATATTTCAACTCGTAAATTCTCTTCCGATCCTTGTACTCATAGATTTAGTTTTTATTTTAATTGAGATGAAAATTAAGTGAGCGATTAAGCGCAAAATGGCATGTACGAAATCTCAAATAGTTTGAAATTGAAAGGGCATAGTGGCGCGTATGTAAACGTTACCTTTGAAGCCGTTCAAGCTCGAGGCCATCGATATACACGCGTTTCGATATATCGATATATATGCAAAGTTGCATACTCGGATTCCGGTCAAACGTAATGAAATCGTACGGGATCTCGCTCCCTCCCCCTCTCGCTCTCCGCCCGCGTCCACTGTTTCTCCCATCATTCGTTCAAATTAGTTTGCGAAATTGATGTGTGTTTGGTTATTCCGGGGACTAAAAGCAGAGCCGTATGGATATACCGGCGCGGATGGTGCGGGTTCAGGGGTGTTTCAACCACCAGCGATATACGGACAAACCTGTGGCATATATATCCGCGGTTGTTGAACGGTTTGTGGAGATGCTGTATTACCCTCGCCCCTCTCTCTCCCTCCCTCGCGTGCTGGCGCGAGCTCGCAATGCTTCGGGCGATATTCGATTGTAGCCTATGTCGTTCGCTTGCCAAATTGAGTTCATCGTGTACGTAGGATGCTTCGAAATATGTATACATATCGGAGCATATATATGACGACGAAAATATGTAGTTTGGGTGACCTTACCGCGTGTTTGCTCGTCCATACGACTCTTGCCACCAATATTACACGATAGATGCTCTTTGCTCACTTCAAACTTGATTAAGAAACGTTTTATGCCCTGGGGAGGTCTCGACTACCTTCGGAAATCTTGAGAGTAGCAGAAAGCGCCACACGAAACCCGAGATTCTCAATTGCTTGCGAAATTATTAAAGATTCCCTAAGGTTCTCTATACAAATCCAACATTTCCTTGCTCAATTTTCTTGCGGAATTATTGTGATTTTTTTTATTCGTCTTGCATCGAGGTCAAAGGTTAAATTTGGCCGAATTGGGAACGAAATCCATCGACCTTCTGGTCAATAAGCAGTTTCCGGTCAATTTACATATTTGAATGACTCAATATTTGGAGAAAACTTGAGATTTTTATAAAAACTGTGCTTCGATCCTTCCAAAGGTCCTTTTAGGTGCGATATGTAAATGATCCGTGATTGAAAGAAAAAAAAAAGGGTTTTCAAGGCTCGTACGGATATAACGCGAGAGTGAAATCGTGCGTCAACGCGTTGCGTGTTTTGTGTGTATAAACGCGGTGTTGAAGATTCGCGAATTGGAGTACGTACGTGCGGTCACGATGGGGGAGCAATCGGAAAACACCGGATATCCGATACGCGGACAAATTATTCGTCATGAATATATGCATACACGTATTTATATATATGTATATATTAATGGGGCTATTGGGAGCGTTAATTAAACGTCGCGCTCGTGTTTTCATCAGTTGGAATATTAATTTGGGTACCGGACAAATTCGTTATTCATTTTTGTTTCTAATTCAAAGAATTTTCGCTGATTTTTTTTCTCGATTTTTACTTTTTTCTTTGTTTAGTTGATATTCTTAATTTTTCACTTTTCATCGTAGACAGAATCGCATCATTGCAGAATTTTTTCATACTTTTTTGTTTTCATTATTTTAACGTAGATAACGTTTAATGATTGAGTAAAATAGACCAATTTTTTGCAACGGTTGTTGGCTCAAATTAGTTCCAAAGCATGATTGTTTAACTCATTGATTTACATATATAAATATCGTTGGAGTGGTGTTTTTTTTTGTCCTCCAACTAAAATAGTGACTGACGTTGTGGCCATGATTTTTTATCGATTTTTTCATATACTTTTCATGGCAAAAATCATATTTATTTCGAATTTTTATGGATTTCTCACAATAATCGGATTCGCAGAAGAATTTTCCCTGCGAAAGATAAGATTTCGTTCGAGATTCGAGCTCGAATTTTTTCAATTCCTTTTGCTCTTTTTATTTTCATGATGAAAAACATTTTTCGGTTAATGCGTTTTCTTTGTCCTCAACTAATTTTCACGACAATCGTGTTTCATGAAGGATCGGACAAAGAGTGTTGTCACGTCCAGCTGCGTGGTTTTGTTCTCATGATTGCGACGCAATCGTTACGTCCCGACGTCACGCTCAAGTTTCGTTCATTTAATCGCCCACAAACTATCGAGTCCGACGCGAATGAAAAAAAAAAGGAGAAAAATACTTGTCGAAACTTTCGAACGAACTAAGCAACTTTATTTGAAAAAGAGAATAAAAATTCTGATAACCACAACGTCGGTGTTTCGAATTATTTATGGGAGACGTGTTTATATATGTAAATTATTTTTATCTTCGCCCACATGGAGAAACGTGTGTTTATCTCGTTTATCGTTCGCTCTTTTTATCGTAGAATCATTAATTATATTATACGTAATATGAGAGAAAATATGAATTTTCATAATACCGTAGAATTGCATGGTGTTGAAGAAAAAATTGTCATTTCAATATATTAATTGGTGGCCCGTCCCTGGTATTTGGTTCAGGTGAACCGATAATGTCGTAACATTTTTATCCCGAAAAAAAGAAGATCTATCGATCGTGGATGCCGTGAAATCGAAATTCCAACGACATTGGAAAGTCTTTTCGTTTTTTTTTTGGTTTTTGCTTCTCATTCGTTTCTTAAATTGGAGAAAAATGGTCGAGTTAATGCTTCAAGAGATGCAACGACATTATCCTCCGGTCCTGAGAATGTCACTATATAGAGAAACTCTATACGAAAGATCGATGAAGCCTCCTCATCCCTTTCATAGCTCGCGAATCTCGCCATGGCACGGAATTTAACCAGATTGTATTTTTAGTACCTCCCCGTTGGACCGTGGAACCAATCGACCAGAACGCCATTGTAGGTCACGCCGTTTCCATTCCCTGTCGAGCCGAAGGATTCCCAATTCCGACGGTTACTTGGAAGCAATCAATCGGTACGTTCTTGAACAAGTACATCCTACAAAAAATATAAATATATATCGATCTTTGCTTTTATTCATTTTTCTGTATCCGCCCGACTTCCCATCAATATTTCCTGCAGCATTTTATCCTCAAGATCACAAATCACGAGCGACTTTATTTCCGGGTTCTTTCAAAAATTTTTATGAAGGAAACTTTTTGACGTTTACAATTTCAGATATTTAATTTACAATTTTTTATTCTCCCCATCTAAACGCGTCACGTTTCGTTAAAAAGTTGCAAAAATCGAGTTGCAGAACAAAATGTATTTAGGATTTGTACGAAATTATTAAAGAATTCTAAATAAAGCTGAATTTTATGTGCCTTTGTGCAAGCAAACCAAATGGAAAAAAGGACGATATAATTATTGATTCTTTAGGGTTGTGAGAAATGGATGAAACATGGAAAAAAAAGATAAATTTTGTAACTGTACGGAAAAAATAGAAAGCGCTCATTAAGTTATACAATTCTGTGGAGAACTTGGGACGATCCATCACGGTAAAATTTTCGCTGATCGTTGGTGCTCTCAGCAGTTTTCATTCACGAAAGGATGGTTATCCCCGGAATGAACCCGTACTCGGCGCGTAGGCTCCAGTGGGGAAAAGAGAGAATGCTGGGGATGAGGAGAAAGGAGAAAGAGAAGGAGCGAAAGCAAAATTAGTTTCATCAACTCGTTTCGTCTCGATATTACTCCCTCGCGAGGCACGATCCTCTCTTTCTCTTTTTTCTCTCTCCCTTTTCCCATCACTCGGCACACACCCTCCCATTTCAATTTGTCATTAGCCAAGAGCATTCCAGGAGCGCGTATTTCCCGCTCCGGGGCTCGCTACTGTTAACAATGGATTTTTAATATCACAGTATTCGAGCTATACCTCTTTATAATACACCATCAATAACGTCTCAATTATGGTCAACTTCACATTGATTTTTTCCGCCCTTACGTCTATCGAGCGAGATTTAATTTCATTACCGCTTCCGCGATACGAAATAAATCTTTCTTTTTTCTTTCTAATTCGAACGTTATCGGGAAATCCTCTCAATTACACGAGTAATTGAAAATTGATGAAAATAGCAAAGGTAATTGAATGGAGCGAATAGAAAAGGGGCTTGTGCGAGCGCTTAATTAATCGAACATTCAAAAGTTTTATTTTATTTTATTTTGCTGTGGAAAAGCCTCGAGGGTGCATGCATGGAATTTCCTCGTGTTAAGTTAACGTCAAATTTGTCACGTGTTAGGAGAAACACCGGGGGACTACAGAGAACTCGGTTATGGGGGCACGGAAGGGGCTGGAGTCGCTGGCAACGGCTCCTTGGTGATTCCTCGTGTGTCACGTGAGCACACTGGCTTTTACCTTTGCCAAGCGAGCAACGGCATTGGTCCGGGTCTCAGCAAACTCATTCGACTAACAGTTCACGGTAAAATATTCATCAGTTAAACTCCGCTCACAACCTCAAATATGCATGGCAAAACGATCCTCCGAGCTTTACTTTATAACTGTATACTTTCCGCATGGGCTATTTTCCTCCAAAACCCTGCAATCCTATTTTCTGGACAGGACAATTTAGATCCTGATGCGCTTCCCCAATTTTAGTCTGTAGAAAATTTCGTCATTGCAAGAATAATTCTAGAAATTGTTTTCGAAAAGTCAATTTTTGTCATTCCAATCGAAAATTTTGCTGACAGTTCCGTTAGAAATGAAAAATATCGAAAATACCGACGTTTTTTGAAAAAATTAAATTTTCACTGTATTTTTCGGCAGATTTTCAAAATTCATGTTTTCTCTAGCTCGCATTTTTATACTTGCATGAATGTCCAGGAATTTTCTACTCCGATTTCTTTTGCTTGGTTTCCAAGATAATTTCAAACGACAATTCGCGTAAAAGTATTTTTTGCTATTACGTTGAACTGTGATGACGTAAAACGTGACGCTTCCGCTTGGAAACCTTCGAGATATTCCAGCGCGCAAAACGCAAAGCTGCTCGTTATTAAAAGTTTTTTTTTCCACGTAGTTGGACCAAAAGTTGAAGTAAGAACGCGACAGGAGTCAGCGAGGAGAGGCGAATCCGTGACCTTGCGATGTGAGGTCGAAGGTGATGCTCCATTGGATGTTACCTGGCGAGCACGCGGTGGTAAAATCGAACCAGCTTACGACGTCAGGTTCGTTAAATTTTCATTCTATCACAAACTATTGAAAATTATTCGAATTTTGGTTCATTTTTTTCCTGCCAATGCAGAAGATTCAAAAAACCATTTAACTACGAATTTTCAAATTGATTTCGATCGAAATTCTCATGATAAACAGCTGAAGAAAAAAAAAACGATTCGCCATAAGAATATTGCGTCGGCATAATAAAACGATGAATTCTAAGAGTGAATTAGTTTTCCTTGAGCCTGGACCAGGATCGTGTAATATGCTAATCTCGATCAAGTTCGAGGCTAAATCTTGCATGGAAAACTTATGCAATATGCCCTTCGTTCATCCGGGCAAAAGTTGCGGCGCCCTCGTTTTACGAACGCGCGATATCCCATAAAAGAGTTTTGATATTATAATAACCGCGAGATATTGCTTTATACGTACTTCCTTCTCCCTTCTCTGTATATTATTCCGCTGCATTTCTTATTTACCGAAGCTTCGAATCCCTTTCTTCGAAATTTTGCACCCTTAATGCCCTGCGAGAAAACAATAGATACTTCGTTAAATAAAGCCCTCATGGGGATTACAAAGTTTTTTAACGCGCGCATTTCCCTCGCAATTTCCAGTTTGCTCGTCAATTTTTATTTTTTAAATTCACTCATTGCTCATTAAGGTAGCACTGTCGGTCTCATAATTTAATAAAATTTTGTACAGATGTAGATTATGATAAGAAAAAGATTCAGTCAAATTTTCAAGAGTCTACAGAGAAACAGAAAAAATATATTCGTATTCGTAGTTTCATACATTTAACATTGAATTTTATGATAAAATTTCACTTGTCATTGTATTTTACAATAAATTCTTATCAATTCTTGGGAGAAATCACAGTTTTCTTTATAAAATACAATGAAATGTATGAAATTGCTGTTAAATTCATGAAATTATAAATGCGAATATCTTTTTTCTAGTTCTCTGTAGCCGCTTGAAAATTTGACTGGATCATAATCGACTACTGTACCAAATTTCATTAAATTCTGCATGGTCATTCTAAAACCATCAAAAAATGGATAAAAAACGCAGCAAAATTCTTGGAATTCACAAAATATCACAAGTAATGAATATCGTATGGAAAATAAATGAATTTGGACCAATATTTGTTTTCACAACGTATGACGACTTAAAAAAAAAAAGGAAAAAAAAAAAAAAAACATTTCGAGCTTGGACTATTTGATTCTCGTGAAGCCACAAACGTGAAAGTTCTTTTTGTAGAATTTTAATTCCGTTGAAAAAAGCGAACGACTGTATCGTCAGTGGAAATCACGCGGTTCCCTCCCCGACTCTCCACGCCAAACGGTACTGGATTTCATATTCTCTTTACACGAGCTTTTCATCCAATCCAGTCTCGTTTATTTATTTAAACGACGCAAACGAGCTTTTCTATGATAGAAAAAGCTCGGAAAATATTTATTTTTTCGTTCTTAATTAGAGTTTCTTTTCAATAATTTTTCGGGTTTGAAAAAATTGTCATCCTGAAATACGCGCTCGAAATATTTTTCATCAAGCAAAAACACTCGCGTTGACGCAAAGATTCAAATATCAGTCGATAAAGCCAAAACCAACAACCATGACGCAGCAGTCTCGATCTAATGACTTTGCTGTGAGGTCAATAATTGGTTGGGTGACCGTTTAGCCGTGCGTATCAATCGCTGACCCGAAAGGTTTTCCATAGTTCGTAAAAATTCGTACAGATAAAAAAAAACAGAATGAAAAATTGGCCAGTGTTGAATTCAAGGACGTTGTATGGCGACGGTCAAATCTAAATGTTTTTCTTTCATACAACATGGTTTGCGAGCACAAGTTCACGAAAAAAAGTTGTTAAAAATTGACTAAAGAACGACAGACTCTAAATTCAAGATATTCCAAGGTAATATCTGTATTTTTTTATGGAATAACCAAAATTTCGAAGAGATTTTACGACCGATTTTTTTGAAAAACTCAATAAAGCTTCTTCGATGTTGAATTAAAGCGTATGAAAATTTTAAGAAGCTTCACCGTTTAGAAATCGAAATATTTAATGTTGATAATTGCAACTTTTAACACGCGCTCTTATGCGAAACTACTGAAAATTGCGATTTTCATAAGTAAATATCTAGAGTTGATGGTGAAACGTTTTAAAATTGTGTGGTGCATTTTCATTGTATGGTGAAAGTTTAAAGGAATTGTATGGATAAAATTTGAGCATATAACGTTGTTAAAAATCTGGGTAAGAAGTTGGGAAAAAATAATGTTGGCTTCGCGTGGCGAATATCTCGGGAAATATTATCGACCATAAGCTGGAAGCGAAATGAATCATTCTGCTTTGTGCGGAATGAACGATAGGACGTTTTTTCGTGCCCTTTTTCATTTTGAAGCGAAGGATCGTGTCTCGCAGCTGGATAGCGTATCAAAGTTACGCAAGGAAAGGGGAGGGAGAGGGAAGCGGGATGCAATGTCGCGTCGAGATTACCTCATTCAGTGGTGGTACGCCCGGGAGCCAATTTCACGCGCCAATTTGAGGTTTTATCATCGCGTTTTCTCAGGATATATCTGTATATCGTCATGAGCGGATGCCAAGATCGTTTCGTCTGAGGATATAAAAATAGGAATAAAAACGAAAAAAAACGATGGTAGAAAAATTCTCAATCCTGGTAAAGGTGGCTCGTACAAAATATCATCGTGGGTTGAGCAACGAAAAACCACGTCGGAAAAAAAACAAACTTTATCCTTTTACGACATAGCCGATCGCGTATTTATCAATTTCGTCAAATATGTTTTTAACCCTATAACGGTGACCCGGGGTCAAAAACGAGGTGACTCAAAATCCCGCGCCCTTATCGTTTTACCAAATTTTTGACTAATTTTTTCACCCCAAGCGAAATTGCCTCAGTCTCTCGTTTACCGGAATGCGTGAAAAAGACGATTTTTTTTTTTAAATTACCAATAATTTTGTTCTTGTGACTTTAGTCTAGTTGCTGATCGAATGAAAGTTGTAAATCTAGCGTGAAATCTCTACTCGACTCCGGTCATTAGATATTCACTGGAAAATACACCGACCCCGAGAGGCCTGTCGTCAGAATTACGGATTGGGAAAGCCGGGCACGAGGACCGAGGAGAATATATTTGTGTCGCTCACAACCCATACGGTCACGATCGAGCCACGATTAATTTGCTCGTACAGGAACCACCGAATTTCCCACGCAATTTACACATCGCTGATCAAAAAAGTCGCTCGATGAGATTGGCTTGGTCTTCGCCGACGGGAGTCGCCGATCCGTTCAACGCTGACATCCCGATCACGAAATACATCGTTCAGTACAAAGAAGCACGAGGTTCGTACTCAATTTTCATTCATCCAACGATAAATTTCAATTTCAAAAACAAATCAAACGAAAATCATTTGAATTATCAATTTCTTAATAAAAATTCAGTTCATTCGACTCTCTTGTTTCGTCCAATTTTTCATATGACAAGAACGTTGAATGACGTAGAAAAAATTCGCTAGAAAATAAATAAAAGATCGTTTTTTTAAATTAAATTATTCTCAATCGTTACCGTGCATTTTTCGTATGCATCTTATTCCATTTCCGAGGCTGTCGTCACAAAATCGAACTGGAAAATTCGATTCGTCGTAGTGCAGAAAAAAAAATCACGTTTCTTGAAATTTTTTCGTGCATTTCGTTCGGTAGTTAATTTTAGTTACTCCAAAGTCTGAAACACCAGAGTCTCGAAACAAATTCCAGTGTTTGTTGAAGCAAAGTTTCGTACTTGCCGGGTTGCGAGATTATAAAAAGTCCAAGTGCGATAACTTTCTAGTTTGATTAACTCGTGCTGCTCTCTACGTGGGCGAAGAAACTAAGAAATTCGAGTTTATCTGAGAACAAATGCATCGCACAAACGTTCCAAGTTTCGATATTGCTGAAAAAGCGAAAAAAATAAATTGATTTCAATAATTAAAAAGAAAAAACAACTCGATTCGGCAGGTGTAAAAATTGAATGAATTAATTATCAGGTTCAGAGAGCGAAAGTAATTGTTGCTCGTAGAGAATTTGATAGCAGGGTGAAATTTTCTCTCGTGTCAGATCGTCTTGTTAGCCGCAGTCAAAGTTCCCGATCTCTCGTCAGGCAACCTCGAGAGGGTATCAACCTTCAACAGTTTCCTCCTCGTTGACGCTCGCTCACTCTCCTCTCCACAGCCACTCACATTCGCGCATCAATGCAGCTGAATTTCTCCGACATTCTAGTCTCGTTCTAAACACAATTAACCATAATTCCATATGCACGGGCTTCTCATCGTCAAATTTCTTTCATCTCGTTCCAATAATTTTCCCATTTTCCAATATGAACATTCTTGGCACCGAAACTAACAGTTTTCTCCTAGGAAAAACATTTTCTGACGCTTCAAATTTCAGATTTTCAATTTGCAATTTTTTATTAACTCCATGTAATGATATTAACCGAAATTTTTTAACAAAAATCCTAAACACATATTTTTGCAACTCATGAACAAAATGCGAATAGAATTTTCACGTGTTTGGATGGAAAAAGTTAAAAATTAGAAATCAAATATCTCAAATTCTTGACGTCAGAAAAGTTTTTTTGATAGGAGTGAATTGTTGATTTTGGTGTCGAGAATATTTGTACAAAATTATTGAATAATCCTAAACAAAGTGATTTTGTGATCGTAATAATTAAAAAATAGTAAAAAAATGAGTGAAAAAACAATCATGGCGATTTGCATTTTTCTCTTTTCGGAATAACAGGGTAAAAAATGAATTTTGAAACGCTGGATGTTTGCGGACAGTTCCGAAAAAGCCACAAAAATAATGAGGCAAGTTAGAGACAATGCGAAGTCGGGCTGACGCGAATTGTCCTGTGCAGATGTTGCAAGTAAAATATATTCGAGTTCAGAGCAAACTGACTCTCGTTCTCGGAACAAAGGACACATCTCGTATGTTCGAGATAAGACGAGAGAGTGACGTGTATACGTGACGTAATGTATATGCAGTTAGTGAGCATTCGGCTGCAGAGATCGTCCTCGTTGTTCTCGTCGTCGTTGTCGTCGTCATCGTCGTGACGTCAGGATACGCGAGATTGAAAAAGTTTGTCTAAAAAAAATTGCGTTCGTAGGCAGCAACAAGAGGATTTTTTTTTACGAGAAAGTAAATTAATTTTGCGTTCGGTACGCGAATTTGAAATCGTCGAGATTTCTAACGAAATACTGATCCGGGAATTAATATCGAGCTCAGTTAAGGGAAGTGCCGTCGGCTTTGGAATTACCGTTCAGAATTTGATTAAATTTGGTACAGTTGTAGATTATGGTAAGAAAAGATGAAAATATGAAAAAATTAAATTGAAAATTAAATTTTTAAACTAAAAGTTTTTGTATAATTAAAAAAATTTCGTAATTTTGACAATATTTTGATTCCTAACGGAACTGTCAGTAAAATTAACGATTGGAATGACAACAATTTACTTTCCGAAGACACTTTCTACAATATTTCTTGCTGCAATGACAAAATATTTGTGATTTTTCAAAAAAATTTTACTCGAACGTATCCAACAAATTTTTTTTTTCAGTGCATTAGTAATTTCATGAATTTAACATTGATTCTATACATTTTATTGTATTTTACAATGAAAACTGTGATTTATCTTAACAGTTGATAAGAATTCATTGTAGAATACAATGAAAATTGAGATTTATCATAAAACTCAATGTTAAATGTATGAAACTACCAATACGAATATCTTTTTGCTGGTTTTCTGTAGCCTCTTGAAAATTTGACTGGATTTTTTTTTCATCATAATCTAAAACTGTTAAAAATTGGATTAAATTCTGAACGGTAATTCTAAAACCGACAGTACTGCCTCGACGATTCCGCATGAATAATAATACTTAATGATAATAGTTAATGATAATTTTGGTTGAGCTAACCGATAAGACCGTGTGTGTTGTGTGTACCGAAAGATGAGTGGCATGACCACAACATGCAGCAGCAGGTGACCGGAGACAACACGTACGCTCTGATAACGCAGCTAAAGCCC
This sequence comes from Diadegma fenestrale, assembly GCA_037043255.1. Classification (NCBI taxonomy): domain Eukaryota; kingdom Metazoa; phylum Arthropoda; class Insecta; order Hymenoptera; family Ichneumonidae; genus Diadegma; species Diadegma fenestrale. The sequence goes on from CM073313.1 coordinate 16,080,286, forward strand.
GCAACGACCTACGACTTTCGAGTATTCGCCGAAAATCATCTAGGAACTTCAGCCCCGAGCGACATACTTCGTGTCAGTATCAATCATCTTTCAAACAGAACATAACAAAATCATAAATACTTTCATCTTTCATAAAAACTCATCTCATGGAGGTGGGAATTTTCCTTTTTCTCTCGATGTAGTATTTTTTTGGGCTCCTCTTCTGAATTGGCAATATTGTAGGTTCAAACCGATGGCGAAGTGCCTGGTGGAGCACCGAGACACCTCAGCGTTGAACCACTTGGGCCACAGCAATTAAAGGTTACGTGGCAACCTCCCGATCAATCAACCTGGAACGGGGAACTTCTCGGCTACACTATACTGTCCACCATTTTAGGGTAAATTTTCATCTTATCTTCAGCCGGAAAAATCCATGAGAAAACTTGTTAAATATTGTGGCTCAAAATTGATGAAATAGATTGATTGGCCTCGGCTCATTCACGATGAAAAAAACAGATTTATCATAAGAAGAAGATCAAGAGGCTACAGAAAACCAGAAAAAAGATATTCGCATAGGTAATTTCATGAATTTAACGTTCATTTTATACATTTAATTGTATTTTACAATTAAAACTGTGATTTATCCGAAGAATCGATAAGAATTCATTGTAAAATATAATGAAAACTGAGATTCATTAAAAAACTCAATGTTAAATTCATTTCTTTTTCTGGTTTTCTGTAGCCATTTGAAAATTTGACTGGATCTTATACTGGAAAGAAAATTTTGTTGGAAAAAATCGATATTTTGTTGAATAAGTTCGACTAAACGTTTTTTTTTTTTTAAATCACAAAAAGAAAGTCTCTTCGAAAAGTCAATTTTTGTCATTCCAATCGTAATTATCCCTGACAGTTCGGTTAGAAATCAAGAATATTGGAATTATCCAAAAATATTTAGTTTACCGTATTCAACAAAATGTTCAAATTTCATTAAGCTCAGAACGTTAAATCTGGAACCGGAAGTAGTAACTTGGAAAAAAAAACGCTTGATATCCGCGTAACGTGACTCATTAGAATGTTGCGGGATTAAAGCGGAGGCAATCAATCTTGCGAGCTATTCAATTTTTCCAAACATTCAATCCGTGATATTTTTTTTAGGGGTGAACAAGCATTGACAAATACCACGAGGGTTGGTATAACTGGGAACGGTGATGGTTCTTACGAATACAGGCTCGCCGGACTCCGGAAATATACACAATACAGTATAGTCGTAAAAGCGTTCAATAGCAAAGGCGATGGTCCAGGCTCTGACCCTATCATAACACAAACTTTGGAGTCTGGTACGTACTCGTGTAGTTACGTAGTAGAACCAGTTCATGCGCACATACATACGCATACATATATGTAGATATATAGACGTCAAGTGGAGAGGGCAGTGAACGCTTGAAATGTATTTACTTGGTAAACGATGATCCACCCTTGCTATTTTCCAAGCTTGTAACTTGCTGCAGCCACTGGAGGATAAGCTCTCCGCGCTCTCTCTCTCTCTCTCTCTCTCCTTCTCCTACAGCCAAAATGTATATGGAAGCCAATAGTGCTTCCCCGGAGTTCTCGAGTTTAAAGCCAGTTTCTCAAACCTGACGATTTTAGCCTCAATAATTTAACCTCTGGTGCTTAATCAATATCCCGGAACGATACTCGACTCGCACGTTGCCCCGAAAGATGAGAAATATTGAGGGGAAAACGTCAAGTGTACATTTCACCAAATATTTTCAAATCTGCTCCGTATCGTCTCTCATACAAGTTTTGACTCAGTTTACATAATTATGCTGCTGCTGCTGCTGCTGCAAGCAACTTTATAAGCCCATGAATTCTGCCGGTTTGTGGACGTTAAAAGTTAATCGAAACACGCTTTATTTACGCTTGGAAAAGCTTCAAAGTTTTTGCGGAAAAATCGGACTGCCGAGTCTCGTGTGTCAGCAGCGGTGGGAAAAAGTTACTCCGGAACACACGCGTCGCGATAACTTTCTCTTTGCGTGACAAAACAGCTCGACCCCCGGATCCTTCGTTTGTTTACTGCATTCCCGAGCACGCTGGATACTTTTTCTAAAAACATCCCCCCCCCCCCCCCACCCTGAACGAACCAACGCGTCAACCCAAAATTCCCGAACCAAGTTTTCCAACTTTTTTTCCGCATGACATATTCTTTATTGCTTTCGTCATTTTTCGATGGGATTTTTGAATTTATTCGAAATTGCATCGACGCGGAAATGCATCAACAAACTTCCAATCGAAATTTTCATTCCAATCGGACGTTTTTCTGGTAACGGAATTGACATTTTCGTCGGTCGAAGCTTTCCACGATTATTAAACTTTTGAGGGATTTCCGGAACTCTTATTTGATGAATATTTTGCAATACGTTCAACACAGTTCCGAGCGCACCACCACAAAACGTCGTCTGCACCGCTCTCACCGGCCAGAACATTCAGGTCACCTGGAAACCACCACCGAATGACAGAGTTCACGGTGTCATTCAGGGCTACAAACTTCTCTACGAACCGACCAATGACGTAACCGCTGAGATTCATGGCTCCAGAGAAACCAAAATTGCTTATGGACTCAGCACTGTTCTTCACGGTTTGGATCCATACACCAATTACACCGTTCAGGTTTTGGCCTACACCAGAGCCGGCGAAGGTGTCAGCAGCAATCCGGTTTCTTGCACTACCGAAGAAAATGGTGAGTTTTTAGCATTTTTATCCAAAATTCAATCATTTTCCCCTGTAATCGAGAATATTTATTTATAAAAATCACAATTTTCGGTAGTTTGTCATAAGAACGTGTGTCGAAAGTTGCAATTTTCAACATTAAATATTTCCATTTCTAAATGGTGTAGTCAATGTTCTTTAGACAATTTGCAGCAGCTTTTTTTCATCATCTTGAGCCCGCAAACCATTTTGTATGTTAAAAAAACTACAAACAGACCAATTAATGAAAATTTTGACAAAATTGAATTGACAAATCATGCCAAAATGTTTATGGTCCATTTGGGAAATGTAAAAATTTATAACGTGGAATTTGGAGTAGAAGTTTGGAATTTTGTGATGGTAAAAAAGTTTTGACCTTTAGAGTCCAAGCTCAAAGGTGGCAAGGCAAAAAGCGGTGTACGCGTGGTCGTTTCACCGAGCACGTAGTACCCATCGGGATAAATAAACTAGGCAATAGTTTGCGCGTTTTCCCATAGAGCTCGAAAGCACGAGCAATTTAATCCTGTTGCGGTTTTACTCCGAGTCAAAACATTTCCAACATTTGCATCAACGTATTTTGCTCCTTTTCCCTCGTGGCAATGTGTACTTAGCCGAGCGAGTGGGACACTCGGTAGTTTACATACACCAGTAACGTCTATCGAGAAATGCGTTTATCATTACGGACTCTTGAAGCTCTTGAGCATAAAATAGCTCGACGAGAGAATATGTCGCTGTTCCTTTCCTAAGAGAAAGACCAGTATCGAGAGCATAACGACGTAACTGTCACTTTAACGCCTTTCTCCGTAAGCCCTTAAAACGAGAATCGCACCAGAAACTAAACTCGTAAAAAACTTACTCTTTCACCATAAACGAGACTTTGCTGCCCTCGTCAAATTCTCCAATGAAATTCATTCTTCGTCATAACTGTCTTTATATTTACGACTTGAAAATGCTTTTGTCATTTCTAACCTACACGTTTCTTGTACATTTTCTTTTGCCATTTTCACCCTCGCCTTTCGTCATGTACATTTCTTCTTTGCTCTGACATGGATCAAAGATTTTTGTCATAAATGACCCCAATTTTCAAAACTTCACATCTCCGGTAAAATTTTACGATAATTTCTTTTCGTTTTTTAATGCAGGATCACGTGAGCCTGGAGCAATTTTGCTTGAAGTGAAAAAATTAGTAAAAAATGTGGTAAAACGATAAAAAATGGGACGACGAAGGGCATGGAATTTAAAAGGTTACCGTTCAAGGGTTAAAAATTCTATTTGTCATGGTCAATTATTCACGAATACTTTCTTGTCCTTGTTTTTTCTTGTGTTATGGTCCCCTGGAGTGTTTCCTGTACAGCGACCAATCTCTAATGCACTCCGCGCTGCACTTGCATCACGGCCACGAGAACTGAAAACATTTTTCACGTTCTGACCTTTGTTTTCTCGAGTTTTCATTCTCTCTGCTATGCATTTACTTTTCGAGGCGGAAATTGAGGGCTGAACACAATTTTGCTTTTATTTTTTGACGAGCCAGTTCCCGACGCTCCTGAAAAGGTGAAGGCAGTTTCGAGCGCGGAAAATGCGGTCGTTATATCGTGGTTGCCTCCAAAGCGACCGAACGGAATGCTCACGAAATATACAGTTTATATTCGAGCACTGGATCAAGGCCAGGAAGTTAAGATCATCAAAGGTACCGTCGTAGCTCAGGAACTTCATTACGATGCCGTCGGTCTCAAATTACGCGAGTCTTACGAGGCTTGGGTTACAGCATCGACCAAAGTTGGCGAGGGACCTCGCACTTCTGTCATCAAACTTCAACCAACCACATCCAGTAAGTTTTCATTCCTTTCGCTTTAAATTATTCATACTTTTCTACAAAAATCCCTAAACACTCTCACTGAGAATCAAATTTTGTCAAAAAATTTGCATATTTTGTTGAACACGGTAAACTAAATATTTCACGCGATAATTTCAAAATTTTCGTTATTTTGACAACATTTTTCATTTCTAACGGAACTGTCAGCAAAATTTACTTATTGCTCGCTGCAATGATAACATTTTTCAAAGAATTTCGGAAATGAATGTGACGCCGTAATATTTAGCGAATGGAAACCTTATTACGAAAGTTGTAAATCTGTGTGTTTTAAAATATTTTTATTATTTTTACGATTCACGTTCGTGTCTCGATTATCAATTACGAAGAATTTCATCATTTGAGAAACTGCCTCGTGACTCTTGTACGCAGAACGAGACGGAAATTTTATTCTCAACGTGTACTTTACGTGATAAAATCAGCGAAGAAAAATCGATAATTCAGTCGTACAATCCTGGCCATTTATTCGGTTATTCCTGCAGGAAAAATAATACCTCGGACTTGGAAGGATTTATAAAACTTTGCCTATATTCTCTAGCTGGACTTTGTAAAATCCATAATTTTATTAGCCCGCGTACATCACGCGCGTCGTTGACACGAAATTCCTTTTATTTCGGAGGAGAAAAATGCATTTCGCGCGAGTTGAATGCCCTCGCGGAAATTTCCTTATATATTTCAATCTTTACGGAAACATTGCGGCCGGATGGAATCGCCTGCATTAGCAGCAATTTTTTACAATTACTGCTGCTGTCCCGTTCCTGCTCGCGCCTCGCAGTCTTTTTTTTCCCTCGAGCATCAATCGGCTCCTTTGTTCGTGGTAAAGTTTCAACCCCCGGGAAAAAAGGCTGAGGCACCAGCAGTCCCGGAAAATGGGAACATCGAGAGGAAAAAATAATGAACAATCTTGTTGGAGTTTATTCATCCACGAATTCTCACGCACCAATAACTTTTAAGGATATTGGAGTACCTATGAAATTTGTTAATATTAATTCGTCGATAAATAACTCCTCAATCGCGATGAAATGTGCACGTGACCTCGTGAATACTTCATGTAAAAACGTACCAAATTTTCAGAATTCCATCGTGAGGACCACTTTAAGGGTTGAAATAAAAAATGATGAGAAAATTGTGAAAATTTAGTACGTTTTTGTATCAAGTATGTGTGGGTCGTGTGAAAAATTTACGACGATTAGGAAACTCGTTATTGAAAACTTTGCATTTCGCGTTAATAATCATTTCTTAAACAAATACAAAAAATATTTAGTAATGAAATTCGTTTCGTTTTCGTTGCTTTCGATATTTTGTAGACATTTAAAAATTGAGAGGTCACGAAGAAAACTTTTCTTCCGGCTCCATCAATTGCTGAACTCGACATCTTGCTGCATCAAGAAAATTCACTTTTTCTTTGATCCTTCAATATACATAAGCACTTGATTGCTGAGACCGGAGTGATTGGATACTGAATTGAAAATAAAGTAATTTCTTCTTAACAATGTGCCTCGAAGTTCGGAATTTTAGCTCTCGAAAAGTACGAGGCATTCAGCAGTACCAACGATGCCTCCGAACCTTTGGATCTGGTCCAAATTTCAAAAATGCATTAATTAAATATTAATCCTTTGAAAAATTGGCGAGGGTCGTTTGCCTCGGTATTTAGTAGTTTTTTCGACTCCTCGTCGAACGCGTCAGTGTCCAATGGATTGTTTTGTATTTTTAGGCGAAAGAAACGTCATTTCAAATCTCCACGATGCTGGAGCGATTTCGACGTAAAATTCCGTCTACAAACAATGTATTGTTATTCTTATCATAATTATTTTCTGAGGTTCTTTCGCATTTAGTAAAGTCGAAAGGTATATATAGAGCGTGACGCGTTTCTCGTTAAAGAGAGACGCGTTGCAACGGCAAAGACCCACTTTCTTATTCCCCCGTTGCGAGGCATGCTTGCTCGCTGCTCCAAGTCAGTTTCCCGGACAGGGAAAAGGTAAATACAAAGCGTTAACGAGCAGTCGCACCAGATATAATGCTCCTTTTTTTCATTCTCAGTTTCAATTCAAAAGAGCCCTCACGCTTCGTTTCCGAGTGTATCTTTAGCGTTTGGGGACTGTTTCTTCTTCTCTTTCTCTTTTTCTCTGTCTCTTTAATCATGCGAGAGGAACCCTCCAAGCGTCGTTGACGCGAGAATAAAAAAATCTCGAGTACTTCATTTCTTCGCGAAACTTTTCAAAGCAAATTATTTTCTTATTTACTCCGAGACTCGTCAAAAAACTAAAATATCTCCAGTTTCTTTGCCTTTGTTTCGCTATTCACATTCCTACTCATAGAATTTCATCGATCTATTGGGGGAAAAAAAAATCCTCCATTACCAATTACCCGAGAAACCGTATAATTATTAATTAGTTATATGGAGCAATGATTTCAATTAGTTCCAGCGGCTATTGTATCCTTTGGCGTACCGGTTATAACGCCGTGGCGAGTCGACGTTAATCTCGCTTGCCTCTCTGTTGGCGTACCATTGCCAAGCGTCGAATGGCGTCACGGCGACGCCAAACTACAGAAACATCAGAGGTGAGCGTCCTGATAATCAAATTTCTTTTCCTATTACCTACCATTGCATTACGTTAGAAAAAAAAACTTGTTTCACGTTTTTTTCTCCTTTACTTTGCGATTATCAAATCGCAGTGTGGCGAAAGAAACTTTTTTCTCAATCAATCGTCGGCAGCTATGAAATATTAATTTTAATTGGCTAAAAAATAATGAATTAAACTCTTGAATTTTGCATTCGTCGGTATCAAACTTGACGTACAACGGTTGTGAATTTTTTCTTAAATTATTAACGTATCGGTATCACAAAATTATTTCATAAGTTGCAAAAAAATGAGTTTAGGATTTTTCTTGAAAAACTTCGGCTCATAGCCGTTCTGGTTATTTGCAAAAAAAAATCCTGAATACACTTTTTTGCAACTTATTAACGAAATGCGACTTCAATTTACACGCGTTCAAATGGGGAAATAAAAAAAATGTAAATTAAATATCTCAAATTCTAAACGTCAGAAAAATTTTCTTCATTACAATTTCGGCGCCGAAACCGTTTATACGAAATCAGCAACGACTTCGTAGAAACGGATTCTCGACGAAACATCGTTGCAGCCAATATTAGTTTTCTCGTTAAAAACTCGATTTTCCCTCTGTTAAGATACGAAATTGGACCTGACAGCACATTGACGTTGCGAAATGTACAGAGAACCCAGGAGGGCAATTATTCCTGCCACGTGAAGAACAGTCTCGGCTCAGACGAGATAGTCTACACTCTTCAAGTACAAGGTAATGTTTGTTTTACGAAATATTAAAGTTTCGATCGATTCAGTGTCTGAGAACAAGACCAGCCAATCATCAAGACTGGCCATTTATCAGTATCCATCCCTCATTACGTCTCGACTTCGTTTGACTAGAAACGAAACAGATGAACCTGACAAATTCGATATGCAAACGATGTGGTTTACGAGCCTGTGTGGCTCGGTCCCCGATATACATCTGCATATAAACGGAGTACAGAGCTGGGCACAAAGGTCTCTTAATCGATAAGCCTCGAGGCTCTTGGCTACACAATTTTGTCTGCGAATCGTGCGTGATAACTCTCAGAAATATCCAAAGCTAATTGTTTTACGAACTGCGAGCGAAGTAACGAAACTTGCAATATCGAGTTATCGATTCTTTTTTTTTCGAGGCGAAATTGTTGGTTGCCATCAAAAGCTTTTTTGTGCAGGGATTCGATACAGAAGGACGCGCCTGTTCCATATATTTATAGGGAAGAATAGGGGGACGTACACAAACGCTTCAAGTTGATCGGTAGAAAAATCTCTTGAGCCACGGGAAATCCTCTCCGAATACCACCTCTCGACTAACTTAGATTACGAAAGTTTCATCGAGCCAGTCACGCGTACGCCAGGACAATAATGAACAGACACACTGTACATATATAGAAATCTTTGGAAAGATGTACGTTGACTTATATCGTGACGAATTTAGATGCGATATCAGACCGAGCGCGAAGCAAAGATCCTCGTTTCGCTTATCTTTCTTTGTCTGAAATTTTGTTGAGCACGGTGAACTAAATATTTTTGGATAATTTTGACAATGTTTCTCATTTCTATCGGAACTGTCGGAAAAATTTACGATAAATATACTCGATTAAATGCTGAAAGGGCCTCGTTCTCAGATTTTCCGATAAAAAAAAAGACTTTTGGAAGATGCTGCGTTGGTATATATAAGCGGACGATAGACGGATGAGTTTGTGGGAGATTTGTAATTGGGAAACTTTGTGTGCAAAGTTCCTCCGACTCCACCGACTCTGTTGGCCACTGGTACGACGATGGACGCCGTACAGTTACAATGGAAACAAGGGGATAATGGTGGGGCGCCCATCAAAGGTTTCGTGCTTGCTTATCGACGTGAATTCGCCGAGTGGGAAGAGGTAATGCTCGATCGTCGAGCAAATACTCATCTCCTTGGTGGTTTGCAATGCGGCACCAAGTATCAGTTCACGTTGGCCGCGTTCAATCGTATTGGCAGTGGTAGCGCCAGTCAGACTGTTACGGCAAAGACCAACGGCTCTAAGCCACTTGCTCCGGCAAAACAGCACCTCATCAGGATTAATGCGACTTCGGTTCTCTTGGAAATGGCCACTTGGCAGGACGGTGGCTGCCCAATTTTGTACCTCGTCGTCGAGTACAGGAGGCTGCCCGGAGACTGGTTATTGGGTAAATTCATTTCATAACTCGAACCTTCCTCATTCCTTAAGGTTTTTCTTTATATAGGGCTCTTTCTACATTTTGTATAAACGTTTTTGGCACCGAAACTAATAGTTTTCTCCTACGAAGAAAAATTTCTGCCATTTAGAACTGGAGATATTTGATTTGCAATTTTTAACAAGTTGCCAAATAATGTATTTAAGATTTTTTTTTTGCAGAGAGCCAGAAAGGCTACGAGCCGAAATTTTTGAAGAAAAATCCTAAACACATTTTTTTTCAACTCATAAACGAGACGCGACTTGAATTTACACGCGTTTAGATGGAAAAAGTTAAAAATTGGAAATGAAATATCATAAATAAAGTAATTTTGTGATAGTAATAGATTCTCATCACTATAAAATCATAAAATATGAACTTTTCTGCAATTTTCCGAATCGAGGGTACGATGAAAATCGTATTCGGGCTCGTCGCGTCTTTCTGAGATTATGATCAATGTATTGCCGACTAGAATTCGTGAAAGTGACGGAGAAGAGTAAAGAAAAAAGTAAGAAAAATATGTTTGATAATTGAATTTCGCTTAAACATTATTTGTACAGTTTCCAACAACGTTTCGCCGCAGTCGAGGTTTCCGATAGTGGATCTGCAGAGCGGAACTAGTTACGAATTGAGGGTAACCGCTTACAACAATGCTGGTTCGACGCAGGCCGAATACTTATTCAGCACGTTGAGTTTAACGGGAAACACAAGGATTTACGGAAATCCGACTCACGTGAGCGAGGACACGCCATTGTATTTGGATCCGCAGGTGCTCGCGCCAAGCGTAATATCGGTCGTGGCAGTTATTTTGGTCGTTGGCGGTGTGTGCTTTTGCCTCAGAACACGTGAGTAAATTTTTCCAGTCCAGATATCGAAAAAACGTGGCAAAGCATAAAGTTGACAAACGGAGAGAAAACGAGAAGAAAATACGTTTTCTTTGTCCGAGAAAAGCGGGAAAAGTCGGTAAATTGTTGAACCGCATTGCTGCGAGTTGGACCAGAAAACCAGACAATATCTGGGTCATTCGGAACAAAAACTTGATATGAAATGAAATGAAGAAAAAAAAATGGCAAAATATTGTTCATTCGCGATAATTAGGTCCTCGAGCCAAAGTTCACCCGATAATTCTATATAAACGAGCCGGAGAACCAAAACTCAATTTGCATGTAAATTGCCTCTCGTTTTCTCACCGATATAAACATACCAACGCCATGGCCCACTGGAATTAACAAAAGCAGCCTTCCACCGAGTGGATGAAAGGTCCAGAGTCAATTGGAACTGCGTCAACAATAATAACACAAAAATAAATACAAACAATAAAACGCATTTCTCTCTCTCTCTCTTTTTTTGCTGCAACGGCAGATCCAGGACGAACGAGAGCCTCGAACGATCCCAACTCACAGAATCAGGCTGCTCTGGATAATAAACACAACATGGAACAACGGGAACAATATTATGCGACTGTAAGGAAACCTGGCACCCAATCACCTTGTCGCGAGGTGAGCGCCCTGGAACGCATTCCCGAATATTCCGAAGACATTTATCCGTATGCAACATTCCATCTTCCCGAGCAGGAAAATCTCTCAGCCAATGCCAGCAGACACGCTTATTTTTACGAAAGAAGCGAAACAATGTTACAAGGCGCTCAGGTATTGAACAAATTTTACATTTTAAATCATTTCCATCGTCTAATTTGGAGCGTAGAATTAAATTTTATCTAAAAACGTTGAAAGATTTTGATCAACACTCAATATTTCTGGATAATTACAAAATTTTCGTAATTTTTACAATATTTTTTATTTCTAACGCAACTGTCAGCAAAATTTATTTGGTATTCGACCAAATATCGATCTTTTCCAACAAAATTTTATTTTCCGTGTTGCTCCCTCGTGCGAAATTTTAATTGCTCTCCTTATTCGGTGTAATTGGGATTTCAGTGCGACGTCGATCAGTACATGAAAGTCCGCGGACGTTCAAGACGCAAATCAAAATCATTCAAGTCCGAGTCCGAGGAGTATGACACTCTTGGGTCGGACAGTGATACAGAAGTGGGTACGAGCAGTCGTACAGAATCATCGAATCATCTCGACGACTCGGGACCTGCCTCTATAATCGCACGCTCACCCGGACCGAATTCGGGCCCGCTACGCGGTAGAGAACAAAGACTGGCCCTTTTCCCAAGACCGGTTCATCATAGTAAGTTAGTATTCGGTCTTTCTGTGTTTGCATCTCAATTAATTAATCAATCATTAAAAAAAAAAAAACAAAAAATCACATTAAAATTGACATCTCAATTCGACTAATTGACTCATGATCAAACGATCTATATCGATCTTTCCTTTTTTTCTCCTTTTCCTCAATCAACTCTCGTCCAAAATTCCTCTCCTGGTTTTCCACTCGCTGCTTCTCAGATGTGCTGTACCACACCCACGAATCAAGTACATCAACCGAGCCGTCACCAATTTCTGAGAGGAAAACGTTCCCCAGGCCGGAGAAGCCAAGGTACGCAAATTGCGAAATATATTCTCAATTAAGAATTCATCCGACAGTCTTTTACTTGATAAAGCTGATCCTGAATGCATATTCAAATGCTGAACGGTTTTTTTTTCTTCTCGTAGCCTCAATATTTCCATTTTGCCGTGTCAAATTGTTCTCAGTGTCGAAGCCTGCGATCGCGAAATCCCGAAACGTTGAAATTTCATAAAATGATGTTTTTTTTTAAACTTGAAATATTACCCAAGAGTCCGCCAGGCCCGTCGATCTTAATTAAAAGTTTTCATTTGAATATAAAATTAGAAAAATTGGAAAAAGGATAAAAATAGCGTTAAAAATATTTTTTTTAGCTCATCACTGTGTCTGACACGATCTTTTCTGATGTATTGAAGGAGTCGTGGGATGACGCCCGAGATGACGATCGAGAGTGGTCGGTTGACGAGTCAAGGAGTCGTCCGAACGGGTTCGAAATTGTCGGACACGGAGATATCGACGCGGCCGTACTCGACGAGTCCGTCACCGAGTCATCCCTCGGTATCGGTGAATCGTGCCCGAAAAACATTAACCGGCGGAGCGCAGGTGAAAAGAGAGTCCACGAGTCGACGCTCGGTCGAGTCTTTGTGTTTGCTGAGCGAACAGCAGCAGCAAAAACAAAAGCAACAGCAACATCGGTCGAACAAAGTTGGCCGGAGTATTCAAGGAAACCTGGGATACGATGATTCGTTGCCTCGCGAGAGGAACGAAGATTGGGGCAGCGAATTGTCAACCCTTGAGCTCAAGCCACCCTCCGGATTCAGCGATGCCCACGAAATGAGCGAAGCCGAATGCGACATCGACATGAAACTCAAATTACAACGCAAACGACCTGGCCCCGTTTGCAACTCGTTGTCAAAATCACCCAAAGACTTTACCATCACTGTCTAAATGTACTGAATGTTCGAGACTAATTACCAAAAATTAATATTACACCGACACACACTCATACACTCACAAATTATTCCATATGCGCTAAGATCGAAAAAAAAAAAACACGAAAAACGAATACAGAAACTCGTATTTAAGCGATTTAACGAAAAAAAGAAAAAAAAACAAACGTTTACGATCCGAAATTATTTAGAACACAACGACTGTCTCCGAGTAACGACGATATTTACGCTCCGTGTACAATAAAGACGTATTTTTTTAGTAAATCATTCATTTCGCCTCTTTTCCAATTTTCACATCCCATTCTATCGAAAATCCTATCGGAATTTTGTCGGAAAGATGAAAATTTGTGGAAATTCTCGTGTCCAATCGACGATTCAGTAAGGAAGCTCCAAGATTTTCTGCTCAACTCGAAACCGCAAGCTCAACTTTCGACCGTGTCTGCTGTTAATTTCCTGTCAATCATTGATCAATTAATTATGCAAAAAAAGAAGAAATTTTGAGTGGAATAAAAATGGTCGCAGAGACAAGATCAATAAACAGTTTATTACATCGATTTATGATTACAATAACTCAATATCATGCCGGACTGGACTGGCAGGAGACGTTATTATGTTGTTTTGTCGTCGATTGTGATATACAAACGTAATTTAAAGGGTTTTTGACGACGCGATGATTCGTAGCCAGAAGTGTATTTGGTTGGTGAATGTTTGTGTGTGATCTGAGTTGATGAATTGTTGATATTCGTTTGTATATAAAATGGGAATACGCTTAACCCGGAATCTACGAAATCCGAATAGTATCAAGTGCAACACTTTTGTGACGCTTGTGCATTTCGAACGATGAAATATTTGGGCATCGAAAAACGATTTTCCTCGACGTTGTGTTTCGTTACGAAGATTTTTTTCCTTCTCGAATTAGAATTTTTCTCTAGTTTTACAGTAAAAAAGACACGCACCAATTGATTCTTTTCGAAATGATAATTTTGTCACGTCAATGCTCGTAATTTCTTTAGGCGGAGGAATCGTTTTGTCTTTTCATTCGTTTTTTTTTTTTAATTCTTCAATGGCTCGATGGTGGTCGACGATTTTTATTTTTCTATCTCTGTGACGTTTACACCGAAAGCCACACATGGAGCAAATTACAACCCTTTCTCGTTTACATGTATATTCGATACATATCGTGATTTTTTTTTTCATAAATACTGTACAGCGACGATTCGTCCGTCGCTCATCAATATCGTTTATTCTTTTCCCTCTGTTTTTACTCTCTTTCATTACTTTTGTTTTTAATTCATTAATCTTGCAATATTTAATAGCTTTCTGTGTTTTAATCTGTTATTATTTCTTTCTCTTGTTACAAATAATTTCCTATAATGGTAATAATAATAATTCTCTAACGATAAGATTAGTTTCATTTTGTTATTCGTTTGTTTTCTCTTCTTTTCTCCCAATCGTCGTTTGTCTGGTGTGCTTCGCTTTTTGTTCATCATATATTTTAAATCTATATCGGATGTTCGCATGAATATTTACAATGTCTATGTACAAATACTGATTGGAATGGCAAAAATATTTGTCGTCGCGTTGACATGCAGCGGCAGACACGCGCCGCGACGCGCGATGTTCGTTCAATTAAATCGTGTAATTATCTCAGTGAATTATAATTTTATTCGCTCTCTCGTTCTTTCTCTGTGTTTTCTCCGCGCAGCTGTAAACGCAAAGTTTTTCGGGCGTTTTTCAAGTTCCCCACACAACGCAAAAATCATTCTATGAATTTTTCGTTTTTCCTTCACGCAATTCATGATGGAATTTGTGTCTCCGGCAATTAATGAATTCTCGTGACTTCGATGTACCGCGGTGAAGAGCCTCAAGCTCGTGAGTATTTTAGTCTCATTTTCTATTTGATTTATAGTTTTTTGTTTGTTTGTTATAAATTAACTCGTTTTTCTCTCAAATTCGAGACGATCGTTCGATGTAAAAAAAAGGACAATGGCGTTGCTGAGAGGTATGAAAAAATGGCATGTGTGTACGTATACTTTTTATATATAGAATCTCGGTTCGGTCGAGAACGACGCAGTCCGCTGGAGGCTCAAAAGTTTGAAGAACTCGTGCACGTGTTGCTTTTTATCAAGTTTTCACACCTAATTTTAATTCCTTACGTTATTTTTGTTGTTTTTTTTTCTCTGTTGTAATGATAGCTTAGGTTTTAATTGGTCGGCAAGATACTGTAAGAAAGACAGATTGAGACAGAGACAAAGAGTGTGTAGAGAGGCCTTGCCGTGCATTTCGCTGTGTGGATGAGTTCGCTGTGTGTGTCATATTTTTTCCTAATTTTCCTTTTTGTCTGTTAATTTTCCGTTTCCACAGGGACGGCTCGTTTTTTGTTTCTTTTTAAGTGTCATTCCTTATCAAATCCTCTTTTTTCTACCCTGAACGTCGGATGTGACGTATCGAAAGATTTCTTTTTATTCCTTACGAATTTCCTTAGACCGTTTTCACTTTTTTCTTTGTCAACTCGTGATAACTCTCGATTTAACGTCCTAGTAAAAAAAAAAAAGACAATTTTAATCTCATTTACTGGTTTTTTTCGTTTCTTTTCCATCGTGCCACGTCTTATCGAATTAAAACTACCCTCGAATTTCTTCCCGCCTTTTCATCTCTTCGTTAGTCTGATTGTGATTATTTGCTGGTTTCATCTTCGATTGTAATCCGTAGTTAGTAATGTAATAATTAAATTACATAGTCCATCGATTACTACGTCAAACATACAGTTCTAAGGATTTACAACTGTCGGCCAAATATTCCTCTTTCGTCCTTCTAAAAGCCACTTTCTCACTTTACACTCCTTCCCAGATTTCTCTGGTTTTTCGTATTCCAATCCGTCAGCGTTCGCGTCACAGGACTAAATTTATTCTTCCGTTTGACAGAGCAAAAGAAAAAGCAACTTTGGATAAATTTGCGGAATTATTTTATTTTTCAGTGCGGCAAATTTTGTCGATCAAAGTTGACGCGAACGCTGACAATTGAACAAGGAAATTTCAAAATTAAGTCCCGCCTGAAGCCTCATTTCTTGGGTTAACATTCGACATACTCGCGTTTTTTCTCACAGATTTCTTTTTTGCTCCTAAACATTATACACTGACTAGAATCTAATACATTTCTCTCTATACACATCTAATTCATTCGGCTTATATGCGATATATACATATGTATATATTATCGTTATAATTAATATTATTTATCAATTATAATTATTAATAATATCATAATTTGGATTATAATTGTTACAGTGAATATTCTACTTTAGCGTAATAATACAGCGCCGAGTACGGTGGGTTTTACTGACGTCGAAAATAGCGTTAAGATAGACGGAGAATTTCAGTTCGGAATTCCAATTAACATTAATTTCGTTTTCATTGAAATTTAATGATCATTTTCGAAATAATAATTCGTAAAGTTCAAGGATTACTCGCTACGTGCACCAACTCTATTTTAATGTAAGAATGGAACAATTGGCCTAAATGATTTCAAGTCGAATTTATTATTTATCAAGATGTTTAAGGCAGTTACGAAATTGCGAATAACTTTTGCTAATTATATCTGAGGCTTTTAATTCCAATTCAACTATTGAAGAATCGATAATCGTTGTGCCTCGTTTTTGTTGCTACAACGTTGTTTTTTTTTTTTTTTTTAATCTCATTCCGAATTTTTCTCACATTTATCTCACTGGCTATTTTTTCGATTTATTTACCATCACTTTCCAGTCATTCAATGGTGTTTCTACAAGTGGCTTTTTTCACGACAGATCAACACATTTTTACACAGTCAATTTGTCATGAAATACGACCTTTTATAGATATTATAATTTTTTTATATATATATTTATTTATTTATATTTTTATATTTATGTAATAATCTTGAATTCCAATGGGCACGCGAGGAGAGCCCAAGGAATAGTGATTTCTCTTTAAATTTTTTATTACTCGACTATTTCCTCACAATTTCAACATTTCTTCATCCCTGTCTTGCTCTCTTTTTCTTTTTTTAATTATCCATTCCGATTAAATTAGTTCTAGTAGATGTCGAACGCACTGGAGGGATATTTAACGTTATTTATTAAAATTCTTTACTTTTCTTTCATACGTACAACGCTTTCTACTATACTTTCTACTTTGTTTCGATTCTCAGATCGAACTTGATTTTTTTTTTATCAAAAACTTGCTCGATCGTATGGGACAGTCATTCAACATGTTTGCACCAGGAGTATTTCACCGAAAGAGTACGAATAAACAAGAAATTTCGAGAAAAAATCCAAAAAATAGATGGCAAACTCGTTTCCCTAATTTTTGGATAAATAAATTCCGGATCGTTGGGTTTTTTTTGGGTAAATTTGACGTTCAATCCGTTAAACAAGTTTGCGCTTTTTAAAATACAGCGATTTTGGGACTTTGATTCACGCAGTTCTATTATTTTTGTATTTATTATATTAATCATTATTTTTACGGTTATTATTGTTGTTGTTGCTGCTGTTTTTGTTGTTTTTCGAGATTTATACATTTTACACAAAACGACGTTACTTTAATTGTATTTGAGAAAGCATAAAAATTTTCAGTCTTTACAGGCACCGTCACGTTGGTGCATCGATAGATGAAGCGTAGAATTTTGTTTATTTTTTTATTCTTGACGCGCGAATCATTGCTGAGAAACGAAGTGATGAATTTTTGAAAAATGATGTTTCGTTGAATGTGCGAGCTAAGAAATTTGCTTTAGCGAGGAAGACAATATTATTTGAAATTTATTCGATTCCTGTTGTGTTGTTTAATGTGTGTCGAGTAATTTGCATTTTTCGGTCTCGTACGAAACAAGAAATTGAGTGAAAATTATCGTATAGTTGGCAGTGAGTCCTAGGCCAGCGAATCTTCAATCTTCCCTTTAAAATGGCTGAGCAATTGGATAATTGAGGACTTTCGTCTCTTTCCTATGGATAATATACCGAATTTTGATTCTTATGGTTTTTTTTTTTTTGTAAACCGATCGATCGACACGAATTCCGTCCTATTTACATTTTCTCCTTTGCCAAATCCTCGACGTTCTCAGTGGGAAAATAAAATATCTCAGTTTCAAAAAGAAAAAAACTTTTTTCTCGTTGACCGAATCATTTGTAATCTCGAATATTCACAATAAATTTTCGAAATCTCTTTGAAAGATCGTTTGCTAAATTGATAAACGTTTTTTTTTTGCCCAGTTATTTTAGCCGAGGCTCCGAAAACTGGGCAATTACAAAATATCGATTACAATAACTCAGGAAATATTGTAGTGGCCGGAAAAAAGGATCGATGGAGAAAAAAAACGTCAAAAGTAAAAGTCTATAACAATATTTATTGTTAATAAAAACTTGCTACTTAAAATTATCTCCGTAGCCACTGAAACGCGATCGTTGTGTAGCCGTTGGTAAACGAGGGGAGTCCGCTTCCCAGTGAATTTCAATCTCACTCCGTGAGATACTTGGTTACAAAAAAAAAAAGCAAAAATAAGAGATAAAAAAAAATATTGTTCCATTTTTTTCGGTGAATCCCGATTAAAAAAATTCAGTCTATATCGAATCGACGTATGTAAAAACTTGCTCCCATTCGACGCGAAAAAAATGAACTTGAACGACAATGGGAAAAAATTCCTCGAGCCAAAGAAGATTTTACTCAACAGTTGTGAATGACGCTCGGAAAAAAAAGGATTGAACAACAATAAAAAAAAAAGAAATAGGCGAAAGACAAAATTACAAAATCCTTCACTATTATGTACACAAATTCTTTGTTTTTTTTTTTTAACGTATTTTTTTTTCTTCCGTCATACACGTTTTTGCTTGTATATCGTTTTTCGTGGTTTTATTTTTTTATATACTCGGCTATCGATACGCACATTAATACCTAATTCTTTGGCAACTAGGTTCGTCGGATGGTCCATTAAATTATTTACAATGAAAATATACATAATTATTAATAATGGACAGACGAAAAAAAACGTTTGAAATCGTTTATCTTGTCTGCTATTATTATTTTCGTTATGGACTAGGTGGACGACGAGTCGTCGTCGTAATCTCCGATGTTTTTCGTTTTTTTTTTTTTTATCAACCTGTCGAGAGCAATAAGAGTGAAAGAGAAAATGGCGCGTATTAAAAAACATGGCGTTTTGAACGTTTGATTGGTAAAAGTGAAAAAAGTGAGAGTAAAAAATGAAAAATAAAGAGATTTGTCGATCGAAACGACTCGGATTATTACAAAAATGTCTCGTCGTTGATTCTCGCCAGTTTGTTTTCGTCCGAACGACCGTTATCGACGTTTTTCATAACGATTCGTCACACGTTGTGTCTTCCGCTCGATAACAAAGTCGTCGGATTTCGATGCTCTTGAAAATGTTGGTAAAAATGGCCGCAACTGGTTGGTGGGAGGTAATTCGATTCGACCGGATACTCCGAGCGTCTCAAATGCCCTTGCGAATCATCAGTCTGCAATGAAAAATGCCTCCATCATTGTGGAACTATTCCGCAAGTTGCTTCCATTCCCTCGGGTGGTATTCTCATACTTCCATTGGTGATGTAACCATTGGCATCGATCGTTATTTGCTCCCCCGTGTGATTCGAATAGTTCTGATTTCTCAAAGGTATCGTTGCTCCGTCGTTCATAATGTGATCGTCGTAGTCAGCGCAACCGTCGATCGTCGTGCAACCGCGCTCGTTGTTAATATTGTTCATACGATTCGACATGGCGTAATCCTGGTGCACGTATTCTTCATCACTCGCCGCTGTCATACTCCCGTAATCTCTTATCGTTCCCATTTTCGATGAATAATCCATTTCCACTCGTTGCACCGCCTCGATCGTATCGTTTATCGAACAATTCACGTGCCCGTTCGCCATTATGTAGAGATCCGGCTCCACTCGAGATTTCGACGACAGCACTGCCTCCAGGCACTGGTATATCAACACGTAATCCTCCTGAACAAAACACAACCGTACGCTTTTTTACATTTTCATCATTTTCCATATTAAAACGAGCCCGGGCGACTTTAAATCCCTCCCGACCCTTTTTTTTCATCGTTATACCGAATCTTTGACTAATTTTTTCATTTCAATTGAAATTGCCGCATTTTTCATCAAAAAACGAAGAGAATCCAGCCCAAGTTGAACGTTTTTCGTGAAATTTTGCCGGAGATATACAATTTTTGTGATTTTAACGTGTCAATTTTTGCATTTGCCAAAAATACGAATCGCTACAGTCAATTCTTCGCTGCCAAAGATTTTACCGAATAAAAAATTGCGCGTTTGACGAGTAAAAAAACGTGTTTCGTACCTTCGACCTCATAATTCCGGGTCTCTTCATGTACAACAGTTTTGCAAACATGTAAATGTCAGCAGACTTTTCAAACTCCAGTTGCTTCATCAGTGTCGTCATTAGAATAAATAGACCAGCTTCTATTCCGCCGTATCTGAAAAAAAGAAACAAGGACAAACAATTTTTTAAAAACCGTTATCGATATTTCATATTTTTTAATATTCATGTAGAATTATATTACGAAATTTATCATTTTTCGGATCGTGTATTTTTTTTTCGTACCTGTCCATCACGACGATCGGGCCGTTCTGATAATCCCTGTGAAAGTCTTGAATAATATCGAGAAAAGCTTTGGGATTGTTGTTGTGCGGCCACAGGCCCGATTGCGTGACGGGGCCTTGTACGATTCTCGCACTGAGTTCATAATCGTCTTGTAACGATCTCACGACGATTTCACGGAGCACCACGCCACTCACGGTTTTTTTGACCCCGCAGAGATGAACCCGAAAATTGTCAGTGTTGAGTTCCTCTCCCTCGCCTGGCCAAAACTCCGGATAATCCTGGAAAGCCGAATAATTATTGAGCAATCGAGAACACCACGCGAGAAGAATGATAAATAAAAATAATAAACGCACCTCATCGCACTGCGTCAACATTACGACAGTTCTGGCATTGTGATCCCACATCATTTGCCAGAATTCTTTTATCGTGTTTTTCAGCGGATGCTGCGTCACGATAAATTCGCGATTTCTCTGGAAACCTAAAGTCAAACGTTTCCGATATTTAGAAGAGATTTTTCACATTTTCACGATCCGAAGCGACAATTTTTATCATTTAAAAGTTTCAATGTTGAGAAACAGAACGAAAATTTGAAAAAAGTGGAAGATTTTCATTTTTTTATGTATTTTTTAGGTCAATTGTCTGTGCAGGATGAAAAATAATTACCTGGAAACCATGTGGCGTTTATATAATCGCTGCCATCGATTCCGGCTTTTGGTGTGAGATGAACTCTCGCAGTTTCGATGGGGACGATCTCTGAGTTTCGATTTTTATTTGCGTTGCAAGCTTTCGTAGCTGACACCAAATTGAAATCTTTTGGTTTCCATGCCGTCACGAGCTGCGATAGAAAAAAAAACTCGTTGCAATTTTGCTCCGCGGTTGAATCACGAAAAGAGGACAAAAGTCTGTTTTTTGGTTACCTTGTATTGAGCCTCGAGACTGTTCCATGGATCAGTCTTGGTGTTGGACGAGACCAACATTTCCTGCACGTGGTGCAGCAAATTCTCGATTGGTATGTTCGTCTCTCCACTCTCAATTGCTTCTTGCAATGCGTCGTGAATGAAAATGTATTGCTCTTCGGTTTGCACCAACGAATAACGTTGCGTGCGTATATGCTTGAGAAAACCAAATACGTTTATCTCGTTTTTGCTCTTTGCTTGTTTGAGCATCGCGTCGATCACGATGTACGCTCCTGTGCGACCAACTCCGGCGCTGTTGATTAATTCAATCATATCCACAGTTTTTATCAATCGTGTCAAGGATTACAGCAAAAAAACGCAGTATCAAGAGACGTAAAATATCGATTTTTTCCCAGATCGTTAAGCTGGGGTCAAAAACTACCCCAGGCCCGTTCTCCCGTTTTTTAAAAAACGTTTTACCGAATTTTCGACTAATTTCTTGGGTCAGAGCAAAATTGCCCCAGGCTCACACGATCCTTCATTAAAAAATTGAATTTTTCAAAATTGGGCCCATTTGTGACCGCAGGTTATCGGAATTAATGAAAAAAAAATTCTAGGGTTTAAAAGAAACGATGTGATTTTGTTTTGTATTTACTGTCGATTTACCTGCAATGAACAATAATTGGTCCAGCGGCTGGTGGATTGGCGCTCGATGATTTGCGAATAAAGCTCAATACCGGAAGTGGATGATCGGGGACGCCGTGATCGGGCCATCCGGTGTAATGATACTGATAAACCGTTCTCTCGCCCACATTAACTCCATTTTTCTTCTTCTTAATCTGCTTCAATTCAGAATCATACTTCCGATTAAATACGAATGTTGATTCGAATCGAAATTACAAGTGGAATGAATTTGACCAACTCTGTTGAAAGAAAAATCAATACCTTTAGATGTCGAATGTGTAAAGTACGAATTGTGTACGTTGCCATTACGTCCTCTCGTAAAAGGCTCACTTGGATGTGACCGTAACTCTCGGTACCCTCTTTAGGCCAGTACATGTCGCATTTTGGCTGTAATTAAACGTCGCACAGATTACTCAAAGTCAACTTCAGATGGATACAAAATTTATTCTAATCTTTGGACTTTTAATTAGGTTTTAATTGTTTTACAAGTGTCGAGATGAAAATAAGATTCTAATTTTTATGTTTTGCAATTTTTTTTTTGCTCTTCCGAGCACAAATTCGTTCTCCATGTTTTTGAAACTTGATAATTCATTGCGACATACTCTTCCGCGTTCTACGAGGTTGGTGATCATGACGATGATGGACACACGTTGTTCCCAAACCATTTGCCAAAAGGTGTCGATCGTCGATGGCAAAGGTCCTTGGGTACCGATGTACGCGCGTGACCTTTGCCATCCATCGATGTAATTAGCGTTTATGTAATCCTGGCCTTTGTTCGGTGACCCGCCCGCGCACGACAACAATCTTACTCGAGAATGATCGTCTAGAAAATAAAAAACACACACACACAAATTGAAAATTTCAACGGGACCGAAAAAACTGCTGGTTACACTGACTCGGGCAAGAAATTTAGTAAATTTTGTTTTCGAATTGATGGGATTTCAAAAAATTTTAAGATCCGAGACGTTTTTTTTGTACTTACAGGCTATAATATTGCCATAACGATTTTTTGACTGATTTTCGGCGTGTTTGGAATTGTCGGCGAGATAGAGTTCCGTTTCTTTCGGGAAGAGTTCAAACTCTTTGCTAAAACCGATATCCCCGTCGGCGTGTAACGCCGCGACGTGCTGCACGAATCTTTGCACAGCAACCGCAGTTCTCTCTCCGTCCTGTTTGCTGTTTTCCCATTCTTGAAGAGTCGGCACGTTTCTCGGTGGATAATCAAGGAAGCAGTACGTTGTCTGGAAGCATTTTCTGAAAACGCGCCTGAGAGGCGGCCTAATTAGATTACCAAATTATTTTTTTTCTCAGGCAACAAAATAACGAAATTTTCACATTTTTATTCGTACGAAAATTCCCCACAGAACAGCGTGGATCATAAAATAATTCAAACCACCACGAAAATCAGGACAAGAATTTCATTTCTTCTTGTCTCAAACCGATAAAAAGTTTCTTTTTGCACGATTGTCAACTACGCAGAAAGAATATTCCATTCGATCAGTTTTAGAAATGAAAAATCATCAAAACTAACGATATTTGCTTAGCTGCTCGTATCGCAGTTATATACATTTTTTTTCTTGTTTGTTCTGTATCTTATCGTAAGGGTTCACCGGACGGGGCAACGTCTATGAATCTAGTTCTTAACGAGAACGAAAATGACGAAAAAAAATGTTGGAGAATCACGAAGAAAAGCAGAAAAATACTTTCAACGATAACGCGCGGTGAAGAAATGTTTATATAATTTTTTTTCAACCACACACACACACAAATTGTGTTTTTTTTTT
Organism: Diadegma fenestrale; assembly: GCA_037043255.1. NCBI lineage: Eukaryota > Metazoa > Arthropoda > Insecta > Hymenoptera > Ichneumonidae > Diadegma > Diadegma fenestrale. The sequence goes on from CM073313.1 coordinate 16,104,051, forward strand.
CACTCGAGAAAAATTTAATCGGGGATTTTTGATCAAGCGAACGAGATCCCAATGACAAAATTCATTTTCACCATCGTGATCACGAATCAGGAGGTTGTAAACATTTTTCAAAATATTTTCACTCGCTACGAATTTTCATGCACAAAATTCGACGAAATTTCGAAAAAAAAACTGATTTAATTTTTTTTTCCACGAGATTGTCTCTCCCGAATATTGCTCGTCGATGCTTGGAGAAAAAAATAATTGACTATCTTACGAAAGAACATTTCTAGCGTTATCGACGAAAGATCGCGAACCCGAGGGCGTCTCGTCCAAGCGTCTCATGACGACTGAACGCTAGAGCTTGTCGAAAAACTGAAGAAACTATGCGACAAAAAAAAAAGATAAAAAAAAGAAAAAGACACGAATAGGCCCGAAGGCGAGAAAGATTATAACGAAATCGTCGCTACTTCGTGAACTCTAAGACCAAACGATTTGTCAAGCCTTGTCAACGTTATCGTTTGTCGTTTTCGTGATAAGGTTTCAAGCCAATTGAGTAGGTCAGTGTATTTGTGAAATAAAACGGTCTTTCTCATATTCGATCCGCGTTTTTTTTTCATCCCCAATCGATGTTATCATCATCGTCTGGACTCTTTCAAAAAGCACTCGGACGTGTTTTCTTTTTATCTTGGTGAAAATACGTTTTTGCGAAGGCACGTTCGCCGCAACGTTTAGTCATAATATTAGAAAAAAAAGCATCGAGTGGATTCGAGAGAATTTTGCAAGATTCGTATTAAGAATCCAGCACAATTTCATTAAATAGTTGATTTTGAAGTCGAAACGAATCTCACCTCCACAAGATGAGCGCCGTAACGGCGAGCATAACGGCAAAACAGGCACAAATCATTCCGGCTATGACACCGGCGCTCAATTCATCGTTGCTTCGACGCATCAACGGAGGTGTTTTGTCGCAATTACGCGCGACTAATTGCGTTCCCGGAATGCTATAATTTCCTTGTATTATGAGATGACGTTTTATGTGGCTTCTCGTTGCGCCGGCTACCATGACCTCGTAAACGGTGTTCATTGTCAAATTCGGGATTGTTATCTGAAAAAAAGTCAACGGAATTTAGCATTCCATTAAATTCATTAACGAACGATGATTCATTCATTTTTATAGACATTTGCTGAAGAATTTTCAACGAGACGCGACTTTACACACGCGTTTAGATGGGAAAAGTTAAAAATGGGAAATTGAATATCTTAAAGTCTTGACGTCAGAAAAATTATCAAAAAATCCTGAATAAAGGAATTTTGTGTACGGAGGGCTGATAAAATAAATGACGTCGATATGGATTTTTTCTCGATGTACTCACTCCACTATTGAGATGTTCCGTATCTGCTGGAATTTCCATTTTCTCGTAATCCTTGGTATTGTCGTTACGATACATAATATAGTAATAATCGATGGAATTCCAAAATTTTTCGGGTCTCGCCCAATAGAGATATATAGCGTCGTGAGCCTGGCACGTCAGGTTGAGAATTACAGGAGCGCTTGGTCCTGATATGTCAGTCTTTTGTATAATATGCTCGGATGGCTCCCCCTCGTTTTTCCACGTGTATGCTTTGACCCATATTTTATACTCGGTAAATGGATCTGAAATTGGTCAATTTTAGGGATGAAAACGGTGAATCATTTCATGCAAAAATATTTTCAAAAATTTCAACTCCTATTTTAGGATAATTTCAAAATTTTCTTAAATTTGAGAATATTTTTTATTTCGAACGGAACTGTCAGCAAAATTTACGATTTAGATGACAAAAATTTACTATCCGAAGAGTCTTTCTAGAATATTTCTCGCTGCAATGACAAAATTTTTGTGATTTTTCGAAAAAAACGTTTCGTTGATCTTTTCCAACGAAATTTTGTTTTCAGCGTGGCGATTGAAACGATTGAATCACGAATGCAAGAAAAAAGAGAGAAAAATTTGATTGCAATGATTGGAAATTTAATGATTGGCTAAGGAAGAAAAAGTTTTGATGCGAGAGGATGAAAAAAAATACTCACTGAGTTGATTGAGTACGAATTCGATGACTGGATGATTAGGCTCATTTTTCTTTTGGGTCCGGACGTCCGTGAAATTGGAATGCATGAAGTAAACTCTGTATCCTTCGATGGCACCGTTTGCATTATCAGGTTCGGACCATGAGAGTTCGATAGACGTTGCGTTAACGCCATGGGCAGTGAGATTGAGAGGTTTGCTGGGAACTGTAACGAGTAAAAAACGAGAATGTCAATGCGAAATATGAAGGTACGAAAAAAAAACAGAGAGAAATGAAACGCGCGAGTGACGAGAGTTTCCTGCAAGTCCTTGGCGGTTGCGTTTCATTCTGGTGACGAATCCGCGAGACCTTGAATTTTCAACGATCATTTTTTTCTTTGAAACTTGCAAGGGAATAGAATTTTAAGCAAGGATAGAAAAAAGGTCATTGCGGAATGGCGACAGGCTTGAATGAAATTTGTGACGATGTTTTTAACTCTCTTCAATTAGTCTCCCTTGATCACGATTTTTTTACCACGTAAGAATCATGACAAGAGCTTGTCTGAGAGGGATGACGCGAGGAACGAGTGTCTGGAGGGTTCAAAAGCCTCTATGAATAAAAACTGCCCAAGGTATTTTTCACGTGTCTCATGCACTTGCGCTCTGGCCAACAATTTTCCCTCAAACTTCTAAAAACTCGTCTTGTTTTCGAATTCTCCGGAGGTATTTTTTTAAAGGCGCATTAGTGCGCCGAAACGAGCCGACTAATGATTGTCTGCGACTTTGAGTATTGTCCTCGTGAGTCATTAATGCAGAGGGTCGTTGGCTCGCAGCAAAACTCTAACGAGACAGACTATTAAAGTGCGTGAAGCACAAAAAGATGGAGAAAAAAAATGATGCGAACGAAAATTTTCGGCAAAATAGTGAAAAATTTCTAATTTCTAATTTACCATCCTCCCGATTTCGGAGATTATTTCATGCGATTAAAGTCCTTTTTTTTCATCTTGTTTATAACGAAAAATTTAACGAGTGTCTTAGAAATTACGTTTTACAGAAATTAACGGGGCTGACAAGCTCATGAATTATTGATAGAGGACAGTCTAGACCCTTCCTGGCTTCACACACAGCTCATCGCTTTTCGAGCCATCTTTTTTCTCTTCGAAAGAACAAAGCTCTCGTATACAACCGTGAGAAAGTTTCTTAAATTGGGCAATTTCCGAGGCAATAAATCATTCGCACATGGGTTGCTTTCAAATTGGCAAAAAAATTGAGGGACCTTGATGCACTTTTCAATGACGAATGAACGAATGAAATTCGTTGCACTAAAATACAAATTTTGTAAAAAAAAAACGTCGATATTTCGTTAAACACACGTTAGACTAAATATTTTTGAACAATGTCAAAATTTCCGTAATTTTGACAATATTTTTGATTTCTAACCGAACTCTCAGCAGAATTTTCGATTGGAATGACAAAAATTGACTCTTCAAAGAAACTTTTAAAATATCAATTTTATCCAATAAAATTTTCTCCTCAGTGAAGAACGAGTTTCAAATAAAAATATCAATAATGATGAAGAAACGTCTTTCCACCTCTGTCGCTCCGAATGCCTCGTCCCTTTAATTTTATTCTCCAATAAAGAAAATAAAAAAATACAGACAGAAATTGATTGTCTATTAGTAACGACCGTACGTGAAAAAACAGTCATACGAGATTCTGGTCGACGCACATGTCGCGAGGCCAACTGGACGTACAGCACGTGCTTGGATCTAGCATTAAAATTGAACATGTGTGTTCCGAGGCTTAAGAATGTCGTACAGTCTTCTCCAAAAATAACCATTTATAATTATTTCCCCCAAAAGCGTCCGGAAGCATTTTCTACGACTGTTTCCCAAAATCAGAATCGTTCGGAATTCAACTCTCGAGAAAAATTCCCTTGTCGTTTATTTTTTCTACTTTTCAAACGCGTCTTTATTGATTTTCTGAAAAAGCGTACAGATTTTTTTCCAGAAAACTGAAAGGACTCTGAGTAAATTCTAAAAAGGGCATTGAAAAAAAAAAATTACGGCTTGTGCCTCATGAACTGGATGTTGTTTTGTGCTAATTACCAATTCATTAGACCGCGTTATAAGTAATTAAGTTTGTAAGCGAACCGCGAATCCTGAGAAAAAAAATAAACCAGTAAAAAACGCATCAATTAGCAAAGACAAAGGGAAGAAATTTTTAAAATCTTTTATGCAGTGAGAATTCCAAGAGTTTTTTTTCTAAAATGAATATTTCTTTGTCGCGACTGTACGTACAGTGGATCCTTAAAAAAAATGTGTCAAAAGGTACACGCAGGGCCTTTGTATTGCGCGTACCCGGAGATAGAGACATAATCGCGCCGCGGGTATTTCGTCGACGTATGATGACGTTAATAAAATGTGTGTTGTACGTGCGTGTACGTGTTGACTGGAGAGAGGGAAGAGAATTGAAGCTCGTTGAGTTCATTGAAATCCCCCGTGTGCATTCGTTGCGAGAACATTCAAGAATTATTTTCGTCGGATCAAAAATCATTCATCAAAAATTCCGACAATTTTTCTAGAGAGTCAAAAGAGAGCAAAAATTAAAGCGATTGGACGCTCGAAAAACTCAGATTTTCGTAAAATCCGAAAAATCATAAAATTTCAACCGTTCAATCGAGATTTCCCAAATTCAATACCAACCTATTTATAAAAAAAAAAAAAATAGTAAAAAATCTTAACATTTGCGCAAGTTAGAGTGAGTTTTTTTTGAAAATTTCAAAATTTCAAGCGCATTGACATTAAAAACTGGAAGAAAAAAACATTTTGCATGTTCTCATGATTATTGCAATTGTCACTATAACAATTACGAGTGTTTTTTGTAATTGGTACAAAAATGAAGGAAATGATGAGGATTATTTTTGTTACCTATGTTGGAATCGGTGTCGTTATAAAGTGCAGGATATCCGATAGTCGTTGGGGAAGATCCATCGTTGTCAAGTTTTTGCGATTTTACAAAGTTTATTTGCAATATCGTTAAAAGCGTTAGGAGGAAGAATAATTTAGTGACTATTTTTCCGGCATGTTGAGCGCCACTGTGCATCCTTGGAAACGACATTTCACCCTATCTCGTCCTTGCGCTGGCTCGTCCTTTTTTGCCCCACCTCAAATTACCCTTTTGTGAGCCTCCCTCCCGCTGCCCACCCCCCGAAAAAAAAGTCGCACGTTTATACAGACATACGAGCTGCGAATAGTCACGCACACGAGGCTTCCAAAATACTCGTTCACTTTTTTTCCCTTTATTTCTCTCTCTTTCTTCACCCCGCGTTTAGTCTCGCAGATTCACACATATTTAAAACAGCTGCAGTGTCTTTTTTCGTTTTTTTTTTTCTTTTAATTTATTTTTCTCCTCGGGAACAATGTTCTCGAGGGCTTGATGTATCGCTTCGGATAATCACCATCTACTATGCGGTTCAGTGTCTCTTACGGATTTTCTCAATTGTACGAACACTCCCTCGAGATATTGCGGAAACACATTTCGCTGCATCGCGCATTCACCTCCATCTGTACGATTATATTTATATACATATAAATGTGTGTCTCGTTATTCTCACACACCTTTCTCCGCGCGGGACAAGTAAAAGGGGGAACGAGCACTTTTCACGAGAGCATTACATGGCGACGTAATTTTCTCGTACGCTATAAATATCCTTGGACTTTTTAGCGATGGCAAAAAAAGAAATTCTCGTGTTTCATGTGAAAAAATTCATATCAAGGGAAATTTTTCTTCCGTTTAAACGCTGGAAATTCTTTTTTTTGCCGTTCTACACGTTCTGGACTCTCGTTACTATCAGAGGAAATTGAATTTTTTGGGATTTTTCAATAAAAGATTAGTCGATCCAACAAAATATCGATCTTTTTCAATAAAATTCTCTTTTCAGTGAAGGAATTTTCTATTTTGTCAGGATAAAACGCCTGTAGATCGAATTTTTTTTTGCTCAAGTATATAGTTATGGATACACGAGGGATAGAGATCCCTCGAACGCTTCCTGTGTCCTCATTGACCCAAAGTGTCGGCTGCACTAGATTCACTCAACGGTTGCTGTGCGCCGAACCCCCTCTCGATTCTACGCTCTGTACGTTGTCGTATGGACTATCAAGGCAACGACGCCATATCGCCATCAATACATTTTTGCAAATTTTCAAACCGAAAAAATGTCAAAATCTTAAAAACGGTGTTTCATACAATTTTCCCCAGGAAGTGACAAATACGAATTCAGTTTTTTAAATTATCCAAAACGATCAATACGAAAAAATTGATTTCGGAGTAAAAAATCGTATTGGACGTGAATTCCTGCGATAAACGTCACTGGAAAAAGTTACTGAACAAAAAACAAAACGTCGAGAAAAAATGATTACCCGGAGATTCGACCGAATAGGAAAAAAACTGAAGAAATCACGTGCGTGTACTCAACCGGTTTTTTGCCAATGCTCCTTCTCTCTGTTTCTGGCTCTCTCGCATAAATCGAAGTTGCAACGAGCACGATGCAATATCCAGACTCTCCCGTTCGATCTCTCCCCCCTCCCCTACGAGTTCTTTCTCCGCGAGGCCTTTTTACACCCAGAATTGAAGTCTACGATACGTTTTTTTGTTTTTTTCTCTTTCTGTCACTCTGTACCACTTCCGCGTCAGTCGCCGTCCTACACGACGATAATCTTTCGCGATATACGATAAATTAAAACTGCGTTACGACTATATATCGGCTCTGACTCATCTTCCGTAAGATCGTTCAAAACTTTGCTATCCTCGAGCGAACCGAACGACTCCGACAAATGAAATTTGTTGAAAATTTAATTTTGTCAAAAAATGTCAAAAAATGTATGATTGAAAAGACGAAAATTTACTTTTCGAAGAGCCTTTTCAAAATATTTCTCGTTGCAACGACAAATTTTCTGTGATTTTTCAAAAAAACGACTTCATCAAGTCGTAAAAGCAAAATGGCAAAATTTCGATAGTCGAACGAAAGATTAATGGTCTCTTGTTATTTCCAGAGCCTGCGTGTTCCCCGGGTCACTGACACTCCCACCGCCCGTTAATTACACACACTCACGGGTTAGATAATTTCCAAAGACTGTCAAAAAACACCGCGATAAATCTAGCTTGTTCGATGGCGATTAAAATGCCATTAAAAATTCTGGGGTCATCGGACCCAAGTATCGCGAAAAGTAAATAAAAAATCGTCCTTGACCCAAACTCTCAGAGTCGAAAGAGCAAAAAGCTAATTTTCCAATTCTCCTCTACGGCCACGTGCAGTTTAAAACAGTCTGCAGCCTCTCAATCCTCGTTTTTTCACTGCAATATGATGCACGACACGAACGTACACAAACTCCGGGCTCCGAAAATGAAATTTCGTTTAAAAAACGTCGATATTTTATTGGAACACGATAATTTCAAACTTTTCGTAATTTTGACGATATTTTTTATTTCTAACGAAACTGTCAGCAAAATTTACGAGCGAAATGACAAAAATTGACTTTTCGAAGAGAATATTTCTCGCTGCAATGACCAAATTTTTCAGATTTTTCGAAAAAACGTTTAATCGAACGTGACCAACAAAATATATCGATCTTTCACAACAAAATTTCATTTTCCGCGTATAAATTGGCGTACGCACACACATAAACATAGAGAGACGGGTAAAAATGAGAGAGAAAGATAGCGACGAGTTGAGAAGCCTCCGGTTGGTAATCGACCGGCGCACAAAGCTTCACAAGCACGTGAACACACGCGTTTCTCTGGTGTGTATCTTTGCCTCTCCGTTGCTCTCGTTTTGGAGGAAAACGGAGCAGACGCAGGGCTCGCTGACCGTACCCAAGAACTGTCAGAAGCCAGCCCTAGGGTTCTCGACCTGGCCTCCCTTTCTCATCACACATACACACATACATAAATGCATGTTTCTGTGTACGTGCGTATTTCGATCTCTCTCCACTTTCTATGCTCGTAACAGGGCCCGGTGTTTGCTGAGCTTACTATTGCTTTAAAGCAACCGAGAGTGGATCCAACGAATTTTTGGGGATACCGAAATCTCTCGCGGAACACCGGGCGGGTCATAGAGACTAAATTTAAGGGATCGATCGACCCATGCCGAGTTAAACCAACGCACACTGAAAATTCTATTTCGTCAATAAATATTTTTGGCTAATTTCAAAATTTTCGTAGTTTTGACAAAGTTTTTTATTTCTAACGAAACTGTCAGCTAAAAATTTACGATTGGAACGACAAAAATTGACTTTTTGGAGAGTCTTTCTCGAATTTTTCAAGAAAGTTTAGTCGAACGAACAAAATGTCGATCTTTTTCAACAAAATTTTAGTTTCAGTGGCGCGAGTGTACACTTTCTTGAAATCTGTCACTTTCGTTATTTCGGATCTTCGTTTAGGTGTTTTTGGGGGCAACTTTTGTGGGCAAAATTGTATGATTTGTTGGGGGGGATAAAAATATAGATGGGAATTTAAATTGGAAGGAAAACGCTGCTGTCACTCGGGCAAACGTCGACGCCTCGATTTGTCGAATTTTGTTTTGTTTTTCGTTGATTTTATTCACGATTTTTATTACCTCTTCGGAAATAAAAATATCCCGATTTCGTATACACTTTTTTAAAGGAATTTTATAACACACACCACGAAATGGTTGTCAAACGCGTTTTTAACAACTTGCAAACGTTTTTCCGTTTACCCGTAACTTTCATGGTTAGTTTGACTTTTGGCCATTTGTTTAAATCGCTTTTTAACGTGTTTTATTTGTTTGCTCGAGCTTTTCGAACGGAGCGACGCTCCCGCGGATAAAAATTTCGCACGACTTTTCGATCGCACTGCGTTTCTACGGAGATACGAGAGAAAAGCAACTTTTGCCCGAGACACTTTTTCTCTCTCACTTTTCAGATGCACTGCTGTGTTTATCGTTCGTGTGGTACGCTCGAGTTTTGTGTGAGAAGGTTTACATGTGCACGATACTCGCGCGCGAATCCCAGTTGGACAATGACAGCGTTCGTTACACGCCGAAGAACGAAACGCCGGAGAGAGGGGAACGACGTCGAGAGTTGGACAGAGACGAGCACATTTTGCCCTCTCCAGATGCCGAGGATGTCAGTGACGTGCCGACTGAATTAGGAGCCCGGGCGAGTTGCTTCGAGATCAAAATAATCGTCACAATAGAAGTTGAACGTTTTTTTTTTTCGAGTATCGAACGAAACGTTCTCTTTGAAAAAGTCTCTCGGCTCTGACGAGCGAATGAATTTCTCTCGAGTTGAAAAATTTACGAGCGGAGTTTGTTGCGCCGAAATTGCTTTTTTTTTTTTCTGTCGAGCATGTGTTTCTTTTTTGCATGTAGCGCTGAGAGAGTTTGCGCCGGGAGCTCGAGTTGGCCCGATCGATATGACACTATGGGTTTAAAATTTGCCAGAATCTCCAAAAATCTCCCGGCGCACGTATAATTTGCCAGTCTTCTCAAAACACTGTACAAATATTTCATTCCGCTCGTAAATTAATGCGCAAATATCGCGGCTCGAAAGGAAACGCGTCAAGTTCGTCCATTGCTGCTTTTGCTTCGGAGCAGGAGAAAGGATATGAGATTCTAGATATACAACGCGAGCCTATCCGTGGGAATGAATAAAAGAGAGTGAGAGAGGCCGCACATCGACCAGGAAAGTCCACGACCAAACAAGGGCCCGAGCTTCGTAATAAAATTAAAAAAAAAAGGAGAAAAATTGAAAGAAAGAACAAAGAGAACTCTCTCGTCTAGCTCGGACAAGGTCGTGGTACGTGATGCGTATAATTCCATCGCGATTAAGAGCAAGTACACGCGGGTTGCTGATTATTTATTCCCACACGATCTAAAGTCACTCGCAGCTCAAAAAACTACAAAATTTCAGTGCGATTCGGGCCGGGAAGAATGAGATCGAACCCAATCGCAATGACACGATGACTTTATCGTAAAATTTTAAAAAATTTCTAATTGAAATCGAACAATGAGTTTTCATATCGGGGCGTTGACTTTAGAATTTTCTGAACATGTATGCGACGGAGTTTTTGGTGGTAAAGAAATTGGGATTGAATCGTCGGTCGATAAGTTATCAACGGTCGGTAAAATAAAGGGTCCTTGACTTTGTAAGCCGATAACAGAGATCGCGTTCTGCTTTTGTTACCGGCAGTCGGTAAGTCAAGAAATTCTTTGGTAACCGCGTCAAACTTGGGAAAATCGCCACTAGAGTTATTTTTTTTGGTTTAATACTCGCTTGGACCATAAAAATTGTGTATAAAAATCGTTCACTCACCTCCTTCGTCGGTCATTATGACGACCGAAGCGTTTGGTCCCGTTCCTTCGGGATTGAAGACTGCCAGTGACACGGAATACTGAGTAAAAGTCTCCAAATTTGTTATCGTGTGTCTCTGCAAAAGAAGCGTGCAAATGGGTGAAAAATGGTCAATTTAAATGTTTGTTTTCAGTTTTTCTTACATAATAAATGGTTTGCGAGCATAAGTTTATGGAAAAAAGTTGTTACGAATTGACCGAAGAACAATTTTTTATGTAATATCCAAAATTTGGTTTTAAGAGGCTTCGACATTTAGAAATTGAAATATTAAATGTTGAAAATTGCAACTTTTAACACGCGCTCTCAATGAGAAACGACTGAAAATTGTGATTTTTATAAATAAATATCGCTACATGGAGAATCTTTTTGTTTGGTGCAAATTTGAAGAAATTCTATCTTAATCGTGGTTATTTTTTTTTTTTTTTTTGTCGAAGATCGTAATTTTAATCGCGAGGGAGAATCTTGAAGAGGAAAAAGGGTGAATAATAAAAAAGAGAGGCTTAAATGTAGCAAGTGAAAATGAAGAAATACGATTACGACGTAGCCGCTTATCGTCCTTCTCATTTGCGATGTATAAGCGCGTTGATGGTGCTCACCTCGGTTTTACGATTGCGTATATAAATTTCCTTGATATGCTCAGGTCCCATGTTACGAGGTTTGTACGCGATTCTGTAGCCAAGAAATTCACCATTCATCGTGTCGAGACTAGGCGGTTTCCAGGCAATGAGTATGGACGTTGCTGAGGTGTTGTAAGCAGCGGTGATTGTGGGTTTGCCAACTGGAACTGTAATCCCCGAGATTCTCATGAATTATGAATTTTTAATAAGCCAATTTTTTATCTCCCCGGAATCTTCAATTAATATGGGACGAGGGCGATGAGTTTTTTTTCCTGATACAATAATGAAGTTTACAAGAATCTAAAAGTTTTGCGCGAGCATCATTAAATCCACCTTTGTAGTAGAAAATTGATTGCCCCCAGTTTGATAATGATTTTTCATGCGTTCGTGCGGGTTCGTGGCTCAGCAGAGCACGGCTGCAGAAATTCCTTGAGACTTTATATACGCTCCGCGCGAACTGCACCGAGCTTGGGCGAGTCCACAGAGGCAAAAGAGCAAGAGAGAAGCTCGTAAGTATAGAAACTGACGTTTAACCGAGCCACGAGCTTGCCCCGCGCGCGATTAAAAGTTGTTTCGACAATCGTTTACCGCACTTTTTACGATGCAGTTTAGGATTTTTTAGCGCGTTATTACATCGACTTTAAAGTTACGATTCCTATCCTCCCGGCCAAGTTATTTTGATAAATAAAAAGCGTTTTGACCTGAGACACATAAAAACCTAATTAAAACAGTTGTTGAGTAAGGAAAATAATCGTATAACGTTTCATTGGCTCTGCGCTGCAATGAGAATGTCAATGAAATTAGAATTTTATTCGTCACAGCAATTTTTTCTTTCGCGTGTAATTGTTTGAAATTGAAACTCATCGAAATACGAGAATGACGTTTTCTCGCAATTATTATTTGTGCTCGCGTTGGAGGGCAAAATGTATGAATGTTGAATATGAAATAAATATTCACGATCGAAAGATATTTTCAACCTATAAATTAATTATTTATTGTAGGACAGGAATATTTTTTTAAGCGAGGATTTTCGTCACATTAACGCGCGACGAGTCGCAAATAATATGTTGGTCGTTCTGCATACGGTGGTGCGGTGGCGAGGGACGCACGTTGGTAGGCCAAAAAACCAAGGTGGATTTTAATAGTGGGAATGAATGGATGAGCAAAACGTGAGGTACGCGAACGAGTAATTCGTCAATATTGACGAAAGGGGGAAATGGGTTTTGTTGTGCGCGTATATCGACGGTAGCAGCGAGCTCTCTGGACGCGGAGCAGGAAGCCCTAAAAGTCAGAAAGGCTTTTATAGGCAATAATTTAAAGGGCGTAACGTAACGAGGATACGCTCTTTTGATTTTCAGGATTAAGTACGAGCATTTTGAAAGCTGTGAAACTCGGTTACATTCGTCCTATAAATGGAGATCTATCCTGTTGGATTCTATGTGGCGAGAGATGCGGTATGGCGGTCGCGACTACCGATTCTAATTCGCGAGGGTTACATGTCCACATTTCCCGTGTGTAAAACCGATAGAGACAAAAGACGCAGAGAGCCCTAAACCCAGAGAGAGAGAGGGTGAGGAGCAAAAGTTGGAATTGCTCGCGAGAACTAAAATGAGCGTGAGAGAGCGAAAGGGAGGTCTGGAACTGACAGAGAGAAAGAGATGGACAGATAGAGACAGAGGCATGCCGAAGCAATTCCCAATAGCTTAACTGAAACCCTGCTCTGCTCCTCTCTCCTCCCCTCACGCCCCTGCTCGCGGATCAATAGGAGGACTCCAGAGCAGGAGCAGCAGCAGCAGCAGCAGCAGAGCAGAGCAGAGCGCTTGCATCGCCACGAGAAACTTCTCCACCCACTTCACTCAACCAGGCACTCTCTCGGTGTCAGAGAGCACTCTCCATCCCTCTCTCTTTCTTTCTCCCGAAGCATCTCTCTGCCTCCGTCTTGAATGGACTCTCTTACAACGTGGTTCCAGTTCCGGTTCTCGTTTTGTTCGCTCATGTCCTGAATTCCCTCTCGCACTTGTTCATCCGTGCTGGCAGGCTCCGTCAGAACATTTATTGAACAGTTGTGTGAAAAAGCTTCGTCGTATGCTCGCCACAGCAAACAGGAAACTGATGTCTTTGCTTTCCACTTATTTTCATTCTCTTTGAAGCCTAAATGCTCGTTAAACAATTAATGGAAATTCTTACACCTGTCGCTCGCCCTGCCACATTAAAACTGAGCAGCTTCCCCCATAATGTCTTCACCACGTCATATCTCTTGCCTGTTTCTATCCTTTTCCCTTATCCCGCCCCATTTCGACGAACCAACTTTTAGTTTGACAATCGGATTACAAGTGACAACGGCCCTCTCGCGCCGAAGGGTTGCATTGATTTTAACCCTAAACCCCCATAATCCATTTTTGCAATCGCGAAAGCCCTACTAAAGGATCGGAAACGACCCTGATCTTGAAATAAACGATAAAATGGTATTTTACTCTGAAAAATTTGTTGGAAAAGTGCATTTTTGTCATTCAAATCGTAAATTTAGCCAACTGTTGCATTATAAATCAAAAATATTGTCAAAATAACGAAAATTTTGAAATTATGCACTTTTTTTTCCCATTTTTGATAACGAAAAGCTCATGAAAGATTCGCCCCATGCATGTTTTTCGTCATCAAAAATATTTTATATAAGAACTCGTTCGATTCTTCAAGATACGGAGAGAATTTCTCATTCCCCATAATTTTTCGCAGCTTTTTGTTTCCAGTCCCGATTTTTTACGACTGTTTTCGACATTGGAAAAACGTTATTTGCGCGATTGTAACGTTACAAGTATCACGTGGTGTCTAACAAAAATTCTAGACAAGCCTGAAATTTAGTAGGGCCAATAAAAGTGCAATTTGCTATAGAGCCTATAGTCCCATAAACATCAATGGGGGATGTATATGTATATATTTATTGAGAGATATATATTGTATGAAAAGTGTACGTGTTTATAGATGTTTGTGTCCTGCTCGCTCCCGTCCTTGTGGACTAGGTCAACGATATGTCTGAAGGGTCACGAACTCCCATTTCTTTGAAAGACCGCGAGAATCTTTTCGATCCGAAGACGGTCTGGTTTCTCGCCCTTATTCTCGCGATCACGCGCGCTCTCTCTCTCTTTCTCAGTGCAAAGCGTGTTATCAAACGTCTCTCGCAGGCGTTTCCCCTCGTAAATCTCTGTACTTGACGATCCTATCCGTTGCCCCGCGCACCAGCATTTGTGCATTTCCTCGAGACGTTTTCTTCGTCTCTATACTTTGCTCACAACTTTTCGGCGTAAATTTTAAACATTCGAGAAGAGGCTTCTACTTTTCCGAGCCCGGCGTGAACCCTCGAGAAGAGAAAATCCCGTCACAGAGAGCGACCAATCGAAAAAGAAAAGGAAAAAGAGCAAATGGCCACATCGAAAGTCCGAAATGCTTATCCCTATCACGACTCCATGCGGCAGTCCATTCACCCTGACATTATTGATGTCCCGTTGCTATCCTCCAGGATACAGGATCTTACAGAAATCGTTGCGACAACCAGAGACACTATTTATTTCCAATGTCCGCGCGACTGACTACACACCGAAATGAAAATTTTGTCGGATACGTTCGACTGAACGTTTTTTTATAAAAATCACAAAAATGTTGTCCGTCAGAGCTCAAAAATATGGTGAAAATTACGAAAATGTTGAAATTATCCAAAAATATTTAGTTCATCGTATGTCCAACAAAATATCGAACGTTTTTTTGACCAAATTTTATTTTGGTTCACTATTTTTCTCTCAAAAAGGATAAAAAATATAGAACCCTAGAACGCTAACCTTTTTTTCGCCTATTCCGGTAACCCGGGGTCATGAATGGCCCCAATTTTGAAAAATTCATATCTCCGGTAAAATTCAACGAAAACGGTTTACCTTGGGCTCAGTCTTTTCGTTTTTTAATGCATGATCGCGTGAGCCTGAGGCAATTCCGTTTAGAGTGAAAAAATCGTCGAAAATTCGGTACCACGATGAAAAACGGGAGAACGAAGGGAAAAAGGGCGCGGGATTTACAGTCGCCTGGGGTCCTTTTTGACCCCAGGGTCCCAGGGTTGAAGTCCCCAGTTCGGAGCTATCCAGCAGATTATTTAGTGACGACGCGGTATTACATTCGTTCCAAAATTTACGAGGTTCATGAAAGCGACGATAATAATTAAAAGCATCGAATTATTTATCGAAATTTCGTGCTTTCAGCCGATGCAGCCGGCGAAGCGAATGAATCGGATTAAATTCATCATTTCACAAAGGGAACCGTTTTTTTTGTTACTATCAATAATCGATTACGAATTGTGACAGATTTTTTTTTTAACGGTGAAAAACAAGCAAAAATGGTACAGAGAGTGGTGCAAGGAGTAAAAATGGGAAAAACTGCTTCATCGGTGAAGCAAAATAGCATCCGGTATCTGTGAAGGAAGAAAAAAGCAGCAGCTGGGGAAAGGAAACGAAGATGACGAGGGAGGTTGGTTGAAACGGGGCTTATTATATTTGCACATCGTTGGAGCGTGAATACAAATTTTGTGACAGTTCTTTAAGTCGGTAATGAGGGTTGAATCGGTTGAAAATTGGCGAGATGTTCGTTAAACACAGCAAGAAATGAAATGGACGCGGTGGCACGAAAATTTATCAATCTGAATTCCGTAATACATGTAATTTAGCAAACACGAGGCTGGAGCTTTCTCGTTATGCTCGAGAGGAGAGAGAGCGAGAGTGAGCAGAGAAAATTACGTCTGTACTTGTATATATAGAAAGAGAGCCCAGGCCGTGGTGATCGCGAAGCTCCGGCGGCGTTGTGGGATTAAAGTGTCAAGTCGAATAGTTTCGTCCTCGTTGATTTCGCCGGCACACACTCTCAGTCTCTCTCGCGCACGCTCTGTCTCTGTTTCTCTTTGGATTTTGGACTCCCAACGGGTGAATCGATTTACAACCGACCCGATGTTTTTTGCCAGCATTGGCTAAAAACACAACAAACAAAAAGAAACGGAGCAGCAGTCTAGATTTTTACTCATTCGTTTTTACGACCCGAATAGATAGTCGGATCCCGCGTATTTCTCGCGCTAGCAGATTATTTCGAAATTGGATACTTGACGTTTGAGCCTCGTGAGAAAAAGCCATCGTAGTTTGTCACGATCGAATGAAAAAATAAATAGAATAATTAATAGCCTTGGAAATCGGTTGAAACTTCTATAATCGATCGTAATTCAACCCCCCGATGTTCCAGCATCAAAAGATTAGCCCTAAAGCGGTAACCTCGAGTAAAAAACGACACCAGCCGATTTCGAATCCCGCCGATTAATTTTTGACTAATTATTGACTAATTTCTCAAATTCTTGACTAATTTTTCGACTTCAAGCAAAGTGTCTCAGGCTCACGTGATTCTGCATAAAACGACGAAAGAATGAGCCCAAGTTGAGTCCTTTTCGTCAAATTTTACCGGAGATGTGAATTTTTCAAAATTGCGATCGTTCATGACGCGCGAGATTGCCGGAGTAGGTTAAAAAAAAAAAAGCTCAAAATTGCTCGATAACGAGATTGAGTATTTACTTGGAAAATGAAAAATTGGTTGATCCAATAAAACTGCAGAGGAGGCAAATTATCGCGATCTTATATACAGGTGTGAATATTTCCAATTGGCTTTGCACCCCAGCGCGTTAATAAAATCCACAATAAAGAAAAACTCATCGCTTCGTCCCGTTTCTCTCTCTCGCGCCGACTTTAGCCCCATACATCTTCTCGCGCTTTTGTAACCCAGTTTTCCGAAGCTCTCGGGTATAATTCCCGGCCTCTCTTCCCACTCGCGATTTTTCTCTGCGAGGGGCAAGAGCGAGATGAAGGGAATGCTGCTTGTGTGCAAGCAGCAAAGAGCGAGAACTAGAGCCTGTCATGCACGTGAGTGAGTTTGAGTTAAGCACACCTGTCTCAGAGCTTTCCGCGCTACGGTTTCGCTGCAATTAGTACACCTTTACCTCGTCGAGAGCCGCTTTTTCCCCTCCCGTTTCTTTCTCGACTGAAATTCGTGTCGGTGCGTGTGCATCACTGTTAAAAAACTTACCGCGCCTTTCTACATGTCCATAATGTATAAAAATTACACATTATCTCGCGCGTGTGCGAGGAAATTCCGCTTGTGTGTGTGTGTTTAATACAATACGCGCCTACCTTGTGCGCTTATTCGTACACAAAGCTCGATCCTCCCGCAGCATCCCTGATTCTCTTTCTCCTACAATTGCTCTCTTTCCCTTTCTTTGCCCAGTCACATACAGACTATCTTTTACACAAAGTCAAACCGTTTATTTTACCGAGGTAATAGCGAATGCGCGTGACCCACGTTTTAAACTGTGTTGTCATGTCGGGCAACTGCTTTTCCTCCACATCTCTCGCTCTTCTATTTTCATATGTATATATATATGTATATGTTTAACCGGAAGCTTGAAAAATATGCGATATATATTTTTGAACGCGTTTACTTTGTACAGTTCTCACCAGCGTACGAGATCTGACTTTAACGAAGCACGTTCGCGTGAGAAAAGTTGTTTGGCTTTTTACTGATATCGCGCTTCTGACTTTCATGTCTTTGGGAATAATCATCGTCGTTTTATGAATTCGTATTCATGATGCTCAGGAAATATGAGTTCATGTTCCGATTATTTTTCAATATTTCATCATACTCGCACTGATAATTAAATTTTGCTAAAAAATATTGATATTTTGTTGAACACGCGACACGTGGAATGACGAAAATTTACTTTTCGAAAAGACTTTCTAGAATAAATCTTGCTGCAAGGACTAAATTTTTGTGATTTTTTGAAAAAACGTCAAGTCGAAATGTATCCAACAAAATATCGATCTTTTCGAACAAGATTTTCTTTCCAGTTGGTTATGATGAAGAAAATGGATGAATTATTATATCGAGGGATTTCGAGGGTTGAGTTGGACGATTTGTTTCGAATAAATGGTAGGAAATTCGCGAAAGAATGTGAATGAAATGGATCATTTTAGTCGCGGATTGATCGGGAGGAAATCTTGAATTCTTTTTTAAAATGATTCTCACGTGCTGCCCATTTCTCTGTGAGAAATTGGCGAAGCGTGACTAGGACTAAGGAGAGACAAATGCATAATTGCAGTTTGATATTTTATTAAGCAACAGAAATTCCCTTCGTTCCGAATCGATTCATCAGGAGAAAATGAAAATTCAAGTTTCGGGCGATTTGGAAATGAAAATTGGGATTTTTTTTGACAGAAACTTACCTTCGCGAAGTGTCGTGATGTAATGTGACGTTATACTCGGAGCACTTCTTCCACGTGCATTAACCGCCGATACTCGAAAACTGTACGACGTGAATGGCATCAAATTGTCCAAATAATATTTCGTGTCGTTGTTCGGCGTTACGATCTCCTTTTTTTCGTCCCAAGGGCCATTCTCACCGACTCTGAAATCACGCATAATTCACATTCATGAAAATTCGCGTTAGTGTGTACTTTTTTTTTTAATTTTCATTTTTTATTCTTAAAATTAAGTGCAGCCGTCCTAATTGAAATTCCTGCAATATTCTGCAGTTTCTGTCTCTCATCCCGACTGTCAATAAAATTTTCATGTTCAAATTACCATATTACGAAAATTCTTGACGATTCGCTTTTGTCGTTCGATTTCCCTCGCTCTCTTGGTCTCTTCAGTTGTGCTTTACTCATAGACGACAAAAGCAACATCGATCGTCGAAAAGGTGAACGAGACAAGGATCAAGAGAGGAAAATACGAAATGACGACGAGGAGCGCGCGCGCGCGCGCGCGATATCATGACCAAAGCTCATGCTCTCTCCTTGCACCGCGTCCATATCGCGCTATTCTCATGCAGTCTAATACCATCGCCACACCGGGATAATAGGTAATTCCGTATTAATTACCGAAATGAAAGGTCGACGTGACCTGCATATTGGATAATTAGCCGAGTTGTCCGCACAGAGGCAACACTTGGCAACTTTGAGTGTATCACAATGTTCTCCGCATGTTGCTTTCCGTGTGAACTGGACCTCAAAGTGCCAAACTACCCGCTCGTATTTGACATCGTCGTAAATTTTGCCACGCTGAAAGTTGTTGACCACGGTAAACGAAATATTTTAGAATAAATTCGAAATTTTCGTAATTTTGACAATATTTTTTATTTCTAACGAAACTTTCGGCAAAATTTACAATTGGAATGACAAAAATTTACTTTTATTTTTCGAAAAAACGTTCAGCGCAGTCAAAATTTCCTTACGATTTCGAAAGTTTGAAAAAAATTTCGATGAAACTGCAGCAGCAGCAGGAGGTTCGATTGCGTTATTTCGAACGAACACGGAATTCGACTGCGTTCTGATGCATGTTGTCCAATCGAGTTAGCGAAGTGGTTCTTGAACGGACCATGCGCGTGTTTAACATAATTCATTTAAAATGAGATTCATGTTCTCGCAATTGACTGATATGCGTCTCTTCGGTTGCAGCCACAATTTCCCTTGCTCGTCTGTGTATATTCAATCGTATGTCATGCTTTGCAATGTTACGCTTGCATCGTGTTACCTCGTGTATTGTTTCAAGTTATATGATACGAAGCTTTTCAGTGCTGCATATATTTACGGGAACAAAATGTTCTTTGTGCTTGAATTTTCCATCGGAAATTCTTATCCTTGATAAAATCAAGTTGAAATATTTTGAAATCATTTTTTTCCAAAAGCTTCTCGAATTAAATTAAATTGAATTTTTGTTAAACTGAGCATTTTTGAATAATTTCAAAATTTTCGTGATTTTGACAATATTTTTCGCTTCTAATCCAGCAAAACGTCGATCTTTTGAAAAGAACTTTTTATTTTAGATGAAAAATAAATTTGCAAATAAATCGGAGCCTCGGTGAGTAAAATATTTTTGTTTAGTGAATTTTGAGACGGGTGAAAAGGAGAATAACGTGTAATGCGTTTTAGTTGAGGATTCGGTGGATTCTCGTCTATTATACGACTGGTACTAAAACTAGGCGAGAAGTTTGTGAACGTGACGTTTCCGTAGGGTATTTCGTGCGCTCGTCGGAATGCGAAAATGCACCGGTGACCGTAAGCGTCAGCAGCAACCGCGAAAATACGTGTTTGTGTAGGAAAAACACTAACGAGAAAGCTACGCAGTTGAGAAAATGGCGTGGATGCGAGCAGCACCAGCAGCAGGTGAAATTCCTGCGAAAACGAGCGGGACAAAGATGTTTTGATTGTGCCTTGTGAAGCACCTTGAAAAGAGGCTTCAGACTAGAAACAATGTGGCTTCATTAGTGACTCTTTGCTTGCATTTTCATATCAAGTAATTCAAACATTTTTATTTCAAATATTTCATGAATTCTCCAACGAATAATAATCTACGGTCCGGGGGACCCAAAAAAAGCTTCGAGCTAAAGGAAAGCTTCCATGGCTTTTTTCTCATTTCAAAACGTTTGAAAGAAACCCAGAAATCAATCGGTGATTTTAGTCGATGCAAATTTATGCAGTCGCGGAAATTCCACGCTTTCCGAAGCGCCATTTCCGTAAAAAAAATAAAAACACGGTTTCCTGTTTGAGCTTTGGAAATAGAAAGTATAGAGAGGCGAAGTACGGACGTGTACAAAATATCTTAAGAAATTTGCAAAAATTAAAACGATTGAACGATTTTTTTGAAAACTCGGATTTTCATAAAATTCGAACAATCACCAAATTTAGAACGTTCAACCGATATTTTCCGAATTCGATACCAACCTTCATATTATGATGCTCTATTTATGAAAAAAAAAATTAGTAAAAAATCTTAAAATTCAGAGCGGGGACACTTTTTTCTTTGAAAATTTCAAAATACCGCAGAATTCATGACTCTGAACTTCTCATCGTTGGAATGCAACGAAATTCATTTTTATTTTTGAGAAAAATAATTATTCAAATGCAGATTGTAATTACGATGATAAAATGAGCAATTTTTGCCATTCAAAAAGCATATTGACGCGAAAAAGTTGGATGACATTGATAATTGAAAGAAGCTTCAATAAAATTCAATATTTTTCGATGCATTCCAACGTTGCAAACTTCAGCATCATGCAGAATTCGTATTTCTTAATAGCAATTCCGACAAAATTTCAAACGCATCGACATTGAAAACTGACAAAAAAAATTCACCATTAATAGCTTCGTCTATGAGGAAGCAAGATTGGGCGAGCAAAACGAGTGGAAAAAAGGAGTGAAGGCATGAAAAAGTTGGTCGGAGAACATCGCGTTGCACGTGGAGATAAATATAGTTGAGAAAACAATATCTACACGCGCCGACTTTATTATAATATGAGTCAGAGGGTTGTTCTCCTCTCGGCATTTCGTTTCAACGTTTTGTATTATTTGCCACGGCGGTGCTTTGCTGTTTGGTGAACTCTGGCACGAAATGTACGATAAGCGTTGCACGAGAAACGCGTGCAGGTACGTATAATTACTACCACGAGGCTATCGTTATTATTTACATGTTGGAAATGTAGGGAAAGCGAGTCGCGGCTAGAGCGTTGGTGAATCGTACGTGTTTGGGCGCATCGACTCCCGCATGTGTACACAGCAAGTGTGTTTGTATCATAAAGCTTTTCCCTAACCCCATCGCTGTTCCATTGTCCGATAAGAAATTCACCACGTACGAAAGCTTGGCTGACCATTATCCGGCTCAAGAATCACTGATACGTCTCTCATCCTCTGAATTTCCATCCATTATTCCGTATACTCGACCTCGAGCCACCAAAGTTAATGAGCAGGGATCACCGCGCGCGACGATTGAAACCTTCGCGTAGAATCCCCGCAGGACACACGATTTTTTTTTGCACTCCAGCGAATCAAAGCGATGAGATTTTTCTCATTTTTTCACTACAGATTAACGTATCACAAAATTACTTGATTCAGGATTTTTTTACAATTTTTTACGAACATTCTTGACACCAAAACTTACAATAAGTTTCCATTGGGAAAATTCAGGAAACAAAGAAGAAAAAATGATGAAAATTGAATTTCTATGGTTTAACGCGAGAAGCCATTTGGTTTCAGTTGAAATAGTCGATCCGGTGAAGCTTCATCGGCCATTCGAAATTCTACCAGATTATCTACATTCCTGATGCAAGTAGGAAACATACACACGATGCATTGTCGATGAATCCAACGAGAGTGAGAATTGCTCGGAGCACATTCATCAGATTCAACTCTCGCCCAGTGTTTGAGTGTAGTTTTGGTAAATGTTTAAATGTTTCTGTCTATGCAAACATTTATATGTGCATATAAACAAATATGTGTATATTTGTGTAACTCCAATCATATGAAGAATGTATGCGGACCGTTGTGTATACCGATCCGTCCAGAAACCATTATTCCGAGCAGCCAAGTGTGTTTATCGTGAAATTGCACGACCAATTGATTAGTCAAAAAAAAAAAATCATACAACTATCAGGTCCGAGCCATCGAAAGGAAAATCGAAAAAAATGATGACTCGGAAGTTTACAACGTTGAGATTTAACGAAAAATATTGTTTCTATCAATTATTTATTGAATTTTGAAAATCGTGGCGAAGTTTCGGCTCGATTGAGTTTTTGGGACTCAAGAGCGATCGTTTTTTTTTGTCCGGACCGAATATTGAATAATAATTACGAGGCTGAAGAAAAAAACAGAATTTCGTGCATTCCAACGATGGAAAAACTTTGAATTTTTCTCGAGGAAAACTTGGATAGGAGAATTTTGGCACAGCCTGTAGATGAAGGTATTCTTTGTGTGTATATGTGTTGATGTGGAAAAGCCAACAGTAGTGGTGAGCCTATTCGCACAACGTGCAAAGCACCGTTAGCGGGAACCACGCAGATAAATTTAACCCGGGATTTCTACGCGGATATAGTAGATCGGACTTTGCCTCGGTCTGCTTCTCTTTCGCACTCTTTCGATGCTTGTGCGGAACCGCGACGCGTGCATTTCATGGGATGTAGTTATAGTATAACGATCGTCGAAATCTCCCAATGTCCGAACTCGCTGACCGTTCTCATCTTCGCTCGCCCATCGGCCACCACGCTGCTCGCAACCCCCAACACTTGGATCAATAATACATGGAATAAAAAATTCACCAACAAATCTACACCGATCAGCGAAACGTTATGGCCGCGTTAGCCACATTATTTATCTACATGCTGCATATTTTCATTCAAAACGATCTGCATTTCACTCTCTGACGCCGTAAACGGGCTATGACTCAAAAAATGCATAAATAAACGAAGGAAAAAAAAGTATCGACTTTTAATCGATAATCAGAATAATTGCTAATGACAAGTTAACCAATTTTCAATCATAAAAACAAGCTCCATTTTCCTACACATTTTTCTCCGAAAATTCATCGAAATCAACGACGTTATAAAAAATTAATAACGTTAAAAAATGCTTGTTCGAATTTATTTGAAAATATTTTTTCCAGCAACGTGGAAAAAATCTACAAAAAAGCAATTTGAACAGCGACGTTGGTTGTCAAAATAACGGAAATCTTGAAATTGTACAAAAATATTGAGTTCACCGTGTTTGAAAAAACAATATTGACGTTTTTTTGAAAAAATTGATTTTTCAGTTAACCAGATTGAGATTTGCTGTTATTTTTCAAATATGCTGGAGTATTTGATGAAATAACGCGGAGAGGATTTGGAACGTCAAAACAGGATCCGCAACGGTGTCGAATTGCTCGTGTTTAGTCACAGACATATCTCTAATATATGTGCGAATGCATTGGTAATACGAGGTTGGATATTTACCGTTTGTAATGGATATCCTGAGCGAATTAAATACGCGAGTCGTGCCAAGAGAGTTTTGTAATATATATTGACGATCGGTTTTAACATGGTCCAAGGGGAATTCTAAACATGTCATTTGTCATGCACTCTCGACAGTCCTCCAATTGGATTGTGGCTTGTGGTTCAATCAAGTAAATGGGACACGTGCGTGTTATCGTTCCCGAAACATTCACCACGAACGTTTGTATATGTAGAAGAGGAAAATGATACACACAGAATTCTCTCATTCGACGTTCCGATAATATCCCGAATGTGCGATTATACGAGAACAACAACAACAACAAAAAAAAAGGTTATTTACGGTTAACCACAAAGCCCATCTCGTTCCACGGATAATTTATTAGTTTTCTTATTGACTGAGCCCAGCTCGGATCGCGTTGATGACAAAACGTCAACGCTTATTTGTGGCGACTGCGGGATTAATATTGAATCGAATGCGGGGCCAGTTTTTACAGCGAACGAACGAAACAATCGCGCGAGAAACTTCGAGCCCAATTACTGGCGAGTGTTTTTTTTTTCCAACATTCTTCGGTATTTGCAATTCTGGGAAATTTTAACAATCAAAAAAAAAAGTTGCTCAACCAACAGGACGAGATAACATTTTTCTCAAATTTTTAAAGCCGAATTCAATGAAAAACCGCGCGTATAAAAAAAAAAAAAACGATGCGAGGGAACCAGCTTTCAAATTTAATTAGAGCCAACATTTTTTTCGGCTTCAGCGAACCACAGAAATTCATTGTAAAAAGCTTGGATTCGTGTAACGCTATTCTGATACACAGAACGCATTAACGATTACGTTGTACCAATAAGTTGCAGTTTGAAAGGAAAAAAAAAACTCGAAACAGAAACGAAAATTTCGTTATGTTTCTATTTTGCTTTTATTAAAAACTTTCGGCCCAACAACTCGCTATTGATTCGCCAGAAATCCTGTAAAAATATAGAGGGAAAATTGAACAAAATATATAAAGTGCAGTGTCGCAAAATGAGACGAATTGCAAAAAATCAATCACTTTTAATCTCTGCAATTGAATCGTTTACTCTAAAAATAAAATTTTCGCAAAAAACGTCGATATTTTGTTGAACACGGTGAATTAAATATTTTTGCATAATTTTCACAATATTTTTCATTTCTAACGCGGAACTGTCAGCAAAATTGACTTTTCGAAGAGACTTCCTAGAATATTTCTTGCTGCAATGACGAAAATTTAGTGATTTTTCAAAAAAACGTTTACTCGGTCGTATCCAACAAAATATCGATCGTTTCCAACAAAATTTTCCCCTCAGTTGAGTGTTTGTGAGAAAAAAAAAATTCCAAGCAAAGGAAAGGGATTAAGAGGCAAGATTTTCATCGTGAAGTCTCACGATCAGAGACAACAGCAGCAGGTTTCAAAGTAGAACGAAGCTCTCTGAAGTTTTCAAGCCCTCTGGAGCTTAGTACGTTACGTTTGTTCAGCTTCTTATCAAAAGTATTTCTCGCTGCTAATGAAGCCAACGTGGATGATCGATGTTGAAATATATGCATTTGACCCTCGGTTGGTTTGTGTTTTTCGAGGCCAGTAAGAGTTTCGGTATAAATGGACGACACGTACAAATATATACACGGGCACAAACATATATAATGTAATTCTTGAGTTCTTGCCGTGTCAACAGAGAGAAACCGGGTTTGCTATTTATCAAGGCTGCTGTCGCATTAAAGTCTATACACAGTTAAAGCTCGTAGTTAGCGAGAGAGCAGGCTGGGATTGCACGTTGACACTGACACATCTCTGTTTACGCATGGGATAACGTTGCGAATATACGTATCCGTGTTGTGCTTAAACACATCTATATATATAGAAATTCGTGTATATAAAAATGTAGAACCTGACGTCAGTTGTTTCCGTAACACCAACTGATGAAAATCCTACCCAGTCCAATTAGCACTTCACGGATAGGATGCCATTAAAAAGAAAAGCTAAAATAAGCGCATGTACGATTGTAAATGTGAATCTATCCTCGAGGTAGTTGAACGAGAAAAAAATGTTGAATCCTGTCTAACGAAACTGCAGAAATTTCCGGTGATTTAAAATTTATGATTATGACACTTGGAATTCAGATTTTTCCGCACGATTTCGGTCATTTCATACACACATCCTCGTTTTACCGGATTTTTGACTAATTTTTCAACTTGGAGCAAAACTGCCCCAGGCTCACGTGAGCCTGTATTAAGAAATGAAAAGAATGAGCCCAAGTTGAACCCTTTTCGTTGAATTTTACCGGAGATATAAATTTTTCAAAATTGGCTTAATTTATGACGTCAGGTTATTGAATAAGGTGAAGCTCAACGACTCATTGTGCCTGGGAACCCACTTCTTTGCACATTTTTCCATAAATAAAACGTGGAAAGTTGGTCCGTCGTTAATTCCAGGACAATTGAGTCTAGACGAAAGCTTCCCCAACGGATATCGAATATTTGTTTCTGTCCACAAGTTCGTCCAACCATTGCCATGGGACAAATGAAAAAAAATGAGAAAACATGTGCCGATGCTACGAATAAATGCGTCTCAACGTTTATTTAGGATCCGGAAATTCAGACATTGATGGAGAGAAAACGAGCGCGTTGGAAAAAAAACATTTCTACTGTAAAGAAAAAACGTGATTGAATTTAAAAACGAAAACCAGGTCAGCATTTGAAAAGTCTTTATCGATTGCTTTTCAGATTTAACGATGCAAGATGCAAAAGTGCTGCGCACCACTTTCCGGCCAGAAATTCTATGCTCCGAAGGATTGATCGTTTGCAAATTTACTCTAACCTTAATGGGTTCATCGCTGCGGACCGTAAAACTGCCCGCATATGCCAACTCTGCTAATATAATTAATACCCTATCGCGAGGGACTGTGCTAAAAAAAAAAAAAAACTGTATTGGACTTTTCGACTCGACGAGTCAACAAGACTTTCAGTTTCGCTCACGTTTTTTTTCATGTATCAGCATTTTTGAGTGAGATCGTGTCCAGCTGGCGAGGGGACGAAAATTTTGTAGTTTTCGTTAAAAAATTTAGTGAGAATTCATCGATTCACGAGCTATTCACGAAATTTTGTACGCGCCGATACAATATTTTTCAGATTTTCCTTCTAACCATGAAAAATTTGTGTTTTCGTACTTGACGTTATGAGCAAATTTCAACAATTTCCCAAAATTTAGATTTTCGTATCGAAACTCCTTCAATCTTCACTGAAAATAAAACTTTTTTTTTGAAAAATCACAAAAATGTTGTAATCGCAGCGAGAAATATTCAAGAAAGTTTTTTCGACAAGTAAATTTTTGTCATTCCAATCGTAATTTTTGCCGACGGTTCCGTTCGAAATAAAAAATATTGTTAATTTTACGTAGATTTGGCAATTATCCAAAAATATTCAGTAATTCACCGGGTTCAACAAAATATCGACGTTTTTTGACAAGATTTAATTTTCAGTGTTGTGAAAGGTTCATTAAAATCAGTTGAGCGAATCTCGCACGATGAGCAGTCAAATATATGTTTGGAGTGGAAATTTAAATAGACGAGAGATTCATTAGCCAGAGCAGCTAGGAATAGGTGTCGATCGATTATATGAACGTTATAGCAATGCCTGTCGTTTGAATTATGCAGAAGAGTCTCTATCCAGGAAATAGAGAGATCTTGGAATCAATTAAGATATACAAACGTTGATGTTGCTAGATGTTGAGGGTTGTGATTTAAGTGTGCAAACATAGTTGACAAGTGGACGTAATTCTCGATCAATTTCGTCATCCAAACTCGCTGCTTTCAAGCTGTAATTACTTACGAGATTGGAACGTTTGTTTACAATTTGCTTAGTAGGATGATCCGTACTATCTACTGACCAAGGGCTACTGAATTGTACAGATTGTGTAATCGGATGTGTATACATATTGTCCATGTATATAATATAATCTAATAAACAAAAGGACATGTTAATGACGAGCCGGCAGGCAATCGGATTGGATCAACGTTTCTCGAATTAATGAATCGTTTTCTGACTCTTACACTGAGAATTAAATTTTCTCAAAAACCGTCAAAATTTATAGTTGAACACGATAAACTAAATATTTTTGAATAATTTCAAAATTTCCGTTGTTTTGACAATATTTTTTTCACATTCACGATTCAGATGACAAAAATTTACTTATCGAAGAGACTTTCTAGAATATTTATTGCTGCGATTACGACTTTTTTATGATTTCTCAATAAAAGTTCAGTCGATCCAACAAAATTTCAACCGATTTGCCAAATCGGTTCACGCGATCATTTTGCGCTGACTCATTCGATTCCTTGCCCGTGGATATATTGAATGTCTAAAAAGGTGCCCGCAGTACTTTTGGCCAAGTCTGTGAATTGAAAAGCAATCGCTGCTCGCAACGATGATATAATTTCGATGTCCGAATTCCCGAATCGATGGAACGGGGATAACTCGTAATAACGATTTCTCTGGGTGTTACGCAAAATACTGGCTGATCCAGACTGGTCGAAGATTCAAGGGGAGATGGCAATAAACTGGCATACGCCACGAATACAAATGATATTTCAATATATTGTGTTATGTCGAATTGTCAGGTAATAATAGAATATTTGAAAAATGTCGTTGCATCGGATGATTAATTATCGTAATTAACGGGGAACGAGGGCGCGTGAAATTTGCGAATTTGACTGGATAACTTAATAGAAATTGGCATTTTAAAAACAGGTCATGATACGACATGAATAAATTGTCAATTTCCCGTTTGGCCAACCGTATACGCGAGCTTTTCAATCAATTATTCAATACCGGCAACACAGCAATAAAAAATTAGCCTATAGCCCGATTCCAATGAGATTTCAATAAAAGTGTAGAGTGCCAATAAATTGCAGCAACAGTTGCAAAATGTGAAAGGCCCGGCTGATTAATTATTTGCTCATTAAAACGAGGCGTTAAATGTTTAAAACTGTCGATTCCGCGATTTAAATGTTTTTTGTCTCTATTCAATCGGAGATTTTTTAAAGGTTCCTGAAGCTGATGCGATCGCCGAATGAAATTTAGGCCCAGAATGCGATATGTCGCGCGAGAGACTCGGGAGTTCCCGACTAGAAATTTTCGTAGGGATGCCCCCATTTTGTGTAAGGTCCTCGCAAGGTTATCCGAAGTAGGCTATACCTTATGAGGTCCCGATTAGGTCCATACATTTGTTGCCTGATCAATGTATTCTCAATAGGGTTCGTACAAGGTATATCTGTGGCTGACCTGTGTGAGGTTTTCCAACATTATCCCCAATGATATCCCCATAAGGATAAGGTGTGGACAACCTTTGCAAGGTTTGACCGGTCATGGCCCCATAAGGTGCGAGTATGGACAACCTTTGCACGGTTAAACCAATGATAGCCTTATAAGGATCAGACATGGACCACCTGATTGCAGTCAAACAGTGAAAGGAGGGAGAACGGACAGGAGAACTGACACCGATTCATCCTCACAAATCATACGATTAATTTCATAATATACTTTATCATTATTGATTATAGAAAATTTTTATTTCATACATAAAAGGATCATTCGAAAATTTATTATGGAATCAATAATCAAAACTCAATTCAATATAAAATATAAATTGAAGAATGTTGGCGTGCATCCATTACTACTTATCATTTTATTTGCAATAATTAATTCGCGTAACGTCCTTATCGATGTAATTTTCAAATTAGTCAATATATTGTCGAGACTGTAAGAAAGGGCTCGGGTTTGTAAACACCGAGTGGGCCAAAATATTGACGTCTCTCGTTACCAGTGGACGATATATACGTGTTGACGTTCCGGAAATACTCGATATGGTAATGCCAGAAACTTTTTTTTTGGTCTCGCGATCTCAATTCGTAATGACGAAATGTATGACTGATGTATTCGAGATGGAATATACAGTTTTATTCTAAGTGTTAAGTGTATTTAAGTGTTAAGGCCTAGCGAATTCAGTATATTCTTATCCAGTTCTCCGGTCAGTTTGTCGAGTGTAAACGTGAACTCGCGTCATGGCAGATCAAGACGAAAATTCACGTCGAAAAACTCGAGAATTGACGCGGTTACGAGTGAAAAAGTTTCGTGAGATCGGTCGTGAAATGCCAAGTACTTCTCGAGGATGTGGAGCATTACAAATTGAGGCACAACAAAAGGATCAAATTCAACAGCGTGATCGGATTACGCAACAGAGTAATTCCGATACTGATGGAGATGATGATGATCGTCCTCCATTACAAGTTCAAGATGCCGAAAATCAAATTCTCAATGCTGCCTTTGATTTGAACGAAGAACTCGACGAACAAGTAAACAATTATGAAGAGTTACGAAGTGAAGAAGAAAGTGAAAACGATGATGATACTGTAAATCTCGTTAGCGATGATAATGCCCTCGGTAGAGACAGCGACGAGGAAACAAGCAGCGATGAAAATGAAAATGAGCAATATGACACTCTCGGAGAAATACGAAAATGGGCTGTGATGAACCCACCGATACCGCATTCTCGTTTAGATGGACTTTTGAATATACTGAGACATGATTATCCAAATTTGCCTAAAAGCGCCAAAACATTTCTCGGAACGAACAGTGCAACTTATAATATAGAAAACTTCATTGAAAATGTAGATGGACAATTTGTCTATCTCGGCCTTACAGACTATCTTAAAAGAACTATTAATCCTGCGTTACACGAAGTGAATTCAATCGAATTAATTTTCAATATTGACGGCATACCCCTGTTCAAGTCAAGTTCCAAAGAATTCTGGCCAATACTCTGTAAAGTTTTCAACGATCCAGATGTTTATGTGCCATTTGTGGTTGCCATTTACTGTGGCGATGGTAAACCCGGAAATGTGCACAGATATTTGGAGAAATTTGTTGAAGAATTAAACGAACTTCTAAGGCATGGATTTTTCGTTGGTGATCAACATTTCGATGTTAGTGTTAAAGCATTCATATGTGACAGACCGGCTCGTTCTTTCTTGAAATGCATCATAAATCACGGAGGATTCTATGCATGTGAGCGATGCACAGTACGTGGAAATCGAAAGGAAAACCGTACTATATATTCAGCAACTCTTGGAGAACCACGAACTGATGCTACTTTTCGGGCTCAAAGTAATTCGCATCATCATCATGGGATTAGTCCATTGACTCGAATTGAGCCACCGATCGACTTTATTAATCATTTCGTATTGGACTCGATGCATCTCGTTTTTCTTGGTGTTATGAAGAAACTTTTGGAGTATTGGTTGGAAGGAAATGTGAAAACGGTCAGACTGAGTAATAGTGACAAACAGAGATTATCTCGTTCATTGACAGAAATTCACTTTCAAGTACCAAATGATTTTCAAAGAGCCACAAGGTCACTCTCACAAGTGAAAAAATTTAAAGCAACGGAATTCCAATTTTTACTGTTATATGCAGGACCGATCATTTTCAAAAAAGTGTTGCCAAAGGATGCTTATAGACATTTTCTATTCTTGCACATTGCATGCAGGATATTGTGGTCGAGCGATCTGGCTACGACTCACTGGAGTCATGCAAAATATTTGTTGAATTTGTTCGTTTCATTTGCACCAACATTGTATGGCGAAAAATGTCTTATCGGGAATATGCACAGTCTGATTCACCTTGCCGATGATGTTCGAAACATGAACTGTCCGATGTCGAAAATAACTGCTTATCCATTCGAAAACACATTGGGAAAAATTAAAAAATTGTTACGACATGGAAAAAACCCGCTAGCTCAAGTGTGTCGCCGTTTGAGTGAAATCGCTATGCATGAAAAGAAGCCAGAAATACCGAGAAAAATACAAATCTTGAGACAATTACGTCCAAATAATTTGGGCGTAGTGAACGTGAAACGGATTAAATATAAAAACTCAATTATTACTGATAAATATCCAAACAACACAGTTTTATTAGAAAGTGATCGTGTTTTTCAAATTGAAAGTCTCTACATTCCCGCTGATGGAAATGATAATTCTATTATGATGCGAGGTAAAACAATGAGCAAAATAAGTCCGGTTTATGAACAGCCGTGCAGCTCGGACATGTTAAAGATCTGGCGAATTTCGAGAAATAGACGTGACAATACCGAAGATCGTCAGCTCAACGAAGTTCGGCAGAAGATGGTGCACTTTCGTATTGTGAATGAAAACGAGCTGAAAATGTACGTAATGCCTTTGCTTCATTAACACTATCGAACTGAGGTTATTTCGAACGATAAAAAAGTAAAAATCGTGTGTTTCGAGATCAAACGTTAAAATTTGTTGCCTACGAGAATAAAAAATTGTTGGCGAGGAAGTTAAAAAACAGCTGCTACCGCCGCGACGCCACCAATGAGGTTTCCGCGCGTCTTGTGTCTACAAG
The DNA here is from genome assembly GCA_037043255.1 of Diadegma fenestrale. Lineage (NCBI taxonomy): Eukaryota > Metazoa > Arthropoda > Insecta > Hymenoptera > Ichneumonidae > Diadegma > Diadegma fenestrale. The sequence goes on from CM073313.1 coordinate 16,136,315, forward strand.
TTCGTGTCTTTTTCCACGGTCTTCTCGCATCCTTACAATGCGTGACGTCGTCTGCTCCTCGTTTGTTCGATCACGCGTATTTTGTGTGTAGTGTGTTTTTGAACGAAGTATAACGGACGAATAAGTATAACGTTTAGCGAAAAAATATAAAAACTTGTTGACACGCTGTCGTCACAAACGAGCCTTTCGCGCGTTTTGCGTAAGACTTCGCTCCTTTCGGTCAGTCTTTTGCCGCGTTCGCGCCCCAAGTTCTCACCGCGTGTCTCCGTCATCATTATTGTTTGTTCTCTCTAAAAGCGGTGCGAATCGCCCAATAATTTGTTACGAGTGTCTTTCATATTTTATAATCAATCAAAAGGTCAGAAAACCGTTTCTATCGTGTTGACTGTGTGTCGGAAACTGAAGTAAACGAATACGAATAATCCTTTTCTTGTGATTCGAGTGAAACGTGTTTTGTGAGAAATTAATTTTTTAAACTTAAAAAGTGCGGGTACTGCTTCGGATTCAGACGATCATTTGTGAGAAAGAGGATATAAAAAAAGTGCTAAAATTGTGGGTTTTCGGAAAAAACGTTTCCATTGGTGACCCACAAGAAAAGATATTGTCGGCACGGACGTTGAAAAACAGCTGTTACCGTGCTGACGTCACGGACGAGGATTCCGCGCGTTGTGTGTTTACAAGGTCGTGTCTTTTTCGACAGTCTTTTCGCGTCTTACCGTGCGTCGTCGTCTCATAGTTTGTTCGTTCACGTGTATTTTTTGTTTGGTGTGTGTGTGTGTTTTCGAACGAAGTGTAACGAGCATTGCTGAAGATACCGGAAAAAATTTCTTTCGCGAGAAAATAAAAACAGTTGGCAACGTGGTGACGTCACAAACGAGCCTTTCGCGCGTTTTGCGTAAAATTTCGCGCCCTTTCGGTCAGTCTTCCCGCGTTCTTCCCACTTTCTCACCGCGTGTCGTCGTTTCAGTTATTGTTCGTGTCTATCTGTAAGTGTGCGGGTCACTCGATACAAGTTGCTCCCGGTGTCTTCAATATTGCATAAAAACGAATCGATTCGATTTTTATCGCTCGTGTCGACTCTGGATCAGGGAATAAATCGAAAGAATACAAAAAATACTTTTCTCGTGATTCAGGCGAAACATGTTTTGTCATGGAAAAAAAAAATAACCTATAAAAGTGCGGGCACCGCTTTGCGTTCAGTAAATGATTCGTGAAAACAAGAATTAAAAAAGTGCGAAAATTGTGCTTCCGGAAAAAACGTGAGGGTTTGCGGGCTACAAGAAAAAACAATTTGACACGGAAGTTGAAAAACGGCCGTTGCCGTGCTGACGCCATTAACGAGGTTTCCATGCGTTTTGTGTCTCCAAGGTCGTGTGTTTTTCAACAGTCTTTTCGCGTCTTACCGTGCGTCGTCGTCTCATAGTTTGTTCGTTCACGTGTATTTTTTGTTTGGTGTGTGTGTGTTTTCGAACGAAGTGTAACGAGCATTGCTGAAGATACCGGAAAAAAATTCTTTCGCGAGAAAATAAAAACAGTTGGCAACGTGGTGACGTCACAAACGAGCCTTTCGCGCGTTTTGCGTAAAATTTTGCGCCCTTTCGGTCAGTCTTCCCGCGTTCTTCCCACTTTCTCACCGCGTGTCGTCGTTTCAGATATTGTTCGTGTCTATCTGTAAGTGTGCGGGTCACTCGATACAAGTTGCTCCCGGTGTCTTCAAAATTGCATAAAAACGAATCGATTCGATTTTTATCGCTCGTGTCGACTCTGGATCAGGGAATAAATCGAAAGAATACAAAAAATAATTTTCTCGTGATTCAGGCGAAACATGTTTTGTCATGGAAAACAAAAATAACCTATAAAAGTGCGGGCACCGCTTTGCGTTCAGTAAATGATTCGTGAAAACAAGAATTTAAAAAGTGCGAAAATTGTGCTTCCGGAAAAAACGTGAGAGTTTGCGGGCTACAAGAAAAAACAATTTGACACGGAAGTTGAAAAACGGCCGTTGCCGTGCTGACGCCATTAACGAGGTTTCCATGCGTTTTGTGTCTCCAAGGTCGTGTATTTTTCGACTGTCTTCTCGCATCCTCACTGTGCGGCGTCGTCTCATCGTTTGTTCGGTCACGCGTGTTTTGTGATTGATACGTTTTCGAACGAAGTGTGACGCGTATTATTAAAAAGATACCGGAGAAAAACTCTGTGACGAGAAAAAAAAAAGTTATTACATCGTGACGTCGCAAACGAGCCTTTCGCGCGTTTTGCGTAACATTTCGCGCGTTTTGTGTAAGATTTCGCGCCCTTTTGGTTGGTCTTTCCGCGTTCTTCCCACGTTCTCCCCGCTCGTCATCGTCTCATTTATCGTTCGTGTCTTCAAGCGTGTGGGTCGCCCGATATAATTTGCTGCCGGTGTCTTTTATATTTCAATACCAAACAGAAAGTCCGAAAATCGTATCGAACGTATCTCTTCTGAATCGGAGAAGCAATTAAACGAAAACCAAAAAAATTTGCTTGAGATTTGCGTCGAACGTGTTTTGTCGTTAAAAAAAAAAAAAACTCACAAAACTGCGGGCATAATTCGAGTTCAGTGAATTCACTCGTGAAAACGTGAAAAGTACGAAGATGGACTACCAATATCGGCTGATCGTGTTTTTAAATGAAAAAAAAAAGAAAGATATAGACATTGTGCCCGCATCGTGGATTAGTAACGATGAAGCTGCGGATGAATTGCTCTGCAAATTCATGCCGAAACCATACAACAAAAAAACAATAGCTACGTTACACCGAATGGTAAAGGATTGCGAAGAACCTCTGGACGCGTGGCCGAGTTTCCCGATAGACCTCCGAGGAAGAGCTCGTAAGAATTATCTTTGTTTCATTTGTATTTCCTTCGCCTTTGAATACAAAAAAAAATTTCTAAACGTTTGTATGTTCAATACGTTTGCAGATACATATGAGGAAGCCGAAGAAAAAGCTCTTTTGCTGGAGAAAAAACCGTATGTTTATTCAACCGACAGTGAGAAAAATGCCAAAATAAAAGCAAAAGAAGACAAGAAAAGCTTTAAATTCAAGTCAATTCCGTCAAAAAAATCTTCCATCGGTCAGAATCTGAACGACATCAGCATCGACCTCAACGAAAATTTGGTGAACACATATGGTGAGAAAATTAAAGTCAAAACAATGAATTGAGAAATTAGGATTTAATTGAAAATTAACAATTTGATTTTTCACTTATCAGGATTGGAAAAAAAAAGTGCTCCGGAAACTCTTACCGGTGCAATGTCAAAAAAACGACCATCACGAAAACTTTCTTCAGATCGTGAAGAAAGTTCTGAAGAAGAATCCATGCGGAACACTTCACTGGAGACTTCGGATACGTCGTCAAGTGCATTGCCAATGAAGCCCAATTCTTCGAAACATCCAGAGAAAATCGTGGCCGATGTGACAAAAAAAGGCCCTGCCGCAAACTACTCACAGACCATCAGCAGAGATTCTGCGACGTGTTCGCAGACATTTGACAACAGTAAAACAAAATTCACACTTTCTACCGGTGTCAACGAAAAGTTTGAAGGTAAGATCGATTTCTATGCTGCGGAATATGAAATTTTTCATTACTGCGCAGGCTGCGCAGTATAAAAAAAAAAAAGCTGCGGAACATCAAATTTTCACTGAAACGCAGCTGCGCAGCATCCAAATTTTTATGACTATATCGATTCGATCGATTTCTATGCTGCGGAATATGAAATTTTTCATTACTGCGCAGGCTGCGCAGTATAAAAAAAGAAAGCTGCGGAACATCAAATTTTCACTGAAACGCAGCTGCGCAGCATCCAAATTTTTATGACTATCGCTGCGCAGTGTGAAAATTATTATTATTGCGGTTTATGATTATTAAAATACTGCGCTTTCGAAAATTTTCTTAGTGCGCAGCTGCGTACCAACACAAAATATCAGATGCTATGCTTGATGATTGTTAATAATTCTTCAACGCTTTTTTCAGATCGGATATTCACTTTTTTCACTGACAAGTACAATTCAGTGAATTATAAGATCGGTCAACTTCAAGGACAGATGGTGGACGTGCTAGCGGCCATAAATTCCATTCAGGAAGCTATCGAACAAATGAAACCGATGGAACATGATGTTGTTGATCTAAATAGAAACTTCATCGATGAAGCTTTGAATTTTTCACTACCGTGTCGAAATTTCGAGGAATTTGAGCAACTCAATGAAAAAATAACATCGAGTGAAACGTTCCGTAAAAAAATGGTGAATATATTTTTTTTACTTCTCACTATTGCGTTTAATTTGCTCGTGGTACATTCTCCGCCGAATCTTTGTAAAATACTAACATCTCTGTTGTTTTTTTTCTAGATTCGCGAAATCCTGTTATCGCTTAATAAAAAAAGTGGCCTGAGGAGGAATCTGGGTCAATTGATTCGGAAATATATGACGCGCGAGTTAGCGCTATCCTTTACAACTTCCAAAGCAGTTGCCGGCAAACATGTGTTCAGCGAATCCAATCTTTACACGTGTCTCAAAGGTAAATTATATTCAGTTAATATACATTTGTCGCTGTCGATTGAGACTTGTTAATAACTAGGCTTTGAATTTTTTGTTATAGATGCAACATCATCTTTTTTCAAAGAGGAAGATGGTACCGATTTAAGAGAACCAACGTTCAAAGAATCCGTCCGCATAGTTTTCAACAACGCCAAGGATTGGGATGGTCAAGGATCTATTAGAAAGAAAAAAAACACGTAAAATTTAAACCAAATGGGTCAAATTTCAAGTTAATATCATCATTTTTCGTTTTCAAGTTAAAGAAAGTTATTCCCGTAAAGTTTTGTTTTCCTAAAAAGATATCTTCTTCTCACAAGTCACTTATTGTTCTTTTTTGAAATATTTTATTGTATCGTTTGTTTTAAATATCGATGACGCTAATTTACTACTGCGTAATTTATTACTACGTGTAATTTATTACTGCGAATAAAAATAATCTAAAATAATAAAATCTAACCTTTTTTCCTGTCGAATCCTTTACAATTTCAGATTAAATACAAATATAATTCGCGACAACCTCTTCACCTCATAGGGATTTCGAATAAAACCCGATCAGGACCTTCACGAGAATTCCAACGTCTGACCACACCGTGACCTCTTTATCTTATCGGGATTTTGAAAGGAACCTTGTCCGGACCTGTCCAGTCGTCCTGATCGGGTCCTCATCCGCAGGATCGTTACAGGACTCATTAGGTCCTTGTGGGGTATCCAGATTAGGACCCGATACTGCAGTCAGGGAAACCTGATCAGGACCATGAGCAAAATTTCTAGTCGGGTTATAATGCAGCATGTGCGATTCGCGAGTAACCCTAATTAAGTGAGGGAGGCGATTAGGTCAGCGAGCGACGTCGAGACCGTTAACTCAGCTCTGTGGTTTACTGGATATATATACTTATGTGCGAATATATCCATGAGATTCTGGACATGCTCTGCTTTGCTATAACGCAAAGCTCGCGTTAGGCCAGGTGGACCGAGAGAGAGAGAGAGGGAGAGAGATGTTAAATTCGCGTTGTTCGCCGACTGTCCGACAGCTCTCAGCTGGCTACGTGACCCGCTTGCCAAATTCAGTAGTGCGTGCAATCCGCCTCCGATATACACACACCGTACACACGTTTGTCACATGACACAATCGCCATCAAGTGTATACAGTAATAAGTTGCAACAGTCGTATCGAGATTTCTCTCCGCACTAGTCGGTCCAATGTTTTCTATACACAAATCAATATCAACTAGAAAATGATTGTAAATAAAAGGGAATAAAACGATACACGCGTGTAGAGCATGAAAATCAATAAATTACTGTTGCACAATAGAATCGGGCGTTAACCTCGAATTTTGAGCAATTATGCGTGCGCAGAATGTCAAGTTTCACGAGCGTGAAATCAACTTTTTCGTTTTTATTGAAAATTTCATTTTATTTTCATAGAAATTTTCTTTCCTTTATTCCAGTCCGGAACGGAGAGTTTTTCATCTTTTGACGTGCATTTTTACGAAAAATATTGTTTCCATTGATTATTTATTGAATTTTGATTCCGGACCAAAGCAATTGAATAATAATGAGTGAAGAAAAAACAGAATTTCGTTGCATTCGACCGATGCAAACTTGAAAATCATTTAAATTTCGCTTCGTAAATGAAATAATCTGAAAGTCATTCGATGATTTTGCTACAACAAAATATTTAATCACGGTAAACGAGTCTGACGAAAAAAACACACGTGACATCGATTTCGATATTGAGCAATGAATAATATATAAAAAAACTGCATAGCCAGTGAGTGTGCGCAGGATTCCCTCGTATTTACGAAAATTCATCGACGCGTCCATAATTCGCCGATCTAATTTCATTACGCCATAAAATTTGCTCCAACGATGCATCATAAAGCAGATAATGAAAAAAAATTCACTGTTTCAGATTTTAAGTATATAGCGAAATTAAATTTCGCCCAGTACGTTTTGGCTTTTGCATGAGAGTACGATGGGACGTTTGAATGTGAATTTCCCTCGTGTGTCTGATGGAATTTCGGAAAGTGCCAGATCTGCCAACAGTTGGTACGTACAGGTGGCTCGAATATGCGGCCCTATCGCTCGTTGGCTCGTCTATACGGTTACGAAATTTTGTCGAAATCTCTGGGCTCGTTATCAGTACCACGTACGTTTCTCATCTGCAATAATAATAATAATCACGAGCCACTACCTCGTCTCTTGATAATAATAATAATAATAATGACAACAATAATAATAATGGGGTGTCCGTTCTACTGTGCATTCCGCCAGGTCTCTCGTTACGCAGGCATGTAAATATACCAGCCTGGAAAGAGGAAGAGAGAGAGAGAGAGAGAGAGAGAGAGAGATGCAACGATGAGAGATAGCGTGTAGAATGTTACAACTGTGTGTCGTACAATCGCAAGCAGCATGTTCGAAGCGTTGCCTCGCGGAATGGTTTATGTCGAGTTGGATGCAGTGCGCGAGATGATTTAGTCTCTGTTGTCCACCGACGATATGTCACTTCGGAAGCGAAGGGCGGAGAACGCGAAAGAGAGAAAAGATTAAAGGAGGCTGCGTTGGTCCAGAATTAAAGATTAAAACAAAGTCGCCGCTACGTTTTTTTTTGGTGGGAAAAATATTCGAATTCATCAACTTTTAATCCAAGGCCTGCTTTTATTTAATTAGGAAAATCAGACTGGGGCCTCTAAATTGGGTCAATTTTTTCTCTTTACAGAAAGGCAATTGAGACATTAAATTGCGGTTGTGCCTTCTCCATTTTTTTTACTCATTCAACAACGAGAAATAAAAAAGAGAAAAAAATGGTTGTAAAGTGGAAGCAAAAATTGCGGTGATTCATCGCAACAACCGCGTGGATTCTCGTCGCTCGTCTCAAGAGCACCGACTCCCTCTTCATTCATTCCGCTGTACCATTTGTCTCGATAGAATTGAAGTTTCGAGGAGGTCAACGTACTCTCGCGGATAACGCAACTTACTAAAATTTGTTCAAAAGTCTCTCGAACCTCCTCAATCTCCCTCTCTCTCTCCCTCTCTTCATTTTTTCCTCTTCGCGTCTCGTGAGATGAGATTACAGGACCCAGGATAAATAGAGCCTGGTTGAAAAGCATCAGATGCTGTAAGAAGAGAAGAAGGACGAGCTATAGAGAAAGAGAGAGAAAGAGAAATGGAACGACGAGTGATGCGCCGTGCCCCAGGTGTGTGTCGTTTTCCTTAGATGCTCTCCGAAGAGAAAAAGAAAAGAGGACCAAGAGAGAAAGAGACCAATCTCCTCGACAAAAGCCTCCACCCATTATTTGTCTCTAACTCAATCTCTCGCAAGTCTTTTGGTAAATAAATCGACGACATTTGCCGTTCAACAATTGCTTCTCCATACACGTGTCTCTTTTTTTCCGATCCCTACTCTTTTACCCACGTAAACGTGGGTGAAAAGATTAACTACGAGTATTTCAATTGATGAAAAAGTTTGACGTACACTTGAACAAAAAAACTCGGAGCATTCGACCTGAAGATTTTCCTTCAATTTGCGAAAGTTGCGTTTGTTAAAAAAAAAAAACGTGATTGTCGTAACTGGGTCAAAAATAGGGAGAATAAAATGTTTTTATACTTTTCTAGTGTTTTTTTTTTGGGTTTTGGGCAAAGAAGCGACTGTCAGACGCTTACACTGAATATTTTTGGATAATTTCGAAAATTTTATAATTCTGAATACATTTTTGATTTTTAACGGGAAATTTACGATTGGAACGACAAAAATTTACTTTCCGGAGAGACTTTCCAGAGTGTTTATCGCTGTAATGACAACATTCTTGTAATTTTTTAAAAATACAGTTTGGTCGAACGAATTCAACACGATATCGAGCTTTTCCAACAAAATTTACTTTTCAGTGTTGGAGCTTTATACGTCCCTGGGCATTTTAGCGTTGGGGGAAAGATCTCGACTTTGTATGTTGAGCAGATTTCGTCTTGCTCTGGACGATACGCGAAAAAATAGAGTACGAAAAATATAGCCAGAGAGATAGAGAGGGAGAGAGAGAAATGAGCACGGGTCAGGGGACAATTTTGTCGAGGGTTGAAATTCCTAGCTCGTGAGCTTTCGTCCTCTCTCGACGCTTTCCCCAATTATGGAAATTCGCTAGCCCACGGATAGTTAGATCCGTAATACTCTTTACCCGAAAATCTCCATATGAATATTGCACATTAATGTGCATTATACGGCTGTTCATATGTTAATATACTTTCCTTCTCTTGCCATCACGGTTATTCCAACTGTCTAAATTTACATTCAATCGGTGAAAAAATTGCCGTCTCCCTCCCGTTCATCCCCTTCGCCATAATGGCTACACATGAAATTGACGTCCGAATAACTCGTCGCTGTACATTCGTATCCACCCAGAGTTTGAACGTTTCCATATATAAAACCAACGATCGAGTGGCCGTAATAATAAAAAATAAAATTTCAATCGTTTAAATTATGCAATTTCGCTTCGATTAAAATTTCAATCGATCCTGACGAGTCGCGATCGATCGAAATCAATCATTTTAACGCGTAAATTTTTCATCGCCTATTAATAATCCTTCGGTCTTTCGCTGCAACATTTATTTCTCGTCGCGCAATCGAATCCGTACCTGTTGAACTAATAATTCTTCATGGGATATTCTTACGCGCATATAGATCCGGAATAATTTCACCAGAGACAAAATTATCGAACTGTAAAATTGGTCGGTTGGTTAAGATCGTGCTGTCGGTTCTAGTAATTACTGTTCAGAATTCGATAAAATTTGGTAAAGTACTAGATTGTGATTAGAAAAAGATCCAATCAAAGATTCAAGAGGCGACAGAGCGGCGGGAATAAAAAAAATATTTATATTGGTAATTCCGTACATTCAAAATTGAGTTTTATGATAAATCTCAGTTTTCACTGTAAAACACAATAATCAATGTTAAATTCATGAAATTTGACTGGATTTTTTTTTTTATCATAATCTGCTATTATATCAAATTTTATTTGATTGTGAACGATAATTCTAAACCCGACAGTATCTCAAGAAATAATGCGGCTGCAATGTTGAATGAATTTGATGGAAATAATGCAACGATAATGTGATTTGACGATGAATAAAATTGTAGTCGAATTATATTCGGTCGATCATGTTACTGATTTTTATGAGGCGTTTCGGAAACGCTAAACTCGCTGATGATGTTAAGGAAAGTTCGTTACGAGTTACGAGAAAGAGAGGAAAAAAAGGGAGCGATTCAGCGAATATCTCAAGCTTGCGAGGCATTTCCAATGGGAAATTAATGCGCTTATCGTCCTGACGTATAAGAATATTGCTATACATACGAGCAGGATGTAAAAATGTATATGACGAAAGGTCGTTTATCAGGGAAGCGGAAAATAATCGTAATAACGCGCGATCGGGGGGTGGGGGGGGGGCGCGTTGGATAATCGAATCGGACGTAATGAACACAGAGATATACAGCGAGGGACTAAGATTCGAGCCCTGATGGTGGCGACGCGGTAACGACTACGTAGGCGAATGAAAGTCGAGGACGATGAGAGAAAGAGGGCAAAAGAGAGGAGCGAGAACTAACGAGAAAATTTTGCGTTGCTCTCTCGCGATGAACTATGCTTTACTGTGCTATTAAAAATTAACGTCTTTTAATAACGACCCTCGCAGCATTATCCGCTCTTCTTTTAGTGCTGTGGTAACACTTAATGAAATTACAAGATGAGTTTTAGTGAAATGATCTGCCTCGCGCATTCTCCAACACCGCGCGTTGTTGTCCCGGCAACGCGCAACGCACACCGAATGAGAACCACCGGATATGGATATTAATTATCTATTATTTTCCGCTCGTTTTCGCACCCCGTACGAACTAACCTTTTTTCCTTACGACGCGCAACGACAGTAATCGAGATTGCTTTCAGCAATGAGCTCTTTGATTCCTCGCATCATTTCTCGCTTTTAATGAACAATCAAATCTTCCATTTGCGATATTACAATTTAACCCCATGCAAGCTTCAGTTTTATTAACAGTCCCGCTTTTTTCTTAACGAACCGGAAACATGCGACCTGGAGGAAAAAATGTCATGCGTTTTTATGAAATCTCGGAAACAATCTTTTCGGAAAACCTCGGTTAATGAAATTTGGTACGGAACCAGATTATGATGAGAAAAAGATTCAATCGAGCACTGAAATGTAAATTTTGTTGGAGACGTTTGATTGAATGTTTTTTTTTTTTTTTTTTTAATTACGAAAATTTTGTCATTGCAGCAAGAAATATTTTAGAAAGTCTCGTCGAAACGTTAATTTTTGTCATTCCAATCGGAAATTTAGCTTACAATTTCATTAGACATAAAAAATGTTGTCAAAGTTACGAAAATTTGGAAATAAAACCAAAAATATTAGTTTTTTGATAAAACTTTATTTTCAGTGATATCGAGAACCAGTTTCATGCATTTAACATTGAGTTTTATGATAAATCTCAATTTTCATTGCATTCTGCAATAAATTTTTATCGATTTTTAGAAAAAATGGCAGTTTTCATTGTAAAATACAATAAAATGTATGGACTCAATGGTAAATCATGAAAGTCCCAATGGAAATATCTTTTTTGTGGTTCTCTGTGGCCTCTTGAAAATTCGATTGGAGCTTTTTCTTATCATAATCGACTACTCGTATCATCTCGATAAAAATAATCGTTTTCATTTTGTGTGTCCAATTTTTTGAAACTTTGATTACAATCAAATGGTGTGGATCGCACGTACGAATATATTTCTTGGCTCTCGTTAAATATGGTTCAATTTGCTTGAATCCACTGGAACTGTATGTACGGGAGATTCGTGTGCAATTTCGCTGTGCGGTTTAAAGAGTGAATGTATAGTTGTAAGAATTAAATTTCCATCGGTAACGATAAATAATTTTGCAATTCATCACTCCCGAATTACAGGATCGTGTAAAATAAAAATATTTCATTTTTGCAGTACACGTAGAAAATTGCATAATTCTTCAGCCATGCATGGAGCGAACGCTGGGAAAAGATTAGGTACGAGGGTCTGCGTCAAGAGGAAAGTCTGTGGAGCCCCTTGCGAGTGCGCGAGTGTACGTATGCGAAGGTGCAAGTGGTGAAAGAAGAAAAAGCGAGAGAAAAGAGTGCGGTGCGCGCGGAGACTGAGAAGAAAATCGCGGGCTTGGTCTGCTCATCCACACAGCGAAGCGCGACTAATCTTGTCGAATTTATGGAGTTGCCTGATAACATCCTCTGGGTTAACCCTTTTCCGCTTACGTTAAGCCCAATCTCGTGAAGGGACACCGGATCGAGAGAGAAGGGTCGAAGGGTGAGAGAGTTTTGGTCGAGGAAACTCCTCTCACGTTCTAACCGCGCGTCTCAACTCTCTCCTCGTTAAATTTCACCCTCTTTTTTCTTCTTTCCTCCAGCAACTCCTCCGTCCTTCGGACACTCGAGCTTTCGCCTTCTTTTTCCTGCACAACGTCGTACCAAAAGCTGCCACACGTATCCACCGCCAGCCCAGATAATCGAGAACTTAAAAATCCTCCCACTATAAAAAGGTTAAACTTGGGACGCGCGTATAGTATTCATCCTGACCACCACTTACACAGATTACTATGGCGCAAGAAGGACGTAACTCATTTCGATTTACGTACAAAATTCTTCACTTGCAGCCTTTACTTCCGAATTCTCGTCGCGAATATTTTTTCTTTCAAATATCCACTGAACTTTACACACAAAATGACTTTACACACGCAGTTTTTATTTCCTCGTTCCTCAAACTTTTAAAATACTTTTCAAGTTAAATATTTCGTTCCAGCCACTAAAAAGAAAATTTTGTTGCATCACAAAAATGTCATTGCAGCGAGAAATATTCTAGAAAGTTTCTTCGAAAAGTAAATTCTGCTGACAATCAAAATATCGACGTTAATTTATTAATTTTCAATGCGTGAATTATTGTTTTAATTTTGAATGAAATTGATTTTTATAAATTTCGGTACTTTGTTCTCGTTGCACGATTTTTCTGGATTTCGTAACAGGATCAAACTCCTTTTTGACCCCGATTGAAAATACACGACGCGCGCAAGAAAAGTGCAGTTGAATTTTTGACGAGACATGGAAACCGCTTGATCTATCAACTATAGAGTTATTCTCGCTTTTCCGTGAGTATTTTTAGTCGTAGCTTTCGTATGGCTTGGAAAAAAACTTTCAAGGGTTTTTCTCTTTTTTCCTGGGAAACGAATATCGAAATTCTGGGTGGTCCCTACGCTTGAATTTCAAATCTGTATACATACTTTTTAACGAATCTCTCTCACTTTTGAAGCTTCGGTAGCCAATTTCCAACATCGACATAGACCAAAGCTATGAGCTGGAGAATTTTTTAAAATCCACACGAAAATCCTCTCAAAAAACAAGTTTGCACGGTTCCGGCATTTCCACAGAACTTTCCAATAGCGTATACAAATTTTTCTCGGTAATTCGTAACGTCCCTCAAACTCAATCAAATCAACGACTATATGTTGACACGTTCATTCCGTATTTATTCAGAATCGATAATAATGTAAGCCGGAATAATATCAATCACAGACTTTTCCAGAGGCTGATTGAAAAAGCCTCGGAAATTGAAGTTCCACCAAATAAAAAATTCTTTTTTTCACTCCGAATGCAACTGCAAAGCTTTTGGTGAAAAATAATTTAAAAAATACGCAAAATTTGGTTGGAAAAGTTCGATATTTCGTTGGATGACAAAAAATTTTGTCATTACAACAAATTTTCGTCATTCCAATGAAAATTTTGAAATTATCAAAAAATATTTAGTTTACCGTGTTCAACAAAATATCGACGTTTTTTGGGAAGATTTAATTTTCAGTGTTGGAGTTGAAAAAAAAGGGAAAACATTGAGAGGGAGACTAAAACGTCCATTTTTCGTGAGGTTGGTTTGTGGACCATAAATACACAAAAGTATGTTTGTATATATATATATAAAGATGCGCATATTAATGAAAAAATATATGTATACGTGTTGTAGCCATTCCCTTATCATTTTTAATTCCATTTCACGGGATTACGGTAAGAATATTTAAACAGGCACGTGGCATTTCTTAATTACAGATGATGCATAGCTGGCTGGGTATGCTGCTGGATTGCTCCGACGTCTTTGCTCGGCTCTCTTTCTCTCTCGGTAGCTCTCGCGGCCTGTCTTGGTCTCATCTCACTCGGTTTACTCTCTGTACGAGAGGAGGATCGTTCCTTTCGTTCCCGCTCTCGTTCCTCTCCGCCACCGAGACGCGATTTCTCATTCTCCTTTCACTCCATTCTCTTTCTTCCTTAATTAACAGAGGATCGTTTTTTTTCTCTCGCTCGCTCGGTCGTCGGAGCTTTTTTGATACGTTTTTTTCTTTCATTCCGCAACCTGGCTCATCGAAAAAAGGGGAAAATGCAAATTTTAGCCCACGCTCGAATCGCTATAGCCAGCCAAATATTTCTATATTTATATTCAGCACTTTATCGTTGTCTTCGCGGGCCGCTATCCTCAAAACAATTGAACGTTTTATGCAGACACTCTTTTCTTCTGGTTTTAAGAATATTATGTTCGCGCGTATTTATTGCGAGGCTGCTATGCGAAATGGATTTCCTCTTCAATATTCATTTTATTTACTATGTCCCGGACCATCATGCAAATTTCTTCTAGTGAAGAACGAGTCTCGCCCGAAACTTTGCCTACGAGTTTCGTTGCATAAACAAAATCTTTCTTTTTCTTGCCACGAAGAAAAATTACTCTGCGGAGCAATATTTTTGACGCATTGGCAATGAAAATTCAATTTTGTCAAAAAACGTCGATATTTTGTTGAACAGGGTGACCTAAATATTTCCGGATAATTTCAAAATCAATTGGCAGCGAATTTACGATTAAAGGGACAAAAATTTACTTTTCGAAGAGTCTTTTTAGAATATTTCTTGCTGCAATGACGAAATTTTTGTGATTTTTCAATGAAATTTTCTTCTCAGTGAAAAAACTGCGGAAATCTATTTCTAACTCCAGCAAAACTTTGATCGCGTCATATATTTGAATCGCGGCTGGCATTCGTAGCTTGATTTCATTCCAAGGGAGATACAGGAATCGCGAGGCAATTGTATGAAAAAATGTATAGAAATATGCGATGAGTTTTCTTTTGCCCCGATTGATCAATTTTTGATTAAGTATCGTCTGGGTTGAAAATAGTATTGCAATAATAAATCATGTAAGCACAAATATGCGTTTTTTATTCGGTTTATAATTTTGTTACGAAGCCAGCAGCGTTCTCATTTCCCGCACATTCGTATATCGTCAATTGTGCACGTTCGTTGCAATTGTGGCGACGAAACAAGGGAGGCGAATGTGAGTGAATTGAAAATTTTAGAGCGATTTCGTTGGCAGGTAACAAAATGCTCTCGTAAAGTTGGTACAAAAGTCAAGTAAATATATGAAATCAAATGAATTTCATTTGAACATGAAACCAACACAAAAAATGTATTTAAATCAAATGAATGCCTTAATCTCGTTGCAGGTAATAACACACAGTTGGGGGGTTGAAATATTATAGCGAGCGGGATCGGTGCTGGGCTCGGAAAATGTTGTGGGTCGACTTTTATTGTGGTAAACGGTGTGCGAGAGAAAAAGACAGGGAGAGAGATGAAAAAAATTGAGAGAACGAGAGAGCGAGAGAGAGAGAGACGTCAGAGGTAGATAACGAGATGAAAAAAGCAGAAAAAAAATGGAGGAAGAAAAAAGAATAGACTTTAACGGGCGGTCGCGATTGCTGGAGCTTCCTTCCGGCACATATTTTCAAGTTAATGACAATTACTATCTGGCGGACATGGGGTATAGCCACGACGTTGGCCCAACAGAGCAGCCACCCACGAGCCACCCTCGCGGGAGTCTCTCTCCTACATAATTGCATTATTTATGCGCGTTATTCCCTTTTTTCCCATCTTCCTCTCCCCCTTTCTTTTATTTTCTCCATCCACCTCTCGGACCGGAAAGGAAAAATATACGAAAGTGTCGAGTTCAACTGGAAAAGCACAGATAATATTCGCTAGTCATTAAAGCAATTCCTTCCATTTGTTCACATCCCTTCCATTAAATATTTTCGGATAATTTCAAAATTTTCGTAATTTTGACAACATTTTTTACTTCTAACGGAACTGTCAGCGAAATTTACGACTGGAATGACAAAAATTTACTTTTATTTCGGTTTTTTCTAATGAAATTTGTTGTCCATTGCATTGCTCAGGCTTTTTTACAGAGTCCACATGTTTTTATAGTTATTAGTTCACCTTGGCAGATGCGAGTTTCTCGAGAGAGAATATGCACTTGGTTATTTTTGTATATGCTGCCTTTCATCTATAATGCATTTGTCGTACTGGTATAAACTCGAGCCATACCGAACGCATGAACCATGTGTCTTAGTACATGGAATACTGATGTTTCTAAACATATATGTCTATATTTATGGAGCTATACGCAGAGAGAGAGCGAATCGTGGTCGATTTCTCGACGACCCATCCGCTGGGAGAGTAGATAAGACCGTTGAAATATATCGACAGTAGCCGGCGGGGATATACACTACGTATTGCAATATATACAGCAGCGGAGAAGACCGAGACCGAGACAGTGAGATAATCCCCCTCGAAGAACTCCGGCTGCTGTCGAGCTCAGCCAGTCAGAGATAATCACCGTTAGACCGTCTTGTGTCCTTCTCGCTCGCTCTTGCATCGACTTTGCAAGGGAAAAGCCATATGTAACATGATATACATGGTATAAATGTTTGTGCGAGTATCTATCTATATGCGATCTAACGTTTCTCTGCTGCATTATATATCATTGAAATCGATACTTTGTGGAAAGTCACTGTCAACGTTTTACACTTGCGAACCCGAGTCCCAAGTTCTCCCACTACCGTGCGATGCATTGGCTGCACTTTCGTGGCTTGGAAATCTCAAAAATTGGGCAAATTGTTAGTGAATTTGCTTTTCAAGCCTAGAACGGTGACCTGGGATCAAAAATTCAATTACCTCAGACTCACGTGATTCTGCATTGAAAAACCAAGAGAACGAGCCCAAGTTGAACATTTTTCGTGCAATTTTACCAGAGACATGAATTTTTCAGGTTCATTCACGACCCCACGAATACGAAAAACTAAATATTTTTGGCTGATTCCAAAATTTTCATAATGTTGACAATATTTTTTATTTCTAACGAAATTGTGAGCAAAATTTACGAATTGAATGACAAAAATTTACTTGCCGAAGAGACTTTCTAGAATATTTCTGGCTGCAATGACAAAATTTTGATGATTTTTCAAAAAAACGATCGATGATTCGAGAAATAATGTGAAAAAACCACCAAATTGTCGATTAATTATAGAACGTGGCTAAAATTAAATAATTTCGAGATCCGTGATTAAGTTTCTGATGGGAACTCATTATTTTGCTATCGAATGCTATAAAGTGGATGAAGAGAATGATCGAATATTCTGACAAGTAAAAATGATGAATAGCTTGGAGGAAAAAGCCCCATATAGGCAGGCACGCACACGTGTCAGGAGGCACAGAGGATTAATAAAGTGGTACCCGTAACGTAGCGTATTGTAATTCGGACTTAATGGTGCTGAATCGCGCATTACAGCGGCACTGCGAGCCCCGAGCATCGCCCCTTCTCTCGGTCTCTTTCCCTCACGAGCTCTCTATAATGCATCGATGAGATTTGGAACGAAATTCGCGCATCGTTGGGCTACTTTGCCCGAGCTAGAGCCAGAGAGGGACGGAGCAAGAGAGGGGAGAGAGATAGAAAGAGAGAGAGAGAGGACGGTGGTTAAACAAATGTCTTTTTTACTTCCGCTCGGTGTCGCCGAGAGCGAACAATTCGATTCAGTTGTCGGGTCACCACGCATTTCCTGGAATTTCGCCAGACCATTTTCGCATGTATATGTCATATACATATCTATGTAGTAATAATATAGCCCTCGAACATGTCGTATATTTACGGGGAACGGAAAATTGAAATAAAAAAAACGGCCCTTTTCCGAAAGTCGCAAAAAACAATTGTTTTGCCTGACCAACTCGTGGATTTTTACTCCAACCCAAAAGCCGCGGTTTAGCGAAGGATCGAAACAAGCAATTGACGAGAATTTAGGAGCAAATGACGAATTCAACGTTGAAATATCTATTTTTTCAACTGACGATCGCGCCCATGCTGATCCTAGTAGTTCAAACACGTATTAGGTCAGACAAGCAACTGCTGTGCATGACAAGTCGCGAATGAACCATTCCAACGATACAAATCTAGTTTATTCTAGTCGCCATAGCAATTAACCCTTAAACGGTAATCTGGGGTCAAAAACGACCCCAGGCGACTTTAAATCCCACGCCCTTTCTTCGTTTTCGCGGTTCTCATCATTTTACTGCATTTTTCGACTAATTTTTTGACTTCAAGCAAAATTGTCTCAGGATCACGTGATTTAGCATAAAAAAACGAAAAGAATTTAGCGTTCTAAGGTTATTAAAGTCGAAGTGGTATGAAGCCAAGGTAGATGAACCCAAATTTTGATTCTTATTGTTGGTTTGAAAAAAGCAATCATCGAGGGTACAGAAAAAAAGGCAAAAAAGGTGGATTTATCGGAGCTATCGGGGTTTCTTTCAAATTTGTTTGCATTCACTTTCATTTTCCATTAGAGTTTCTCAAAGTTGGATCTCTCAGCACGCGGTTGATCCGCGAGCAAATGTATTCCTATGAATGAATGATTTGGTGTTCTGCGTTTGGTACGCCGCGCGGTGAACCGGGCCACGTAATTTGAAAGTAAAAACCAATATCGTGTGGCTGCCTACAAAAATATAAAAATAAAGTATAGGAATTCGATTGGAATGCTTCTTAGTTTTTATTTCTTGTGTTATGACAACACGCGCCAATGAAAAGAATTTTATTTCAGTGAGATGGATTTTGCTCGAGGGGATCGATTCGGGGTGAAATATTTTCTCGTTTTTTATACAAGTTATAAGTTGCTCGAGAGGTGCCAATTTGAAGATGAATAAAAAAAACAAGTGGATATGGAGTTTGAGAGTCTGGTCGACGTAGCGAGTGGGAACTTGTGTAGGAAAATTCCCTGGTGGTTTTTCCTCAAAGTATATCCAGCCACATTTTCCATCCTCTCTCGTCCGCACATTTCGTCTACCGAATCGCGTTGCTTGCCATGTCTGTGTATGTTTATATGCCTGCGTGTACTTTTGGTTTGCAGGGTAAAATTTGCTCGTTTACCGTACACCCCACTATCCCAATGTTTATGTTATACAGGACGAGGCTTCCCACACTACGTTACACCTAATCGCCCATTCAGAAAATTAGACAGAAAAGTTAATTATCAAGATCTTGATTGGTTGAAATCTCGAGAGACTCTTTTACGAGAAAAGGGACAATCGGACACACACATTGACCACACACACTCGCAGCGAGAGCTCTAAGAAAATTAAGCAAGTCTGCATTTGTTCCACTCTAGAAAATCTCCCAGAAAATATACATAATAAAACAAAGCAGTCGGCTGTCAAGGAGTGAGCGAGTGAGTAAGTGAGAGGAAACGACCGAGAGAGAGAAAAAGGCGCAAGGGAAGGAGCTGAGCCTTGATAAAATGCAAACGCGATCAATTTGAGAAATTGTAGCTCACCCAGAGTGGATTCAATATGGATGAACTTGGGACGATTAATCCTCCTAGATGGACCAACCTTAAGTATATATTCGCATGTGCCAATACAGGCTATTCGATGTATAATCATTTACGCCTTATTGTTTTCCTCCAGCACTGAAAATTCATTTTCTCAAAAAACGTCGATTTTTTTTCAAACACGTTGAACTAAATATTTTTGGATAATTTCAAAATTTTCGTTATTTTGACAGCATTTTCGATTTCCAACGGAACTGGCAGCTAAATTTACGATTGGAAAGACAAAAATTACAACATTTTTTTCAACGATCCAATTTAATTCTCATGTTTTCAAAAATATTTCTTGCCCAAATCTTACGAATGGAATTTATAGGTAAGAAATTTAGTTGAGAGGAAAAAAGAAAAGTTAAATGGGGTGTGGCAATCGCGTTGGACATAATCGTAAAGTTTTATATGAAAA
The DNA here is from genome assembly GCA_037043255.1 of Diadegma fenestrale. Taxonomy (NCBI): domain Eukaryota; kingdom Metazoa; phylum Arthropoda; class Insecta; order Hymenoptera; family Ichneumonidae; genus Diadegma; species Diadegma fenestrale. The sequence continues at coordinate 16,156,038 of CM073313.1, forward strand.
GCCTCGTAGTTATAAAAATCTTGGCAAATTTTTTCTTTCTCAACGACCACAGAACTTTGAGCCTTTTCTTATCTCCGAGATCGCGTTGGAATTGGAATAGATTGGAATGGACTATGTGATTAATTTATAGATATATATATAAACATGAATTGGCGGTATTCCGTCAGGGTTGGATTGAAAGGGCCATTGAAAGAAGGTATTTGAAACAGCTCTCTTTCTGCAGCCCTTATCATGCCACCCCGTCATCAGCATCCCATAGGATTTTTGCCTCGCAGTCTCTTTCTCCGTCAGTGAGGCAATTTCCTGAATTCGAACGACCCGACTCGTTTTTTCCTCTCTTTTCATAATATTCATTCCAATTACATTTCTCTTTCAATCCGAGTCGTATACTTTGCTTCTCAGTGTGAAGCGCAATTCTCGCGATACATGAAATCCGATTGGTCGACGTTTTCGAATCAACGCCGACTCAAGAAATACGATTTTTTGTGCTGCAGTCATTCGAGACGAAAACGTAACGCAAATGTCGAAACTTTTTTTCGCTCCATACAAATCGGAAATTTGTTCTAACGCAAAGATAGCACAAATTGTGAAAAAAAACTTTGGAGCACTTTGGAGCAAGATCTACAGGCTCGAAATCCTTTTTGTCGATTGCGAGCCTGAAATCAGCAAGATCGAGGCCTCAATTGCTGAGAAATAAACTTTCCTGTGGCTCTGTCAATCTTTCAAGGAAAACGATTCCTAAAATTGATTGGCAACGTGTTAAAATATAAAAAAATTGAAGGAACAGCTCGAATATTTATGCGAAACACTCACAAATTCCGATTTTGTGCCGCCAGTTTTTTCTGTCGTATTTGGTCAGTTGATACGGAATTTCATGCCAATAAATAACAGCAAAAATGGCAAGCATAAAAGTGTAAAACTCTGAGACAAAAAACTCTGGAGACTAATAGCGATGAAAATGTATATGTTTACGTTGCCTGCTCCTTAAGTTGACTTTTCGATCGAGCCGCGAGCATCGAGAGTAAAACATAACGCCCTCGAGGAAAAATAAAAGCCACCATCTCCCGCATTATCGCTCGCGGAGACTCGACAATAACCGAAAAAAGTTTTAACGAACTTTATCACGAGAGTAAAAAATTCTCACTGGTCTACGCGGCATTACTGGCTGGATTTGCTTTGCGAGACTGGAGCAAGAGAGAGCGAGAGAGCGAAAGGAAAGCTTCGCAAGTGGGCCCGAGGCCGCAAGGGTCGATTCTCGAAACTTTCTATGCCACATGAAACTTTCATATTTGGTAAAAATCACCCTCGCCCCCATTGAGCGACCAGCGACGCACTATTTGTTCTTTTTTTTCTCTTTCTCGCTCTCTCCATTTCCTCTGGTTGCGAAATGTAGTTCTCGTTAAAGCTCCGTCTTTTCCGAGGGTTTGAGAGTGTTCATAGCCGCATTATTAGTACTGGAGTGAGAACAATTTCCTGAAAATATCACGTCCCGCTCAATTTTTCCGTCCTTTTTTTTTACTCTATCGGAAAAACGAATTTCCAACTTCCGTCATCGTCGTCCTGCTGGTAATACGTCTCAACGTTTTCTCTTCAGAGCTCAATGAAGTGCGATCAGGCTATAGTTAAGGAAATGTAAAATTCCTGGTAAAAAACGTTTCATTACATTTATGTTTTTCAACTTCGTGGCAAATTATGATTATATTGACGAGACGTGATACCGAGCGACAGGATTTAATCAAGCTGTGCTCAATGCCGAACGATTTAATCGATTCTGATGCCACGATTATTGTTTTTCTGGATGTTTTTGTAACATTTCTGGTGTAACATTTTTTTTCAGGTTTTCTTACATACAAAATGGTTTGCGAGCCTGAGTTCATGATAAAAAGTTGTTGCAAATTGACTAAAAATCAACATCCTATAAATTCAAGATTGCCCGAGGCAAAATAATCAAAATTTCGAAAAATTTTACGAGCGATTTTGTTGAAAAACTTAATAAAGTTTCTTCAATGTTGAATGAACGCGTGTGCAAAGTTTTAAGAGGCTTCATCATTTAGAAATTGAAATATTTAACGTTGAAAATTGAAACTTTTCACACGCACTCTCATGAGAAACTAGTAAAAATTTATTTGTGTGGTGCAAATTTAAAGGAATTCTATCGCGATAGAAAATTTTGCATACAACGTCCTTAAACAGTTTTTTTATCTGGATGGCGGTCAAATCGTATGGAATCGCGGAGGCTTTATCGTCTCGTGCTGTAAGACGTTCGATTCGTTTTTAATGGCTGGCGATCAAAGTGGCTGTTGACTGGAATGGGAGATGCAGGAAAGGCGGTAAGTGAAGATAGAAAGTAGATGATGTCGGCGTGTGGTCAGACGTTGGAACGATCGTCGTGTCAACGAGGGTAAACAATTCTCTTTAGTTTTTGTTTGGCGGTGAATACGACAGACGAATGTATATGCGTGGCGTGTGTGTATAGAGCGGGAGAGAATTTAAGGTGTGTATTTAAGGAGGAGCATTGCTTCTGGCATTTTCACAGTAAGCGGCGCGCGAGCTTCTCAAACTGTCTTGGTCATTTAGTATATAGGTGGATACTTGAAAGTGCCGATAGCGAAATTCTCTCCTCCGTTAAGAAACAAAACGCGCAAGGAAAAAAAGGACAAAGTGAAAAATAGTAAAAGAATAGAGGAAAAGAGTGGCGCGCGAGGAATGAGAGCAGCGGGATAAGGTTGGGCGAGGATGAGCGAGCAAGGGAGAAGAGATAACGGACGTTGGAAGAAGGTCTGCTCACGTTTTTTCTCTCTTTCCCTTTATCCCTCATTTTCTTTCTCATTTTTTTTTACATCTTTCCTTTTCTCTCTGTTGGTCGCTCTCGCTCTGATCTCTTTTCTCGTCTCTGCGAGAGAAAGGAAAGAACAAAGGGCGCTTATCGAGTACTGCACTTCTTACTCTCGCTCTGCGCGCTTTCTTATGCTCTCGCGGTCCCTTCCTCCGCACTTTGCCGTTTCTCTCATTTTATTCGCTTCCGCCTGAAATCCCTTTCCACCCGGCTCTGCAGCAACGTTCGCTCCGGAGAACAACGGAAGAAGAAAAAAAAGACAAAACTCGACGAGCTTTCCACGTCCTATCCGCTATTGCATAGTTAGCCTTTCCGTATTGCGTCCCCGCGCGCGACTATGTACGACCGAGAATCACGAGACGATGACGACCCTCTATAGTTATACTTGCCGCCCTTACTTTTATATGTAGAAATATAAAACACACAAAAAATAAAAGAAACGAATAAAAAGCGAAGCAGTGCGCGGGCTTGTGAGTGGTAAATGGAGTTGGCTTTCGTGTGGCGCCACTGACAGATTCAATTTACAATTGTTCAGCCCGAGCGCAAACTTCGCGCGGATCATATTTATCAGAACTTTCATTCAGCCTAATTTCCACCCAGATCAAAATTTATTACCCATTGAATTTGATTCTCCTTAATTTCTAGTTTCGAGTCTGATTTCTCTCAACTTTGGAATCATCGTTATTTAGGGTCCATTCAAAATTTTTTTATAAACGTTCTTGGCACCGAAACTGATGACAGTTTGAACAAAATTTGAGATATTCAAGTTCCAATTTTCAAATAAATTAGAACTTACTCCAAAAAATGCCACAACGGATTCTCATTCGAGAGATCACGCCTAAACATTTTTATGTTTATCCCATAAGTATAGCCAAAGACACATTGACATCGACGAATCTATCCGCGTAGGGTAACAACTGCAGAAACTTTAACAAGAGCACACTCGAGACTTTGGTCCCGCGTTCACTTTCGCTGCACTCCTTTGGCTCTTCTGTGCACATACAAATATAGATATAAGAGACAAGGCCGCAGGCGAATTGAAAGGGAGGTCCTCGAGGAAGAGAAAGACGGCGAGAGCGCGAGTGCGCGCCTTATTCGCTACCCCGACGATTGAGTTTGTAGTAGATTTGCCGGGCGTCCTACACACCAGGCTGCACCGAATTCCACACACCAGCAGGATGTGCCCTCTACGTCAATGTACTTTATTCGTGGCATACTCGAGAATCGTGGGAAACGTCATAGATGTGTACAATGTTTATCTATATATCTAGACTGTACAAATATATAGTTGGAACTCCATCAAGGAAGAGAAAAGCCGGCCAACTCATTCTAAGTTTCGAATACTGGAAACAACGTTTCCTGTCTTTTCGCGCAAAATTCTCTTGCTCCTTCCATCTTTTTCTCTCTCCCGCGCTCAAACCACATTTCCGGTAAAACGAGCAGAGCTTATATAACGCGAGCATTTCCTCTTCGTTACTGCTTTAGGCGTTTCTTCTATCCCCTTAAAAGAAAGACGGGGGGGAGGGAGGGGGGAGGGCGCGGCAAAGAGACGACGTAAGAGGAGAGATAATCGAACATCCTCTTCCCGTTCTCCGCCGCCGCGGTAGTCTATACATATCTATATCGACACTGTATACACACACATAAATATTGATTGCTGCGAGTCAAACGAGCGTTCCGGTTCATTTAAAATAGCAAATGATGGCAAATTATTTGGGATCTCTAAATAATTCTCATTTGGAATTACAGGAAAATGTATAAAAACAGAAAAAAAGTTTCAATTATTCTGTTTTTAGGCACTGGAAAGAAAATTTGGTTGGAAAAGATCAAAATCAACAAAAATTTATCATCTCAATCGTAAATTCTGCCGACAGTTCCGGTAGAAACCGAAAATACTGTCAGAATTACGAGATTTTTCAAATTATCGATAAATATTGAGTTTCCTGTGTGTTCAACGAAGTATCGACGTTTTTTGATAAAATTGAATTTTCCGCTTTCCGCGAACTGCAGAGAAAAATCAGTTCGCGGAAGTGAAAAATCCTGGGGTAGAAATTTGGGAATAATTCGTGATGCTCATTTCCGCTTTTTATTGATTCTTATGCAAACACCAACTTACCGAACGTTTATGATGTAGTGCGAGATTGGATTGTTGTGAGAGTTCTCGCTCGGTGCCCATGAAATCGTGATCGAGCGGGACGTAAAATTCGTCGCTATCGGGCGCCCCGGCGGATCAGGTACGTCTGAAACAAGAAAAAGTCTTCTATAAATACATACACGCCTTCGTTTCATTTTTTACGACATGAATCGCAAGATTCTTCGTTTTTCTGCACTTGAGATTTCATTGAACTTGCTGCGTAATGAAATAGAAGCTCTCGACAGGTAAAACCAAAAATAATCTGGATGACCTCGCCGAGTAATTGAATTTTGTCAAAAAAGTCGATATTTTGTTGGATACGAAAAACTAAATATTTTTGGCAAATTTGAAAATTTTCATAACTTTGACAATATTTTTCATTTCTAACGAAACTATCAGCGAATTTTGAGATTGGCATGACAAAAATTTATTTCCCGAAGAGTTTTTCTAGAATGTTTCTTGTTGCAATGACAGAATGATTGTGATTTTTTTAAAAAAGAACATTTCGTCGAACGTATCCAACGAAATATCGATCTTTTCCAACAAAATTTTATTCTCAGTGTAGGAAAGACTCTCAAGCTCACAAACGGGGACAAAATCGATGAAGAATCAAATTAAAAGACATTCGAAAGTGCATGATTCTCGTATTTATAGTTTAATCACTTTCGCCTCGAAAGATGACGATGAAAATATGACAATTTGAAAAGCCCCCTTAATTTGGCACCAGACGAGCTTTTCAATTAAATTCGGTGTCGGCGACAGTTGTGCTAATTTCTTTGGAATTTGAGTGAATGTAATTATATGTCGGGTCGAAGCAATCGCGACCATATATTTAGAGAGAGAGAGACGTGGAAAATGTGAAGGAATGACTGAAAGTTAATCTTTCCAAGTTTTAGGGCTTTGTTGGAAAATTTGTAAATCTGGAGTATGACGAATTTAGTATAGGCAGATTAATTGGACCAGAAAGTCTTGTAAAAAGTCTTACAACGTCCTGAATTATGCGAAGCTGGAAAATTTGCGTTATTCTTGGTTGTTAGGGTCTCGGGAGAAGAAAAATGTGAAGATAAGTCGTTGCTTTGAATGGGGGGAATGCCAATTGTGTTCTGCGATTGTTTTTTCTTGATTCCTTAGCTGTAGAGCATTCGGTTTATATAATATTGCGCGCACGTTGCATAAGATCATAAATGAGAACGGGGACCTTTAATCTCCCTCAGGACAGAGTCATCATCCTTTTCTGACCTCTTTAGCTTCTCGAGCTCCGCGGGAGCGTGTCGGAGGAGGGCAAAATGGTTCCTCTCTTTTCTCTATACGATTCCGTGACATCTCGCCCTCGAGACCAGTCACGCACTCCACATATGCCATGAACGAACCTCCCCTCGGTACTCTACAAACCCCACCAAACTGTCACGTATCTGTCGCAACTTTTACCCTCTCGTATATACTTGACTGCGTCTTGCCTCCTTCTCTGGCTCTCTCTCCCGAGCTGGAAAGCATTTTCGACGTGATTACCGCTTCGTACACCGTGAATTTTTCCCAAAAACCCTTTTTTCTCTTGAGCCTCGAAAAAATATTGTTAATTGCTTCGAATATGATCCAAAGATCCAACTAATTACACGACTTTTCGACCCTTTTCACAAACTCAGACTTTTCCCTTCCAATTACCTCAACTTTTTTCTCCAAGAATCTGCCGTTGGCAACTCGCGCGCGGTTAATTCAACATGAAAACACTATCAGCTTGAAAAAAAATCAAGGGGTGCGAAGTTTGAAAATTTTTTAATCGCGCAATTAAAAATTAAATGATATAGGAAAATGGCAATGAAAAATAATTTCATGCTTTACAATCACTCCGCTCGTAGTACTAAAATGTAACCCAACACCAAAAACCATGTTTTTAATCACACCCGCGCGCGCGCGATATCCTTTAATACAATTTTCAAATTATGCAAACAAGCGATAATATTTAATGCACGTACAGCAATTTCGAATGGAGTTGAATTTTCATGATTTTCATGCAGCCCCTGCTCGTATCTCCATTGATTGAACAATTTCTAATCAATATTTCAGCAGATTTACGCACGTACGAGGATAATACGGTTTTCACTTGGGATATTAATTTAAAACTTTGACCATGTATGTTCTCGTTAACTCGTACTTTATCTACGGTGAGGGAGAGCCCAGCACGATGAATTTATATCTTCGGTGGGCTTTTCTACGCGCGTGATTACTATTTACGACTCGCGGTGAAAGCAACGAAAAACATTCTCGTGCCCCAGGAAACAAAACAGCAGCAACACACGTACCGCGTGCGAGAGGCGAGTGCGGCCGCAAACTTTGAGGAAAGAAAATAATGATGGTGAATGAATAAAGACAAATATCATGGCGAAATGTTTGACTTCCTAAAAGACATCAAAGCACTATGTCCGCGCATATACGACAAAAATAAATCCTTGCGCTGCTGTTGCATAAAATGTAATACACAGTTTGTTCAAACTCGCGAAAAGTTATTCATGAATCACGAGAGTCTTACGGGCCTACTGGCACGTCATCCGAGCCAACGAACGTTATTTTTCCCCCATTTTTCAAAGGAATTTGTTGGAATCCTTTACGCAAGAATTGTTGCATGTGACGGAAAAAAAAACTATGAAAATTTGCATAGAAAATATTCGACGACACCGAAAATTGAATATTTTGACATTCTTTTTTGGATTCTTCTGAAAAAAGTTTATCCAAACGGATCCGCAACAAAATATCGATCTTTTCCAACATATACAAAAAAATGGAGAGTAAAAAGAAAAGCTCTGAAAATTTACGTCATATTAGTATTGCATCCCCGTTGGCAAAGTAGAAAAGGCGTCGTCGACATGAAAAATAACGTTCCCGATGGTGTGTACGGAAGCTCTGTAAGCCCTGCTGCTACAAGAACCGAATAATAATCGCAAATATTTTCGTATAAAACTGACGAACAGGATAGACTCGCGTGGTATGGATATGAGATGTGTATTTAGGTCATAATATATACGTGAATAGAAATATATAACGAGGGAGAGGAGAATAAAGGAGCGTAAAGTAACGTCAGGTCACGTGTGACATTGCATGATTTACGTCTTTTCATTTAACCGAGAATATACATAGAGATAATGTGTATATAGACAAATGTATGCGTGCGAGTACATATGCAAGTGTCTCGGGTTAAGTAAACTCACGTTTATAACCACTACGAAGTTATCCTTGCAATTTCGAGCGTCAATTTGGCGTTTTGGCAGGCTAATAGTCACGATGGTGTTATTGAGAGGGAAGGAATGGCGCATGGGCATGGCAAAAGGGGTCTTAACAGGAATAGCATATATATAGATATAGGATTATATAGGATGGTCGTCATTTACTGGCAGCCACGACTCGGGGGAGACTTTAACGTTATAAGGAGAAGAGACCACGGAGAGCATTCTCGAATAATACGTACAGCCCTGTGCTACGAGAAGGAGCTTTTGCTTTTGGTCCTTGGCATCTTATTTCATCCCTTTTCTCCGCGTGCTCTTTCCCGATGTGTTTCTCCTCAGTCCTTCCCTTTTATCGCGTCTCGTTATATACGTTTCGACTAAAGGAAACCCAGGTGGTGCCTCGAACAGAGCAATAATAGGAATCTATGCTACTTTTCGAGGGTTTCGCAAGAGCTGCTCGTTCTCTGTAAACGCCGCACAGAGTCCTGCTTCGGTTTCTCATCGAGGTCAACATCTCTCTGCTGCTGATGCTGTTTCGCTCCTTTCCACCCTCCGCCGCGTTTCTCACTCTCCCTCTCTCTCGTATATATACAATGCAAGATAAATAGGAACACGATTCGATGGCCAGGAAAGCCTCTCCGAAAGTCCCACCTATGTTGATATCGAGACGAGCTTTTGTTTCACTGTGTGCGTAATGCTTGCCCAAAACATATACGTCTTTATGTATACATATTGATATATATCTGCGTGGGTACATAGACACTCGGATTTATCTAGCAAAGGAACGTAATCGAGGAAGAATGTACAGATGTGCCGGACTCGAGCGCAGCTCTTAGAGATTTTCTACCATGGCCAATTGTTTTTTCACTCTCGATACGTTCACGTTGATATTTTCACATTATTTTCCCTTGGTGCATGGAATTTATTGTAAATTTCAAATCTTAATTCGTTTTACTGCATTTTCGAGTCATTCTTTGACATTCGGCATCGAAAAACGAAAAGAATGAGTCCAAGTTGACGTCGTTTCGTTAAATTTTACCGGAAATACGAATTTTTCGAAATTCGGCTCATTTATGTGAGAATAAACGTAGGAAAAATGTTAAATATACGGGTGGTGGATTCGAGAGATGTTTTGTCAGCGCGATACGCGGAGGTAGCGATGTGCCAAAGAGTAAAAATGGAGTCAGTAAAGCATCGTGATTGGTGGCTGTAGTTTAGCTTTTATTGTTGTTTTTCATTGATTACCGTGTGGAGCGATATACAGGCGTTAAAAAATTTCAGTGACATACGCGCGGCGGAGTTGGCCGAGTCAAAAAACAAAAATGAAAAAACGATAACAACTATATGGAGAACGTCGAGTTTAATTTTGGGGTTGTTAGGTTAAACTGTTATAGCGCATATAACAGCAGCTCGCGCCGAAAGAACGCGACCATATCGGATTGTTCGGGACACGTTCCTAGTTTTTTTCACTTTGTTTTTTATTGCCCCACACGGACTCGAGAATCTGTACGAGAAATACACATACAAAGAGACATATTCGTGCACGCCCACACCGCAACCGCGCTTGGCGATACTTTTTAGTCAAGCGTTTCGACAAAATCATACGAAATCGCGACAAAAAACTTTCACCGTGACAATCCAATGAGAGTTTCGTGTTGATCCTTGCACAATATTCGCGATAGTGTAAATTATGTAGCGCGCGATATTTATGAAATAAAAATGAATCGTCAAAATCACGCGACGTGTATTTTTTTCTGCAAATTTCGAGCTTTAGTAACTTTTTTTTCTATCAACTACGAATATTTTGTTCGAATTACGGTAATTTTTAAATTTCGCATATATGCGTTTGGGTGGGAAAAGTTAAAAATTGAAAATAAAATATCTCAAAATCTGAATGTCACAGAAATTTGTCCTCCTAGAGAAGAAAATTGTGAGTTTTGGTGTCAAGAACGTTCGTACGAAATTGTTAAAGATTGCTAAACGAAGTAATTTAGTGATACGTTAACACGAGCCTCCTGAACGCATATTCACCGAAAGCTGGTTTCTCGGAAAGCTTTGCTGTGCATTGCGATGGATGTATATGAGAGAAGCAGCAGTCGAGGAACGAGCGATGCAGCGTGCACCCATAGGAAACAATTATTTTGAAACAAAGGATAAACCCCGTAGTTGGGTCGAAAAGAGAGTGGAGGAGGAGAAGAGAGGGAGAAGATGACGTTGGCTTTCGAGTTTCGCTCTCCAGGGGCCATTCCCGCAACACCGCGATGTTGAGATAGAGAGAAAGAGAGGGAGCGAGAATGGTGGAAATTTGCCAAGAGTGTCAGGAGAGTGTCCTCGCTCTCCGTCCTTCTCGTTCTGTGTGGACTGACGCGCGAGAGACACGATGAGGACACACGAACAGGATGTACAAGGAAACTCGGCGAGAAGAGACTTTTCCACGAGAGAGCGAAAGGGAGAGAGAAAGAGAGACGGCGAGCGTCTGGCTTTTGGATGCTGTTCGCTCCCCCCACCCTTGCCTTTCATCCCCCGCGGTATTTATTTATGAATATGGGGCATTCCAAGCCTACAATGTATTTAAAAGAATATCAACACACGCCTCAGCCGACTGGTCATCCCAATTCGAATCAACTTACTCGCACCCGTTGATCCTTTAACCGCAGACGATAAATTATAACGCCCTTAACGCGATATTCGGTTAAAAAACACTTAACGTTGAAAAATTCATACGAAAAACGCTTGTCCTTGTATTTTATCGACTATATCCGAAATCGTATCAACTCTAGCCTTAATTTTTTTTACCTATTCCGGTAACCTGGCGTCATTAATGACCCCAAATCAAAAAAATTCATATCTCCAATAAAATTTAACAAAAAGGATTCAATTCGGGCTCATTGTTTTCCTTTTTAATGCAGAATCTCGTGATCTTTGGGCAATTTCGCTTAAAGTAAAAAAAACGATGGAAAAAAACGGTCAAGATAAAATGTTAATTGACTAACGAGCTAATTATGTCATTCCTACCCCAAATATTCTTCGGCATAAACGCAGCCAATACGAGAGTGCAAAGCTCAGCCATCGCGGAAACGATAAACGCAATTTATTATTTCAAAATATTTCATTCAAGCGAATCAATTTTTGGATTGACTTAATGAAAATATGAGGAAATTTTATAGCTTTCGCGTTGAGGTGAAACGTCTTATATGCAGCAGCAGGCTTTGTACTATAGTGTTGTGTATGCTGGCCCGATGTGTGGAATGTATATTGTACTCTATATTCATGCAGCAGATGCACGCGTTGGTGGCTCCGAACTGGGTATACATGTGCGAGTTGGAGGTCGTGGGACGGTTCATATTGCCAAGCGGAGAAAACTCCGGAATCACGAATGCACTTGCTTCCGGGAGGATATATAGATATGAGGGTTTTCTACATATATAGGGGAACATGGGGCAAAACAGACACTTAAGGAACTAAGACATATTTGTCGATAAACGCACGGTCTTCCTACTTTATTTGAGTCCCAAAACTAATTCCCGTTGCTAATTTTTCGAATTTCCAAAAAAAAAAAATTCGGGGCAAAACGGGCACAGTCTCTGAGAGCGAAAAAAAGTTATAAATAAACATTTTCCGCAATACAACCGTTGCAAGCGACTGCTTACGGATGGAATGCGAGCTCTGTTATGCGAGAAAGAAAATAGGACCCCCTTCGGCCCATTTATTGAATGTTCCAGAGGAAAAAATGGAGTCAAGTCGCAGATTGCTTCTAAACCCATTTTTTGGTGACATGCAAAAAAAGAACTTTGAGTTCAGTGCGGCAGCATATAAATGGTGTTTAAACTATCTGTAGGTAGTGAAACAAATTCCCGTTTCCTGTATCCCAGATTTCGTGAAAAAAAATTTGTGGGGCAAAACCAACTCAGCATCTGAGAGGCACAAAAAATCCGAAAATTATATTTTTTCGCGATACAGACGTTGGAAGCGACCGCTTTCGAACGGAATGCGATCTCTGCCATGTGAAATAAGCGATAGGACCTCCTCGGGCCCATTAATTGGATATACGAGAGGAAAAAATGGGTTCAAGTCGCCAATTTTTTCATTTATTTTGTATGGCATGCAATAAGTGAACTTTGAGTTCACTGCGGCAGCATATAAATGGTGTTTGAACTCTCTGTAGGTAGTGAAACAAATTCCCGTCCCCTGTATTCCCGATTTCGTGAAAAAAAATTTGTGGGGCAAAACGAACTCAGCGTCTGAGAGGCACAAAAAATCCGAAAATTACATTTTTTCGCGATATAGACGTTGGAAGCGACTACTTCCGAACGGAATGCGAGCTCTGCCATGTGAAGTAAGCGATAGGGCCTCCTCGGGCCGATCGAACCCAAAAATCCATCAGCAACCATTCAAGAAACCATATCCCCTAAACTCGCATTTTTCCATCCAAATTCTGCCCATTTTGTGATTTGGAGAAAAGAAAATGTCTTTTCCGGCCCAGAATTCACGAACCCAAGCTCCCTGTGAGTTCTAAAAGATAATTTGGACCCAGAAAAAAAAATAAATGCAATTTCCGATTTTCATATTATACTTTGCCCCACCCGTTTATTTTGGCTCAAAGTTCTCCGATTGGGTCTTTTTAGGGTGAAAATATAATTTTGAGTCTCCAAAAAAATGAATGGATTTCGAAAACTATTCGCTCCGAACCGTGTCGGTTTTGCCCCGGATTTTACGATCACGGGGCAAAACGGACACCGTGTCGGTTTTGCCCCATGTGTCCGTTTTGCCCCATGTTCCCCTATAGCGGCGCGAGGGCTCGGCAAGAAAGTTGCTCCTCCCAGCCGAGGCTCAATGCGCAGAGAGAGAAAGAGAGTAGAATGAGAAGATGAGACTACACGAAATTTATACGGAGGGTTGGATGGACGAGAGCATTGTCAAAAAACATAAAGAAAGAAAGGAGAGAAATAGACGTAAATATATAGAGAGAGAAAAAAAGGAAGTAAAAGTCTAATACATCGTCTGTCGAAGTGCTGGCATTGAAATATAGCGGGCGATGCAAAAATTCAATTGTTTTTCTGCATATATACATGCAGAATTTTCTTTTGTTGGCTCGAGATAATACTCGAGATCCAACGAGATTTATTAGTTTGTTTGACGTCTCTCAGAAAGCCGCGCTCCTCATTTCATCTCATTTTTCCTTCTTTCGCTAAGCCAATGAAAACTTGAGTGAATTAGATTTTTTAAGTAATGCGGTTATGAAAGAGCCATCCGGGTAATAAGTCGAGCGGTTTTAACCCACATGCGACTTTGATATACGGTATAAAAGTATTTTTATACACTCGATAGCCCTTGTAAAAAAGCCACAGTCCCACCCACATGTATATATATATATAAATATTACGTTAGATATATTATGGATGTTGAAAGAGCTAAAAGCTCGTAGAAAAAGCCGACGAGGCGTCGACTTCCATCACCGTGATATATCGATCAGCTCTCTTCGCCCATTCACCGCGCGCCGTTCCCATCTTCCTCTTCAGCATCCAAGAAACCGTCTGACTCAATAGCCTCGTACTACTTTTAAATCCGCAAACAGCCAGCCCACTCTCATAATTAAATAAAAATTTACATTCCACCACAAAACGGAGACTCGGTATTGCCTAAATTGTCACAGGGGAAAACAGGAATTGCCGGATCCACAAATAATCATTATAAATCGCGCGTGTGGCGCGATTCGAAAATCCGTCCGACTGGACACGTTCGTACTACTCGTCACATCGCGTAAAGTTTTCATTAAAGATTGAGAATCTTCGAAATCCACATTTTTGTGGCATTCACTAGGACTGAAAAGAATATTTTGTTAAGAAATCACGCAAATGTTGTCATTGCAGCAAGAAATATTCTGGAAAGTCTCTTTGAAAGTAAATTTTTGCCATTCCAATCGTAAATTTAGCCGAAAGTTCCGTTAGAAATGAAAAAAATTGTCAAAATAAACGAAAACTTTGAAATTATCAAAAAATATTTAGTTCACCGTGTTCAACAAAATATCATCAAAGTTTTTAAACAAAATTCAATTTTCAGTGAGCAAGCAGCGCATTTGCAGTTTTTTTCATGGAAAACACAGAAAAGTCTTTTTTTTCGAGCTCCTCTCGGGTCTCGATTTCGCCTGGGGAATCATCGTTCCCGAAATCGAGAAGCTTGGAGCGCATATACAAGCGATTTTGAGGTGAGAGTGAAGCGTCGGTCCATTATAATTCCGGGCGAGTAATGGTCGGAATTGGCGAGTTGACCAGGTCAGAAACGTCTGGTGTTCGCGCGCCAACGGAGTATAACAGGCCAGCAGCAGCAGCAGCAGCCACCAACTTGTCCGGCTATTTATATATTTACGTTTACGTGTTCAGACGTGCACATAAACAATTATGCACGTATACATATATATGTATTTAACGAAGATAGAAATGAGGGGGGGGGGGGGTTACGAATATACATGCAAGCTGCTCCGGGTGTATGAAAATCCTTAATATGTGTATATAGATGTAAATATATGTAGAAGTGTATTCGCTCGAAAGCACATAGAGGCACACCCATCCAACTAATGAATGGCCGGCATCCACGGTCGCTTTACGGCAATGAACGGTGCATTGCCACGATTATGCGGTTAACCACGTGGGTGCATACGCGAGACGAAGAGACAGTGCGACGGAGAAAGACACAATGACAGAGAGAGGGGGGGGGGGGGGGGATGGAGAGTCGGTGCACTCTGCACAGAATACTCTATAGATATTTATTCCATGATAACCGTGACCCATGTACAGAGCGAATGTGAAGTGTGCTGTATAAGCGATGCGTCGCTTTGCGTTTAATGTGCTTCTATGCCCTCTCGACCCATATCCACCCTTAATATCCCAAGTCCTCTATCGTCAACAGCAGACATATGTGAGGCACTTAATATTTGCGCGTACATACCGACTCACTAATATCGTTCGTACATTTTTCCAATAACGTGTCTCTGCTCGATAAAAAAATATGATCGATATTATTTTTATTTAAATAGGATCATCATTGACCTCATTCATCGCGTGCAAACCAATTTCGTCGTGACACTCTTGGCTCGTACGAAATGAGAATAAAAAATTCCTGTCATCGCTCACCTTTGACAAATATTTTCATAGCTTCCGCGTCTTTTATGGCATATGGAAAATTACACGTGGAATTTTATTCTCGAAATTATTCTTCGCAGACGAGAGAGTCGATGGAATTCGTGAATTTTCAATTTCAAGATTATCGAATTTTTAATTTCAAGATTATTCAATTTTCAATGTTATTTTTCTTGGGAATAGTTGACGTTAGAGAGCTCGTATAACTGGTGCATTTGTGGGGTGTTCCATGCAGCACATATATTTATCAGTAATCCAGAAACTTTGAACTTTGGCTGATCGGGGTCGGCCACCGTAGTAACTATTGAAAGTGTTGGGTGAAAACGGACTTCCGGTTTGTCGGTTAAGTTTTCGATGGTCGATTCTCGAGAGGTCGAGCTTGTATACCAAAAGTGTGGAGCGATCGTGAAGTTTGCTCTGGTAGTTGCATCTGATCATTTTTATATCCATCGAGTTTGGAAATTTATTGAATTTTGGTAATCCATATGGGCCAGTTGGAGAAAGTCAAGAGATTTTGGCTGTGGCATAAAATGGATTCGAATTGAAATGAATTCTGATCAAGAAATTTTTTTTTTCTCGATCAGTTGAAATTGCAGGCTCATATTTGAATAGTTTTTTGTTTGTGCATTTGATCGAATATGCTCAAGAGCTGCGAGAGACTGGTGTCGGATGATAATGTGGAGTGCATAGCCACGAGCTCTTTTTCCTGGAGCCCTGCACACGAGGGAGAAATTTGTAATCACGAGAGAGAGAAAAAATACGCAGAGTTAACTCCGTTGGATTGGCGTGCAGGTTTTAATGAAAAAATCATTAGCTGGGCTGCGAGCAATGGTACAGGAGAGCAAATGCATACTCATATCGAAGGGATCCCTGGGTAACCATCGAGTGCCCCGCACAACCCGAATATATTGTGGAGATGAGCTGCGAGCTAGATGAAAACGTTATATACAGATAGAGCCACAGGTATATACGTGATGAAATGGGGAATTCCGGTGCGTATCTCTGACCCTGAGCTCTCACACGTTAATCGGATGATGCTGCAGCTTTATGTACGTGCTCGTTGTGGAAAATAAAACAACTTTGTTAAAAAAAAAGGTAATCCATCCTACATTTCCAATTAATCAATACTCCACTCGTTCAAAAAAGCTTTGAAATACCCGATCGCATGGAGAATATGGCTATGCTCTTTCAAGTGCTACAAATAAATTTAATAAATGATCAAACTACCGTTATCAATGATCCATCAATAAAATTCTTAAATGAAGCACACTCCGTGGTAAACGTAATTTTTTCCTGCTTCAAAATCAACGCGAGAGTGAGTCATTGATTTTGAAAATACTTTTTCTTTAGAAATGGCGTTGAGAAGAAAATTTTGTTGGAAAAGATCGATATTTTGTTGAACACAAACGTTTTTTTTTTGGAAAAATCACAAAAATGTTGTCATTGCAGCAAGAAATATTCTAGAAAGTTTCTTCGAATAGTAAATTTTGCTGGCAGCTCCGTTAGAAATCAAAAATACAGTCAAAATAACGAAAATTCTGAAATTATCCAAAAATATTTAGTTTTTCAACAAAATATCGACGTTTTTTGACTAAATTTGATTTGTGTGGGCAGAAAGTAATTGTAGAGGGATGACGGCTGCGTTTTTTTTTCTCGTCGGCCATTTCGATGTTTTTTTTTGTCATGTCCAAGTTTCATTTCCCAAGGGTAATTTTGTCGACCATCGATATCGAAATGAAAATATTCATTTTCAAGAGAACGGTATATTGGACATGAGTTTTTAGCACCGAGCCCTTTTATCCTTTGGCGGATATCATGTCGATTGGAGGTTGGAAAAGAATCCGATAAAATGTATGGACGTAGGGATATTGAGCGGCGTAATGTATTTTCCGATTATTTTTCGTGGTTGAATTTAGTTTCCGGCTGCAAAAACTGCCGCCGGAAATGACAAAACGTTCTCGTCCAAAACCGCAGTTGATTCGAAAAATTCGGAATCCGATGGCGTCTAATGAACGTTTGTTTTTTTTTTTTCTAGACGCGGAAATGAAAAGTTTGGTTGTTGAAATATGAAAAATATAAAATTGAAAGCAGGCTGAATTTTGGAGTAAAAAGCGTTCGATTTGACGTCGATTGGTTCATGTGTATAAGCGGACATGGGAGAGAAAACTGAGAAACAAATGAATCGTAGGCGGAAGCGGACAAAATGGAAAGAGAACGAGACAGTTATAGCGGCGTCTACCTGGAGAGACAAGAGAGAGGGAGGGGGGAGGAAAGGGAAGCAGAGAATCGGTGAAACCTCGCGGATGCTCTACCGGTTAGCTCCACTCCACTTTGCTATACTGCCGGGGGGAACAATGTTTAATTACAATGCAATTGGTGTTAATAATTACTTTAGCGAAGCTCGCGCTCAGCGATGTGTATCGAGTCATCAAATTGGATCGCGCAAGCTCTTCTATTTCCTTTATTTCTCTCGCTCGCTCACACGCAAACGCTTTTCCTCTCTTTCGGTATTTCTGTATGCCTCTTTCCATACATTTCGAGCTACGATATTGTCCGGGTTTTCTGAATTGCAACGTCCACATTTTTCGATCGGTTCGCCTACGTTTTTTTTTTTTTTTCAAATTTTATTATTTCTTTTTTAATTTTTGTTTTTCGCATGCATCGCTGTTCGTTCCGCGTCCATTTATTCTTATGGGTGTGTCAGCAGCGAGACTTATAACTCATCGAACGCTCGTTGCTTTTTGTGCATGGATTTCGTAGAAATTGCAGCGGAAAAATTTCTTTTTGTAAATCTGTTTTTCTTCCGCTGTCTCGATGAAATTCGGCCAACGTTTGATTCGTCTCGTTCCATCTTTAGCACTCGCGACAATATAATTGAGTCAATTAACCAGTCGCACACACGTGTCAAGAAAAATTCATTTAAATCCGCTAATGAGATTTTTAAAAAAGCACGCAAAGAAAAAAATGGCTGGACTCGGATTTATCAGTTTCTGGTCACGTTCTATTGTATCGCCCAGTTATTTTCTTTCCGTTGGTCGTTTGAATGATTTTTTTTCATGCAGCAATTATATTTTTTAATTACTCGCTTCATATTCTATAATGTAATCGAGTTTATGTGACTGCTCAGTATCCAGCTGCAGAGTTTCTAATAGGATTAACGACGCAACGGAAATTGTTGGGCGAAAGCTCGCTTCGGAGTGTACGAGGCGGCTGGCTGGTCAGGATTTTCGTTGAAAATGTGAGAGCGCAATGCGCAAATTCAACTTGCAAACTTTATTTCCATTGAAATCGTCCCTGTATGGATTTTAGCGGATTGGTGTCGGCGCAGTTGTGATTCCAATGGTTAAGTACATATTTAAAAGGGAGTACGTGACCTCTTGGAAGCTTATGCTACGTGTCCAATGGCTGCAGGAAGCCCGAGTGAAGCGCGCGTGTCTCTCCTTACAAAAGCAGGGGATGAGAAAGAAATAAAAATGAAAAGACACGGTAGGAAGGGAAAAAAAACGCAGAGACCGAATGGCGTGAATTGGAGATCGATGCAAGAACTTTTGCAAGAACAAGAAAGAGAGAGAGAGAGTTTCTCGGGGTCAGTAGAATTTGGCATATGTGTCGTCTGTATTGGAGGGACCGAAAACTCTGTTCGTGGCGATCCAAGCTGTGACCTCTCCGACCCGACGAATTCGATAGCCAGAAGTGAGAAAAAAAATGAAGAAAATCTTTTTCCTTCGTAAAAAGTTGGGATGCGACGCGTTATACAGTTTGCCTTGATCGGTAAAAAAGTAGCAGGGACGCGTGAGGACGACGAGACGAGGGAGAATGAGAGACAACCGAAGAGACTTTCTAAAAGCAGCTCCAAGCCAGCACACTGGTTCAAGATGATAACCACTTATCCCATTATAAGTGTATAAAGTCCTCACTGGCGAAATCATTATAGGATCGATTTTCCAATGAACTTACATCCAACCCTAAGATGTTATTATTCAAGGAGTACCTCGAAGGTCTCGCGATTAACTTTCAACCTTAAACCATGTCACTTTGCCGCTACCAAGCCAGAGAATTTTGCCATCTTTTTTTTTTAATTCCTTTCTTTCTCGTGTAGACGAGGCTGATGGTTTTGCCAATCTTTCTTCATCGTCGAAGCTTTCAATGACACTGTGTATTCACATCACATCGACTTTCTACATTGGAAAATAATAATGAGAAAAATTCTGTTAATTGAAACGTAGTCTTTTCTGTTTTTTATTCAACATTTCGTTGATATTTTTCATTTTTGACACGAAACTGTATTTTTTCTCATCAAGGACGTTGTGAGCTAAATTTTCTATCGATAGAATTCCTGAAATGTATAAAAATCACAATTTTCAGTAGTTTCTCGTAAGATCGCGTGTTAAAAGTTTTCAACATTAAATATTTTGATTTCTAAATGGTGAAGCCTCTTAAAACTTTGCATACGCTTTTGTGTAACATCGAGGAAACTTCGGATGGTAAAATTTTATCGAAATTTTGGTTATTATGTGAAAAATACAAATTACCTCGCGGAAAATCTTAAATTTAGAGTATTTTGTTCTTTAGTCAATTTGTAACAATTTTTTTTAATGTCCGCAGGCTCACGAACCATTTTGTATGTCAGAAAAACTGAAAACAAAGATTTTGATTTGACCGTCGTCGCGTACAACGTCCTTAATAGCCATAATCGCATTGGCAGTGAATAAAATGTAATCTCAACGTTGAATAAGCTCTGCCTGGATAATAATACATGAGGTTGAGTATCGTTTCAGACACCCATTCGATCGTCTATCTGACAAGGTTTTCGATAACTTTTGAAATATTACAGACTCATGTTAATGGGAAACTTTCTTGTCGATTCTGAAACTGAACATCTTGGCAAAAATCTTGGCTCTTCCAATGGGGAAACACACTGCTCGAAGGACTTTGCAAAAGCTCTCAAATCGATTTCAACCAGGCACTAAAATCTTATCCGAGGAGGGTGTGAGTGCGTGTGTATGTGCCGAGCTCGGCAAAATTTAAAGCTTTTATAAGTTTGCACGAAGTCGAGATTTCTTCTCTCAAGTTGTAGGTGGGCGGAAGAAAAACTGGGAGGAAACAAGAGAAAAAGAACGTTCGTTGTTTCCTCCAAATTTAAGAATCGTTGTGACGAACGATTCCAAGCAAAAAAGTCCCAGGCTCACGTGATCCTTCATCAAAAAACAAAAAGAATGAGCCCAAGATGAACCCTTTTCGTTAAATTGTACCGGAGATGTGAATCTTTAAAAATAATTGCACTGAGAAGGAAATTTTATTCAAAAAGATCGATATTTTTTCGAAAATATACAAAAAGTCGTCATTGCAGCCAAAAATATTCTGGAAAGTCTCTTCGAAACGTCAATCATTGTCATTCCAATCGTAATTTTTGCTGAGAGTTCCGTGATAAATAAAAAATATTGTCAAAATTAAATATTTCGTGGAATTATTAAAAAATATTTGGTGAGGTCATTTATGACAAAAAAAAAAAAATGCGGTTACCGTTCCAGCGTTAAAACTGCACCCCGTGACCCGCAAAACCCTTTAAGCGAGCGTACAGAGCTGCCCTATGGTCGGGTGCGATTTTTTCTTTTCTCCGTTTCATTTTATCACATGCGCGAAAGGCGAACGAAAAGCAAGGTCGGTTTGCTCTCACACCTTCTGTCGGTTGTTTCCCCAGGTGCTGGGAGCGAGCGTTCAAGTTCTTTCTCTTTGTCTTGGTTGGTGCGGCGCGCATATACGGCCTTAAATGTGTCCCAAGGGAGGCGGATGAGGCATCGTCAAAAGAGAACGAAGAAGGTCCAGCTGCAAATCAGAGTAACTACTGTCCCATCCTTGGTATATATAGCGCCTGCTACTTTCAGTGTCCCTTTCTTTGCTGCTACTGCGGAGGGTCCCTGTCGCGGGAGTACATTACGTTAAATTATAGTATCGTCCTTTGGCGGCGGTGAGCCAAGGTGCGAGAGGAAACTCTCTACATCTCTCGTTCTTTCTAGTTGCCCGGAGAAAAAAGAGCAAAAGCCAGTAAAAAAAAAAAAAAAAATTCATGAAGCAAAAGATAACGTTCTTTGCTGCTCGCTTGCGTTTTCTTTTCCCGTGTTTTTTTGCGTCTGTTCACTCGCTCAAATTTCATTGCTCGCCCAAGGATGCCTGCATATTATTTTCCGTCTATTCGCGAAGCAGCAGCCTCTATTTTAGCTCGTGAGCCTTTTTTTCTACAACATTTTTCTCCCTCGTGATACTATCAGGATCATGGTTGGTTTTTCTTTCGCGATCCCTCCTCGTAAAGTCGCACCCCGAAGATTCGCTCCGTCGAATTGATATAACGAGCCTGCTCGTCCATTCCCTTTTTTTTCCTTCTCGTCAACGACCCAATTTTCGGTGGAAAGTGGATGTGCGCGCTTGCGAGTCTACAGGCGAAAAAAAACTCGCCGATTTATTTCAACCCTCTCGAAAAAGCACGTTGCGCATCATTCAGATTTTTTTCTCCCGGGCTGCTGTTTCTTCATTCAACCTGCTATTCTGTGCGTTCGCTAGTGCCTGCGTGTGTGTGTTCATCCGGGTAAATCGTAGGTGAAATTGGTCAATTCCCTGTTTTCACAAAATCTCTCCGTATTTTTCTCTGTTTCACCTGCAAACATCGAAACCAGCGGCTGGACGGACTACACTGAAAAGGAAATTTTGTCAAAAAACGTCGATATTTTGTTGAACGCGGTGAACTAAATATTTTTGACATATTTTTGAAATATTTCGACAATATTTTTGATTTCTAACGAAACTGTCAGCAAAATTTGCGATCGGAATGACAAGGATTTCCTTTTTTTGTGATTTTTCGAAAAAAGGACATAAAAAATCCTACGCGTGAAAAGAAAATGCTCATTTTTTGCTTTAATTTTCTTTCGGCGCGATAACAATGCATTTTCTTATCGAGAATGGCAGTGTTCGGGGCAAAGTCATTGGAAGAGAAAAGACGAGAAGAGGTTAAGGGTCGGATTGAGAATCGTCGTGGAAAATCAGAGAGAACCGAGCGGCGGCGTTATCCATAGCAGTCTGTGAGAATCTATTGAACACTGAATTTATTCCCTTGATCCTTCTCTCTTGCGAAGATTAGGCGTAAAATGGTCCCCAATCGCGAAGAGCGAAAGGGGACGAGAGAATTCCGCGTCTCTAATTCTCCCTCGCGCGTCTCCGTTCCTCGCCACATTTTGGCCCTCTCTCGCGCTCTCACAGCCTCAAACATATCACGAGCAGAGCGAAAAGACGTATTAGGCTTATAGCATGCGATTACCGAGTGCGCCATGAAGTGCCCATATATGTATCTCCTTAAAACGAATCACATTTTCCAAAGAACGAAAGAGAAATCAAGGGGGAGGGAGAGAGACAGAAATAAGGATCTTTCACCCCCGGACCAGCCCTCTCTATCCCTGGGGATGCTTACTTAACAGTTAACACCGGCACGGAGATCCGCAGCCCAACCCCGTGATATATGTCCCGCCACCTCCGGCCTACGGGCACTTGTACCGTCTCGCTGGGCTTTTCCGGTTCGGAAATGTCCTGTTTCAGGCTCCTGTATGTGTTTACGCACGTACATGACCCATTGTGAATTTTCAAATCAACTAGCAAGTTTGAATTTCATGGCCTTTGATGCCAACTCTCGATAATAATGTTTTTTCCACAAAAAACTCTGGAAAATCAAATTTTTTCAAAAAAAGTCGATATTTTGTTGAACACTGAACTGAATATTTTTCATAATTTCAGAATTTTCTTAATTCTGAAAAAATTAACTTTCTGAAGAGACTTTCTAGAATTTTTTGTTGCTGCAATAGCAAAATTTTTATGATTTTTCAATAAAAGTTTAGAAAACATCGATTTTTACCAACGAAATTTTATTTTCTGTGTAGAATTTCATTTATTCATTTCATTATTTACTACTGTACCGAATTTTATTGAATTCTGAACGGTAATTCTCGAACTGACAGTACCACCTTAAAGGGGGATGGATTGGAGTTAATCAGGATTAAGAAATCGAGCGTGTATGAACTAATGGCAGCTCGAATGTGAAATTGCTGTGAAAAACTGAATAAAACTATAAAACGTTTCGAATTGAAAATGAAAATACAAAAGTAAAGAAATGAATGACCTATCGTGCAAGGCTTTAGCGAAGGTTGAAAGTTTTCAAAAGAAAATGAAATATGTATCGCTTAAACAAAATGGCGCAGAAACTTTTGGACAATCTGTTATAGAGTGACTTTTATGATTCGTTTTGATTCTGCAACATTTCCCTACGTGTTTTTACAGTTGTGCTATAAATTTTGAGTGTTTTTTTCTTGGTGAGAAAAATAAGAGCGCGCGAGCATCAAATGGAAAAAATACGTTAAATCTTACGTGAGGAATCGAAACGCGAAAAACAGGGCAATTCAGCATCAGGGAGTTTCACGACTACGCTGCTTGTATATGTTCTCCACTGGGAAGACCATGGGGAGTGTTCTTTTGGGTGATAGAGTGTTAAAAGCATCCCCATAGATCGTGAATACAGATGGGTGGGTTTGCCCGCTCGAAATTGCTTCGTAAAGGTACGTCGACGAGATGAGTCTCATTCGTAAGTTTTTCAACATTTATTTTGCCTCATTCTACAACTCAGACCTACATTATACTTATTCTCTGCTATCGCTTTTTTACATTTATATACATTCGACGTTTCATGGACGCTTGATAAGCATACAAATTTAATGCATCCAAATTTATGGCTGTTTTCTGTAACGATTGACAAAATTACAGATATTAAATGTTTAAAATAAAAGCTTGATAAAATTTGGTTGTTACGTTTATAGTAATTGAAAATTGCTCGAAAACTGGTTAGAAGAAAAATCTGAAAAAAACGAATTTTCATTAAATTCCAATTATTTTGAAAATTTTTATGTTTTTTCGATGGTTTAGCATGGCAACATCGTATCGATATTTCTAGCTCTTCCGAATTCCGAATTTTTACCAGAAAAAAGTTTCTGCCTTATTGCTAATTGCGAATTAATGGGATGAAAAATAAATCGATTAACGCGCGTGTGGGGTTTGGAATGTAATATGAAATTCGACATTAGCGGCGAGAACGTAAAAGCTCACTCGACGATAATTACACGTATATGCGAGTGTTCTATTATTCTCGTTTTAACGTATTCCTCGTATTCGGAAATCTCTAATTCAGATGATTCAGAATGAATAATTGGATTAATTGTGGCACTTTGCTTTGATGTAACAGTCGGGAGTGTTATAATCGCATGGCTTTGTGCGGTGGCCTAATGAGTACGTAAACCAAATTGCAACGATTCTACGATGATGAATATCGCCGAAGCGATCATAATTCAATGGCAGAAAAGCAATTTTCGATGGATTAAAGAATTTTTTTTTTTTACACGCACGAGTTTCCTAAACGGATCGAGTTTGCGTAGGAATCTAGAAAGCGAAATGAACTTTTTGCCTGACCATTACAGCAGGATTTACCTGGCTCAAGTGTAATGGCAGCGAAAAATGTTTAAATAAAAGTTTTTAATGCTGATCTGACCTGCAGTCGTAAAGTGTTGTTCGTAAAACATGAAGAGAAATATAAATGAAAATAACAGAGAAAAGGGAATATTGCACAAAGCCATTAAATTTTTTACAATGAGAAGCATATTCGAGTGTCGACGAGTCCTCTGGAAAGCGAACACACGAAGCTTGCGTAATTAAACGAGCCTCGGGTACGTTTAAACGCCCTGACATAAATTACCATTTGTCGCCTTAAGGTTGGGGTGAGTCAATTTTCCTCTTTATTCCGTTGGAGACACGAATCTATACTAAAAGTATAGCATAATACACATATAGAGGTATAGATAGTGGAATAGATAATGATTAGCCTTTATCAGGTTGGGTGATCGCGCGGGGGAGTTAGTTCAGGAGTGAGGCAGGAGCGGAGAAGAGGAGACGAAAAGGGAAGGAAGGAAAGTGACTACAATAACGAGCCGCTGCATAGTTTCCTGGGAAGGTACTTAAATGTCTAAACGATCGTCCGATACCGTGTGTACGTGACGGCGACATGAGCTTTCCTCTTACCCTCTGAGCACGTAGAATGAGAAAGACGAGAGAAATTCACAGAGGGAGAGAATCCAGGGTCGGGAGGGTGCGAGAGGGTTGTTGCTTTAGTTGTAATCCTAGGGCCAATTTATCTCGAGGGTTACCGCGTAATCAAGTTATTAATCGAGCCCTTGCTTTTCAACCGATCGACCTGATGTCCCACTAAACTTAATCTCGATCCTTATCTTTATAATTTGGGACCAGCCACCACTATTTTTGCACATCCAATCGCAACAGCCAAAACATTTCCAAATATGACCTCGCAAACCATTGGAAATTCAAATCGATTCTTCTACAATCCATTCAGTCAAGTGCAGTCAAATTTCCACGAGGCCACAGAGAGCCAGAAAAAATATATTCGCATTGGTAATTTCATAAATTTAATTGTGTTTTATAATGAAAATTGAAATTTCTCATTAGAATTGATAAGAATTCTTGTAAAATACAATGACAACTTGGATTTGTCATAAAACTCAATAATACAAATAGAATTTTTCTAGTTCTCTGCTGTAACCTCTGGAAAATTGAACTGCTGGATCTACCTTATGGTGACAGATTTCATAAATATTTATGAAAAGCGTGACAGTGTGATTTGTATCGGGAAATTATTGGGTCAAGAGACTCACACCGTGCCAGTTGATAATAAATGACCTTGAGTGGTTTCTGGCGTCTGCGATAGCCTCAAAAGTACTCGCTAAACGTCAAGGAAGAAAAGGTTCGATAGTATGATGCGGAAGATAGTCGATCGATCTTACGTGTGACGTGTATAGTTGGCAACGGAGCTCCATACAGTTTTGCTGCTCCCATCTCTATTGTGACTCATATCGTACAGGATACTGCATTATATATACAAGCAAGTCCTCGAATTGCTGTACAACGTTGGAAGCACCATATTGTGTATCACAGTACACACAATCTCACCCCCGCAGCTCCTCGCACTTTTCATCGCCCTGCATTCGTGTGCGATATCCGATGGAGCTTAGAATTTCTGATAAACTTGTTCCCAAGTGGTTTGGAAAGTATACGGTTAAACTAGAAAAGTAAAACGTGTCTTTCCTCGTACTTGTATCACTTCCTGTCTCTCCTTCAACCCCTCAAATATACGGATATATAATATGAGACTCTATCGCTCTGTATCACGACCTTTTATCCCGATTGCAAACGCTCCGAGAGATTTATTAAACTTAATCAGACGTCGTGGCTTTCAAACCCTTTTTTTTAGTCACTGAATTTTAATTTCATTGAAATATTTCTTGGTACTTCACTAAATTGCATTATTCGATACTCGTTGCTTATTTCTGCTTCAACGAAAATACCTGGAGATAATTTAATGAATAATTATTGGAGAGTGAATTTGATTTCTCGCACTGAAAATTAAATTTTGTCAAAAAACGTCGATATTTTGGTGAACTAAATATTTTTGGATAATTTTGAAATTTGCTTTATTCTGAAAATACTGCCAGCAAAATTCACGATTGGAATGACCAAAGTTGACTTTCCGAAGAGACTTTCTATAATATTTCGTGCTGCAATGCCGAAATTTTTGTGATTTTTCAAAGAAAGTCTATTATTTCCAACAAAATTTCCTTTTCAGTGCGGGCAAAACTGATTTATATCCATTTTCGTGATTCTGGGTAATAGAATCTTCATCATCCTCGCGTAAGTATCGAAGACAAGAACACATGGAATTGTACGATCTATATTATCTGTTTCACTTAATTAATACTATTGTTGGATATTAAACAATGTCCATTGGGGAACTTTATTGTACGAGACGAAGTAAATCCTTTATATTGTTCGTTCACATAATAGCCAAGTATATTCGTGCGAAACCCTCGTCAGATACGAGATAGGAGGAAACTCTCAGATTTCAATGGAGAAAATTGCATCATCTCGAAATTAATAAGCCTCGTAGCAACGAGCTATAGTAATTTATTTCTCTGTATATCGACCGACCCCGAAGTGGAATTTTCCTCGCACAGAAAAGAAAATTTTCTTGGATAGCTTCGACTGAAAAATCCCAAAAATGTTGTCATTGCAGCGAGAAATATTCTAGAAAGTCAAGACGAAATTTTTCTCGGATTTTTTGAAAGCAAATCGAAACCGTGAGTTTCCACCATAATTTTTGTATATGGGGGTGAGAACGAAAAGGAGCGAGAACATTGTGCGAGCAATTGGCATCGTGAAAATTGGGCTTTAGAACGAAATTGCCCAAGACTTTCAAGCGTCCCTCGGAACCATTAAAAAGTAACTGGCTCCATAACGAAGCAGCATGCGTTTGAAAAATATACACCATGGAAAAGGAATCCGTAAAGATAAAATATTTTTTCGAAATTCACCATTTTCGAGACAATTGTATTATTTTCAATTCGTAACGTTTACAATGCGAGTATATTTGGAGTGGAAAAAGATGACCCTTCGCATTTCAACGTGACATGAAAAAAAAAGAAAAAACAGATAAAAAAACAAGTCGTATACATGAAATATTGGAAACTCTCTGCTGACGCGAGCACTTCACACGTGGGTGCTTTCAAACCTCAATTGGATTCTACATTCATGTGGCATATCGATCACGTCCCTCAGAGGTATTGCCTTATTCGAAATTCGGTGTATTCATTAGTTTATTCATGAATTGGGATCACAGGGGCTAGTTGGCGGCTGTCCGCTCGCCCAATACCGCTGCTATGATATACAACTATTTCATAGACATGAAGCGCGGAGTCCGCGATGTGTAAATACATTTACAACGGAATCCATGTTGCCCGAAATTTTCGACCGAAAATTCTCATTTTCTCTCCGGCCCTCTGATATTGTAGCTGAAATTATTTTACGAACCAAGGAAGACAATTCTGGAACGATAAAAAAATTCGTCTTTTCGTCTTTCAATGTTCCAGGGTTAATTCGGTTCAAAGGTCGAGGAAAATAGAAAACGTGCCTGGCACCAGTGTTTGCCTGCTCTCTGTTGCGTTGCATCACTTAATTTCTCTTGCACGCAGGATGGCCAGGTGCGAAACGAATCAATCGGACCATCACCCCTGACTCGGCTCGATCCACCACTCCGCACGGCCCCTCTTTCCCCTTTTCTTGCCACCCCCGCTAGCGGTAAAGGTTTGGTTCGTGCAGCACTCGAAACCATGAATAATTCAAGCCCCTTGTGCAATTTATAACTCATGAGTCGGTGATACGTTCGTGTTACACATCGTGAATACATTTGTCGAGTTATTTCCACCAGCACCATCACTCTTTGTATCTTTTCGATTCTTCCTGCATCGCTTTCAAAGCATCACCAGGCATCGTCACTTGCACAAAATCAATTAAAACATGACAACGCCTCATTGTTCCCTTGTCAAAACAAAAACTCGACGAAATATATACGACGATTTACGCAGCTCAAATTTCACTTTGATCTCCACGCCGTTTCCTTTTCAGGAAAGAAAAACAATGATTTTTTTTTTTCAATTCTCCCCTTGAACTTTTTCAACCCCTTTGAATCAACCCTGGAGAAATATTTCGTTGGATACGTTCGACTAAACTTTTTTTTGGAAAATTACGAAAATTGAGTCATTGCAGCAATAAATATTCTAAAAAGTCAATTTTTATCATTCCAATCGTAAATTTTGCTGACCGTTCCGTTAGAAATAAAAAATATTGCAAAAATTACGAAAATTTGGAAATTATTCAAAAATATTCAGTTCACCGAATTCGATCAAACGTCGACGTTTTTTGACGAAATCGAATTTTCAGTGGGACTTGCCTTTCCGGGCATCTGTGTTTTTTTTTTTTTTTTACTGAATTTCGGTTACATTCGTGCGAGGTGTTTAAAAACGAATTTTTCGGTGCATAAATGAAAAAAATTCAATGAACCTTTTGCTTTTTGCGTTTTTTATACTCGCTCTGTATATGCTTGGTTGAAGTTTCAAGTTGCACAGAGTGCGTAATACTATTTCAATTGAGGCAGAAATATTCAAACAAATTTGTCGAGGTCTGATGTAACGTGGAAAAGTTGAATCGCTTAACAGGAGTCTACCAGCATCACAGTAAACAGCATGCAACTTTGATGTATCTTGTAATGACGAAAGATGATGGTGGATGAAAAGTTGTTGGTTTCATGAAGAAAATTATTCTGCCAGGATGACTCAGTGTATAAATGGTATGTTTGTGTTGGTAAGTTTGACGAGAAAGGTTGGATTTAGCTGACAGTACAGGGATGGCTGGATAGAAGTTGTAGAAGATGATATAGACACGGTACATGCTTGAAGGGAATATGCGGGTTTGCGTAACAAGAGAGATCAGTTGGTTCTTGTGTATAAGTACCTGCAGGAGGAATCTGCACACATCCCAGAGAGAGTATTCCGCGCTTGCTCTTCTTTGCCCGTCCACTTAAAAGTCTAGGATTCACGTGGTGGATCGTAAACTCTTAATTCCCAATGGAATAAACTTGGAATTCTCTAATTTCATCGAGTCCACGAGAGAGCGAGCTATCCTTGGGATCGTCCTGCTTTTTGGTCCATATAACAATGCAGGGAGGAAAGATGAAAAGCCAAACTCGTTAGCGCTGGAATGGAGTTGTCTTGTCGTGACAATAATCTGCTCCGAGTGGGTGCGACAACAAAACGCATTTGGAATCTCATAATTCCATTGCCCGGGTTTGTGGGACTTGTATGCGATGCGAAACCGAGGCAGAGCGACCATATTTCGATGCTCTTATGAGTTCAATTAAAAGTACGAGTGGAATACTCAACGAGCACTCACTCGATCATCGCGGCGGGGGAAAAGCTTGAAGCGACGCTTTTCAATGATGGAAATATATACACGCGACGGCGAGTCAAATGAACACACTAATCGGTGCATTCCATAATTGGTTCCCACGAGTTAACTCTCGGGTTTGCAACGTTGACATTTATCAAAAAATATTGTTTCTGCTAATTATTTATCAAATTTTTCGTCTCGATTGAGTTTTTCGGACTCAAGAGACGATCGTTTTCTTGTCCGAAGCAATTTTGAGTTATTATTTTACGGCTGAATGGTAAATCGACGATTTTCGATTCCAGGGGCGCGGTCCCGAAAACTACGGAGGCCTTTTATCTCGTTACCAACGCTGCGAGGCTCGAAATCGCCGAGCATAGGCTAGATGTGCGTGACACTGAAAATTAAATTGTGTCAAAGACCGTTTCTATTTTGTTAAACACGGTAAACTAAATATTTGTGGATAATTTCAAAATTTTCTTAATTTTGACAATATTTTTGATTTCCAACGGAACTGTCAGCAAAATTTACAATTGGAATGACAAAAATAGGCTGTAATGGCAAAATTTGTGTGATTATTCGAAAAAAAAAGTTTAGTTGACATTTTCCAAAAACGAAGGTGGGAATGACGATTTTTCAATGATGGACATACGCAGCTGCGAGTGAACTGAATACAAATGAGTACATTTCATAATGTAACTGAGCTTTGGAGCACATCGTTATTAATAAGCAGTTTAATGCTATCGTCTTATGGCTGAATGAAAGAGCGACGATGTACGGTTCAATGGAGCATTGTTCGGAAAGCTAGGGAGGCCATCTCTCTCATTAGAAAGGTGGTGCGAGGCTCAAAATGGCCAGACATAGGCTAGATGAGCGGGCAACACAGAGCGGCGGAGGAGGAGGAGGAGGATCGAGCTATATACTTTTGTTCTACACGCGCGGTAGGATTGTTTCCCAGAGTGTAACGATCCTCTGGGAGTAATTGCAGAGTCGTTTTAGTTGACTCAGCTCGGTTAGGGAATGAGCCGAATGAGAGACTGCGAGGGTATGAGACGAAAGAAGAGTTGCGAGAGAAAAGCAGGAAGGATTGTTGGGGAAAAGGGTGGTAAGGGCAGCGGAATAGTCGCCCTGTGGGTGAGGGCGTGAACGCGGAGAGGGGGGTTTTAGTTCTGTTCCATTTGGTTGGGGTTGTGTGGACCCAACCGAGGAGAACGGACGTGGAAGAGACGCGCGCGCGACTCGTTTTACCGCGCGAGAGGACTCGGCTGCTCCCTCAGCGCCCAGCAGCCAGGACCAACGGTATCACCAGAGTTTGAGCTCCAAAGTACAGTGAGAGAGAGAGGGAGGGAGAGAGAACGGCAATCTGTATTCCACGGAAACTCCCCGTAAATTTTCCAAATATTTTCCGCCCCACGGTAAATCAAGGACCACACCCGTGAGCCCCAGTTCGCTCTCTCTTTTCCTCTTTCTCTAACCCTTTGCCTCGTTTACTCCTTCTCCCAGCCCGTTCTGGCGCTCTCTCTTTTTCAAAAAATACGTATATAGATATGGCGAATGGTATACTCGTGACCACCCGGGGAGCCAAGCTGCTACCTTGCGCCATATGCAAAACGAACGTTACAAAGTATATCGAGGAAAAGTCCTGACTCTTGTCCTTCTCTCTCTCTCTCTCGCTCTGTCTCTTTCCCCCTCGTTGGAGGAGAAAAGCCCGGCAAACGATCCGGGCTTTGGTGTCCATGGCGGAAACCCCGAAGAATTTAGGTCATGAGCAAATAAACACAGTAAATGCGCATCCGATGTGAAATATTTCCTTCGTAGGATTCTTCATCTTTCATAATAGTGCTTGATAATGCTTGACATTTCCTTTGTTGCCAAATTACCTCATTAATGAGGAAAATCACAAGGAGGTTTTTTTTCTAACCATCCGTTGCCCTGGACAACGTAAAATAAAATCCATCAGCAATCAGCATCAGGATTGAGCCGAATTATTTTTGATTCCGTATAATTAATGACGAAATTCATACACTAAAAATTAAAATAAAACACGGTGAACTAAATATTTTTGGATATCTTCAAAATTTTCGTTTTTTCGACAGTATTTTCGATTTCTAACGGAACTGTCAGCGAAAATTATACGATTGGAATGACAAAAATGCTGCAATAACAATTTTTTTGTGATTTTCCAAAACATTTTAGTCGAACGTATCAAAATATGGATTTTTTCAAAAAACAAATTATTTTCGGTGTAAAAATCCTTTTCCATGCAAATGTTCGGGCAAACGTAGATGAATTTATTTTCCTCATTTTCTCTTCTGTCTCGCAGTTTCGGGAATGTTGGTGAATTTCCATTAACGCTTGCACGGCGTTTTTTTGTTACTTCTCTTTAATCCGTTGATTCGGACTGGTAAAATTCATCAGTCGGTGAGTTAAAAGCTTGCCGCAGGACATACATTACATTTTCGTGCAATTCAATTCTTGTTCGTTTTGGTATAATTCCTATTGGCGTATAGGCAGCAGGATACATTTTGGCGATTATTGCGCACCGATTCCTCGCACGTGAGTAATGTGTTTACCGATATGTAGAGCGGCCTAACCGCGCGCGCGGTGCCTGGAGGATTATGCGCTTGCGGAGAGGAAAAGAGAGCGGAGAGAAAAAACGAGGCTGCAGGCGGGGCGGACGACGAGAAATCGGCTGGAAGCGGCGAATCCTGGCAAGTTTGTAGGTCAGGTAAATGGGCGCGCGGTGGTACCGCGAGTACAGATAGGAAGGACGAGCTGGAATAATCGACGAGCTGTGTAGTATCGTTTCTCGTCGTCTCTCTACGCTCCGGGTATCCGATGCCGATGTCGCGATGGATTTCTAACCGTTCTGTGTGACGAGAACCGCGAGTTTCGTTGCGCTCTTTGCTCCGTACGTTCATTTAGCTCGGCTAACAGATCGAGGCTGTGAACCTCGGGAACTTTAACCTCCGCCCGACAGACACTTAGTCTGGATTTAACTGCTGCTTGATCGGGAAATCCATGGCTTCAGTTTGACACATTGGGCCCTTTTGCAGTAACGAGGAAAAACCGATGAGACTTGGTCTCGGCTCGGAGAAT
Organism: Diadegma fenestrale; assembly: GCA_037043255.1. Taxonomy (NCBI): domain Eukaryota; kingdom Metazoa; phylum Arthropoda; class Insecta; order Hymenoptera; family Ichneumonidae; genus Diadegma; species Diadegma fenestrale. The sequence goes on from CM073313.1 coordinate 16,189,332, forward strand.
TTGCTAATATCGCTCTTTTCTTCTTGTCGGGTAAAGGCTCTGATGCAGGACGATAAATATTGTCAAAATTGACGTACCGAATTCCAATGTTTCCGCGAGGACTCTTGTAAATATTCCTAAATAATTTAAAACCCACCGAGTCGACCTTTTTCCACTGATTTTATGCGTTAACTTATATTTCCTACGTCCAAACTTTTCGTGTACGTAATGTCAGACGACAGGACTCTCAGTACGAGTCTCCCCTTGCCAGAGACTACACTCTGCACCCTCAAACATGTTTTATTTATCCTTCTTGGCGAATGCAATACATCTGAATGCAACAGAAATTCTGAAGACGCTCTCGGCTCGTATCTGGATTTGGCAAGAGAAGGGAAACCTCCACTTGGACCCTTGGCATTAAGCCATAGATCTATCAACGTAATTATTTTCATATCATCTACAAAATCGTGACTTTGCTCTCTGGCCGACGATATTTCCAAGTGGATATGTGCGGCATGCCGAACAAACTCGTATTAATTGTCTCTCGTCTCTCGAACTTTCTCCACACAATCGTGGTATCCTTGTTACGTTATATTTCTTACTTATCCAAATAATTCAAGGCTTTGTGCACGTAATGGAATCGCCGCAGTGTGTCTCGACCTGCAACTTCGTACGAAACAAAGTTTTCAGCATGTGTTGACACCGAAGGCGTTGAAAATGTGTTCAAGTTCCTTTCGATTTGAATAGGGCGCAGTTGACGAGCTCTAAATGACGAAACGACTTAATTTAGGGTTTTTTAAAAATTTTCTACAAAGGGCCACCAAAATTGTTAGTTTTGGCGTCGAGAATATTCATACAAAATTATCAAAGAATCGTAAATAAAGTAATTTCGTGATTGTAGCAGAAATTTCGCTGATAAATATTTTCTCATGCGATCGATTTTTCCTTAAATCGGCATTTGAGTTAAAAACTATTTGTCTGATTGCGGTAAACAGTATACAAGCGAGGATCCTTATAGAACATCTGAAGAATTATCGTGATACTATTTGTTTGTGGGTTTCCGTAGACATGGGAAAGATCAGAAGAGCGAGCAACAAAAAGAGAGAGAGAGAGAGGGAAAGGCTAATTCTCAACACCGCAGGAGAACACTAAATCTCATGGAGAAGAGAGTAAGCTGCTTTGCGTTGCCCGAGAGGGCCGAGGCGATTTCAAGAACATTGTATAGCAATAGGTTTTCAAGCCAGCTGTGCTGTACGAAATGAGAGCACCGGAGATACGGTCGCATCTCGGGAGTAAACTGCACGGTGGTTGGAATGGATATTCCATCTCTCTCTGATGCCGTAGTGCTTCGGTTGCTCGGGCCAAGAGGGAAGAAAAGGAAAGAGCTCGGAGAACGCCGGAGAAACAGTGCGGGCTACAATACACACGTATGCATTATGTATACATATAGCAAAAGCTGTAGTGCTGGGCGTAAACAAACGTCCTAACAACTAAGCATTAAGAATGCAACGAATTAAATCTTCAGGATGCCTGCATTTTATTTTACAACCAAGCCCAGGCCTTCTACGAGTGTCAATAAAAATATGTGACGCAACGTTCGTTGAAGATGATGGCGAGAATAAACATCCCAAAGTTTTACTATTTTCATGAATATAAATGTTGAGTTTTCTCTTGGATATGTTTATCTAAGACTTTGAAGGGGCATCAGTTAAGATTCAAGTGTTTCTGAGTCTGTTTTTATTTTTATCAATTTCCTTCGACACGGACAAACACTTACTAATAATTTGGGCGATGCTAATTGCCTCTCGCTGATCAAGAATTGTCATACACATTATTCTTGGGCCAACCGTCAAGTAATTAGAAAGTGAAGCCTGTGAAAATGATGCTGAAGTATGCAACGCGGGAATGCATCGGAAAGTATTTAATTTTATTGAAGATTCGTTCAATTTTCAATGCCATCCAAATTTTCCGAGCTAATTTGCTTTTTTAATGGCAAAAATTGATCATTTTATCATCATAATTACATTCTGCATTTGAATAATTATTTTTGTCAAAGATAAAAATGAATTTCGTTGCATTCCAACGATGCAAACTTCATCCTCAACATAAAAAATGTATCGTCGAGTTGGATAAAAAAGAAAACATGTAAAGCCGCGATGATATAATGGATGAAAATAGTTTTGTTACGTCCGTTATTCGGATGATTCGGTACGTTAACCTTTGAGGACCTCGAGGCTATAACGCACCAGGTATCGATGTGTATCGAGCTACAAGAGAAACTTTTTAGTCCTCGTGAACCTGTCCAAGTTGGCAAGCGTCCCTCGAGGGCTCGTAGTTTATAGAATATTCAGTTGCACGATTGAAAATAAATGTTGTCCACGTTTTTGTGGATACTTTCTATACACAAGGGCGTACAGTATTTTCAAGAAAAGCTGATTTTTCTGGAATTTTCAAGCAGAAGGGAAAGAGTAGTCTGGTGTACAGTTGTTTATGCATGTAGAGAGTCAAGTATTTTGAGTAGGGTAGCGCAGGGAGGGTCATAGAGAGGAGAATGTTGATAGGATATAGTGGAGAGTACGCTGCATGGGGCAAATCGCATTATGGTCGTATGAGTCTGTGGGTAACCGATAAATTCATCTTTGTCAGAGCATAACTAAACGTCTATTTGACGGTGATAGGAGAAAAGCCTGCGGCACCAACAATGATATACTTGGAGCATTGCAAGGATAAACAGCTGATCGTTCTAGCGGTTAACGTTCTCGTCGAGGGACTATTATCATCGTCTCCAGGCGGAATCTGGAACATGGTCAGAGGATGGGTTACGCTTGGTTTCTCCGTGGTAGAGCAGCAACGAACATGGAGCGTTCATGACGCGCTCATTCAGTCTGGCGGAGACGTTTCTTCGAATGGTGTTTGGAATTCGGTGCCTTGGCATTGCTCCGATCAGATTAATCTGGATGAAAAATCGCTGCGGGATCTCCAAAATACCCGACAGAGCTGATCGCAACGAGAATAAATGTTTATCGCATAACTCGCATTATGCATTATCAGAAAAATAGTATCAACTTTCGCCGCAGAGGACTTTGAGCTTCTGGCAACATCAATGGCTGTTTTATCTCCTGACGAAACTGCGCTGCGGTTTTGCTTCGCAGAAGGTTTTCAATGGATAGGTATAGAAAGTGGCTGCAACAAAGGCAGAAGTTGGTAAAAGAGAGAAGACTCGGAGAAAGGTTTGAGAGACGACCAGCAGTTCTCATGGCGAATCCATGAAGCCAAATTCCTTTCCTTCAGATAACGCTAACCATGGACCTGCTAACCAGGGGTCTGCAAGATCTAAAGGGATGCTGCGCGAGACCGATGTATATATAACGTTTGCTGTGCGAATGGCCGTATAGTAAGGGGAGAGCAAGTACTAGGATTCGGCAATTCGTTTTGGTCGTTCGGAGCAACGAGTTACTGTCTTTCGTTAGTCGGTTGGCTGAGTTCAAGCAGCGCGCAGTTGGAATCTATGTGACCCAAGGCAGATATAGCATGATCCGTTATCCCGCGGGTCACGGTGAGAGTCACGCGTCAACTGCTGGGATATCTTTTCGCGCGGAAACTTTTATTCCGCCAACACTGCTCTATTTTCTCGTTGTTTCGCTACTCGCATTGTTTCACCACTCTTCGATGCTTTTCGAGCAGACGGATCGCCCAGCCGAAAATTCGTCGATCCTAGAATTACTCCAGCTCTCCTATTTCGTTTGGCCCTATCGGTTTCCTCCTTGTAAACTTTCCTGGATTTATAAATAGAAAAGCATCATCTAAACAGCGATACAGTACTCGGCCTTTTTCCGCAACGGACCATTTCGTATTCAACCACAATTTTCAATGAACCAACTGTCTCGCAGAAGTTGAGATTTTTATTTATAAAAATCATAATTTTCATTGAAAGTTTCAATTTTGAACATTCAATATTTCAATTTTTAAATGGTGAAGCCTCTCAAAACTTTGCATGCGCTTTTATGTAGCATCGGAGAAGCTTTATCTAGTTTTTCGAAAAAAAATCGGTCGTAAGATGTTTCGAAATTTTGGTTATTATATAAAAAATCCATGAACTTGGGCTCGCAACGTTTTCGTATATAGAAAAAACAAACTCCAAACATCATTCATCATGCCCTAACATTGAAAACATAACATATTCATTTCCAATTGAGTTTTATCTCCCGACTTTCATGAAATACGTTAAATTGGTATTCGCCTCACGAATAGGCGTCTTGACAGTGTTGGCTGACGGTGTGCCAGAGGGGGGTACACGAGTTCAAATCGATGGAGGCTTTAAGATAACTCATGTCGTAGTTTATCAGGATGAAGCAGGAAGAGAAGAGTAAAAGGATGAGGCTGGAAGGAGAAGTGCACGATCTTGGAGTATCGCCTACGGGTAAATGAGCCATAGCGGGTCTCTTGGTAACGAATTTCGTGGTTATAAAGACTATATCGGGCTCGTTTCGATATCGGGGGGCTTCGGACGCTGTTGCTGCATTAGGTCGTACAGCACCGTTCCACCCTGCTGTATCTTGGGCTTTTGGCTTCCGCCTGAACAATTTGGTATGCGTGCTTGGTAACCCGGACGTGTAGATAGAGGTGTAAAATATAGAGAGTGGAACACGCGGAGGCAGCGATCGAGAGACAGAGAAAGAGGAAGACGAAATGAGGGAGAGAGAGAGAGACAAAGAGAGAGAGCGAGGCCGGGTTAACCGTGCAGGTTGAGCGGGGTCGGTGACTTAGATAAGATCATATAGGAAATGTGGCTGAGTGTAGGATGAGTCTGTCCCAGCTCCTGTGTGGATTGTCGCTTCGACTAAATCAGCCTACATCTACATCGACGATGCACACCCCCATTGGTGGGTATAGCAAGCAGCACACTGACGTACACACAATCATAAAATTATGGGAACGGTAGATAAAAAGCTGACATTGGACAAGTTTTATACATCTACGCACACGACAACACTTTTTACCGATAATATTTCGCTATGGCTTGTCACTGGTTCGTTCTTTGAATAATCTGATTAAATATCGATTCGCCAGAAAACACGGCCAGAGAGATTCTGCTCTCGACTCCATTACGTATCATCACGCGAGCGTCCTAGATTTTTCCTCTTTCCGTTCCGGGTTCTGTTATATTTACATATATATTGTACGTATATATACGTGTGAATAAATATCTATGTATGTGCGTGTGGGTGAGTGAGTTTTGTGCGGAAAATTCCAACAGTCGAGGCACGTAGATGCAGCACTGAGCATCGAATATCGATGCCTATTCAATATACAGCAACATAAAACATGTATATAACTAACCTTTTCACCCTTGTCATCTTTCTCGCTTCCAGCCTACGTGTTCGAGCTTCTTACGTTCTCCATTAACTTGCCAATCGTTAGGTTCGATTATTATATTGTACAAAAGGTTCGTTCATCTCCAACAAGTGTTGGAAAGCAATCAGCTCGGATGCAGCAACTATTGAAAGTGTTTGAAAAAAGCTTAACAAGTGTCAGCCCAGGTTTTTCAGTTATTAGTGTATTTTTATTCTCCCAGGAGTCGAATATTTTGAAGCGAATGTTTGTCATAACTTGTGTCCCAAGTGTAAACAGCCCCAAGCACAATTCGCGTTGTTTCCTGCTGAACAAAGGCCTCCCCGATAGCTCGTGCTTTTTTTTTTTTTTTATTTTTTCAACAATGTGTATATTTACTCGACTATGAGATTAGCGGTTTACGCTGTAAAATCAGTGAACCCCTGAGGGAAGGCTTGCTCGTTCGTGCGGCAGAGGCGGATCTGACAAACTTTGTAAGTTACCGCGAGAAGAGGTCAAAGACTATATATACACGGATGCATATAAAAGACCAAAAACGAGGGAAAGACAAGCTGGTTACGTGTTAATTCGCGAGCGAGAGAGAAAGAGAGTGCATGCATTAAAAGTCACGCGATATATACGAGCACTGCCAGTTGCAAATAGAGTAACGACCGATTCAAAAACTCGGCTAATTTTTACACGTACTTTCTGCCCGGATCTGGTTACGTGTGTGAAAGGACGATGTTGAAGTTTGCATCGTCGGAATGCAACGAAATTCTGCTTTTCCTCGAGCGAGGCTCATCATTATTATTCAATTTTTCATGACTCTGAAGTTTGCAACGTTGAAATTCAACGAAAAATTTATTGATTTATTAATTTTTAATAATAATTATGAGCCTCGCTGAATAAAAAATAGAATTTCGTTGCATTCCAACGATGGAGTCCCCAACAACTCAATTGAGACGAAAAATTGGCATCATTTTCGAGAACTCAATGAATTAATCGTTGCAAAGTTCAGAGTCACGTGAAAAACCTTCGCATGGCTGGAGAGTTCATTTTCCATGATCCTCATTACCGTCTTTTTCAGCAGTGCTTCGCAGCAGCGCTAGAATCAACCTCGGTCACACCATCGCCTCCAGCAATATGCATCAGCAACAACCTGGCAACTGTGTACTTTAATGCATCAAACATCACGAACGTGGCATTAGGAACACATACGCACACACAATGCATATTTGTACTGAGGTTACTAATAATTCATCCTGCCGTTGCTATGCATCGGAAACAGGAGGTGTTTTTTCTCGTTGTACTAATATTTGCTTGGTGGGTGACAATAATGGAATTTTCGGGATTGTCAACAGGTTTTTTTTCTACATTTAGTGACAGTATTCTTGGCGATGGTCGCGGTGGATTTAAACGTGCTATTTTCGCTCCTCTCATGCAAACCGCATTATACTTAAGCAAGAGCATGAGAAACGTACCGAGCATACGAATTGGGAGGTTGGTTGGTGAAGCACGCGTTCACTCCGTGCCACATAGCTGGTACGTTATCTAAATTCAGGTCTCACAATTCCAGAGTGAATCTTACAAGGGAATTCTCACAGTTTCTCGTTTTTTCGCCGCTTTGTCCGTTTCCTTTCTTCCGTCTTGTCAGGTATTTGCTTCGGATACATTCGAGCCAAGTGTCCTGATTTCTTATCGTCCAGAGATTCACCGGGGAGATGCAAAAAATTTATTCGGGAAAAATCGAATCGTTAAAATCCAATCAACAAAACTACTCGCTAGTGCGCAGCTGTTTCCATCAGCTGCGAGAAAGGACGCGCGCGTTTATTCTAGAGAGGAAACTCGTAACAGGGTAGAAAATATCTCGTGGTTGTTGCGGAGAGTGCAGAAGTTGGCGTTTGCCTCTGACAAGACGAAGCAACAAAGAAATAAAGAAAAAATGGAATGAGGAAAAAATGTCTCGGAATCCAAGCGCGTTGTGTGCTGACTGTATATTGCAGCTTTGAAAATGGAGCATCATGAGAGCCAGCAGGAGTGGAACAACTTGTGCCGCGAAAAGGAAAAGACGTGTTTGCCACGAAAGAGGGTGGCATGAGAGAGCTGACCGTTCAATTCGACACCACCCGTCTTTTTTCCCTTCCTCTCTTTGCTTCGCTGCACGTGACTAACACTCCAATTATGTGTTTAGTCTTAATTAGAAGGGCGTTACAGTGTCGTGACTTTTCTTCCACACAACCAAGCCAGCTTTTGTGTTGTTCCACTCGAATAAAACTCCAAGAACCTCAAATGGTACAGAAAACCTCAGCACATTTCCTGATGAGTCTTACTCGCAGAAATTTCATTGGCGATTCAACTCGATAGTCATTCTGTCGTGTATTCCTTCATTTTCTCGCTCCAAACCTTCCAATCAACGACATGGAAATATTGCAATTCGTCTATGAGCCATGAAAAAACGAGAGCTATTCGTATAAGTAACTAATATGACAGGCATATATATTGTCTCGTTTTTTTCGGCATAAAGTAACTTCGTCACTCCTGCAGTTTTTCATTAGCATAGGGAAGAAAAAATGGCTTGCAAATTGCATTACCGTTGCAGGGTGGATGGTTGGACGACAACGCTTGAAAAAAACATTCAATTTTCATGGTAATTTTTGCTTCCAAACGTGCTACTAGCGTCGCCGAGTTTCACAAAACTTGTGCAATTACTTTGGCTTAACGTTTTAGCCAACTTTTCACGGCGCATGCAGGAGAGAGAAAGAAACAGAGAGAAGGGGAAGAGAAAAGTGGAGAGTACTGGGACTAGAACGTTAGTCTTTGCTCAAACGTTGCGAAGGCAAACTGTGTAAAGCAGGAGCAGCAGCAGTAACAGCAACGCCGAAAAGCCTGGTAAGAGTTTATCCCTCGCGGTAGCAAGATCTGTCCCAGGACACCGCTTGGCCCCTATTACATTCTTATGTGTCCCTAATGGTAATCTAATGATCCAAACCGCATACTCCTCCGCTCAAACTTTTTTCCCATTCACCTATCTCAGCTCGATTCCCCAATTGTTTTTCCCTGGCGCGCTACGATTGAACTGGAAACGAGTATTTGATCCTCATCAATTCGACAGCTGCAGTTATATGGGAAAGGAAAAAGACACAAAGGATGCGAGAGGCGAAAGTTCATCCAGCGGATACGATATGACTATTGAAGTTTGATTTCATTGCAGGACGATAGAGGATTCCCGCGAAAGCCACATATCTACGTGAAAAGCGAGGCCAAATAGCTTTGCAATAGCATTTTCATTTATTCTTTGCTTCTCTCGCTCTTCTGCTCTGCCTTTTTCACAAAATCACGGTTCATGTTCGACATACGCGACACTCCAATCGTATTCACGACTCTCGTACTCTTTTCTCATTCATATCGGTTTTTACGGATCCGTGGAATCCTCTCGATTGTTTGAAGATATACCGTTGAACAACGATTAACCCTTCGTGGTCACACTTCCGCCACCGATCTCGGTGGTCACACTTGGGTCGATTCCACCCAGTCCATTTTCGAACCCGTATTGTGACCAATCTATTGGCCCGAAAATTTTCAAAAAATTACTGAACAACCTTTGGACATTCCAGTTTAGATACGAAAAACTTTTGTGAAAGAAATCGAAGGCGAACATATTTTTTTAAACGCAGAAAGAAGAAAAGACGGGAAAAAAAAGTTTTTTCACAAAAATAATCGTCACTCCGTGAATTTTTGATATTTTTACTTAAAATTTGGACCTGATATTCATCAGATCTGGTTCTTTTGGGGAAAAAATAGTAAGATAGCGCGCGTTTGAAAAAACATATTTATTCCCTCAGTCGAAGTGGGTTGATTTTAGAGTTTTAAAAAATCGAAAAATTATAAGAAATTTGCTCTTTATCACGAGAAAAATGGTAGGAAAACGGTACAAATCTTTTTGAACACTCTCTGGATATAATTTTTAAATGTTTCTATTCGTGTACACACTCAATGCACATGTCGACGCGATGCGCATCGCACATTGGCCGTCGACAGCCGCAACATTGTCGTTTCGTCTTTGTCACTTTTGCCTGAGCACACCTTACATCTCGTTGGCTTCAGGAGTATGACTCGCTCCTGTTGAGGTCGAATATCATTCCGACCAAGTATTCCGGCTATCGCTATTCTTACATCCGATCTCGTACCGTCGCTCCAGGAGCGGCTTAAAAAAATTATTCTCATACTACAAGTATACTTACGGTTAGTTCACTTCGCCGGACCACAGAAAACAAATATTTGAAAACGATTTTTTTTTTTTTGTAATGTCGTTTATGGTCACACTTGGGTGGATTCTACCCAGTCGACGCGCACCGCTTCACTAATTACGGTGTCACGAGAACACAACTGTTCAATTCGTATATTTTCCGCCGCCAACGCATAGAGGACACTACAAACTATCGGTAGATGGCGATTATGGCCCCATTCAGTACCGAGAACTAGTAGATATTTATGCTGAAAGGTGGCCACTGGGTGGATTCTACCCAGTGTGACCACGAAGGGTTAAGTTTCCTTCAATTTTCCATGAAGAAATCGATGAATCATTGTTTCCGAGTGATGGAAAAGTCAATCGAGTCCTTTGTTGGGAATTCTTTTGATGAAATTAGGTCAAGCTGTGACTGCGGAAGTGTTTTAGATTCTTTTTTGAGGTCCGCTACAGAGCAAAGTCCTCGTTGTTGTGTGCCTTGCTGCCATCCATTCGGGCAGAAATAATTCGGCCAATGCAGGTTCATTACTGATAGACATAATTGAAACCGTAAGTGAACATGAATTGCAGGAAATGTGGCAAATACGGTTCGATGGGCAGACTAGCAAAACTGGCATTAATAATTGGTGCACATACAAACGAGTGTGAGTCTGAACTGTGCAGGTGTGTATACAAAGGACTAGCAAACGCATTTGTATGTTAACGTAATGAGATTTTCGGTAGGGTTGACTGACGAAAGCTTGCATCTTGAATTATGCGGCGCTGCGCGAGAAGAGGTTCGAGAGTGCGTTATTAAGCATATTGTTTAGGACGAGTGTGGCTAGTACGAAGGTCGCTGGATGACTTCGTAATCGTCAACCGGCATTTTCGCTCTCTTTGTCCCAATCCTCGTACTCGAGCGCTCGACGTTTCTACCAATGAAAATACGTATTGCTATATTTCGACGCAATCTCATAACCGCATTACATAAATTCACACACGGTTGCGGGACCCAGTTGCCAGGATAGTGCATGTAGTTGAACGAATATGCTGGAAAGCTAGAACAGCAGCAGCAGCAGCGGGAGCAGCAGCCACAGCAACAGTAAGAGCGCAGAGCCATTTGAGATACAGCTGCGGAATACAGTTCTAATTCCGATGACGTATGTGCTTGCCTAACCTAGTTTTCTGTTTGCCCGCTGCTAGGTAATGAGTTGTCTAGGTACCCAACACAATCACTATACGTCCGCTTTCAATCCTACCCCGCGCTATCTCCCTCACCCATCCTCGATCCCATACACGCTTCTGCATTTTCACAGCAGCACCACCTATGCTATTTGTATTCGCACACCAGTTCTACGAACCTTTACCATGCTCCTGCCCGATAACACATACGATGTCGACACCTGCGAGCGCTTAAAGATAGAATTATTAACATCTAGGCACGAGTCATCCCTCACGAATCTCGTTACTGCTATTGATCCAATTTCTCCTGACGGGTATATGTAGGAATGATTTTTCATATCAACACCGCAGCGGCTGCTGTCATGAACGATGATTCGGAAACTGCTGAATCTGCGTCAGTAAATCGAGAATTTCCATGTCCATACAGTTTCGTGGGCTGTAGAGACATTCTCATGAGGTTAGTGACAATCATTACTGTAGAAAGTAATCCATCAGTCAAAAGTCTTGACGGAACAACTGCGGCTTAATGAACCACCGAGCTTGATTGAGGATTTAAAAAAGAATGGGGCCAATTACTCGGTATTAATGTTCTCGAAAAAGAGCGGACCCTTCCCAAAGTTGATTTCACCTCGTGTAACAAGGAAACACTGGTGAAGATTAATTTCGTCTGCTTGGAAGTGGGTTATACGGCGTTCCAGCACAGGGTAAAGTTAAGTGTAGCCGAGAAAAGGAGGCTCGAGTTGACACGCGGCTGACAACGAGTCGACATGACTTTTGTTGCAGCAGGCGAGCGGCCTCTCCGAGTGGACTTGCGTTTATCTTTAATTGGGACCCGTAGTCTTTGCCCGGAGACACGAACGTTGGCGAGCCCCGGAGAAAACAGGGCAGCGAAGGGAAGTGCCCAGAGATTCTTTTTGCTAGTACGGTTTTTCATCAAGTAAACGCGAAAGCACCACTAACTTTCTTTCCCTCTTTGTATTTCTCACTATCTCCTGCTCTTTCTTCTCCTTTTTCTTGCTGCAAGAGAAGCGTATTATATCCAAGTCATGTGATGTTGCGAAGTAGATATTTTTCAAGCTTGTTCCAAGAGTCTATCTCGCTATTCTGACCCCTCACTGTTGCTCCTGAAAAGTGAGGTAGACCCAAGTGTGCGACTACTTCCACTCTTATTTTGCTGGTGCTCCTCCGACACTGCGACTTCTTTTCTCGCGTCTTGAAGCTTATATAACAAAAGCTATACGAGCGACATACCAGCGAGCGGTACAGGAACGACGATAACAGTCGTGTTATACGGGGCGGGAGAGTGGAATAACAGTAGCAAATAAGACTGGTGGAAATGGGAAGGTCGAGAACACTTTGTAAGGTGTAATAAGGTTGCGATAGGGAGGCTCGTAACGCAGTACGGCAATGTCGGGTATCAGCCAGTGCCACACAATGAATAAAGTGGCTATTTTTTTAACATCTACGTGATGTGTGAACCGCAGCTTTTTCGCCATGTCATGAACGACGTGAACGAATCCGCGACAGGGCGCTGCATGCCAATGTGAACTGCTGGCGTACGAAACCTCTACGGCCCAGGGCATTCGGAAAGGGAGATTGACTCGGAAAGAGAGGTGAAGAGAAGCTTCGCAGAGAGAAAAGCATTTTAATTTAAAAAAGAGCGAAGAAGCGAGTTGTAAAATAAAAAGAGAGAGGAAAAAACGTTTAATGGGGTGCGAGACAACGATAATCGAGGTAGGGCTACGAAGTGGATGCTGGTACACATACAGGAAGTGACCTCTTCTCAAGCCTTTTATCCTCGTTTGTGTATACATATACGTTCAACTATACATGTCGACCGAATGGACCACGAACGTTTATTCGTTGGCGAATCATGAAAGTATTGGTTAAGCACGTAGCTTCGTACTGGCCGTTGTCCACTCGTACTAACGGTTAGTACGGTCACCGGAAAACTGGACGTTTTTTTTTTTTTTTTTAATACCTATGTGCCTTTGGGCTTGCCGGAATATAAGCGACAGATAGAGAAGTGAGAGCCGTAGCGATTCTCCGTCCACTCGTTCACCCGCCTATTGCAGTGTCCCGAGAGTACCAGGACTTTCGCCCGGTCACCGGAGACCAAATGAAACGATGATAACGACCAGGAGGAAACCTCTCGATTTACATACCGCTTTACTATCCAGCCTATCGTATAATTACGAACAAATATGGATTTAAGAGAAACTAACGAAGAACGACGAGTTTTGAACATTGGGGAAAACACTCTTCAGCGATTGAACCCAAAAATGACATTGTCGACGTTGTAACCAGTAGAGGATTAAAAAAAATATTCAACGTTTTTATGGACACTCTAGTTAACATGATGGAAAGTCTAGGGAACGTCGACTATCCAGCAACCCATCAGCAAGGTCAGCTAAATTGAAGGTATATTTCCTGACGAAGCAAGTTACACCGTCGAGTCCGTGAAGCCTCTTAAAGTACAATGCGTTTAGCCTTATTCTGCCTGAAGCAGCTCAGCTGGGTCATTAAACATGAGAGATCTCTCGTGGTAGGGTTTGCATGCATCGTCGTGTGGTACACAATTCTTAAGCTACACCACAGCAGCAGAAGCCAGCAGGGTGAGCGGGCTCGCCTCGCGGTTGTTACTCAGCGCTTGCAGAGTTTTCTATTACACTCTAAGAATCTCCGTATGCAGTGTAGCGCGCGCACTTTCAGTATATTTTTCTATCTCTCTCTCTCCTTTAACCCGCTTTCTCACTTTCTGGCATTGCACTTTTGTATAATTTCACTTTAATTGCTGTTCAGGCAAGAGTTTTAAACTTTCTCTCTTGCCACCGCTTACTTCTCTTAGCATGTGGAGCGAAGGGAATAAGCGCACATTACAACCTCCTGGTTTACAAAAGCACCAACCCGAACACATTTGTCCCTTCGCGCACTTTGCATTACATAAAAGCGCGCAAGGAAGATACATACATGTTCCAAGTTTGCTTTCTCAGCCTTAGGGTTCTTCTTGAGCGCTTTCATGCTGGCATATTCACTTCCATCTCACTCGTTCTCGATTACTTCAGATCATATCTGGCAGCGCCAGTTTTCTCTGCTGTTTGCTCGAAAAAGGGTCTCTTCTTTCATGCACTCTGTGGAGGAGCTATTCGGTATGCCTGGAAATCCACAAGAAGGTAGGGAGTGAACAACAAAATATACATCACTCTTGCCAGCCAACCAAGAGTGCAGCATCCCGATGGCTACCAAATATTTTGCACTCTAAATCGTTGCTCTTCCTGACGCCCACAGTCGTTGCTGAGTGGTGGTAGTTTCGCCCGCAATGTTGGACCATGTCGGAATATAGTGGGTGCGCATTGGGGAAGCGGGAAATTGTGCGGAACTGTGCTGTGTAAACGGAAAAGAAAAGCGTTCTTATCTGCCATTGGTTTCGTTTCGGGTGTACTTCAGTGCATCCATAGACTCGACGGTGTAATAAACGATCGGGAAAGTGGTGTAGGATGGGCCAGCAGAGCTAGTTACCAGGGGTAGCCGAGTCTCGGCGATGTACCATCGCAACAGTGTAACATGGTGCCCCGCTCGTCCGCCATTGAGCCAGGACTCCGGTCGACGACCTCGAGTTTCCTAGCGAGAAGATCGCTTATATCGTTGGTTTTTCACCCGCCAACTTCTCTGCCGCGCGTTTCGGTAGTTTGCTCACGGACCGTTTTTCAGAATGAGAGCCTTCGAGAGTTTCTCCTTCTTCTCTCATTCTTGGTACATTGATGCGATAAAACGTGTTTCATCGTTACGAGATGAGATCTTTATCAGCCTTGCTTGCTTTCGATCTCTCTTTGAGGGGCTGTACGAGACTTTCATGGTTATGCAGCCCCAAAAACTTCTGCTTGACTCTGTCTAAATCATGATCTCAAGCATGTTCACCATCTGGATCGAACATGGTGCTTGGCTCTTGGTATCGTCGTTCTATAGCCCAGAGAATATGAACGGACAATTTTCAAGGCACACACATTGTCCCAATACGTTGGAGTCTTTGCTGCCTGGTCAATACGTCTATATACGGTGCTCCCTTGAACCGCCAAGGGGTCAGGACCTCGGCACTTCGGAATAACCCACTCCAATTCAACATCAACCTCGTCCCATTGCCATTACAAGCTTTTGAATGGAACTTGTGGTCACGCGGGTCTCCAACCGGAGAGCGCGACCTCGTCAATCGTTTCTTCCATTTGTGCCACTGTGAGGGTCTCCACAGTGTTCGAAAGCTTCGATCCCTTTCAGCATCTCTGTACTAATACCTAAAACCTCCTTCCGATTCTACTTGCTCATGAGGCAGCGGAACGACCGAGAAACGGCCTGCGGCTAACGCTCACTGCGTTCCAATCAGCAACTCTACTAGTTACGATGATACTACTGTTACAATTCTATTGCGAATTACTAACTCTAATCTCGCTGCTGTACCTCAAACTACCAGGTTCTCCATTCTCACCAGCTATATCATTAGCGACCCGAAACTTTCCCGGTGTGCGTGGATACAAAGAGAAGGGGCGGCAACAGACGATGAGAGTAAGGCCACCTCCGTTGATTGGATTTAAAAATTAGTTACCCTTCCTGTTCCAATCGTTAAGGACGTTGTATGCGAAGATTTCTACCGATAGAATCCTTTCAAATTTGCACAAAACGAAGAGAATAGTCGTGTCTAATGGCTCGCGCAATTTTAAGAAGAATCCCTACGTACAAGTCGAGATATTTATTTATAAAAATCACCATTTTCATTGGCTTCGGTACGATTTTTAATTTAGAGCACGTTGTTCTTTAGTCTGTAAGAAAAACTGAAAAGGAACATTCGCATTTTGAAGGATGCGCGCGAAGACTAGCAATCTGAATATTCCTCAAACGGCAACAACACTTTTCCAACTTGCAAGAGTTTGAGGGGATACAATTGCCTCTGTTCTGATAGACCGGGATGTATATGTAAGGCTGGTGTTCTTTGGGAGTGTCGTGAACAAGCGTGAAATGCACCGACGCACCACACCGAATTTATAACGTCATATATCATTGGAGGTGCGGGCAGGCGAGCAAGGCAGAAGACGAGAATGTAGGACGAAGCGCTGGGAAAAAGCAGTGGGCGGGGAAGAAAGCGTGGCTGGCGACGTGAACTTCGCGACGTCGTTTTAAATCTTTCAAGTAGCCGAGAAAGGAGAGAGAAAAGCAGCAACTGTAGCAACGTGGCAAGAGTTATCTACGCGCCTTTTCCTACCAGCCTTTCGCGCGTTCCGCTCGCACAAGCTTTTCACCAACTCCCAGCTTCGAGAAAAGACAACGTGTGCTACGGCCCAACCTATATATATGTTGTACGCGCACCCTCGACGGCCCTTTTCAACGCGGCCAAGTCAAACATATAAATGTTCTGACGTTTGGACATAAAACTAGTAATATATTGCACCTTACAAATACTGCACGATCTTTTATGAGAATCCTCACGTTCGCGTGGACTATGATAAATCGTGTTACATACACTTTTACTTCGAGACAAGACCTACGGACTCATCCTCTCCAGCCAATCGTTGATTTTCATTTACGTCTAAATTCACAAATATCAAACCCTCATTCTTGGGTTGTTGACACAGTGAGCCGAGTGGAAAAGGTGTCGATAAACAGGTTTGTCTATTTTTTCTAGCCAAAACGCAGTTTTTCGGCTAATCATCATTTTTTACGCTATTATAATTGCTTTGATTGCCCAAGTACACTTTGATCGTATTACACGTGACCTGACCCTCGAATTCACACAATTGATTTTGCCATATACTCGATATTTTTTGATAATTTCAAAAATTTTCGTAATTTCGACAATGTTTTTTATTTACGATTGGAATGACGAAAATTTACTTTTCAGAGAGACTTTCCACAATATTTCTTGCTGCATTGACAACATTTTTGTGATTTTCCAATAAAATAAATTCAAAATATCGAACTTTCCCACCAAAATTTGTTTTCGATGTGGCAACGAATAAATAATCCGATAGCAGCTTCAATCTCTATTTCAAGAAAGGAAACTTGAAACTCCAGCATGACTGAATTTATTCAGAGACGGAAAATCAAAAGCCTACGAAAGTGTGAAATAAATGGAAAAAAATGACAGTTTGCTCAGACGATTGAGTGCTTTAGAGGCGATTAAGACGATCTGGAAGCTGATGAGCGTTAGACATCTTTACGAGGTAAAGTTCTGAATGAAAGTTTGCGGGAAATTGAACAGGTTCAGAGAATTGCCCATAGATTGGAGAAAAAGAGGTGGGACGCGAATGAGCGCGCAGACTTTAGTGAAATGAGAGAAAAAAGAGTGGACGAAGGACAAAAGTAGAACGCGGACAAAACGGTCTGATTTTATTACAAAACGGCCGTCGGTTTCGTCTCCCAATTGTCATAAATCACACTCCCCGTTGCGGCGTTCAGAGTCACACCGAACATTCTAATGTCCCAGATGGCTACGCGGAGGTAAATGGGAAAAAGAGGCAAAGGAGAGTAAGAAGAAAGTTCGGGAAAGTGAAGTCAGCGAATGCCCGTTCCAGTTATACTTTCCGGTGGTTTTACCTATACCGGAAACGTCCTGTGATGCTGCTTTCCCGTTCCAATTCGCGTCCAAAACATTTGCCTTTTTCTCTGCTGCGTAGCTCTTCCTCTTTTGGTCTAACGGGGATGCTTGACGAGGGAGGCAAGTTTGAGTCGTCAAAAAAGAAGTAACGTGACATCGACGTTGGTCGCGGTGAGTTTGAAACTTTGCTCATTCCTCCCGACGTACGGCGGCTCTCTTTCCGCATCCCAACTCCTAAAAAACTTTGGCATGTGCAGATTGTAACTGTCCATAGTTTTGAGTCACCGACTCATTATGACGTTATCTCGCTGGTGTTGATAACAAGACTTTGCCGATAAGATCGTAGCGCGCGAAGCCATAAAATATTCAGGAGCGACGAAGTACCTTCGCATCATTTATTTCAATCAAGTCCATTCGGGACTACGATTAGCAAGAGCGTCATAATAAATTTGGCGGTTCAACGTGATTCCGTATGTTGCAAACAATATTAGGGAAGTCAGGTCGACGCGGAAGGCGACGATTGGAGTTCCAGCAAAATCGTGATTAATGTCGGAAAATGTGAGATTAAGCGGTCTCTCGTAGAGCGCGTCGAAACGAGCCACCCCTTGCGGCTACACGGAAACTTCTTGCCCCGAACTGACCGTCCCGTCGAAATCGACGATTTTCTTCTCTCAACATGTTTCCGAAGGGCGGAACCGTATGCGGGTACTGATGGCCGTACCGTATCATCAAAGTCGTCGCTATAGGACGGCACTTTGGTTCGACCCACATATTCCATCAAAATCCTCATATTTCTCGTCTCCTGCTCTCGTACGAGTATCAATTATACGTGAATGTAGTTATAGCGAACAAGATTTATGATTGGAGCATGAAAAATTCTTAAAATATGGAACCTCGCGATCGTAAGAGGAGGAAAATGTTTGTACACGCGTGTTTATAAACATGGGAATGATGGAAATACTTTTACCGTATGACAAGCCAAGAAACGTTGATAGTAATTGGAAAACTTTTCAGTTGCTTCTCGCAGCAAAGCATGTACGTGAGTGTAGACATTTGAAAAAGGCTACAAGTATGTCAAACGCGCGCTAAGAGTATCGTAAAATTGCGTTCGAGCGAATGTCTGGTTTTTACCTCTCTCTCTCTCTTTCTTGCAGTTCATCTTCCTCAAACATTTCGGGGCTATTTTCTCCGACATTGCATCGGCACTTTTTCCTTCGGCGACAGAGCCTCTTTATATCCGTCGGAAGGTAGGCGAGCGGGCAACACAAACCACTAACCTTCCAACACGTTAAACTATCCAACGTTTCTTAACTTCTGCGGTCCCGAAGGTACTTTTTGTTGGATGGAAAAGTGCAGTCGGAGCGATTCTCTCTTGGTGAGAAGGAGCGATCGTACACTTTAAAACTCGTACGACGACGAATCAGTGGGACAAGGAATCGAGCAGAGAGTCGCCCTCTTTCCTATCATCCGCAATCCCCAATTCGCTCGTTTCTGCAAATGGCACTTTGGAATCACTTTTTAAAAAATTTTCCCTCTATATCAAGCACACCCGCTCGCGCGTTGGATTTTCGGTTCAATCGTTTACGACCCTATATCTTTGGTGCTCGAATTACACGCCCGATCTCATGGCGTTATACGGATACCATCGACCAATTCCTCGACCCTCAGGAATATCATATTTTATTAAATGACATATTCCTCTCGCAATCCTATCATTGCCGCTCCGCGTCCTCTCAAATTTCACATTTTATTTCGTTCGATTCAAGCCCAGCGGGAACAGTTTACGAGTATCAATAGTATCAAAGCAAAAGGTCACTCACTTTTCAAGCCGGCATCTCGAATGCGTCACGAGGAACAAGAACGATCTTTAAATTTTCCTTTTATTTTCCATCCATCCGTAAAGTTACACACATCGCTTCTCTGCGTATCCCTTAGCATGAGCTTTTGTGCCTAGCACTAACAAAAGTGTCTGGTAGTCTTGTCTGTACTGTCGCTGCGTCTAGCCCGCGCTTTCACTCGAGAACACTGAGAACTCGAGGGAAGAACGATGACAAAGTGGACATGTGTGTGTGTGTACGTAGACAAGTGTATATAAGTACAGCGGCATCTATTGCGAGAAACCGAGTGAGAAATTATTGTGCGTGTTTTCACACGTTACACTGGGAACAATGAGTTGTCTATGCTGTGTGTTCTCTCTCTCTCTAGCTCGGGAGTCTGCTAAAGGAACACAAGGTACTACTCATTCCTGTTACTGTCGCAAGCTTGTGCTTTTGCTTATATTACTATAACCGTCTCACCGACAAAGCTAGTGGGCGAACAATGTGCCAGATGTTCGCCATCCACCGGCATCTCGGCGGGCTTTTGCACTGAGTTGTTTGTCCGTTTTTTTTTTCACCATTTTTCTTTTATTTTTGTTTCTTTCAATAAAAAGACTCGGCGCTTATTTCATGGGCCACAAAGAGCGAACAATCAGGCTCTTGCGACAGAAACCTTGAATGAGCATAAAAAAAGAAATGAGCTTCAAAGCAACGTGCACACTAATGTCCATGCAGAAAGTTACGTATGATTTCGGCTGAGGAAAAAAGCGACTTGAAAATTTTCTCATAAATGCGTTTCTCTTACACGTTATCTCAACTATTCGGGGCGTGGACCTTTCCACATAACGCGCGATACATTTATCGTGGAAAAACCTGCGGGCTCCCTGGATTTTCCCGT
The DNA here is from genome assembly GCA_037043255.1 of Diadegma fenestrale. Lineage (NCBI taxonomy): Eukaryota > Metazoa > Arthropoda > Insecta > Hymenoptera > Ichneumonidae > Diadegma > Diadegma fenestrale. The sequence continues at coordinate 16,209,347 of CM073313.1, forward strand.
CGGAGTTTCTGCAAAGTATAACCGCATGACGTTTCATAGGTCGAGGTGAATGATGAAAAAACGAAATGGACAAAAAGTAAGAAACAGCTCTCGTGGCGGTAGTGGATGTTGGTTACACCCGCGGAGCTCCAAGAAAGAAGCAACTCTGCGGTGTACAGTAAAGGTTTTCACGTCAACTCAATAAGGAAAGGAGGAAAAGACGCTCGGCGCGGAGAAGAATGAGAAAAATAAACCGGAGATAACGTAGCAACTGTACTTTCAATCACTTCCAAGCGCACATCCACACTTGCCTGCTTTTCTCATATACGCGAATGCCCTTCCGAGTTGAATGAAAGGTTCGGAGACGCTCTGTATTACGCTTATTATTATAAATGAATCTTCGAATGGATGATTCTCGTACTTTGCCTTCATTTGTCTTGATGCGGCTGAATGTAAAGATGGCCAAGAGAGCTTCGTCGAGTGTTGCGAGGAGAAACTTTGGTGAAAGAGAGTGAAAACCTCGTCGGCGAAAGCATCGTGACGAAATCCGCGTTTTATCTTAATAACAATCGTATCAAAAGGGAGGAAAAAGATAAATATCGTTGTCATGAATCTTACTCGAGAGATGCGACTTGTGTTGAGCAAAGAGATCGGTTGAGTCGAATCCTCTGTCTTCTGGAAACCTATTCTCGCAGCCACTTAGTAATTATTTGTGGGTTCTTGCGTCCTGAGAATTGAAAAAGCGGAGCTACCGAGTTTATTCTCCAAGAATTCGTGATTGCGAACAAATTTTGAAATTTTATTGAGAATGAGCGAAAGAAGGTCCGCGAAGCATGATTATAATTATCTGGAGCGGATATTGGTTATGGAAAAAAGTGGATTGAGTCAATTACGAAATTGAATATATGAGATGGATTGAGTGATTCTGGGAATTCATGAAAACGTCGGAAAAAAACAGGCGAGCTTCCGGTCTCGCGGACTTTTAGTACAGCGATGAAATGAGATGATGCGCGCTGGCGTTATGAGTCGGGGGAAAACAGAATTGCAAAGGAAATCCGTTGAGCTCGCGGATAATTGAAGATTCTTTCCTGACGTTTTCATGTTGGAGGAGTGAATGAAATAAAATAGAAAGGAAAAAAGCGCTTGTAACAAGCCTTCGGGTTCTTTTCTGCTGGTGGAGCTTGAATGGCTGAGTTGCTGTTGTAACGGTAACGTTAACGTTATCCGATGATGTGCACGAAGCGTTCGAGGTTCATGGAACTTGAACGCGTGTTGATTAGCAGAAAACAAGTGGAGGTTATTTCACCGCATTTGAGATTCAATTAACTAGAGAACGGTGCATGCGGAGGTTGAGTTGATGTTCGGTGTGTGGTTATGTTGCAGGCCTCAGGGCTGTTCCACACCTTCGCTGCGACCTCTCGACATCCCCGGCACTCTCTCTCTCTCTCTCTCTGTCTCTCCCGCGCGCGCTGCCTACTTCGCTCATGCACATACAAACGGGAATATCCACATTTTACTTCGCCCACTTTGTCGGTACTGGGGCTGTTAACGGCGCTGCTGGCGTTCAAGTCCCTCGAGGGTAAAAGCTCGTTTTCTCTCGCTTTCGTCACCAACGCGACGATCGACCCGCCACTTAATTAATACGCGTTTCATATACCATTTTGCATCGGGCCACCTGCGATTCATCGTGGATTAGTCGCCGACTCCGTTATATACGCCTCGAGAACAAAAGATATCCGGTAAGTAGTCATCATCATTGTGCCGAGTATATTAAACGTGATAAAGACAATCGTTAGTATAGAACATTCGAGTTGAGTCGTTATTTCAAGAGCTAGATCTACAGATTACGGGATGAAAGATATACGAAAAAGAATGAGAGCAGGCTATAACGGCGGAAGCTGTGCCACTTTTTCCTGATGCGAAAAACATGCTCGAGCTACAGAATGAGAGACCGAGAGAGCAAACTGACTAAGAGATCCACTATGCCAGATTCGGCCATCTACAAATATTCGTCTCACGTACCAGCCACCTGGAAGTTAATCGAATCCGGCTGAGAACGCGCGTGTAAACTACCGATGGGAATAATTGTCCTCGTGTTTGACTCCAATAATCAGCATGCCACGCGAAGAGATACAGAATCATTCCTTCCTCGCGTATGACGATGTGTGACGACCGTGCAATTCCCTCGTGCAACAACGACGCTATCGCGAGAGAAAGAGACTGAGGGAGCAAGAAAGAGGAGGCAGAGAGAGAGAGAGAGAGGCACGCTTGAGGCGATTCACGCGATTGCATGCATGACCGTTAACTAAAGTGCATCACAATCACGTGTATCGAGTTCTATCCAAGAGCCAATCGACTCTGTTGGCTGTCAGCGCAGATAGATCGATTAGGATTCGATGACATTTCACCGTTACGATTCATTCGTCGGAATAGCAAATGGACGCACTACACAAATCCTCAACTGATCGACGCAGGATATGCAAGTCTGCTAAATGTATTCATTGTTTCAGATATTAGCGTATCCATTAATATCGAACCTATCAACACCGATTCGTCATTACCTTGCCCATACATAATGGATATGACAAACAACCAAATGTACTCTTTACTATCGAACCACAAGATTTTTCCATCAGCAATTTTGCATATTTCCGAACGTCATATATCGATGTTCAAATCTGAATGTTTGTTTTCAGTTTTTCTTACATACGAAATAGTTCACGAGCCTAAGTTCATGAAAAAAGTTGTTACAAATTGAATAAATTCACGATTACCCGAGGTAATTTGTATTTTTTATATAATAATCAAAATTTCGACAAATTTTATGAGCGATTTTTTTGAAAAACTCCAAACTCCACCATTTATAAATTGAAATATTTAATGTTGAAGATTGGAACTTTTAACACGCGCTCTTATATGAGAAACTAATAAAAATTGCAATTTTTAAAAGTCAATATTTAATTTATTTATAAGTAAATGAGTAAATTATATAAATAAAATAGCGCGAGCTATCAGATATGACTATTTTCTCTGTGGGGTGCAAATTTAAAGGAATTCTGTCGATAGAAAATTTAGTGTACAACATTCTTATAACACATGGACGAAAGCATGGATGACGACGACGTAGTAACAACTATTTTCTCGCAAAGTTTTATTAAGTCTGTTAATTCCGCTATAGTTGAGCTGGCTTCTGAGGCTTTAAAGGAAACGTTTATGGCTTTGACCCCGACTGTTCATTCCGACCTATGTCATCTGGGATAGCCAGCCGACCGCACCCAACGGCCAAGGATTATTCGCAAATTACCCGTAGAACCCGGTGGTCTAATTCATACAATTCTCGGCTGAGGAATACGATACGACGGAATTCTCTTCCACCATGGCGAACAATCAAAATCCCCTCAAGGTAAATGAGCACTCCCTGACCACGATATAACAAATTGCCAGACGGTATTTCCGTTAGAGCCGCTAATAAAGAATCCAACAACAACAAAATCGTTGAAAATCACGAGAAACTAAACGGTATCAAGTGTTATTGTAAAATTGGCCGGCCCGAGTCAAACTTCTTTAGCTTCCAATCGAGCCATTCAATTGCCATTAGCGCCTTCTACAACTAGCGAGAAAACTTATTCCAACTCTCTTGGCCAGAGCTTTCCGGCACCGATTCTCGGCTACAGCTTTTATCCGCAAAAGCCCTTGTTCAAGTCGATACAAGGTCAGAGTACTTTGAAGGTTTACTTTTAATTGCCTTAACGCTGCCTGCAAAATCTTCGCTCTCTACCTGTCTCGATAGATCTGCACGAACGATGAGAGCATCGTAAGAAGCTTTCAATCAGCTTCCTATCTGCAGTTTAACTCTAGAACGGTAATCTTATTTTTTTTTTTTACCTATTCCGGCATCCTGGGGTCATAAATGACCCGAATTTTGAAAAATTCATATCTCCAGTAAAATTTACCGAAAAGGATTCAACTTGGGCTCAATCTTTTCGTTTTTCAATGGGGCAATTTCGCTCCAAGTAAAAAAATTGGTCAAAAATGCGGTAAAACGATAAAAAAGTGAAAAAGGAAAAAAAATGTGGAGAATGCATTAAGCGGAATGATGTGTCGTGGGAATTTAAGGAAGCTCGTGACGAAATTGGTTTTACGAGTGATTCGGAAGATGATGTAACCGCAGGGTCATTTATTAATCAGTCTGGCTCTTAGCCACGCAGGCCACATCCGTGCGAAGCCTGGAGTCGGAAGCCAAGAGCGCCAACACGCTCTGTCCAGACTCTCGGAGCTTGGCTACAGCATGAATCGGTTATTCGGGCTTATAACTTGGAGTAAAATCTTAACTAGCATAATCCTCCTCGGTGCGCAACGCTCCTCGGCTATACCTCGTCGCTGCATGAAGGTGCAGACTGCGGAAGACCAATTACTGCAGTACTCCCGGGTATCCGTGTCGCTTGCAGCCGCGCGGCCACTACGAGCTTTGCGCGCTAAAGAACCAGATACTTTTTCTTTAAAGAATAAAAGTAAATTTTGCCGCGAAAAGACTCGGCTCAGTTGCGATTAATATAATCCCTGAGTTCACTCTCCTCCCTACACGTGCTTTCATTTATTCCCACTAAAATTCCCGCGCCTTTCTTATTACCAACATTACTTTCATTTCCAGTAGAACATCCGCCTAGACATTACGCAAAAGTGTCCGATTATCTTGAGTTTACGATTATGCACTCTCCGCTTGGACACGTGGATCCTCCGAATGGATGGAAGTCATGAATCACCGAGTCAAAACTCAATTTTCTCTATTTCCTTCAAAGTAGTACTGTCGGTTTTAGAATTACTGTTCAGAATTAATAAAATTTGGTACAGTCCTAGATCATGATAAGGAAAAAATGCAGTCAAATTTTGAAGAGGCTACAGAGAACCCGAAAAAGTTATCCGCATGAGTTATTTCATAAATTTCATTGTATTTCAATGTGCATTAAATTCTGAACGGTAATTCTCAAACCAAGAGTACAAAATTAATTGGCAAGACGATTAATGATTTTGGTTTCGAGTATTTTTCATAGGAGCCCTTTAACAAACGCGTTTTCTAGACACAGGCAAAAGTTTCCTTGCACTGCGATCTCGCGCAGCTTCCGAGTGACTGGGAGCTGCGGACGATAATTGGGAACGTATTAGCAAAGTTTTTGAACGCAAAGCCAACAGTCTCTCCGATGCATCGTACGATCTGACGATTTTATGCATCAATTTGTCGAGCAGGAAAGATACAATAGTATGTAACTAGTGAATCGAGGGCGCGGTGTACAGAAGTCACACGAGGTGAGGTCGTTTTGGCGAAAATAGATTGAATATTTCAGGTGCGTCGTTACAAAGCAGCATCCTCAAAGTTTGTGCGAGGATTGAGCGTGTGGGTTGGAATATGGAGTGCGCGGTGTACAGAGGGACTGAAAAGTAATTACGCGCAAGTTCGGTAATTTCCTATATACATATATATGTCTAGTGAAAATAGTGTATACCGTAACCGGTAGCCACGGGCGAGACTGACCAGCAACTGTAATATCGAAGTCAATTCCGCACGAAGTAGATTCAACTTTACGGTTCAACAGCTTTCGAGGCTGTACGCGGCGGGGGCATATACGTACGTATATACATGTATGGGGGATTGGCAGTTCTCACACGGACTCGTAATACAGTACGACTCTGTCCAGCCCACAATTGGTCGGAAATTATTTCTCCTACTGAAATTGGACGCTTAACCATGAGTTATGGTACTTTCACAGCCAAGCGGAGTATCTTGAGCCATATGAAACGTCTCGAGCGCGGATTCATGAAAAAGTTTAGTCATCTACGGTGCGGAACGCTGCTGGGCGTCCGAAGGGGTGAAGAAAAAGGCGACACGGACCAAAAGCACGGAGCGGGCGAGCAACTTATGCATTTTGCGCGGTTCTCCATTGAATAAGTAATTAAAGAATAACACAGTCTATTTTAATAAGCGTCGATTCTTGGATTGAGACGAGGGCTCGTAAAGTAAATAGAAGTCTTTGTGAGAATATACATAACCATACATTAAATAGTAAAATGAAAAGATTATCCGGGTTAAATCCACCGGAGAGCTTTCGCGCGGATTCCCCTAGTTATACGAGCCAGCCACGAATTCTCTTTGTTCGGTTTACCAACTACGGAACCCTCTGTAAAAATGGAGGACGACTTAATTATATTCTTTTATTTTAGTATTTGAGGATCTAATTATTATATGGAAATTTTTGCTTCTTCATCTCGACTATATATTCAGCTACTTTTTTTGCTCTCTTTCTTCTCGGAGGCACCGAGGATTCTTTCACAAGTTGGAACTACCTTGAGGGTATATGAGAAGACACTCGAGCACTCACACGCTCTCGCTCACTCTCTCCCCCAGTGAATACGATCGTCCGAGAAGAGCCTCGAGCTTTCATCTCGCTTTATGTCAAATGCTTTAAAACTTGACTGCTACTTTAACTTTTGTCTCTTTTATGTTCGACTGTTGCTATAGATGCGTGTAGCATGTTATTTCTGACCGATATTAAAACCCGCAGCGACCGCGACAAAGCTGAAAAGCTTGATGCGGAGAGAGCCTCGAGCTCCTTCTTCGCGGCAGCCAGTCCTTAGCATGCAAAAAATAATCTTGTTATCCGTGAGATGTCTTTTGAAATCTGCCTCTATAACGACGTTGTAAATGAGAAGAAGCAACGGAAATAGCAGAAACAAAAACGATCGAAAGACGAATCGACTTGAGAATAAGATTGTTCGTAAGGTTTACTCGTCATTGACCTTTCCGTTATAATTCAGTGAGGAAATACAACGAATGCGGTAAGAAACTGTAATTTGTAGTTTATTACTCTTTTGTTTCGAATCCAGGATGTTGCTGTTACTGTAAAGATGCTGACTAAGCTGAAATTAGTGCACAAGCGAAGCAGCGAAGAGAGGGAGAGCGAAGATGAGAAAGAAAAGAATAAGAGAGAGAGTACAAAGAGTCTGGTGAGATTTCAAGCTCGCTATAGGACAGAAACGTGATCGCACTCGAGTTGAAGCAGACCGAGAGCGACGAAGTGGTTTCCCGTGCTTGGAAAGAAAGATATTAAACTTTTCCTTCGTTTTTCTTCACCTCCAATTTCTCGTTGAGGCTAAAGTTTCGCGTGTGGAACGACGCCTCGTTTGGAGCATTCTAAGAGCGACCTTCGAATCATCTTGGAAGCAATTTAATGATGATAACTTTTGCTACTTTTCACGATCCTCTCTCTCTCGATCGCTCGGTTACGAAAAATCATCTCGAGTCTCGAATCAAAACTTGACCTTGTTTTATTTATTAAAAATAATATGTATCAGGGTTAATGAGAATTCCAAGCACGATATTCCCACATTTTATGAATATTTATGACCGCACATGCGAGCCTTTGATGTCGAGTCAAACGGCTTTTGCTCCGTTGCCGAATATTAGACTGGTCAAGCGCGATTCAGCCGGTTATTGAACATGAGCTGCACTGTACAGACCAACGAGCAAACTCTCTCCTTCTCCTTCAAAGCCCCCGAAATATATACCACGAAGAAAATTTGATTCGAGTATACAAAGCGTGTACTCACTCTCGTACGTCTTTGTATCTCTCGCTCTTTTCCCACCAAATCTTTTTACCCTTTATATACGGTTAAGACACTTTTTCTTTTTTATAGATTCCACTTTTTCATACATCTCTTGTTTGTTCCGTTTACAGCACAGCTTTTCGTCCTGTTTTCTACCTTTTTCCATCCTCCAAACAGCGAGCTAAATTTTATACGCGATATTGTGAATATCTATCCAATATTTTCAGTTCGTAAACTTTTTCTTAGTATCGTTTATAGTCGCAGCGTAGAAATACCCTTTTTATTTTATTCTTACAAGATCAGAATATTTATGAGCAACGAATAGTTATGAATTTGATACAAAAAATCATGGGCTTAAAAATCCGTGCACTGAAAATTAAATTTTGTCAAGAAAGTCGATATTTTCGTAATTTTGACAATATTTTTCATTTATGAGGCAACTGTCAGCAAAATTCACATTTGGAATGACCAAAATTTACTTTTCGAAGAGACTTTCTCGAATATTTCTCGCTGCAATGACAAAATTATTGTAATTTTTCAAAAAAAACGTTCAGACGAACGTTTCCAACAAAATTTTCTTGCCAGTGCGCTTTCCATAAGCAGAGTCCGTAATCAGACATGCATTTGGTGCACGAAAGGATCCCGACGTATTTATGAGCCAATGAATTGAAGCTCGCGTTGAAATACACGAAACAGATTGGGATGGATCGAATGTGGTTGAATCTCAAGAGAGCATGAAGCGATGGTCATCGATGATTGATCTTAACAGTCGTCCCAAGGCACCTGCTCAACACTCGAGATGCTTGCAATATGTATATCGTGACGTATAACAGAAATGCATGTGTAGGTAAAAGAGGAAAAGAGAGAGAGAGAGAGGGAGATGAATGGCAAAGTGTCAGAGGAATCGGAACATTGTGTGCGAGTTGGTCGACGAGTGAGATGAGACTCGAGAGGGCTGCGCGGCGTCGCGAGCACGATGCACCGACGCCAACTGTTCTGCCAATTGTCTCTTTCTCTCTCGATTCGCTAGCGTTGGAAGGCCGTATCGTGGAGAAGAGGAGATTAGCAGAGAAGAGCGCGGAACGGTTCGGGCTTGATGTGATGCGTTGCATTATTCATTTCTAGCCTGGTTACGGAAACCACCTCTGAACCCGGCAGCGTGCGTTCCGCAGGGTCTCTGACATGCCTCGGACACTGTTACCGCGAAGCTGGAATAGCGACCGAGCAGAAACACCCACAGTATCTCGCAAGCGCACCAGCAGCCCACATAAGTCTATATATCCGGTACAGCCAAGCCTTAGTAACCCTGGACCAAACCTCGTTGCTTCACCACCACCACCACCACCACCACCACCCACCGTTTCTACCCTCGTATCCTCGATATATGCGGACACGAGCTCACACCTCGAAACTACTACCACACGTGGGCCCCTTGCCAGCTTCAATTAGTTCGTACAGGTAAGGATATTATGTCATTTCCATCTATATATAGATCGGTTAAGCTTTGAGATAGTAAAGTCACAGGGTTAACCATATCCTCGTTGAATTATCGAGAATCGACCGGACCACGAACATTTATGCTTCACCTCAAAAGCACTTCCTTTCTCCACATTGGTATATTAATTCAAACATTGGCTTGATTTATCTAGAGTCGCGGTAGCCACTCGGAGACAAATACTCTCAAAAGCGAGTCTCTCCCAAAACTCTTTACAGCGAGGACCGCGTTTCCAACTGTTTTCCATAATTATTCTCGTAATAACTCGATAATTATAGCATTTTGGAAAATTTTCCCGTTTCTCCGATTATACACGCTGCGTGTAAAAAAAAAGGACTCATCGTAACCCCAGAAGGATTCCACATGCAATAACAAGTCGCCAAGTATTGTTGAGACTGTTATTATCACAGTTACTTTGATCACTATTATTTTCATCGTCATTATTCTTATTCTTAGAAAGTTAGAAACCACGAGTTTTAGCAAACCTGCTGTTTTTCCAGAATAGTTTTAACATCAAGTATTCCAATAACAACTGTCCATTAACAAATGGAAAATCTGAAAGAAAAGTTTAGCAGTTTTCACCGAATTGCCATTCAAAGCTTTTCGTTATCACGCAAATAACGTTACTGTATATATTCTTCTTTGGTGGTCATTATAATCTGCCGGGAACGTGCAGACCGAGCTGGATTATTTTCAATCCGAATATAACAATCTTGCTTCTCGGCTCCGCCTTTTCTCTCTCTCTCTCTCTCTCTCTCTCTCGTCTTATACTTTGCTCGTTCCTTTGACTACCTCGACTCTAAATCGTCGTAATACTATGATACGATTTCTAACCCAGTCGTCATATTCATTGACCGAATGGTGGAACGAGGCTGTGCGGCGCCGAATCGAGGTCAAAGTATAACCATTCAGATTGCGAATCCTGAACATACACTGTTACAAAACTTGCCACGAGTTGGGACTGTATGAAGGGAGCACAATTTTACGCTCGACTTAACTTGGGCGTTGAGTACACAAAACTTTCGACATTCTGCATCGATGGATTCAGCTTTCAAACGTTTTTAAGCCGAGGCTACACACGTGCCCTGGCATACTCGCACGAGAGCTTTCGCGTAGAGCAAAAATATAACTCGTTTCTAAGAAAATGAAATACGAATTTGCAAAATCAATTTTTTTACGTTTTTAATTTTTTTTTTTTTTTTCACTCGACACTGCAACGACTTTTCGCTCTGTACGCGGCAGCAATTTTTCACCAGCGCTTTCACACTGTCCTGCGGAAATATCGTGACAAATTTATCGAACATAGTGTCTGCCATCCGCGCGCCGCGACATTTCGTTCCAGACTTTTTCAAATCCGATAAGTTACTTCGATGAAACCAACTCGGGGAATATAAAGAATGAGATCTTGTCGAAAATATGCCAGATCGGACGTTGCGTCAGCATCCAACAAAATCTGTCTTCAATTTACGATTTTGTACGTGACCATACATATCCCTCAAAGTTTACCTACAAGCCACACGTATTTTTCTTACTCCCTGTCATTTCAGACTTCTTTTTCAGGGATTTCACGTTTTACCTGAATAACGATCTCAAAAATGTTTTCAGGACTCGGCGATTGTGCACGTTGTTGAAAGTGAGACGAGATTTACGTCAACAAACAAATTTTTGTTGAAAAAGATCGAGATTTTGTTCGTTCGACTAAACTTTTTTTTTTAAAACCCAAAAATTCTGTCCTTGCAAAGTAAATTTTTGTCATTCCATTGTCAAAATGATGAAAATTTCGAAATTTTCCGAAAACATTTAGCGCATCGTGAAGTTTTTTGACAAAATTTAATTGCCATCGTGGTCAAAATTTGAATGGATTGCTGCGTATTTTTGAGGCGAGATTTTAGTGACGAAAAAGAAGAAAAAAAAAAACATTGGTGCATCATTTGATAGCGAAGAACAATGTGGACATTTGAACACTCATGTCTGAGAGTTTCTATGCCATGGAATCATAGAACTTGGTAATGTTGGCATTGTTTGTACAATTTTGAAAGCTGGAGAGATTTCTCGGGCGCCATGGTCCCGAAGGATTGCCAAAGACCCGAAGATAAGACAAGTTTCTCCACAAAAGACACGTATTGTTGAATTCCTGGAGGAATGCAACCGGGATACATAAGCATAGTTCTCTACCTTGAGGTAGAATCTTTTTTTTCGTCCAAATGGAAAAAGAATGCGATGTATATTGCGTTACAGAAGCTGAATGAGTTTTTGCAGAAAGTTGAAAAGATTCAAGACGCTGAAATGGACGTTATTTTGACTAAAAAACGAAACTCGAAGTGATTGGAGAAAAAAGTGAAAATTAGAAGTTTCGCTGAAGAAAGAACCGCGTGGCAAAAGTATTTTTCCTCACCGAGAAATAAAGTATCATTGTCAGATTTACCATGATCGTGTGGTCGAGTGCAGCATTGCGTGAAATATTTCTAGAGTTTTTAATTCATCCGGGGACATTTTCCAATGGGAAACGAGTGTGTTTGCGTGTGTATTCGAGTCTCGCGTCTTTCTAAAGAGAAAAATCTCCACCTGTTATAAGGCGCGCTGGAAAGAGGAAAACTTGCCAAGTAAGGACCACACCGCAGAGACGTCCAACACCTCTTGGGAGCACCTCGTTATAGGAAAGTTTATCGCCCACGACAGAAGCACGTAGGACGAGAATTCGTTATGAGGGCAACCGATTCGTTTTTCGCTGAGTCGATATCAGGAATTCTGTAACTTGACTACGGGCTGCAAAACATTTCTTTTTCCACTCTCGCACCCATCGATACCACGTGCATTAATCATCTCATATTGACGTATCTCCAATTATATTCCCTCGCAACAATTTCCTGTTATGCCAAAATGAAAAATACATTTTTCCAATCTGCACAGATTTTAACTAAATATTATCGTATCGTTCACACTGAAAAGTGAATTCAGTCAAAAAATGTCGATATTTTGTTGAAAACTAAATATTTTTTGATAATTTCAAAATTTTCGTAATTTTGACAATCTTTTCGATTTCTAATCGAACTGTCAGCTAAATTTACGACTGGAATGACCAAAATTTACTTTCCGAAGAGACTTTCCAGAATATTTCTTGCTGCAACGACAACATTTTCGTGATTTTTCAAAAAAAGTCCAACATCTAACAAAATATCGATCTTTTCCAAGCAAATTTTCATTTCAGTGCAACGATTCACGTTCGATTAACATTCGACCTTATTCTGCGTCTGCCTTTTACAGGGATTTGATCATGCGACTATTAGCTTAGTAACGTAATGAATTTATTGACTAATCATAATCAAATAACAGCTGATAATCAGGGGCAGAACAGTGTGAAGATTATTCCAATGATTATGTGTACTGCTGATATAGCCAATCACGAACCATCGCAATGAAAGCAAATCCATAAGTCCTTTGTTAATATGTACAGCAAGCGTGTAGAATGTTTTAAATAACATGGACAGTAGATAATAAGGATATTGTGTAGAATAATTAAGCAGTTAGATTAAAAAGCTGAATGTGGTACATTCGGAGGTTTCTATACAGTGGCTGGAATTTTTATTCCATTGTTGTATCGGGCTTCGTCGTATTGTTTTTCCCGTTAGCATGGATAGTTTTTTTTTCACTTTTCATCCTGTTTTTATTTTCGCTTTCTCTCTTTCTCTCTCATTTGTTTCATCCTCTCCGCATCAATCTGTTTCTTTTTCTTGCTCATTTTTCCTTTCACATTCATCGACTACTATCGCCATTACGTGTGTATGAAACTTACACACATTCCTGCTTGCCAACGTGCGAGCAAACTCTTTTATGCCTCCCACCTGCTGCCATTAATATTTGTACTCCAAGCCAGACTGCGGCTCACATCAACGTAAAAACACAGACACACACACACCAACTGACCTGCACCAACAATATTTCCTCGCAAACTCACAAGCATTGCATCATTTTCACGTTCAATCTCGCCTCAAGCGCATTATTCAAAAGTTCACGCATCTATTCTCCGGCCACCGCCACACCGACTTGAAACATCTGCATCGGAAAGCTCTCCTCCAAGTATTTCATACTCATGGCTAGGGAAGTAATAAGCTGACTCGAATTTTTCAGAGTATTGCTGCTGAAAAAACCTCTCGTTACAGAGTCCTCGAGAAATCACACTGAACATTCAATTTTACCGAAAAATTTCGATGTTGAACACGGTGGACTCAATATTTTTGGATAATTTCGAAATTTACGTGATTATGACAATATTTTTCATTCGTAACGGAATCTTCAGCAAAGTTTACGATAAGAATGACAAAAATTTACTTCTCGAAGAGACTTTTTAGAATATTTATTGCTGGAATTAAATTTTTGTGATTTTTCAAAGGAAATTTAGTCGAAATGTCTCGAATCTTCATTTTACTAAACGCATAATAGATTCTCAAAAAAAATTCGAAAAGTTATAGGTATTTAAAAATGCGAATAATATAATCAATCGAGGTAATGTCGTTCCTTGAAATTGCTGTCGGAAATACGATGTTTCACTGCGAGGACAATGGTCATGCCAAGATGGGGCAGAGTGGAGAAAAATTTGCTAAAGTTCGATCGCGTGTGGACGAGCTCACGAGAATCTTCGTGGCTTATATCTCACTGATAGAGGAACACGATAATTCAGGGAGCAGAATGTGTGGGTGGGCGAAGGTGGCTTTCCTCGCAAAGGGAATCGATCACTCGGACTTGCTCGTGTAGACTCTAATCTTGAGAGCTCTTCTTAAGGAGCTCGCCAATACACGCGCCTTCACAGGAACGCACACCATAATCGGACTCCGAATCGGACATTTTAATATATAAAGCGCCGCCTCACCATCTCCTTAAACTGTGCACTCGGACATTTGTATACCACCTCGATTTTATCAGAGTTCAACTCCAAACTATAGCATTTTAGCGACTGCACCTAAAATGTCGAAATTTTGCCAAAAAACGTCGATATTTTGTTGAACACCTAATTATTTATGGATAATTTCGAAAATTTCGTAATTTCGACAAAAATTTCAATTTCTAAAGAAACTGTCAGCAAAATTTACAATTAAAATGACAAAAATTTACTTTCCGAAGAGGTTTCCAGAATATTCCCTTCTGCAATGGCAAAATTTTTGTCATTTTTCAAAAAAACTTCAGTTCCATGTGTCCCAACAAAATATCTCTTCTGAAAAATTCTCTTTTTACTGTGTCAGTGGCATTTTAGAATATTATATAATTTTATTTATAAAAAATAATATAGAATTTATATAAATTTTCGCAGAATAATTAAGGGAAGGAGAAAGAAGTTTGCCTTGCTGAGCAAAAGATTGAAATGGTCAGTTGCATCCAGGCAATCGACTTTTCACGATTTCGTTGCTCTTCTTCAGCTTCCTACAGTTGGCAATGTGACCATAACATGCGATATGATTTTTTTTCTTATTTTTTTGAAACCCCATTTTATGTTTGTTCATGAAATTTTGTGCATGTGGATGCACACATGTGTGAGGTCTTTTTGAGGTCAGACTGTGAGAGCTATGACCAGATCAATTGGCGTATTAGTGAGACTATCTCTTGGTTTTTTTGGAAGGTTCCAAGCCGACGATTGCCGGCTGCAGTAGGAGCAGCGGCTGGAGTAGAAAAGCTCGAACAGTAGTGCACAGAGCGGCAATGACCGGTCACGCTATACCCACGAGATCCGTTCGTGTCGGTGCTCCATGCTCTTCAGGGACGATAGTTAATTGCTGATCGATTGGAATAAACTGCCGTGTTCTCGTTAATGCCCCCATAAAAGCGATGGGGGTAAAAAAGTTGGATCCTTTCCTACCGAGCTACGGCGCACATTTGTGAAGCATCAAGTACAAATATATACAGAGATATATTAAAGTTGGAATCGGTTTTAAATCATGAGGAAAACAGTGTAGAGTCAGTGGGGAAAAAAGCCCCATCAGTCGAGCCTTATCGCGCCAATATTTCGTTATCTAATCCTATTCCGTTCCGCGAGCTCCGACACCGTTCAACGGGAATCGATTTGTCAAATATCCTGCTTCATCGTCACGACTTCTGCGTTATCTTTTTCCTACCACCAAGGGAAATAGGAGGGTGCGGTGTTACTTTTCATAATAAGTGGATAAATATACATGGGACGAAGAGTCGGATTGATTTTTTCTTAAACCTCCATTTCAATGCTAATACAATGGCGGAAAAAGTTGAACCGGATCAATGTGCTGTGGACTTTTACGTAGAGATATATACATGCACACGTAAGTAAGTCACTGACCTCTGGCAAGTGGCTGGCTCACAAACAGCGCGCATTTTCCATTTCCAATTCCACAAACTATACTTCCTATAATCAGAAAAGGTAAGCCAGTGGAAAAAAAAAAAAAACGGTGGATAGACTTTCGATTGAAAAACTTTATAATCCGAGCTGCAACTCATGTATATATAAACATCGTTTCTGACTTGTTTTCTTGGGCACTTCTATCAGGCTTGTGAGAAAATCATTTCCAAGTATTTCAAGTGGGCCGCATATGTGTATATTGTTGGAGGGAGTCAATCTTAAATGCATCGTTCGTTTTGTGCCGCGTCTTTTCGAGAGAGGAAACGAAATATATATTTCATCCGCGTAGTTATTATCCATTGAAGCATCTTTTCCGTGTCGGTCCAGTCTCAGAGAGAATCGCAAAAATGAGATATAGATGGATCAGCGGGCAATGGAAACATTGATCCTGAACGCGACAGAAATTGAAAGGGGAGTGAAACGCTGTTCCAGATAGATTGAATTCGATCATTCGCCGTTAAAATTCGAGTAGCCACCGCAGTTTCTATCGACGCTAGGATGAATCTGAAAAGCAAGACTCTACGGGGAAGTGAGCCGTGAGGTTCGACCGGATCGTATCGAGGCTTGTATATATAGTGGGGGGAAAATCCGTCGGGACGTTATTTCATTCTCGTATGACCGAAAACACGAGTGTGCGATGAAATGAAAAGCTTTCACCTCCATAAATATACTCGGGCGCGCGGCGAAGAAAGGGTAAAGGGAAGTGATGCTCTCACCTGACCTACCGGACCGGCACGAAATTAGGATTTAATTAATTTAACATAAATTCTGGCTCGTCTGAATTCCTCGTGGTCCATTAATCTCCCCGGAAGTACAGGACATTTATCAAGTTGGCCCTGCTGGCGGGATGGCGTACGCGCGCGTGAACCCAAGCGGCTTGTTCCCTCCTTGGCTAGACATTGCGCTGCTTCCTGCAGCATATTCCCTGTGTCATATATATCTTACGTGGATCCTCTCTCAGAAGATTCTCTTCTTAGCACATTCGTGCAGTTTTCCAGAGGAATGTGGAGAGCTTCGCGCGACCTTTCTGTCTCTCTTCCTCGCTCTCTCGCTTCCGCCATTGTGGACTCGCGTTAACCCCGAGGTACAAATTCAGCCCAGTGCTAACTTCATATATGATTCTCGTCAGCCTGAGTCTCCCTTGGAAGAACGTATCAAGGTTGCCACCGATTATAGCGCAAGCTATAACCATGCATATCCGCCACTGAAATATGTTCCTGGTATGATGACGTCCTGATATATATATTTAAACATCGTAACTTGAGCTTCATGAAGTTTCTCTCGTCAGCCAACAGGAGCGAGTGTGAGTAAAGGAATTTGCTTATAAGCGTTGAGTCCCTAAGATGTTCAGCATATTATGACATTTGATTGGGCCTGGAAAGTCATTGATGACGAGAGAAAGGGTAGAAAGTGATTTGGGAGAGAAAAGCATGTGAGGACCCCATTAATTTGTTCGAAATAGAGCACTGCGCGGGGGAAGAAAAAGCGTAGAAGATTCGAAGAGGGATGCAGAATTTGTGTCGAGACGAAAGTCTCACATTCGTGGGAGTCCTCTTGCTCCTGTGCTCAAGTCTGAACGCGATTCCTGCACAGAGAGCAGAATGATGATGTTTAGTAGGCGAGGCAACGACACAGGATACGAGAATTCTCCGCGTGTCGACCCCATTCCGGCTTGCTTCATCTCCACCAATGAACGCGTCGCTCGCATCCATAAGGGCGGAATTCGCATCGCTTTAAGCGTCGGGTTGCACAGGTTAGCCCCTTTATTTGCGAGCAATCGATACGTGGATATATATCATTTATATAAATCGGGTTTTGGCCTTCAACCTCACGATCCACCCCTGCGAGCCATGTTTGTGCACTCCGCCCGTTTGGCGTAAGCCGGTGCACAGCCGTCGAAAAGTAAAGCGAGTCGCTATTCATTTGCCTCTATTCGGTTCGAGCTCACCCAACAGACTTTTACTTATACCCACATGTGCGCACACACGTTTATATATTTCAGTATATTCGAACACAGAATTCGCTTCCTTTTTCGAACTCTCCCCTCTCACTTTCCGCGTCGAAACTTACGACACACGGTACATTTACGTACACACTTCGAGTACAGTTTCACTTCCGAGAAGCGCGAAGGGTATATTTCTTGTATACCAAGAACGACACCGTTCGACATCTGGCACACAAATACAAGCATGCATGGACGTACACTCGGGCATGTACCTCTTACGTAACAAGCTATCGAGACAAGTCTGCAAAGGGACACAATGAAAAGTAGCACCCGAGCGGTTGGTGTACAAGACGTAAGTAGCCAAGCAAATATAGTACACAGGCGTATGTCTTGTGGGACAGAAAGAAAACTGGGGGACCGCAACGAGAGAAGTGCTCTCGATTCGATTTAGAATTTCCTCCTGTCATGCCCTCTTCCATTTTCTCGTTCGATTCTTCTGTGTGGCTAACCTTTTTCTTTTTTTATTACGTTGCGTCAGCGTTGCCTTTTTTTTATCGACTGCCGTCGACAAGCAACTCGGTTCATTCTGCTAACGTGACTTGGTGAATGTGGCAAAAAATTCCCAGCAGAGAGACGGAGTTGGGAGTGTGGTGGATAATGTGCATGACGTCTGGAATAGAGACGTTTCGAATGTGTGCATTTAAGCCATAAGTATACACCTGATTGATGCAGTATCGTTGTCGAGTTCATTCATCATTCAGCTCGGTTGTATCAAGAGGATTGGTTGGTATTCTTTGATGACTGATTGAAACGAGAAAGTAAACTTTACGTCATTTCGATGTCAACTGAGTCGACAGTGTTGAGATGTTCATAATTTATACTTCCTGTTTCACTTTTTTCGATATAATAGTCCGGCAGTACTAAAAGTGTGTATGAAATACTAAAAAGCACAAAGAGCATCGGCATGCATATTGGACTCATTAAGTAAGGACTGTGGCATCGTGAACCGTACACGATGTTGCGCACGGCTAGTGACCTCTTCAGATCGGAAACATGCTATCTGGCTACGTCGAGCAAATCTCCATACACACGCGTATGCACGGATATTATGGTGAGGGAGCATTCAATAAGACTCACTCAGTGCGAAACTGCACTCGCCTACCACCTTGGCACGTTATGACGTCCGATAACGAGGGGCTTAGGAGTGATTCCATGTTGTCGGGATGTGATCCCTTTGAGTACTGTTCAAAGCATATGCTCTTATTGAGCTATAGGCATCATCACCGGAATAGTAATACCGTCGCGTTCTTATCACCGTCGTTCTTAATGGGTTATCAGCCAAAGGAATCACTCTTATTATCTATATACAACTGAGAGAATTCAACAGACTCTCAATGACTTAAGTTGGCTGGCATTAATCTGGAGCAAATATAGAGGAGGGAAGGTAGAAAGAATGTTAAATACTTTCCATGGTGAAAACACGGCGATAGTAGTAACAGCAGAAAGACACAGCGGGATGCGGAGAAAGAGAGAAATTTTATTTGCCGCGGTGAAAGGCATTCCTTTCCTATTCTTCGTCCCGTGATACCCCCGCGAGTCCGTGAGCTCTACCACCAGCTTCATCCTTTAGAGGTCGGAGCAGCTTGGGTCAACCAGCCGCTCCACTTACTATATCCATGTCTTTCTCACCCCGTCTTTTAACCAGCCGTCCAATCTCTTTTCCTGTCCCTCTTCCAGGTCCACGAAAGACCTTGCGGAATTGTTACGCTGCGTGTTTCTACGTACCGGGACTAGTATTAGCTCGAGCTACCGCGTTTTAATAAACGTGGTAGTGGTGGTGCTGGTACACTGCTAGCAGCAAGGATTCTATATAGACTACGAATATGTATAATACATATAGTCAAAGTGGGAGAAAAACCACTTCAGCAGGTACTCGCTCACTGTTCACTTTCTTTGTCTGCCTGCTCTTCTCCCTTACTCTTACTTTGTCTCATCTGCTGTCTCTATTTCACAGCCCAAAACCTACTTTTAGACATCACGGAAACAGCAAGCTTGCACCGCCTAGGAAAACCTGTCCCTTTTACCCAAGAGCAAAGCAGTCGCGAGTTATATTCTCCCGCGACATAGTGCCAGACTTTCTCATATCCTCTAATTATCTATCCCGTGAAGCTCCAACATTATACTACAGTTAGCTACGACCGCACTGCTACCTCTGTAAAGTGCGGCGCCAGGCGCGCTAGAGGTTATGTCTACGTGTCTCGTCGCCATGGCCATTCGGTCTGCTCCATGGCAAAGCTTTGTACACCTACATACATGTCGACCTGGCGGTATAATTAATCGAGGACGCTTCTAGGAGACATCAACAACGTGGACGATGGACGTTCAGCTGACTCAAAAGTATACAGACTCAAGCGACTGGTGGCTATAACGATTTCGGCTAATTCCACTTTGGAATAATATCGCGATTCACATATGAAAAAAATGACAATGTGCTATTTTTTTAGCAACTGCATTTGTTCCTGTAAAATCCAACGAATCTGCAAAACTTGTTACGAGGGATGGTTGAAAAACTTGACCGTTGATTGCCAAGTTTCGAGGGTCCAAAAGAAAAGTTTCCAAAGTTGATCTACGGGCGAACTCGATAAAGACTCATCCTTAAGAGAAGCTTTAGGTCTACATCGTTTACATAACAACGCAATGTACACTTCTATCTGTGCAAGTTTCTCTTCCTGCCACTGCTCCGGCTATTATACTATTACGGGGAGTTTATAACGTCCTAGCGCTGGCTCAGTGAGCTCTCTATGAGGACACTCGAAGGGGCCTAAACGTAGGAGGTGGTGTACACTGGGCCAGAGTATAACAGTAAAGTACACACACACACAGACACATGCAGAGCTTGTTGAATTCTATGGTCGGTGTGATGCGGTGGAGTACTTCCGCTGAAGTAGTTGTATATTTCCATAGAGGTATTCGAAGTGCGGGCATTATCTCACACGTGTATTTTGCTTCTGTAAGCCTCTCTCTTGCTCCCCCGCTCTATCTACCTTGCCTACTCTCAATTGGTTACGTATGTGATTCGCTCCTAAACCACCACTGGCATTCTCGAACTGGTAGACACTACTGTATACATCCATATAAAGCACGCTCCCATGGCCTGTACGTAAATAGTATAAACTGTAAAGGGTTATACACATGTAAAGTTTATTGCAGAGATTTGGAAAGCCAGCACTCTGAGTGAACGTGTATATATTCATCGGGGTGTGAGTATTAGTGATGGCGTACCTAACAAGAGCGTAAGAGAAACTGTGCGGCCTGTACAGGGCGCGCGGTATAGACCAATGAGCGCCATCGGAGAGAGGGCCAAGTAGTTGCCTGTTAGGTACGATGTGTTCTCACAGCTCGACGTTCAACCGCCAACCTAATCACTAACGTCAATACAAGCCTCTAGCCGTTATACCGTCGCCAAAAGCACCACCAACCTGCCATATCTATTCTGGCTATACAACTCAACGTTCACTTCTAGACGGCACAACCGGCTAACTGTAGCTCAGTACCACCAAGGTATGTGGTCCACTCTCTAAACCAAATTCACCGTCAGCGCAAATACGTGAGGGCCCCGGGCCGGGATAAGACTTTCTACGATACAACTATCCACATCCTTCATCCAACTTGCATCCAGTCTCAATGCCTGATATTACAGCTATGGTAGAATACAGCAATTGGACACGGAAACTGTATGTACGAATTCTGCATGCTCTCCATCCATCACTCTGTGCGATAGTTGCACGAAGGAAAACGAGGAAAAAGGGGGTGGATAAGTAATCTCACTGGCATTCGTAGTGTTGGCTGGATTACCCGGTATGGACAGAGATAACAAAGCTCGGAGCAACGACTCGGCTTTTCCATACTAAATGCTCAAGTTTTCTCACCCATCCAGACGTTGCGAAATCTAGTGCTTTTTACAAATGAATTGATGGAAGAGTAGGCTTCAGAGATTGCTGAAACATTGCAAGGGGTAAAAGATAAGTTCGTAACCACTCTAGGTGTTGTGTTGCGTTAGGAATAATCACAGTTCGTTAGACCGGAAGATTCAGTAAAGTTGCTTCGTTCCACGTTCTCTCTTTTTCTCTGCATATTCCATCATGCATATGAATGGAAGAAAAGGTTTTTCCGCACGTAGCTCGGGTGGGTTGAAGAAGCCCGGATGTACGGTTGAGCATTTATTCATGGGATTCAACGTGCTTCGTTTGCGAGAGCAGAAGCCGTGCTGCTTTCAGAGGTGTGGGTTTGCGTTCCCGTCGAGCTCTTTGTTTCGCGGCTCTTGAACACCTTTGTCACCTAGCACAACCAGGCCAGCATATAACTCCAACCCGATTTACCCGCTCCCGATATCATCGAATCATACTCCCGCTTTGCCATATTGTTCTGCTGTTTTAACATTTGCGTTGTATCCCAAAGCTTGCGGCATTCGCGTTAATCTATACCGAGAACGATATCGCACTCAAACAGAATGAATGAAAAAAAAGTCCTATTCCTCATCAGATTTGCGATTCAATACTATGCCCCCTAGAATTGCAACTTCCCAGCATTATTTGCACATGCCGACTCGTATGCACAGGAAATATGTAGGTCGTTTGCCGTGACAGCATTCTTTGACCAGCTTAGATAAAACGCACCACCATATCCACCGCTCTGACATGTATATCAGGTATTAGCAGACATTGATATCATGTACCTATATATGCCTGCTAAGCCCAACAGAAAATCCCCCACGACTGAGGTGACTCGACGATTCGTCTGGATCACAAAATCGTTTGGTAGGCTCTCCGTAGCTTTTACAGGCCTCTTTCGACTTCTTCCACTGTTTTTCTCTTCACGACAAAAGTAGACGTACGTTAAAAGAGTCGGCCTAAAGTATATCGAATAAGTGAGGGACATCCGGTCTTTTCTACAGAGACATTTTTTATTGGCTCACGCTTGGTAGAACGACGGAAATTCGAAGGCATTAGGACAGTGAGGTCTTTTCGCAAGCTTCTTTCGGAGTCTCCGAGGGCTCCTTTCTCTCCGGCGATCTGATGACCATTTCGAAATAAGGGGAAAGCCGGCTTTCCAGCGCTTGCCCATCAGCGATAGTATCCAGGAAGTCCACAACCTACACAGGTCCTGATAAACCATCAAGATCATGCTCTCATTCGTTTCCTACAATTAATTGGCTCTTATCTATGAGAAAACGTTCCGTCCTAGATTTCCTTTTCTTTTTGTATCAAAAGTCATTCGTGCAGCTAAACGACAATTAGTTTGCCTTTATGTATAATCTGTAACGGTAGATGGATCATCATTTATGAAGCCATCCTGGGTTGAGAATCGTTATTCGCAGTAGAAAACAGGAGAACAAGAAGAAAATTCTTTCCAGTTATACCTGGTGACTAGTTGCTCCACGATGACGGAAACCCATTAATGAAATTGGCCGTATGATAGACATCAAATTCATTCTCATAGTGAAACGCGTCACAATAAGTTATCATATTTATGCGACTGAAGAAACTTTGCTCAACCAAGCTTTCGTTGAAGAATTCTATTATCTCTGGCTTAAAATATGATGCAGTTTTGAGTTTAGGGTGGGTCAGTGTTGAGAACAGAGAACAGCACGAAGGAGTGAAAACTTGCCGTGCGGAAGACTCGCACCGATGGAAGTGCACGGGATTGGAAAGAGGAACAAACCACCCTAGCCGCTTTGTCTACAGTGTCTGCACCTACGCATTCTGAGTATCCCTTTCTACCCTTCATACATGGTAAGCGAAGCACCATCAACGCCCGGGCAACACTGGTAAACGAACTTCGAGGCTCACGATATACGACCAAAGAAGCACTATCCAAATGAGACGAAGTGCAGGAGCAGCAAAAACTTTGGATATTTCGGCCACATAGTGATAGACTTTTTCGAACAAAGCCTAACCACATCCCTTCATGTATCGTTTCTTTGTCAGCGGTGCCTTTTAAGCTCTCGGTATCTCAAGTATAAAAAGGAACTCACTGTCATTTCCGTTTCTTTTTGCAGGCGCAGCTCTTTGCTTATGCGTGCAGCTTTTGTTTTTTTCTTCTTCCACCACATCCCAATATTTGCAAGCTTCATACATTGTAGTCAACCGCTGATTCCGTGATTAGGATACTTTTGTAGTGGAAAATGTGTCACGATTCTCCAGCTTTGTCGATCTAGATATTCTCGGGATTTCTACACCAACCTAAATGCACGAAATCATCGGTGGATTGTTGCGATGGGCAGGCTCTGCCCGCTCGATCGCTGTTTCTATCATCACTGCGGTCTACTGCGAGAATTTTTTCGATGCTCTGGAAACTATTTCCTGTGGATTTCTGTGGATTATCCCGAGTTGCTTTTAACTAGAGTGTAAAAGGAATTAGGCAGACCATCAACTGAAAACGTTCGACTTTCTGAGGGTAATGCAAAATTCTGAAAATCAGGGAGAACTTTAAAATTTATGTGGAAGGCTATGAGAAAACTATTTCCTGTTCCGCACCGAGATTCCGTCTATTCTTGCATGCACAACACATATCGTCGAGGATCATACAAATTTATCCCACGTGTCCTACTTTCGTGAGATTTTCGTTTGCGATTTGTCGAGCCAATGTGGGTCCCGTCTTTTGGCGAAGAAGTAAGAAGGATGTTAGCGCGATTTAATCTGATGTCAAAAACGTGTCTCGTTTTTTCATACGTCAAGAGACGAAGGGAGAGGAATCGCTCCAGAGAAACGGGGAGGATGGAAATTTCCCCAAGTGGAAGAAAACACGTTGCGAATTCATTCGGAACTGGAATTTGAGAAATATTCATTTCAATGGCTGATATAACGTCCAGGTCGATATAGGTTACAAGTGGAACGATTCGCATGCGTTGAGTGTTTGATTTCGTACGAGAGCCATGACGGAGCAGGTGGAGAATTTTTTGGCGGGAGACTGATAGCATCGTTTTGTATCTGCTGTGCAAACGAACGTGCCGGGCACTATTTCGTCGAGGCGGTCGCGTCCGTATGTTGAAACTGAAATAACAGAAGTGGATCGACAAATTGGTCCACGCACGCTTTAAAGTTCGACGAGTCTCATTTTGAGGGTTGAGAAAGAAAAATGTAAACGAGTGGCAAGTTTTGAGTGAATATTTTCAAAAGAAGAATTCCCACATTCCGTACACTCGGCACGCGCCCGTACCAAACTTTTAATCAGACGCAAACACCATAAGCAAACCCAGGAACCTTTTGGTAACTCACTTTACCGATAAAACATCTGCGGTCACTTTTGATTTTTGTTGTTCAATGATAAAAGCTAAGAGCGTAGGTGGTAGAACGTGTTACAGCCTTAAACACATCCTCGCTGACTCCTTGGCGTACACGTTTCTGAGAGAACACTTATAAAAGTACCCAGCACTCTTTTCCTCGTAGGTACGAAAGATTTGCCACTGACTTGAATAAACTCGTGGAACTTCTGTAGCAAACTAGTTGAGCGAGCACAAATTGCGAACGGTTCTCATCCCCGGATCCAACATGCTCGTTCTGCTATGCTGGCTCTGGTGCGAATAAAGCTCGCTTTCTACTGCCTCTGTATGAGTTAGAGAGAAGAGCATCTATCCATTTTTTTCTTTTCCTTTTCGCGGAATCTTCTTTCCTACCAGATTTCCTTAATCATGCTCCGGGGACGGGCAAAAAAAGGGTCTCGATGCCTTCGAGAGTTTCACGAGAAAGAGCCAGGAAAGATGAATTGATCACACCGGTAACTTCTCTTTCAAATTGAAATTACCTTCCGCCTGGAATAATCAAAATCCGACCTGTTTTATGAAAATCTTGTTGGAAAGTTTTCGAAAAATCGCTCTTCTCTCTCTCTCTCTCTCTCTCTCTCTCTCTCTCGTGGGCAAGTCTGAGAGAAATGTGAGATGCACAACACGCCATGGAAAGACGGGGCGGGTATTACTTTTTACCATCAACGGACGTCGATGCCAGTAAATTGATTGGAAAAAGTTCCGTTCAGCATGCTGCGGGTTAAGAAGCTAACTTCTCCGTTTACATACGATGTAAAAATATATATTCAAATTTTGTGGTAACCTGCCGAAGCGCTATTCATGTATTTGTGCACAAATAAGTTTTCGGGTGTGGAGAGATAATAAAATCAATATAGAAAATGTAATGTCGGTTGGAAACTAGTAACTGGAGCATCCATAAGAGCTTTTCCACAACAGAGACAAGAATTTGCATTCTTTGGCCTCGATTTTATATCGAGTTTATAATATTTTTCAGTTTTAATAGTTTTCTGCGAATGCCCGTGGCTGGAAGTTAAGTGCCCTGTCG
The DNA here is from genome assembly GCA_037043255.1 of Diadegma fenestrale. Classification (NCBI taxonomy): domain Eukaryota; kingdom Metazoa; phylum Arthropoda; class Insecta; order Hymenoptera; family Ichneumonidae; genus Diadegma; species Diadegma fenestrale. The sequence continues at coordinate 16,235,074 of CM073313.1, forward strand.
AGACAATGTTGCCTCGAGTGATTTTTATTCTTTCAGAACATAGAAAATGCATCGGAACTTTGATGCTGCTTTGATGCTCGCTGAGTGAAAAGTGAGTCGTCTCATCTAACATCTTTCCATATTTTTCTCTCCCCTCGACCGAAGCTTTTTCAATTCAGCCTTAAAAAAACAAATGATTCGATGTTTCTAACACTAGAATAATCAGAAACTAATGCAGAAGCCAAACACCCATCATTTCTCGACTATCACAGATATCGATATAGTCAAGACAGACCCCTCAATTCTCATTTCATCCCTTCGACGGTGGCGGAAGCCACAAGACTATCCAATCTAGGTGGATATGCTCAGCTTTATGTGCACCTATCTGTGTGCGTGCGAGTCATCTCGGATTGCAGGAACCCTCGCACCGCCTTGCTCGTTTCCTCCACATATATACATAAGTATATAACGAATATAAAGGGTGTCCTAGATTCTTATTGCTTTCGACTCCTGGATCGAAATCCAAGTAGTAAAGTTTTGAATGGGCCGCCAGGTGGACGTGATGCCTACGTTAAGGATGTTGAGTACCTATTAAATTCGTTAATGTTAATTGTTCAATAAATAGCTTCTTAATCGTCGTTAAATTTGTACACGACCTCGTGAATACTTCATGTAAAACCATACTAAATTTTATAATTCTATAATCATTACTTCAACCACCTTAAGGGTTGGAATGAAAAATTATAAGAATATTCTGAAATTTTTACGTTTTTGTATAAAGTATTGGAAAGGTCGTGTAAGAATTTCACTCCAATTACGAGGCTCGTTATTGAAAAATTAACATTTTGTTAAGAATATTTTTTTAAACAAATACAACGAATATTTATAAATAAACTTTGTTTTGTTTCCGAGACTTTGATTGACTTTTTTTGGCTCCGTCGTAAAATTACACGGAATGATTGCGTCAGACTCGTCTACATGAAATTAGGTCAAGAATTCAAGTCACGTTTTTGAGTCGGTGGGTCTGGGACACCCGGTACATGAATCGTCCATTCGAGAATCATGTACAATTCGTTTGTAGAATTATTGATGATTCGGATGATAATTAATAGATTAATTAATTATCGATTAATGAAATTAATTAATTATGACACTTGGATGGGTTTATTTGCATTTCTATGATTCGTAGCAGATTTTCAAAAAGATGGAATAAAGTTGCGGCACTTAGTATTGGCGAGTTGAGATAAAAAAAAAAAAAATCGAAAAAAATCACATTGTACTGTTTAATGCATACGAGTAAAGTGCTGGAACGAAGGAGGAATGCGTTAGGATCTCCCGATACATTCCAGACGATCACTTTTTCCATGTTTATCAGTTTTCAGAGCTGCATGGACCGCATCATTCCAGGAATTTATATACAGCAACTCATTGTGTAGTTCCGGGAATGTTTCACGAAATAATTGAAGCAATTACCAACCGAGTGGATTTTTCAGGGTATTTTAACTTTCGATTGACCAGCCAAATGAATTTCCCGCGATTCTAGCACCAATATGCGTAGAAACAAATTGTTCACTGTAATAGAATTACTTTTTCTCGAAATGGAATAAAATCGCAGGGGCGACTAGGGATTCTTCTCGTTTCACTATACATTTTCCAGCTCGCTTTCGAATAAAACTCCATTTTTTAGGGTTTGAATCGAATTATGAGAATTTGACTTATCGAGGTCAGGCATGTATGAAAATTCTCCTGTGTATGGTAATCACAAGAGGGAATAGTGAACAATGCACCAAAAATATCAACACTGAAAATTGCACAAGCCCTTCTTTTTCGTCCTTTGTACTTTCATTATGAAAAATCCCCCCCCCCCCCCTTTTTTTTGCTTGCCGAGATTGGAATTCTACAGTTGGGAGCGAATTTCGGACGAAGTGTTGTCGCAGTTATTGGAGCAAAACGCGTGCATCACTATTGTTCTGTGACAGCACGAGTAGAAAAATCGTGAGCTTTGAGTCGACTAGGAAAAGAGTTGAAAAAAATGGTTCGTTCGATATTGAGGGGCTAAAAAATTTTGAAATATCTCGTTGGATGATTTTTCGCCTGGAATAAAAATAATGTGAAATTTTTGTTTTAAGGTCTTACCTTGAACGGTGAGATTGACGATGACTTCGGGAACGTTGCGACTGTTGACGAGACACTGATACTCCCCGCTGTCCTCAGATTTAACTGGGTTGAAAAAAAGTGCAAATTTCTTCTCCAAAAGCGAGACTCGATTGCTGTGCACAAACAGAGTCGTACTTTGGCTTCCATATTCGACGATACGAACGTCGTTCGATCGCCACTCGAGTCTCGATACCATGAGGTATTCGGTGACGCCAGGACACTCGAGAGTGAGATTTTGTCCTGCATCGGCAAGGATTTGAGTTACCACAGGATTCATGACATCTGCAATGAGAAAAAACATTTTTTTCCTTGAGAATTTGTGCATTTCAATTTTTATTCTCTCGTTGAATAAAAATTCAAGATTTTTTCAATTAAACATTATGAACAAGAGAAAATTTGCATTAAATTTAGCGTCACGAAACTTTAAACAGAGAAATTATTGTCAAGCATATACGACGGGAATAATCAGAGCACGAATTAAAAAAATAATTGAATATGCAAATCCTTGGCTGCTGTTCGTATGCATAGCCACATGAGTATTTCTCTTACGTATACGAAACCACCTTGTGGGCTGCCGCTGGGTGATACGGTTAAATGTATATTTTAAGTTCGCATGTGAACTCAAGATTCAAGATTTTCCAAGCAATGGTGGGTTAAGGCAGTTGCTATGTATGCAAAATGCATACACTTATAAATAAAATGACGATATGTCTTGCAGGGAATACATAACCAGAGAAATTATGATTTTTTGGCCATAAAAAAAAGGCAGTTTTCTGATGTTGCCAAGGCTAGAGAAATGCAAGAAATTGTTAAGGGTTTCTCTCGTAAAATTGAGCAGAAAAGATGAGGCAAAAATTCGTTCCTTATTATATTAGCTTAGGTCTTGAGTTTCCGGAAATTGACACACGAATTTTCGATATTTACATTGTCCTTCACAACGTCCTTCGCTTTTCGAGGATCGTACACTTCCAATTACATTATTTTATAACCCAATTTTTCATTAAATTATTTTTTAATGTAATTGGAAATCTCCGGACGATTCTCAGGAAATGGATGAGATGATGGGTCGATGTTTAGTTATGGGACGTTATCGAGCTAATGAAATTTATCAAGGAACAAAATCACATGAATTTCGTTCGATTTTTCCGATATAAATTCCCTCAAAGAAACTTGGATCGATGCTTCGTGCACTTTGACCTGCAGCACTTGGACGTTTCCTGGACACGTCAAAGTATTCGGGAGAAGCTGCATTTCTAAGGGTTCAACAACTTTAATTAAATATACCGAGTTGATGAAATTTCTTGAGAGAAATGTGTAGACAGGAGAAGCAAAATGGAGCAAGGCAGAATGTCAAGTTTTCAAAAAAATTAACAAAAAAACTTTCAGTGCATTTTTTAATTACGAAAAATCCGAATGGAGTCAAATTTTTCGAAAATAATACCAAATTTTCGTTCTCTCTTGATTCCAACTTTCACTGAGCTTTTCGTCATTTCGCACTCATCGCGTTTCAACACTTGACTGACACATTTAATTCCATTTAAGTTCAAAAGATGTTTGTTTTTCCTCCCCCCCCCCTCTCTCTCCTTTCGCTCCTTATTCGCGATTTCATCTGCAAGCTCAGTTCGTGGCAGGATCGATTTCCAACAGATTTTTTTTTTTTTTTATTACTAACAATGAGTGAGATGATGGAAACGAATCGGTTACTGCGTGAAAGTCTCAACTTTACAGACGTATAATAAGGGAGACTGCAGGTGCTCCGAGGACTGCGGAACATGTTCGAATGAGGTATTGAGTTTGCGAGAATAAGAAAAAAGGCAAATGGGCCAAATTCTCATTATAGACCGAGGAAAATGAGAATTGACGTTTGTCTGGAAAGTTGATAATTAAATAAATCAAATATCGGAAGGTTGACGATTGATTTTGCGTTGGGAAATAATTCATGGTAATTCCGTCCGTCAAACGCTTCCGAGCGCGTCAGCAAATTATAAAATGAAGTTGAGCCGAGCATTAATTGAAATAAAAAATTAGAGTCGGAGAAAAAGAGAGGAAAAAGATTTTTTTTGATTGTAGGAACGACGAATTTGGTCCTGAATGACGCATTTTGATACACAAATATGTCGCCGCGTCTTTGGGGTCCCAGAAAATGAGGGCTTTCACGAAGCATTTCCGCGTTATGTGCCACGGTGGAGCAATGATCGGTGGTTGGTTGAGACGCGCGAGAGAAAGCGACGCGAAGCTGGTGGAATCCGCCTCGGTGATTTCGTCTTATCCGTTTCCGTGCCATTGACCACCCCACGCTGCTCACATGACATTACCAAGTAGTACGATTCGCTCTCAGGAAAAGACTCCAGGTCCCTAAATCCCGTACTCGTTCTCTTGCGTTTTTCTTTTCGTTTTTTTTCTTTGCAACCTTTCTGTCCTTACTTCCGGGCCTTTTTTCTACTTGCTGCATTTCCACGCTACGATTTCGAGCATAACACACATGTAGCCGATAAAAGGAAGAATAAAAGACAAAAGGGAGACCGAGAGTGCCTTATCGGGGCGAATCCGTCCAAGATCCCTGTGAGGTTAGCACTCACGATGAGTAGCAAAAGCCTGCACATAATATCAATGTGTGTGTGTGGGTGCATATGAGGCTAGTTCATCGCCAGTTTTCCTTCGGTACACCAGCAACATCGCGGTATAACAAAACAACAACCGTACGAAGAATTCCGAAAAGACTTGGCCACTTTCATCTCGTATTTCCCGAGAGCCCCGTACACGTTCAATTTCTCCCTGTTATCAGAAGTTTCTACCTCTCTCAATTACAGTAACTGCCGCGAGTCCCATCTCCCGTCCACGCTTACTATCCGCCTCGCACTATATATATACGGAGTGACTTTATATGTGAAACATCAACAACACGATCTAGCAGCAGGGACCGTTGCTTTTCCCTTTACATCAATGAAGATGGTTCAACGTTTGAGAAAACCACGAGCCATCATTTTCATGGCTTTTTTTCCACTGGTTTTTTCAACCAGAACGAACAAGAGGCCGGGCGGGCTTGATAAAATTCTCGCAAACATTGCCATCGGATTTCGGACCAGGTCTTGCGAATTGGGAGAGAAAAATTGATCACGTTATAACGAGTGCCATGATGGGAAACTCATAGGAATGAATCGTCGCGTTCTAATTAAAAAATATTCCGGGAAAACGTTGCGGAATGGAACATTTTTTTTGTGATAATTGGGTTTCGTGACGATAGTAGAAAGAAAACGATTGCTCGCCTTTTTCCTTTTCATTGTCACAACACACGGATTCCTTTCTCGTTTTCATGAATGCGTTTCAATTTCGCATTAGAATTCGTTGTTCAGAGGTTTCGTTATCGGCGTCATGCTGAACCATGTTGAAAACGTACAAATTTTATGTCTCTGAAGTTTGAAACGTTGAGATTCAACGAAAAATATTGTTTCTGTTAATTATTTATTGAATTTTGAAAATTGTGGCAACTTTTCGTCTCGATCGAGTTTTTGGGACTCGTTTTTTGTCTGGACTAAATATTGAATAAAAATTATGAGCCTGGATGAAGAAAAAAACAGAATTTCGTTGCATTCCAACGATGCAAACTTCAAAATCGTCAAATTTTCAAAATAATCAGAATTTAATAACATTTTGTAAATATATTCTTTAGTGTCATAAACTGAAATTAAAATTTTACAAAAAAACGTCGATATTTTGTCCAACACGGTGACCTAAATATTTTTGGATAATTTCAAAGTTTTCGTTATTTTGACAATATATTTCATTTCCAACGGAACTGGCAGCAAAATTTACTATTGAAATGACAAAAATTTACTTTTCAGAGAGACTTTCTAGAATATTTCTTGTTGCAATGACAAAATTTTTGTGATTCCATTCTCAAGTAATTGAAAATTGAAGTTCGCGAGTGAGTCAATAGCGTTTTTATTATTATCAGTAATTTTTGAGAATTTAACAAAAAAAATTAACTTTTCGCACTTGATGTTGGATTCAGAAAATTTAATAAATTTCTCAACATTTAGGTTTTCCTACAGAAACTCCTGAATAGCTTGGAACCGATTGGAGAAATTTGCTGTCAGGATGCATAAATGTTGAGGTAGAGCCAGAATGAGTTCATTTGCCTCAAAAAATAAAAAGATAAAAGCATATATATGGAAAAGCGAGAGAGAGAGTATAATTTTCGTCCCCGGTCAGCAGCACAGAGCAGTCTCATCGACGTGGACTTTTTTACCGACATTTTTCCCAAGAGAGTGGGCGACGAACAAGCTTGAAAAGTATGGACGCGACTGCGCTTTCAGTCACCGCGCTCATCCCTCCAGACTCACTCTCTCTCGCTCTCATTCTCTATCATATATTTTCATCCGTTCCATCTTTCTTTCTCTCGCGCAGTACCAACGCGGACTGTGAGCTTTTGCGAAACCGAGCTATCGTGAGCAAAAATACTCTTCTCTATGTCCCCAGGCTATTTGGCGAGCTGTCCGATGAACCAACATCGAGCGCATCCGAGAACCAGCAAAACGAACATCCATTATAGGTTCACCGCGTATTCTATTCCCTCTGCAAGTCCGCTTGCCTGTAACTATACATATTTTCACAAAGCACACACGCACACGCGATTGCATCTGTGTAAGATCGTCACTGCTGTGCGTTCATCGTTAATAGGTCATAAAGGTCATTGGAAAGAGAAAATGTATCTCTGCCCAACTTCGGGACGACGATAAGGGAGGAAAAAACTGCCAAAGGCGAAAATCGCAACGCTCGTAAAGCGACGATTTTCCCACCGCTGGCAAAATCACGAAAATCAAAAACAAATCTCAAACGCGAGTGAAAAAGAACGAAGCACAGCATTAAAGTCGTGATGTAATCGAAAAAGCTACGAAAAAGCCATCAGGTGTAAAGAAAATCTTCGATATTTTGTTGTACACGTTCGATTAAACTTTTTTTGAAAAATCACAACAAATTTTGTCATTGCAGCAAGAAATATTGTAGAAAGTCTCTTCGAAAAGTTAATTTTCGTCATTCCAATCGTTTCAAATCATTCCAAATTACGAAAATTTTGTAATTATTGAAAAATGTCGACATTTTATGGCAAAATTTGATTTTCGGTGTACGAGGAAGAGATTCAGGCAACGTGAAATTTTTCGAAAATCATCTCTCTAATCCTTCACTGCAAAAATAGGGCAAACCATATTCTCTGGAACTTAATTTTTTCTGCGCAACCGCGTTAAACGCACTTGTAAAATGATTCCGACTTTTCTAAAGTCTGTTGCAGATCGTTATAAATACGCATGTAAATTACAGTCCCAGAGTATTTATATATGAATATATAATGCGGATAATGTATATATATATAGAGAGTATATAGGAGAGTTTCCATTTACTCTAGTAACTTAGCAACACCATCAGAGCAAATTAGTTTCAGACCTCGAAACGCGAGAATGAGAAATACATTCGCGAAATGGTGTTTTCAACGCAGAGTGAAATTCTCGTGGCACATCGTGGAGATGGTGAGAAAATGGGAAAAGGCTTTTCACCAGGGGAAAAGGGATTTCATATCCTTCCACGAACCCTCCTCTCCTGCTACAGCCCTGATACTCTCTACTCGTCCTCTAGTTTCCTACTTCATTTTGCATAACTAGTATCTTCTATACATATATAAATTTATACTTTACCCTGGTGGACTTTAACGCGCGTCCTTCAAAACCTACGACCGACGCTCCCTCTCGACACCATTTTTATAACCACGCGAAGCGAGCTTTGTTGTCACGGAACCGTTTTATTTTTTCCTAACCGCATTCCTTCCATATGGCAAAATATTTCAGGCCACGAGTATGACGTAAAGATGTCAAAATGTTTGCCGAAAAACAAATTTGATTGTTTCTTTCAAAACGCTGCCAAAATGACAAAAATTTCGAAATTATCCAAAAATATTTAGTTCACCCTGTTCAAAAAAATATCGACGTTTTTTGACAAAATTTAATTTTCAGTGTACAACGGGAATTCAATTAATTTACGTAAATCTTGCATAGCACGAGTTTTTTTTGTCGAAATGTAATTTCCCTGTAGGTGTGTCATGATGCGGTTCAGGGTAGAGACGGACAGGACAAGGAAACTGTGCGCGGTGCAACACACCCCTGGGGGATATACAGAGTCACCCTCGGACTCATGTATCGTTACCCCCCGGTAATTACCTTCTCGTCCCTTCGCTCTTTCCCACACCTTACTCATTTCTCTACCACTTGCACAAAATCTTGTATTTTTATCTCATAACAGGACCCAACTATCTTAATTGCATGCGCCCATCTAACTTTCCCTCAGGTTTTAACCCCACTGCGCGAGCGATCGTTTTATTTTCACAGGCTTCACGACCAATAATAATATTTCTTGTTTTTCCAGAGCTTTGTTTTCTTGATTACTTTCCTCTCCCCAATTTACCGGGCTGATAAAAAAAACAACAACAACCAGCGAATTATTAATTACATCAAAATGATGAAAAAAAAACAGCAACGACGTTTTTTTTTGATGGAATCGACGAAAAATATCGAGGATATTATTTATTCGAAAATTTTCGACGTCCCAACGAATTAAGGACGAAAATCTTGATGGTGAACAAATTTGAGATGTTGGGAAGGAAATAATAATGTTGCGCTAACAGTGCTGATAAAAAGGACACACGAGCACAAACGAGAGACATAGGAAGACGTGCTTTTTCAAGGATTCAACGCTGTACCATTAAACCATCCTCTTTTTTTTTCTCCATCTCCGATAATGGTCTTGGCAGTTCTGTAGTTCTCTCATTACTCTTCGAGACAACGCTCAACTGCTGCGAACGCGTGCTATACAGCCGTACAGTTTTGAGGAGATGATGTATAACCATCAACGTGAGCAAGTAGATCAAGGATCCTGTAACCAGACCTCTCAGTGATAACAGCAGAGTAAAGGGTCGTGAAAATTTCATGTCGTTTTTTTTTCCTTCCTGGAACGGGAATAACAATGAGAATGAAACTGAAAATTCTTGCGTCGTTGCATCCAACAAGCTGACGAAATATTTTTCGAAATTGGGCTCAACGAGCGACGTGGATGCTGCAAAAAAAAAATGGCGATTCGAGGAAATGCTCATCATGAAAAAAATTTAATTCGACTAAGGCTCTCGTGATCCTGCATTAAAAAACGAAGAGATTGAGCCCAACTTGAACCCTTTTCGTTAAAATTTGCCGGAGATATGAATTTTTCAAATTTCCCGAATACGTAAAAAAATTCATTGATGGAGGGTAAAAAATGGATAGACGTCCAAGTGACTTGGAAGAAAATACTCAACCGAGCGAGTTGCTCTTAATCGTCGAACAATATGATGAAGAGGATTTTATTTCCTACAACGTTATCGCGTTGAACGGTGACAAACGTTGACACGTGTTAGAATACCTGGAAAATGTAAAAAGCGAGCTATTTTCTTGCCTATAATCGTGGTGTCCTTTTTAGAAAAAAAAAAGTTTATGCTATCGCCGTTGTATTTCTCTCGTCACTGATCGTTGACTATCGTGAGAACGAGGCGGAATCCAACGCGATGACGGTGTGTACCGGACGAACACGGGGTGTGTACGATCGCGAATATGAATTTTTTTATCGTGTCCGATAAGCCGTTATCAGATCATTCGCGTAGCTCGTGCAAAGCGTTATAGGCTTTGTCACAAGTATACATATTTCTATATACAAAGATATACCGAGTGATACAGTGAACTCTCTCTACTATCAAGATACACACATCCCTGTAGTACGACGATCCCACCCCTTTATGTTTTTTCCTCGTGTAGCGCTGACGTGGGTAATCAACGGAAGTAGTAAATACATTCCCGCGTATACCGTTCATCAGAAAAAAAAATATATATCCGTATAGACCTGCTTTTCTTGGCAAGTAGGTCGTTCTGGAATTTCACCCTCGGCTAAACGACACTCTATACAAAATCTATTTTAATATATAAGAAATATAAATAAATCTACGGAGACTTTTCTCACTTCCCGCACTGAAAAAATAAAATTTCGTCAAAAAACGTCGATATTTTGTTGAATACGGTAAACTCAATGGATAATTTCAAAATTTTAGTCATTTCAACAATTATTTTAATTTCTAACCCAACTGTCAGCTAAATTTACGATTGGAATGACAAAAATTTACTTTTCGAAGAGACTTTCTAGAATTTTTCTTGCAGCAAGGACAACATTTTTGTGATTAAGAAAATAAACGTTTAGTCGCCCGTTTGGGTTTGCTTGGGGTTTTTTTGTCGCGTTTTTTTTTTGTTTATTGGAATTTATTCCAGTTCAGAAAACATTAAAAATAATTTAGCCCTTCGCAGCCTTTCCCATGAAAACTAATCAATTCTCTGTCTCTCTCTCTCTGGCTTTCCCTGTCTCTTGTCCATCGGGGCGAGAACTCGACGAAGCATGTTATGTGAGACAAATATGGGAAGTGATAATTGGTTCCTACTTCTATAGAACAAGAGGGATTAACGTCAAATTAACTGTTTTCGATTATACAAGTTCGGATGTTGGTTGAATCAAGTAAAAGTTTCGATATTTTGGGATTTTGCTGATATCCTGTAGTACGAATGAAAACAGGCGAATATGGCTTGTCCAAGCGCAAATAATTCACGTCGAAAATTGTAGAGCTTCGTGCATTGTAGCGTGAAATAGTAATGCTTTTGTACTGATTGAGTATATATCGTAGCAGTTTGTGATTAACAGATTTTTTCGAGTATTGTGTTGAAATAAAAATTTCATGGACCAGCTGGAGCGATTGTGTTGCTCTCAAAATTGAATTTCGATCCATCAAGCAGATTTGATTGTGATTTGTAATTAATCGTAGCGAGTTTTCTCCATTAAATTCTCGTCAAAGCTCAAAAAGCTTTTTTTTTTATCAATTTCTCGTTCGGGGTAGCGACCAAGAGACTAAGTATAAATATAACTTGTGCAGAAGCTAGTCAGCGGGCGATATGAATAGAGGAATTTCGTGTTATTTGAGCAGCTGGACTTTCGCATCGACTCGATACCTGGCATCCAATATAACGAGGAGTTTTGTTTACACGTGAGACACGAATTGAGTGCTCGTACGATGACGAGGCCATCCATACGCAATTTATATAAATACGAACTTTACCGTCGTACGAAATATCACATACGCAACACCCATGAAAAGGTCCTTTAACGAAAAACCATCAACTATCGAGAACGACCGAAATATGTTGAAAAAAAATCGTATTAACTTTGTTCTCGTGTTTTTTTATCGTTTTACCGATTTTTTGACAATTATAAAACGAAAAGGACGAGCCCAAGTTGAATTTTTCAAAATTGGGGTCATTTTTTACCCCAGGTCACCGGATCAGGTAAAAAAAACTGAGACATTCTCACGTGAGTCGAATTTCTGGTTAAATTTGCGTAACTTGAATAATATTATTGAATCGCATGTCGACGTATATATAATTTGAAAAATTGGCCGAGCTGATTTGGTGTACGAAGATTAATAATGGTCGAAGGGAGGTTCGATGGGATCAACATGTTAATGCATTTTTCGTGATGTCTACAGAGATAGAGGAACGCATAAGGGTGAATAAAGAGCATAGGGGGTGGTGAATATATAGTGGAACTTGTAGAAATGGCATAATAATGGCCGCGTGTTGTTTGCTAGCCGATTTTGTCATGCGACTGAATGCGTACACGGAATTGTACTCGGCACATTGCCATATACACATATTCATATAATTATAGATATTAAAATACATCGACGACGACTCTTTCGATTTTTCATTCAGTCTCCGACATGGAAGACCATTTGTCATGTGTGCATCAGCCACGCTAAGAGAAACAATTGAATGTTGTATTGAATATTAATGTGTATGCGTCGGAAGCCCCAACAGGCAAAAACAACGGACAAACTCGTCGCAAAAAACTTGCCTGATTTACGATTCCGTTCGGTTAAAACTCTTGAAAATATATGGAACGAACATTCAAGATTCGACACAGATACGCGACGTATACGAAGCTCAAAATAATGGCGATCGACAGCCATTACTACACTGAAAAGAAAATTTTTTTGAAAAAGATCGATATTTTGTTGGATACAAACGTTTTTTTCGAAAAATCATGAAAATTTTGTCATTTCAGCAAAAAACATTCTGGAAAATCTTTTCGGAAAGTTAATTTTTGTCATTCCAATCGTAAATTTTGCTGACAGTTCCGTTGCAGACGAAAAATATTGTCGAAACTTTTGAAATTATCCCAAAATATTTAGTTCGCTGTATTCAACAAAATATCGACGTTTTTTGACAAAATTTCAGTTTACATCGTTGAAATGCAACGAAATTCTGTTTTTTCATCAACGAGGCTAAAAAACGATCGTCTCTCGAGTCCCAAAAACTCAATCGAGACGAAAAATTGCCATGAGTTTCAAAATTCAATGAATAATTCTTAAAAACAATATTTTTCGTTAATCTCGACGTTGCAAACTTCAGAGTCTTCTTTACTATATAGAATTTGCTTCTGCGACGCATCTTCGATCGAAATTTCATTGCGAGAACTCTGATTCATCATTTTATCGATCCATCAATTACCTCGGACGTGTCCGCGCGGTAACTCTATACAAATTTACCAAAATAAACCACCATATCTTATTTGAATTTACCACATGGAATCTAAAACTCTGTTTTATACGATCATCGTGTTGATTTATTAGTTGGAAAGTGTAATTAATCAAAATATCCATGATAAGAGTTACCGAGACCGCAGTAAACATTCCATCAAGTGGTAATTACTTTCGACTTTCTTCTAATTGATCACAAATCCGTTAACCAGCCTGAAAAGAAAATTTCGTTGGCTCAACGTTTTTTTGAAGAATCACAAAAATCACAAAATGAATTTTCATCAATCCAATCGTAAATTTTGCTGACGGCTTCATTAGAAATAAAAAATATTGTCAAAATTACGAAAATTTTGAAATTATCCACAAATATTTGGATTTTGACAAAATTTAGTTTTCGAACGCCTCGAAAATGGCAGAGTTTACAAAGAATATTTCATCCAATGTCTAGGCTCGTGTCGCCAGCACTGCAATCGATAACGATATTATATATTTATGCAAGGAACAATAGGAAAAGAAGCTAAAGCCTTTGTAACGTGTATACGAACACGAAGGAACGGCATTTTCCGCAAATAACGATTACCTTCGTTTAAAGAGAAAACGAGGGGGAAAAATCGGAACAAGCAATAGCAGAGGAACGCAAATACGCTGATACTTCCATTGGCTACTGTTTTTTTTTCCATAGACGCGCAATCGTACATAAGGGTGAAACAAAAAGTTTACCGATGCAGAAATAACTCGGTGGCTTTTCGATGTTTTTAAATGTAAAAATTATCATTTTTTTGATCGTATCGATGAGACTTGTAAGAATTTTCGACGAAAAAAATAGCAGCAGATTAATTTGTTCATACGTGCATAAATTTATAACGAATCGTTAACTACGAGGAGTCTCGGAGCCAACTATCGGGAGCAAAACTCAAACGGATATACCGGAGGCCACGAATTTCCCAGAGCAACTCACGGAAATTGCTTGTTATCACTTTGCTTCGTAAAATCTGCCCATTATCCGTGTATGCATCATTCTGTGGTTGGTGCATATCGGTAATAATAATAGTGGAATCAAGTGCGAGGCCGAAAAGCGATAACGATCGATTACCGCAAAAGTGCTTCGTTACGAATTTTTTAATTAAAAAAAAGGGTCGAAAAATGCTGGTCAGACAAGTTGCAGAAACGTTTCAGGTCAGAAAACTTCAAAATAGTTCATTGGCGCATTTTTTCAACTTGGAAATGATGCAAGTGAAAAATTCATCAAATGGTTAAATGTAAAAACGTTTTTATCAAAATCATACGATGTGTCGTGAAAAATGACAAAGGGCGACGATAAAAAATCATCGAACCAACAGAATCGTTGCAGGCGCGTATTTCGGACACTTTGAAATATGTTTTTTGATAAATAACCCGAGGGACGATTGCATTGATGAACGAAATGGAAAATAATAAACTATACGAAATTCACGAGTGTATACATCGCGAAAAATCCATCCATTCATTGTGAAAAATTCAGCAAGTTGCAGGGGCAACAAAAAAAGGAGAAAAGCAATTAAAATCAGGAATAACGAGGAATTATTTTTGTGTCACGTGTCATGCTATCATCGTTTCGAGATAAAGTGTGGCACACGAATGACCGATGGTCCCGTGATTTATTGGCCTTTTCACGTTTTGTTTTTCCCTTTTTGCAAGTTTGTGCAATAAATATCTCGATAGTCGAGCAAACGAGGATCGCTTCCGCCTGCTCTGTTTATTTTTCGCTCGAAATCTAACGATATTTCGCGATAGTAATCATTTATTCAATATTTTCCCTTTTCGACACTAGGCATGACAATGATATAAATAAACGATCCTAAAATTTTCGAAAAATTCGAAAAATCATAAAATTCAAACCGTTCAAACGATATTTCGGAAATTCAATGCCAACCTTCGAATTATGATTCTCTATTCGTAAAAAAAAGTTGGTGATGAATCTCAAAATTGGCGAAAATTAGCGCGATTTTTTTGAAAATTTCAAAATGCCATGGAATTTGTATTTTTTTAGAAATTAAAATTTATAAAATACGTTTCTCAGTCGTCCAAATATTCTGTTGGATCGATTGAGCTCACGCGGCATAAAATGCACGAATTGCAGGAGACTGCAGGAGCAGAAGCATCGGATGATCGTTATGGAAAATGTAACCGGAAAAGAGCGCATCGTATGAGATTCGAATTTTCGTAGGTTGCTATTTTATTGAAACTTTGAATGGCCTGGATGGTTGGAATATTTTAGCATAGCATCCTTATTAAAGTGACTCGTACAAGAATCCACGCGGGTAAACGAATATACGAGAGTATGGATCGAATTTCAAATTAAGCAGCGCGATGCTTGTGAATTATTTCATAGCAAACATTTGTTAATAACCAAGTTGGGCCGCATGGATAACTATCAACACTATAACCAGCTCGCCACTAAATAAGCACACACGAACGAGTCTTTCGTTGTATTAATGTGGATTTATAGGTATATACGAGCGTTCTCTGATGTACGAGTCAAGTAATGTGCAGCGAATTTATACCAACCATTTTATCTTGGTTTCCTCGAGGTAATTGCCCAAGAATTTAGTATCTGCGTTTATTGCAGAACTTGTATGGTGTATAGGAAATCCTCCCAATCTGGTTGGAGGGGCTAATATCTTCAGAGGTGAATAGTCTCAAGCAGCTTAACGCTCCAGTCACTATTTTTCAGTAATAGTCGCTTCCTGACAAACGCAGCAACTTGCCCAATTCACTAACGAGACGATCATGACTTCGAGTCCATTGTTCACCAGCGACCAGTGCATTAAAGTTTTCAATATCCTCGACCCTGCGCGTGTTATCAACTGCCAATGAAATGGGACCACGTGCAAAAGTTTCCTCCAGACCCCCCCGTTCAAATTTTAAGGATTGAATGTTTGTTTTCAGTTTTTTTTTCACATACACAACGGTTTGTTTGGGTTAAAAAGGTAAAAAAGTTGTTTCAAATTGACTAAAGATCGACAGACTCTAAATTCAAGATTTTCCGAGCTGCATTTATCAATAACCAAAATTTCAGACAAATTTTACGATCGATTTTTTGAAAATTGAAATATTTAATGTTGAAAATTGGAACTTCCAACACGAGCTCTTATGAAAATTACTGAAAATTGGGATTTTTATAAACAAATTATTAGAAATCACTATTCTCTGTGTGGTGGAAATTTCAAGGAATTCTATCGATAGAAAATTTTGCACGTAAAAGGGTTTTTCATTCCGGCAAGAGTGAACTGCGTTGCGCTGTGGAAAATGACTGGACAATAAGGCCAGCGAGAGAAAGAAGCTGAATTTGGAAAATTCCATTTGAAGCAAGTTTCAAGAGGAATGTAAATAGTTTGTTGGCTTGTCGTTATATTGACCGGAAGCCGCGGGAGAAGTTGGACCAGACGAGAGGAAAGGTCGAGATGCATTGACTTGATTTCTTTTATATTCAAACTAAATAAGAACAAGAGGAAACAGTGCTCGGATTTTCATTAGAACTCGTGTTGACAAAAGTGAGGTCTGAGTTGTTGACAGTGTCGTCTCTCTTGAATGGCAATCGATGGAGCGATGATAAAACGAGAGGTCGCGAGAGGATGTACCGCCGGTTCTATCATCGGCAGTGAAGAATGTTCGAATTCCGATAAAAGCCTCCGGAAACCGCATTCAAACTCAAAATGTAGAATCCCAATCTTTTGGTTAGCTCTGTTTTTTTTCATCCCTTCGTTTCAATGGAAAATCGCATCTTGCGAGACAGATGTGGCGAAACAGCGAGTCAAAGTTAAATAAACGAGAAAGCAGAGAAATCAAGAGATGGGGAGCGAGAGAGAGGGAGGGAAAGGGCGAAAGAGTCGGGGGATTGGAAAGACAGTAGTACTCTCCGTAGAATTCTCATTCGTGGGTCGGGAGCAAACCCGTATAATTGAATTTCTACTATGAATGTTGAAAGGTCCCGAAGCAAAATTCAATTACAAATAAGCACCTGCGGCATTGCAAGCTTTTTTGCAGGTGCCAGAAACGACGCAACAATCAAAGTTCACAGCTTGGTGGAAACGTTGCTGGAAATTAGCGCGTTAACAATCGAACTTTCGTCACACTGCCATATTCGCATCCACAGAATCCCTCCTCGCGAAAAGCTTGCGCAATATCGAGGTCCATATAGATATTCAGTAATAACGTAGCAGCGACGATTCAATGATTTCAGTAAATCAACTGTTGAGTCGTCATATAAAAATCCTTTAACCATTCGCTTATTAAATCGTGTGAATTAAATCATTGAATCTAATTTCTCATCATGGCCTGAGTTCATGGTTGAGCGCGAATAATTCTGAGCCTTGGCTGAATGCATCGAAACTCTCAATGAACTCTGAACATTCAGGTGTATTCCTTCAAATCCGTTGGTGCAATGCAACTGGAGCGTGGAACTGTACGATTTGCATAGATTTCAAGGATGTCAGAATACCATGATAAATGCATGCAAAGAAACGTGGACACTGCAGCAGCAAAAGTAGCCGACTCGAGTGATTCAGACTTTTCCTTCTCAAGAGTCGAATAGAATTGAGTAATACGTAATTCGGTAGAAGGAAGTTGTTCTGTATAATAATTGAGTGACTCGAATTAAGACGACGATCTAGTTTCCACGACCGCGGTGGCAATTTATTAATTCAGCTTTGCGAAGAAAACAATCGAATCTTCGAGAGTTGCTCGTAACTTCAGGTGCATCTCTGTCACAGTGAATTATTGATAAATTTCGTTTCCAGCCGTGTTTCCGTCATGGATTATTAATCAAGTCATCGCGCAGGACTTTGTTGGTTGCCACAAAATCGTCCTTCAAGATCGTGCACATTAAAAATCAAAAACGGAAACGTTTTTGGATAATTACAAAATTTTTGTAATTTTGGAATTCGGCCAAAATTTCAACCAAATTTTATTTTCCTTGCACGAAAATTTCGTGGAAAAAATGAATCTTTTCAGTTTTTGAAAAATTCTTTTCAATTCGTTGTCGAAGCGATATAAAGATAAACTGCATGACCGTTTCGGTCAAACTGCCAAAAGCCTCGTGGTCATTGTGACGTGTTCATTTGGTTTATATATGGCTGCCCGTCCGTACATGGGGATCAATAATTCAACCGCGAATACTATGGGAACTTTGACTCTGAGAATGTACAGAGGAAATGCCGAAATCCCGAATACGTGTTCCAGTAATTACACTTTGGAATTGCGCTTCCTTTCGGCATCTCCTCGTTTGATGCTGACGCTCATTGAAATGAATTCAGCGAATTATTCAAAGTTCATCAACACCCACGGATTTTGGTGTGAGACTTTGTGGGCTGCAGCCAGCCCATGGGCTGACGACCATAAATGAACGATGCCTCGGCCTCTTGGACGGTGAACTAAATATTTCTGGATAATTTCGAAATTTTGACAATATTTTCGATTTCTAACGGAACTATCAGCAAAATTTGCGATTTCGAGATTATCTTTTGCTGCAATGACGAAATTTTTGTGATTTTTCAAAAAAAGTTTGGTCGAACGTATCCAACAAATTTTTTTTCCCCGTGCAAGTGACGCGATCATGATTCCATGGGCCAGCGAGATGCGTCGAGTGCAATATCGTTTGCACGATCCAGTCGATTAACCCGTTGGAAGAACGTCATGAATACTGAACTCGTCTATAGATATATGTATGTAAAATTGATGTATCTCGTACAGGGTTTGTTTAATAGCTGTATATATTTGCACATGGAGGAAGTAGAGAAAGTTGAGTGTTTCGGACGAGAGTGTTATGTAAACACACTTGCACTGTGGCACTTTTTGTCAAAGGTCTAACTTTTCTAATGGAGCCACAGCAAAACGATGGCCCCGGTATATGTACATAAACTTTATACATACATTGCCTATATATTCGTATTTATCACTAGGCATAAAACTTGGCATATATACATATATATATATGGGGTGGGCAATAAAATACACGCAGGGTGTGCATACAGACTGTTCGCATCGGCCACACGTTTTCCCTTTTCTCTCTCTCTCTCTCACTTGTACTCGACATATCCTTCCGTAACCGTTATCTCGCTATTTTCTCGGTCGTTAACGTTCCGCGTGTACAGTCGGCATGCCGGTTGTGTGGATTCACGAGGGCTTTTGGTAGCGACAAGGCGACCAAAACACCCTCCTTGACGCTTACATCCAGAGCGAGAAATACGCAAATGGTTTGTTGCGAAACTTTAGCCTTTCTCGAAGCCCCCAAAGTATCTCGGCTCGAATTTCTCCAGAAGCAACGATAGAAATATACTTCTGGCACAAACAGCCCGGATTCAAACAAGATCGAAATCTTTCAGGGTTGGTTCGATACAGCCAGAGGATACCTAATAAAATTTTATTTTTCCTCATAACTTTCGAGCCCGCGAATCGAGCCCTGTTATGACTCTTTTTATCAGCTCAACATTTTATTACACACACTTTTATTCCCATGGAAATTAGTGTGCCAAAATTTACACTTTTTTATATACTGCAACTTTTTAATGATGTTGAAGTTTGCATCGTTGGAATGCAACGGAATTCTGTTTTTTTTTCCTCTTGACTCCCTCAATCGAGACGAAAAATTGTCAGAGTCATACTTTTTATACTATTTCGTTTTTCAATGATATTTTGCACTCGGAATTTCTCATACGCTGAAAATTAGAGTTTGTCAAAAAAATGCGATATTTTTGGATAATTTCAGAGTTTTCGTAATTTTGCCAATATTTTTTATTCCTAACAGAACTTTCAGTGAAATTTACGATTGGAATGACGAGAATTTTGGAAAAAAAAAGAAAAAAAAATATCGTTTTCATTGATAAAATGGAATTTTCGTGCAATTTGTCGTTCCGAGTTGATTGATTTTGAGAAAAAGGGTAGTCGAGCTTTTTGAATAAAAAATTCCGACAACGCTGCCAGGCAAATCGAAATTCAACCCCATAGAATTTTTGGGTGAGAGGAAAAACTGCGTGGCGTGGTTTAGCTTGCTTGGAGAAAAATAGTTGGTGTAGCCCCATAAGGACGTATATAGGGCGGATTGATCGTGTATAGAGCGATACTGAAAACCCGCGTAGGAAAACGAATTCGGAAATCGTTCAATCTCGTCGCACTTATTCGTTCTAGATCAGCGATCTGTCTCGCTAAATCTGCGCGCGGGAACGTGTCACACTCGCGCGCGCGTTTACGTTACGAGACGTAAATCGTGCTCGCCCCCGTGGTCCAAATAGTTACCAGGAATCACGTAGGAAAGATTTTTCGTAATTTGTCGTAGCTGTCACACACACATTCACACTCAAACACTTTCGCTGTGGGTAGTGCCAAAAATTGCGGTCTCAAACTGTTTTGTATTTCACGCAACGAATCGACAAAGTGTCAGAATCGAAAATCGAGGGATGATCGTGAATAAAAACAAATTTATCGCCATATTTTATAAACGACCCCAATTTTCAAAAATTCATGTCATCCATATCGAATGTGAAAAAGACTTTTCAAATAATTCGCAAAAGTTCGTGGTTAATATTTAAAAATGAAAATTTCAATTCGACGCTTCATTTTTTTATCGTCTATGCCTCGCGCTTTACCACGATTTGTGTACATTAATTAAAAGAGAAGAGTAGTAGCTCATAAATATAAATTCGTCAATTAGATAAAATTGAATTTGTCGAATGAAAAGTTAATAAAATGGAATGAAAAACCAGAAACGTCACTTTTTTTTTCTTCCTTATATAGTATGCGAGGAAAGCTCGAATAAATGATATTTTCTTAAGACGTTGGTGCAAAATGAACACGCGCGTCCACGAGGAGATGAGAAGACGCGGTGCAACGGCGGGCGAGATGGAATGAAAAGCTCCGATGGAAAAGACAAAAGAGAGGGCGCGAGGGAGAGATAAAAAGCAAAGTATATGCAAAAGAAGAAGCAGATGATCCCTCGCCCAGCGAAGTTTCCTCGTTCGAAATGAATCCAAACGCGAAAATGTATAAAAAATCTCATGGTCCTCGCATTCACAGTGTCGAGCGAGTTTTCTCCTTTTATTCGTAAAACTCACGACACGTGACAAAAGTCTTGGCGACTGTCGAAAAAATCGTAAAAATTACATTTCCATCGTAAGCCATCAAAGTTCATCATTCAAGATGTTGTTACGTAGATCTAAATGGATTGGCGCGTGTGTGGGATCGAGGAATATCTTTGCGTATACTCGTCACTTTTACTTGTTCGTCGACGCCTCTGCCTTAGGGAACGTTTTGGATTGCTCGACATATGACTGTATATTTGTCGAGCCCGCGGCAAACAGTCATCGTGGTTTGAATATTTAAGGCCATCAAGATCCCATATTTGCGATGTGTATACAGATATATCGCCACCCAAGGGACTATTGTCATGCGGCGAAGAGAAACGAGAAGACGCGCTGTAGAACAAATCCGATCTGCATTTCTTCAGTTCCCTTTAACTTTCTCGACAGTCACATTTTTTGCCTCTTCGTTTTTTCTTTCACGCCTCATTTTCCCACGGGGCTATTTGAAGACGTTTGACTAAACGTTTTTTTGAAAAATCACAAAAATTTTGTCACCGCAATCGTAATTTTTGCTGCCAGTTCCGTTGGAAATAAAAAATATCGTCAGAAATACCAAAAATTTTGAAATTAACCAAAAATATTTAGTTGACCGCGTGTTTAACAAAACATTGACATTTTTTGACAATTTTCAGTGTCTTGTCAGATTTAATAACGTTTATCTTTTAATAACGTGTCACAGGAAGAACAAAATGACAAGAAATCATTGTTCGAGACGAAATGTAAGTGGGATGAAAAAAAAAATGATAAATCTATGGGAAAGCACACGCGTGTCCTGAATATTTGCCAAAAGTAACAACGGCGCGGGCATTATTTATTCATGGGTTTCCGTTGAAATGCTCTCGCGGTCCTTTATAGAGATAACGTGGACTTTAATCTCCGGATTTTGCATAGGTTTGTATATGTGGTCGTTGAAAAACTACGCGAGTATCAAAATCGCCGAGAATTTCGAGTGACCGACGTAGCAGCCAGGAAAAAGATGGCAGCGATTTACAGTGACGAATAAAACAAAAAAAAACGACAGCTAGTTTTTTCAGAGGGTTGAATCCCTGCTTGGTATGTACGAAACGCGTTTCGTGCGAGGGTTCTGAATAATAAGGTTTCACTTTGTAGATTCCATACTCATAAGTATCGCGGAGAATCTAAACCGCAGGATGGTGAAATTTGGAGTATAAATATGGTCGATGTGTCTCCGCGAGTGAGGCATCAATCAAGATATTGGTTGGAAAAGCTGTCACATGCACGATGTCGCGCGTGACGAAACAACTGTAGCGGAAAACTTGAAAATCCCTTTAGAGACCTCGACGCACGCGGGAGAAATGTTTTTTCTTGCCTGATATCCGTGTTTGCCGTTAAATAATTCAATTCGTGTATATAAATGGATTTATGGTTGCGAATCACGTGTGGGAAAAATCAGCCGGAAATTTGTGACGGAAATTCATGCTGGGTGGATTTTTCTCAATGCGCATGTTGAATTTTGCCTCACCCCCGTTCCTACCCGGAACATATGTAATATAACCGAGACCCTAACCCTATACGTCAGCCTGGCAGTCCGAATGACAGTGCCCGGAACAAGCGAACAAAGGGTCTCTCTGTCATAAGGCACAAACAGAGAGAGAGAGAGAGAGAGCGAGGGAGCGAGAGAGTTTCTATCGACAGATTGATCAAGCGTGTCAGTGGAGCCAATATACACCTGCCTGATGCATGCAAACTCGCGCGAAATGTGTGAGATATATGTATGCATGTATATAGTAAACGAGGATGCGTATATGGGAGGCTGCTTTGGTCCGATGGATCATATAAACAGGGCACAGGTCTTGCGTGTATAATCTGCATGGAGATTCAACTCCCATAAACTCCATCACAAACGTAGCTTCACATACGCGATTAATACGAAATCCTGCCAATATACATCGGGCCCTTTCGGCCATTCGTGTATATACAATCAAATTTATACATTTTAATTGAATTCATGGCTTTAGGCTTTTTTCCATGCAAACAAATGTATTCGAATCGGTAATTAAATGAGCGACTGCTAATTAAAGGATACAATTGAGCGAGAGTCTGAATTTTCTTTTTTTTTTCAGAGTGAAAGGAATTCTTGAGATTCGTTCATACGCTTCAGACTCATTCACGATTTAAAACAAAAAAACGTCGAATTATTTGCTCACTGAGAACGAGATAACGGTGCGATACTAATAAGGAGAAGACAGTGAGGGGGCGGAACGTTGGAATTGCGGTATGCGATTGCAGCTGTTATTGGCATGTTCTGTCTCTCTTTCTCCCTCTCGCTCTCTCTAGCAAGGCACAACCCCTGGGATGTTTAATCAAGCCCCCGCACAATTACAGGCTAATTACGGTTCTCTATTTACACTCACTATTCCACATTATAACATTGTTATTACATAAAATTTAACAAACTACCTACGTTCCACATATATCGTACGAAATCCCTGACGTAATTGGATTATTTGTGATCGTTTTTCATAACAGTGGATATTAAAAGGGGATTATTAACAGGATTTCCAATTAAAACGAAACTTGTAATAATGATAAATGTTCTGCACGAGTGTACCTTAAATCACATTTCGAAAGGTTATTACATTTAATTGCATATAGTTTTAGAAAAATTGATCGACAAAACGATTGAGTTATTGGCACTCGAGAGACGATTTTTTTTCGTCTGGATCGAACCCTGAATAATAATTATGAGCCTCGCTAAAGAAAAAATCAAATTTCGTTGCATTCCAACCGTGCAATCTTCATCATCCAGATCAAAGACTACAGATCGAGCTTAAAAATACACTAAAAAAAAAATTGAGTTGGAAAAGATCGATGTTTAGTCAACTTTGGTTGGAAAATCACAAAAAGTTTGTCATTGCATCGAGAAATATTCTGGAAAGTCTCTTCGAAAAGTCAATTTTTGTCATTCCAATCGTAAATTTTGCTGACAGTTCCATTAGATATCAAAAATATTGTCAAAATTATAAAAATATTGTAATTGTGCAAAAATTTTTCGACTTTTTTGACAAAATTCAATTTTCAGTGTGCAGGAATCCTCATAAGTGAAGATGTGAAGAAAGATTGAGTGGATATGTTTATAGATGAAGTTGTTGAGTTCGAGAATATTGAGCATCGTTGTACGATCACTGAGCTGAGAGGAATGGCATAAAGTTTAATGTGCTAACCCATCTCAACGTCCATCTTTCAACACATAAACGTTTACGTGACATTCTTGTTGTGCAGGAGGGGAGTGGGGGAGGGGGTGGCATGAATTGGTGTTTGTGTATGTAATGTGGAAGGATGTAAGCGTTTTGGTGAAGTGCGATTCGAGGAAAGGTTTGTCAGTGTATTTGTTGGGCACGGAGCGCGGGAGAGAAGGGCGGGCAAAGAGACGAGAAGTTTTCGAGCGAATAACTGTGGCATTTATAAACGAGCAAGCTTTCGTCTCGGTTGTGCAATTCTCCCTTTTTTTCCTCCCTCTATTTGCACCCTCTTACTCTTTCTCTCGTCATTCCGACGACGGCCGAGCCTTCATGAACTTGGAGTCGAAAAAAATAATTCAACGACGCGAACGCGCGTTTTTATATGTTTAAACTTTTTCGAATCGACGGATTTTGATTGATCACCAAAATTTTTCTGTTTTTTTGACAAAATTTTTGATTCCCAACGAAACTGTCAGCAAAATTTACGATGGGAATGACAAAAATTTACTTTTCAAAGAGCCTTTTCACAAATTTTTGTGATTTTTCAAAAAAAGTCCAACGTATCCAACAAAATAATTAAAAGTTTCAACCAAAATTTTGAATGTATCGCTCAAATTGCAAAAATACTACGAATTCTTAGGTCGAAGGTCGTTTTTTTGCCCCCGTGGCTGTGGCAACGACGGTACGTGGAGTACGAACCGGGTGAAAAAGAATCGTTATACGAGCTGACGATTTGGCGGAGGAACAAAAATTCTTCTGGAGGAGAAACAGCGACGATAGTTCAACAAGACAGTGAATTTTCTGCGCTTACACTCTGCAGCGCTTTGCTCTCTCGCTCGCAGTTGTTGGCCGTGAAAGCAGCGAGCATCAGACATCGGATTACTCTCTTCTTTTCTATTTCTCTCTTTCTGTGTTAACCCTGTGTACAAGACACGAGAGTCCATACGGTCTGCGACCGAGTTTTCATGCGAAAACACTCGTAACATTTGGTCCTAGAGGAGAGAGAGACTCTTGGCAGAGAATAAAAAAGCAAAAGGTGAACCGAGCGGAAGAAAGACAAGGAGAGAATTCTCGTTTTCGCACAGAGAGAAATTCAACTGTGCGAGAATTTCTTCACGCGGAAGCATTTGAAACGCTTTTGGACCCCTCTCGGACTACAAGCTTTTCGAACGTGTTAGAACGCTTACAGGGCACTTTTAGCCTTCTCTTCCGTCAACCCCTCTCTTTTCCATAGCTCACCGTCGCTTTCCATCTCTCTCTCCTTCCCTATTCCCATTTTTTCTGGCTCTCTCCTCGTTTCTTTTTTTTAAACGCGTATATTTTTCTTCCCTTCACTGACCTCCGCCCCCCTCTTCTTTATCCCGTCCATTCCGAACCCTTGAGCTACCCCCATAGTCATTTTTCCCGCTTGTCTCAACGCCCCCGATTTCCCCACCGCGTTCACCGTAAATTCACGTTCCCAACTTTTTTCTCTATATATTTCTCACCCACTCGATTTTGTCATTAATATTCGGCACATTTGCAAATTTCACATTTGCCATTAATATTATATGCATCATCCGTTATGGGAGGAGAAAATTTACCAAGCTTTTTACGCTAATGAAATGTTTGTATCAAAGGGCATAGAAATTGAGCTGTACGCGACCGCCGCGTTTGTATCTCATCGCTTTGCAAACGATACGGGCGCATGGTGAATTGTTTCAATCCCATCAGTTGCCTGACGCGGAATTAAAATCATTCAGTGCATTGAATATTTTTTTCCCTGATCAGTATCACTGACAAGAAAATTGTATGAAAAATCACAAAAATGTTGTCATTGCAGCAACAAATATTTCAGAAAGACCGTTCGAAAAGTAAATTTTTGTCATTCCAATCGTAAATGCAGCTGAAAGTTGCGTTGGAAATAAAAAATATTGTCAAAGTAACGAAAATTTTGAAATAATCCGCAAAAATGTTCAAGTTTTTGGATGAAATTTAATTTTCAGTGGAGCAAGACGAGCGTGTGAGTGAAAATAAAAAACGAAAAGATATTTTTTCTGCAAGTGTAACGACACGATGTTCAACATCTTTTTGTTTCGTTTCTAAACGAGATCCTTAGCGGTGAAGCGAAGAAAAAGAAACTGAGCTGGAGTAAAGAAAGCGATAAAAAAAAGAAAAAACGAGCCCATGACGGAACAATTCACAGGCAGACGAGAGGCTTTCAACGTGAATTTTCTTTGCACTCGATAACTCCATTTCCTTCTTCTGGCTCGTCGATTTTCGTCGAATAAATTCTCTCTTACTTCTTATTGCTCTCCGTATATATTCCCTTGGGAAAGCGATGTCGGTTAAGCCGAAAGACTTTACATATTTTTCTGCTCCGATCACTCCTCGTCACTCCTTGCACCAATATTTCCCTTAATCCCTCTCATATTGAGGTAATAAAAAAACTTGGACAAAAGTTGATCGCTATTTCGCCCATTCATGTGGCACTCAGTCAATAAAATTATTAACGTCGAATATTAAAATTATTAAATCGAATTTCCAGCACGAAAATTTTCTCTGGAGATTCGCGTGTGCACTGCGTGGCTGAAGAGCCAATTATTCTTCTGAAAATCGACGAGAACACAGTTGCACACACTGAAGGGCCAACATACACGTAATTGCTTGAATTTCCAGCGTTGCAAGTTATTTATCGTCCGAATGTATCGACTCGCGGTACTTAAGCGAGTAGGGATAATTTAGTCGATACCAATTAATAGCTACTCAGACATATTTTCTCCCGGAGCTTTATAATTACTCGTTCGCTTCGTGCTATCGTAATATTTCGCTGAAGCTTGCATTTAAATTCTCAAAATGCGCTCAGAGTATTGTAATTGAACGATAAATATGTAGCCAGTACGCTGATGAGAAAATTTTGTTGAAACTGATCGATATTCCGTTGGATACGATCGGCGAAATGTTTTTTTTTTTTTGAGAAATCACAAAAATTTTGTCATTGCAGCAAGAATTATTCTAAAAAGTCTCTTCGAAAAGTAAATTTTTGTCATTCCAATCGTAAATTTTGCTGATTGTTCCATTAGAAATCAAAAATATTGTCAAAATTATAAAAATATGTTGTAATTATCCAAAAATTATAAATAATTTTATATTTAATTGAATCTAATCCAATTTATATTAAAAATTAAATTTTATAAATTATTTATCAAATTTATTATTTTTAAATTCAATAACATTTAATAAAAATGAATTTTAATGAAATCAAATTCAATTTTATTGAATTTTTATTAAATTTTTATTTTATTTTATTTCTATTTATATATTTATTTATTTAGGGGAACATGGGGCAAAACGGACACATGGGGCAAAACCGACACGGTGTCCGTTTTGCCCCGTGATCGTAAAATCCGGGGCAAAACCGACACGGTTCGGAGCGAATAGTTTTCGAAATCCATTCATTTTTTTGGAGGCTCAAAATTATATTTTCACCCTAAAAAGACCCAATCGGAGAACTTTGAGCCAAAATAAACGTGTGGGGCAAAGTATAATATGAAAATCGGAAATTGCATTTATTTTTTTTTTCTGGGTCCAAATTATCTTTTAGAACTCACAGGGAGCTTGGGTTCGTGAATTCTGGGCCGGAAAAGACATTTTCTTTTCTCCAAATCACAAAATGGGCAGAATTTGGATGGAAAAATGCGAGTTTAGGGGATATGGTTTCTTGAATGGTTGCTGATGGATTTTTGGGTTCGATCGGCCCGAGGAGGCCCTATCGCTTACTTCACATGGCAGAGCTCGCATTCCGTTCGGAAGCAGTCGCTTCCAACGTCTATATCGCGAAAAAATGTAATTTTCGGATTTTTGTGCCTCTCAGACGCTGAGTTCGTTTTGCCCCACAAATTTTTTTTCACGAAATCGGGAATACAGGGGACGGGAATTTGTTTCACTACCTACAGAGAGTTCAAACACCATTTATATGCTGCCGCAGTGAACTCAAAGTTCACTTATTGCATGCCATACAAAATAAATGAAAAAATTGGCGACTTGAACCCATTTTTTCCTCTCGTATATCCAATTAATGGGCCCGAGGAGGTCCTATCGCTTATTTCACATGGCAGAGATCGCATTCCGTTCGAAAGCGGTCGCTTCCAACGTCTATATCGCGAAAAAATATAATTTTCGGATTTTTTGTGCCTCTCAGATGCTGAGTTGGTTTTGCCCCACAAATTTTTTTTCACGAAATCTGGGATACAGGAAACGGGAATTTGTTTCACTACCTACAGATAGTTTAAACACCATTTATATGCTGCCGCAGTGAACTCAAAGTTCTTTTTTTGCATGTCACCAAAAAATGGGTTTAGAAGCAATCTGCGACTTGACTCCATTTTTTCCTCTTGAACATTCAATAAATGGGCCGAAGGGGGTCCTATTTTCTTTCTCGCATAACAGAGCTCGCATTCCATCCGTAAGCAGTCGCTTGCAACGGTTGTATTGCGGAAAATGTTTATTTATAACTTTTTTTCGCTCTCAGAGACTGTGCCCGTTTTGCCCCGAATTTTTTTTTTTTGGAAATTCGAAAAATTAGCAACGGGAATTAGTTTTGGGACTCAAATAAAGTAGGAAGACCGTGCGTTTATCGACAAATATGTCTTAGTTCCTTAAGTGTCTGTTTTGCCCCATGTTCCCCTATATATTTTATTTTTATTTAATTAAATTTAATTAAATTTAATTTTACTAAATTTTTAAATTTATATTAAATATAATGATGATAAAATTATAATTAAAATATTGTGAAAATTGTCGAAAAATATTTAGTTCAGCGTGTCCAACAAAATATCGACATTTTTTGAGCAAATTTAATTTTCGACGTACATTGCTCGGTGCAAACTGTTGACATTTATTCATAAATACGAAACGGTATTAAAATTACCGGCAGTGAATGTCTCTATCAAACAATCAATCGAATAATACCGCTGACATTATTCCATGGTTTTGTACGATGAAAATTACCCAGTCCGTTGTCACGAACAATGACACAGATTATTTCGATTTTTCCAATTGAAAATGATTGTTTTTGATTGTATAAGTTTTCAATCAGAGACTTTTGCAAAAATGTCAACGAAATTCAATCATGTCTGATGTAATTATTTCACTGATTCATAGACACAAATTCACATCTGCATTGATTGCAAAATCACGAGTGAAACTCACAATCAATTACCGTCGAAGAATGCAACAGTCTGCTTTTGTAGCCTCAAGCTAAATCTCGAACAATCCTACTGGAAAATGAATACGTAATGTCATAACTACAGTTTCAATTATATCAGTCACTAGCGATATGTTTACGGTTGCGAATAATTCTCAAAGGCAAAGTCGAGCATATCGAAGGTCAGATGTTAATGATTAATCAGTCTTGATCATGATTTTGAAGGCAACGAAATTCTGTTTTTTAAAAAACTGAATTGAGACGAAAAATTGGCATAATTTCGAAAATTCAATAATTGATCAATAGAAACCAAAAATTTTCGTTGAATCCGACGATATTCGAACCTTTGAACAATTTTATTATTTTGCACGACATTTTTTTTTTGTTTTATTGGATTTGATGGAATCGTAATAACGAAGTTTTTCATAAAAATCTGACGATGGGTCATCGGGAATTTATGTCAAATATTCCATAATCCAGGCCCAGAAATTGATACATATATATGATGTCGATAAAGGTAATCCTTTGATATATATAGATGGAATTTCCATGAACACATGTTCATAAATTGGATTGCACCCTCATGAAATAGGTAGGTGCCTTAAATTTATTAGACAGTTTCCACGTCGTATAGCATCATAGTATTATTTTGATATCCTTTTGATGTACCAACCGAAGAGTGGAATATGAATGGATATAGAGAGTACCCGGTGCTGTTATAATGGAATGCCATGTCTCTCGACCGCTCCGAGCCGATAAGAGCATTCTAACGATACGTGAGCTTGCAAATCCCCACGCGATATTTTCCAGCTCGGGATAATATTCTGATAGCTAAATATATATCTATAAACGAGTATAATGTACACACCAGATTGGTATGGCCGATAGACTATAAACTTTATGGCCGATTAAACACCTCGCACATGTTTATAAACTCTTGGCGCGAGTCTTTCTGCGCTAAAAAAAAACGCCAGTCAAATTATTAACTGCCTTTTCCAACAAAAACATATTTTCACAATTACGTCGATCCATAAAGAAACTATTTAATCAAAAGTTGCTATTCGCGTCGTAAAAACTCTCCAGTCTTTTCATTTTCAAACTTTTATACTAATTAGTATTAGTATTTAGTATTATTAATTAGTATTTTTACTAATTTCTAGGCTGAGGATTAGTTTGGAGAATTGACAGAAATTTTGGCCGAGTATTGTGAAAGCTTAGGAAATTTACGTGGTGATGACAAAACGAGTCCCGGGGCTGGAGGGATGCGATAAAAAAAATATCTCAACGAGTGAGAACCCGAGAGGTAAAGTGTCAAGTGGATGGCCTTTAAGAGCCCGCACCCCGGTCATGTACTATATAGAGTGTGTTATGTAATAAATACACTGGGTATACAGACATACAAGCGCGTTTATGCGAACTCGAACGCCATTCCGATCGAGAATGAGGGCAATAGTGGTAGCAGAGGGTGAGGATCTATGGGGGTGAATATTGGAAGGTGAGCCTCCGATACGAGACCCTGGTCGGTCATTCGGAAGTAACTCGAGATTGTACCTCCTTCGCAGAGAACGACCAAGGAAAAGAAAAAGCTGCTGGACAAAACGAGAGAGAATTGCCTGCTGCTGCTTCTATGGACCATCCAGCATCGCATGCTTCTGAGTTAATAACGCAGAGACTTGAAAAGCTTTGCACCATCTTGAAGTTGGTGCATCGTTGGAATGCACCGAAATTCTGTTTTTATTGTCTCGTGTCGAAAATTTCAATTTCATCCATTTTGCACGTAGTTAAAAAAAAAAAATTGTAATTTTCATTTTTCGTTGACCTTTGATGAATATTTGTATCAGGTCTAAAGTTCAGTTGGGTTTATATTCGTACAGCAACAGTTATGGAACGATAAATTGACTTTTAGTCGGAGCAATCTGGTTCGACTCCAGGGTAAAGTGAATCGCTCAATGTTGAAGTATCGGAACTTTTTGTTACATTTTTCACGGTTCCGTGCGATGGGAAAAAGGCTTTTATCGATGAAAAAGAATTTTAGAGACACTTGGAAATTCGTTGAATCGCGAGAAAAGGTCCGATTGCCCTTGGAAAATCCCATACCCACATCCATCAGTATATATCGAGAAAACCACTAGCAACAGCGTGTACAGTACTTTGCACCACCTTCTTCTCTCACAGTCTATAACTTTTCGCGCTTGAAAAAGTGCTATCCTCAAGGATGGCAGTTGCGAGCGGAGAAAAGTGCGAAACAAACGGTAGAAAGAAAAACAAAAAGGCGCACGAAGAATAGAACGAAGAAAATGGATAAAAATATTTATTATTGCATTTCTATTGATGATGCTGAAGTTTGCAACGTTGGAATGCATCGAAAAACATTTAATTTTATTGAAAATTCCTTCAATTTTCAATGTCATCCAAATTTTTCGAGCTAATTTGCTTTTTCAATGGCAAAAATGGATCATTTTATCATCGTAATTACATTTTGTAATTGAATAATTATTTTTGTCAAAGATAAAAATGAATTTCGTTGCATTCCAACGATGCAAACTTCAGAGTCATTTTTATTGGACGTTTCAACGCGATATCTTTCCAAACGCATAACCAGCAACCGTTTTCGCGTCCGTTTAACCGTTTAATTATTGCGGTCCCCATCGCGTCCACTTTAAATTCTGTTACAAAACGCCGACATTTTGTTGAACACGGTGAACTAAATATTTTCGAAAAATTATCCAAATTTTCGTAAATTTGACAATATTTTTTATTTTTAACGAAACTGTCTGCAAAATTCACGATTGGAATGACAAAAATTGACTTTTTGAAGAGACTTTCTAGAATATTTCTCGCTGCAATGACAAAATTGTTGTGATTCCTGGAAAAAAGTTGAGTCGAACGTATGCAACAAAAGATCGATGATTTTTTTTAACAAAATGTTCTTTTCAGTGTAGCGGCTTTTGTCAATATTCAGAGAAACTGATTATCGTATTCATGATTTTCTCGATTTATTCCGCACATTTGGCCAGTGCATTAAAATTAACTATTCATGGAACTTGGTAATATTTCAGATTGACGTTTCCAGGTATTTCACGAATGCAATGTTTGCCCGAAATGTTTGCTAATTACATATATTTGGATTCCGTTTTTATATTAACTTGATGTTAACAAAATGTTGCTTTCATCATTGGATTTAAAACAACGTCCTGAAAAAAATTCAACATTCATTTGATTCTTGGAAATATATTTCAAAGTTCCATGTGCACGTGAAAAAATTACACAGTTTCGTACAGGGGGCTGGGAAACGAAGAAATATACCGTAAATGAAAGGCAAACATAGCGAATGGATGAAAATCCGAATGGATGAGGTTTTCCCCCATGGAGGGCAAGGAGAATGTGCGAGAAAAAGCGTAAAATACATGTTGCCGGTAAAACTCGAGCAGAAAAATGAAATTAATATTTCTTATAAATTTTTTTATCATCGAGTTGCTTAGAATTTTGCTCATTTGCAGCACTCGCGACTGAGCCAAGTCTGGGTAGTGTCCAGGCATGCAGCTGTGTGTGGCGTTTGGACGGATGGACCGTCATCAGCGTGGATTTTATCGCGACAGCTTCAGCGTTGTGTAACGCGTTGGTGCGAAATTCAACTGCTGGCTGAATGTGGGCCATTCAAGTTTGTTCAAAAAGGCAAACAATATTCTGAAGCAAAAATCGAATCTTTTGTTCGCGCACAGTGTCAAGCGTGGGCTTTCGTGTATGATAAAAAATTACCGAGTGCTCTGGGCAATTTCAACCAAATCGATTAAGCGCAATTTTGCCAAAAAAAAGTCAAACTTTTTTTTTCATTTTTCATTTTTATCCATGAATATTTCAATCCATCGTTCATTCTCGTTTTTTATTCAGGATCTCGTGAATCTGGGGCAATTTCGCTTGGAGTCCAAAATTTAGTCAAAAATTCGGTAAAACGATGGAAAACGGTTTTCGACCCTACGTCACCGTTTTAGGGCTAATTATTACGACTAGGAACGAGCCTGAGGGTCGATTCAAATAAAATCCGGATCGATATTTTGTTGAGATCGAAATTCACACCGCACGACATTTTCGACGAAACCACAGCAGACTCTACCAAAAAAAAGGTGCACGAAACCGTGTAGGAGAAAAAAAAGCGCAATCCAGCTACCGACAGCATGCCGCGGAACGAAATCCGGCGTTGATTTATGCGCAAGCGGAGAAGAAAATTTCTCGCGAAAATTCATCGGAACTGAAAGAGCGGCTCGAATTCCCAACGAATTTTCTATGGTCTTGTCAAGCTGGAATCCCGAATGTTACGAATCCAGCAGATGAAAAATAACATGCTCGCAGATTTGCTCAGCCTGCTTGCGCGAATTTTCCGCTTTCAATACACCGCGTCATACTTTCCAATCGCGAGCTTTACCAGAAAATTTCTTCTCGTCGACCTTTATATTCGGGGAGGAGAAATTTCGGCTGAAATTTACGAAACGACGATGACATTTTGCCCTGGCATACTATAAACTTTTCTCTTCGGAGGATGAGATCGAAGCAGCAATCTTACGAGATTTTTCAATCAGGAAATCGAGACCAGATGATCGTGTTAGAGTTTCCTATCGAACGATATGGGACAATGCGCGCTATGTATATATGTATACAATGGCATGTACATAAAATAAAATGTATGTATATAGATCGCACATACGGTAGTTGACCGAGAAGAAAATGAGGTCTCCGATAAAACTTGACTCGACTAAATCTTCAAATTTGTTTGCCTCGCGTCATATATATATTACGATGATAGAACGTTAAATCCAATTTGCCCAGATTTTATAAAATCCTCCTCAAAATAATCACTGCGAGGGTTGACTTCTATTGGCCACTAACGTCGCAACCATTTAGATTGATGAAAAATCTGTTTTCTTAACCATTCGTCGCTCGATATTTCGCTGAACACGCACTGAAAAGAAAATTTTCTGGAAAATCTTTTCGGAAAGTAAATTTTCGTCATTCCAACCGTAAATTTTGCTGACAATTCCGTTAGAATGAACGAAATTTTTGAAATCATCCCAAAATATTTAGTTCGCTTTTGACAAAATTGAATTTTCAGTGCGGTAAACTAAATATTTTTGGATAATTTCGAAATTTTTCTGATTTTGACAATTATTTTTCATTTCTAACACGATTTTCAGCAGAATTTGTGATTGGAATGACAAAAATTCACTTTTCCAAGAAACTTTCTAGAGCATTTCTTGCTGCAATGACAAAATTTTTGTGATTTTTCAAAAAATCCAACAAAAATCGATATTTTTCAACAAAAATTTCTACTCATTGAACGACTCCAGTTGAAATAACCGAATGTTTCAACAAAGCAGTTGAAAAAAAAAATAAATAAAAATGTTTAGTTGCTCAATCTCGTTAATTGAAAGAGTGACGAAAAAAAAGGTGAAAAGTTTTGATTATAATAGTGAAAATACTGAAAAAAACATAATCCACTGTTATCTGTGTCCACGGATTTTTAGAGTCGTTGTTTTTCCAAGTGATGCATAAATATTTACGTTGCGATATATATACGTGGTGTATTGTACTCTAAATAACACTTCGGCGCACCATCCGTTTTATACCTTCTCATATTTTTTAGCAACTCGAGCCCGGATAGCGACCAACTCGCTCCCTTTTTCCACCCATGCTGGAATCTCTGAATTATTACTTTGTTTTGTTCATCTTCATCGGCTGACTGTTACAGCGTCGAGAAACGTCGAGAGTAAAAAAGAGTGAACGCGAAAAAACGTTTTTCATCTCGTCCTGTCGGCTCTGGACAATCAAGCCCATAATTAACATATTTTACGATGAAAAAAACGGCGTTATAATTAAAATTTGGCATCGTCCACTGCATCCGGGATTGCGGTCAGCGGAATCGGGATTGAGTAATAAAAAGCCCATAATAATGTCTTTAATTTTTTATCCGGAAAAATCTGCTGTTCTTCGGAGCGTTTTTCATCCTCCTGTTGTTCGAATTCTCTGTTGGGAGTATCAAGGAAAAAAAAGCTTGATTCGTTTCAACGCGGAGGACAAAAGTTTTTCTGAAACGTTGGAAGAGCGTAAAAAATATTTCGCATTTCGACGAATGCGTTCGCACGGCCGAGCTATTAGCGAAGAGAAAAAGAAGCGTGTGAATATGTGTGTGCAGCAGAAAAATAAGGCGATATATATAAATATAAGAAATAAGGAAAGAGAGACGCGTAAATTATGTTCAAAGGTACGACTGCACTTTAGCCAACATTTAGTACAGTCGAGAGAACCGATTATGACTGACGCAAAAACTCGCGCGCGGTTGTTTCATCGCATAAAAATGTGCCAGGAACGAAATCGCAGTTTGCGACAGTTTTTTTTTCTGTTTTAACGGGAATTCAATGAGGATTGTTTGGAGGAAGAAAAAAACATGATTTTCTTGAGTTTTTCGGCTTGCAAATAACGGAAATATAAAAACTCTTTGAAGTCCGAGCGAACTGCATTCGGATGAAGAAAACGAAAGATCTGGGCTACGTGCTTGAGGGATATTCAAGTGCACATACACGAGTGATATATATACGTTTATGTGTATGTGGACATAAAAGAGCGGCTACGACGAGAAAAAGGGTGAGGGACGAGGACAACTCAACCTCGTACACGTTCGAGCTCCTTCAACTTGAGAGCCATCGTTCACTCTTTTTTCTCCCCTTCGCCCTTTCTCGCTCGCTCTCTCTCGGTTTTGCTACATTTCTCTTCCTTTTCTGGCCTTTCGAAGGTGAAGAGTCAGGATGCAAATGACACTGAGGATGTAACGCTTGCACCCTCACCTTGCAGCATGAATATTTTTGTCCAGATTCCCATATTTTTGTTCAGATTTGAAGATTCGTTCAATTTTCAATGTCATCCAAATTTTTCGCGTCAATATGCTTTTTGAATGGCAAAAATGGGTCATTCAATCATCGGAATTACATTCTGCATTCGAATAATTATTTTTGTCAAAGATAAAAATGAATTTCGTTGCATTCCAACGATGGGAACTTCAGAGTCATGAAAATTTGCTGCATAGGCGAAAACTGTTAGTTTTTTTTGCCAGGGACGTTTATGGGAAATTTCGAAAGGACCCTAAATAAAGTCGTTTTGTGGTACGCGATAATCGATTTTCGTTCTAGCAGAGAATCGATATTCAACTTGATGTCGCGTCGATGCTTCAATATATTCCAATTGCGACGTGATGTATGCGTTCTAGCTCGATAGAAAATGTATGACGAAAGTAGAAAATTTAAACAAGAACTTGTTTCATCTCCATATCGCTCGGGCGTGCTTCAAAATATATTCCATTTTATGGTCCCTGCTCCGCGTCTTCCTGGCCCTCCCGCGAATCGAGGTGAGAATCTTGCTCTCGCCTTTGCTATATATAAAAATCCACTTGGCGATCTACAGTCCGGATGGGGATAATGAAAAAAAAAGGAAATAAGAATCTCAGCGATAATACAAATTAATAATTTGAATAAAAGACTTTGTCTTATCCGAGTATCTCGCCATAAATTGTATTTCTTCTTTATCATTTTCTTGCCGCGCGGAGACTGTCGAGTGTGGGGTGAGACGTTCACGGGGATTTGAACGGAGCTTTTCCTTAGCCATTCGGGAGTGCGGGAGATTTACCGTGTTTTTATATACTAAATATACATCATATGGGACATTTCTATTCGATTCGATCGTTTCCTCAATTTTTACAAAAATTCAGGGAGATTGACGACGACGACAAAAATGAAATTAAGTTTTTTTTTTAAATAATAAAAAAAGCAGTTCACTTCAAATTTTGATTTTGCACTCAATTAATTTCCGTCGCACTCAAGTTCCTTAGACAAAATTCGACCAACACATTTTACTGAATATTTATTGCAAATACAAATTATTCCAATTCCTGCAACGAGATACGATGATTTTGACGATTTTTTTATGACTCTGAAGCTTGCATCGTTGGAATGCAACGAATTTCATTTTGATCATTGACAAAAATAATTATTCAATTACAAAATGTAATTACGATGATAAAATGATCAATTTTTGCCATTCAAAAAGCATATTGACGCGAAAAATTTGGATGGAATTGAAAATTGAACGATAAATATAATTATCGTTATTTCAATTTAAATATTTTTATTTATTTTATTATTATTAATTATTAATTATTTAATTATTAATTATTAAATATAATTGAATAAAAATAAGTATGATTTAAATAATAACGATAAACGATAAATAAAATTGAATATTTTTCGATGCATTCCAACGTTGCAAACTCCAGCATCATATTTTGTTCACATCATTTTGTTTATTGGACCGAGTCGGAGTTGCCTGTACATGGACCAGAGAAAAAGATTAAGCGGTGGGATAAAAAGTAGAGCGTACCACTGGTGGCTGGCTTCTGGTAATATAGCTGATAGAGATTCGAGAATAAAGTGACAAAAAAACACAGCCAAGAAGACTAGAAAAAGGAGAGAATGTCAAGTGGGCTAGAGGGTTGCATATGCGACGTTGGAAATCGCGTGCATAATCCATAATTGCTGTTCGCTCAAATTTAGCATGCGATGCATCCAAAAAAAAAATGAATTTATTCGTCCATATTGTTTTTCTTGATAAAAATATAAAACGCAAGTGGCGAATGTGGAAAAATAATGCAGCTGTCAAAGTTGAGCAGACGATTTAAAGTTTTTTCATCGTTTTACCGCATTTTTGACTCATTTTTTCACTCCAAGCCAAATTGCCGTAATTTCGCATCAAAAAACGGTAAGAATGGGCCCAAATCGAACTCTTTTCGTTGAATTTTACCGGAGATATGGATTTTTGAAAATTGGGGTCATGAAATGGGTTAAGAAATGGAGTCAAATGATGAGACGGGCTCGTTAAAATCCACAGGGATATGCAACCGGGAATAAACAAAAGAAACACACGATGTGGGAATAGAAACAGGAAAGTGGCGTCTGCCACGTCACTCAAATCTCAATGCCTCTCGGTGTTGAATAATGAAGCTCGTTCAATTTAGAGAAATCAAGCTTGCGATTTGTGAGGCGTGCAAATTCCGAAACTGGACATCGAAGGAGGGTTCGGAGTGGCAAAAAATGGAGTAAATTGTGGCCGGGGATGAAAATACTTGGCAGCAGGCCAAAGAGCGATTCCGGTTAAGAGAAATTGTATCGCGTACGTGTGCGATGATATAAATGTATGAATGAATTCACGAGTGGCAAAGGATGAGAGAATCCAGGGAAAGGGGCAAAAGAGTAAGGAACGCACGTCATTTCGCCACTCTGAAAGAACGTTTACTCAAGTGGGTGCACACGAAATTAAGTGATGAATAGTTAAGGGGCTGCAAAACATTGCATTTGTGATCAGCATTGCCTGGATTAAGAAAAAACAACATTCCAGCATTCCTTACATTTATACACTCGCAAAGTCCATAAAAAAACAGAAAGGGCGCAAGTTCAGTGCAGCAAAAGTCGACGTGGATGGTACACGCGATGCTTTCCAGACACGCGTGTATAAAAGCCAGAGGGAAGAGATAAAAAGTGGCAAAGAAAGTCGTAACATAAATATCCTGTTTTAATGCCATTTCCTTGGGATGGACTGGCTACGAATCAACAAAACTCAATCATCTTTCATTTTTTCTTGCCCGAGAGTATTTTTTTTGTTGAAATCAAGAAAAATCCGACAAAATATCGATCGTTAAAAAAAAAAAAATTCAGCGTGGTCGCATTTTAATCAAAATCCGATAATTCGCACTAGGATTCTTATTATCGCGTTTTACTGACGTTCGATCCGACGAACGAGGAGTGTAACTGAAGCCAAAAGTCATTATTATTCACAGAGCTTTTTATGTCGGTATAAAAGTGCAGCTAATCAGCATGAAGCATCGGCTCTTCCGAATCTCGAATCGATTGAAACTTCTTTCTAAGAATATATCTAGTTATTTCTACGCTGGGGATTCCGATGAAATGTGGAGCTGATCGATCTGCCAATGCAGCACGGAATCCATATTAGCCGGAAGGCTAGTAACGTAGGCGGCAGTTGCGGAATACTCGATCGAGATCGAAGAATAAGATAAAAACGACGGTGTAGAGACTGAATTACATATTTCCCCGTAGAGCTCTATATACCGCGAGCATATACTATTGAGCTGGTTCGGAAAAAGCCGTAGGCTAGGCCTCCAAGTGCGATGTGTCCGTGTGCACTATGCGCAGCCCCGAGAGAGTGACTCACCACCTTCTAAAGTTGTATCAACATCATTCGACTTTACACGGCACTTACACACAAGTCCATGCGGATATTCAGAATCAATTTCCCATCCAGTGGAATACGAGGAACAAAATTTCTCTTGAAACCAATTATTTATGCAGTTTCGTTCGAGATGCGTTCCTGTAAGTCGACAATCTTGCAAAAATCCCAACAATTTTTATTTATTTTTTTTTTTTATTTTGAAAAATTCATATTTCCGATAAAATTCAGCAAAAAACGTTCAACTCGGGCTCACTCTCTTCGTTTTTTAATGCAGAATCACGCGAACCTGATGCAATCTTGCTGCAAGCCAAAAAAACAGTCCAGAATTCGGCAAAACGATTAATAAGACTTTCATTCGCGTTGATCCAACGAGTAATGAGAAAACGCAATGGGAAAAGGGTTCGCGTAATGTAGAAACATTTTAATATACGCGCAATATATGAATTAACGAAAATTGCGCATAAAATCGAGCGGCGTGATTAATTGGGAATGATCTCTGTGCTTAATTCGCGAAAAGTTGATAATGAATAACTATACGTGAGAAGAGTCTCACGTACGGGAGGCGTAGATAAAAATAAGCAAGTGCGCGAGCATGTACAACAACAATTCAAAATTTTCAACTCTACGAATGTGAATAAAGTTGGCTGGGAGTGAGACGAGAGTCCCTCGGGTTTGGTCCTCATAAATAACCACTCTTGTCCCTGTGAAATGGTTAATTTAGCAAAATAGTTTGAGCACGTACGTCGCGGGGAATAGTTAGTTTGTAGCGCGAGAGAGCAGAGTGGATAAGCCTGGTGCACGTGCGAACCTCTCTCTGTACTCGCGTTGGTGTTTTCTCTCTCAGTTATTCCCTTTCGCACTCTTATACGTGTATCCAACAATGTACACGTGACACCATAACGTTTGATACTTGCGCTCTATGCCACACTCCATACAAATATAAATATCAGCGATAATAATCACAAGGGCGTACGAAAATGGTTGTTTCGAGGCTTTGAAATGAGACTTTACTGCCTTTTTGTTTGCGCAAAAGTCCCAGCTACGTATACGTATAGCTGAGCGAACTGTTAACGTGTTGGGGACCTTCCGCATCCTCTATCTCCCGGAGGACTATTTTAAGCCCCCCCGCTTGGTTAAATCGCTCGACTTCGACCGTGCCAGATAAGGCCAAACGCAACTGCTATAGTTATATATTTCAACACACGCATCAAAGCTTTTCGAATTCCACACAATAAAACCATTTCCTTCGATTTTTCACGGGGCAAGAAATTTATTCAATATTTTTCAAGCTCTTTTCGACACTACTCGATTCCCCGTACCGATAATTGACTTTTAGTTCCGTCGATGGAATGTGCAATGACGTTCTCAAACAGATTTTTTGTCCACATTCAAAAATGGCAAAATTTCATTCCTGCGAAAGCAAAACAATGGACGGAATTTCGTTTGCTCTTGGATTTCCTACAATTTGCTGGAAAGAGTTTTAGCGAAATTGAAAAATTCGCTAAAACTTGGCAAATTGATTGATTTATCGATTTTTTTATTTCCATCTCTTTCTCTTTTCGAGCTGCCATGTACGAATTTCGATCTCGTGCCGTTGCGCAGTAAGGGCACGGAAGGTAAAACTCGGTCACAGCCATAGCGTTGCACGTAACCAGGTGCTCTCGAATAATCAACGAATATTGAGGAAACGCGTATTCGCGATTATTGCACTGCATGGATAAGCACATGATTTCTTTCCTTTTTGTTTGTTGGCATAATAGCGATGCGAGAGATACTAAAGGTAATGGAAGGAAGTGGCAACGTTGCCCGCTGCTGCGGCAACCAAAAGGTTCAAGTAGTACAAGCTGAATATAGTCAGACCATTGAAAGAAAAGAGATGCATGAAAACGTACGAACCGGGGAGAGTGGCTCTCAGTTTCCAGGCTGTTATTATGATGGTAAACTTTAAACGCAATTAACGCCAATTTCGAGACTCGCTCCCAATTGAAAATTGTGTCGTGAACATTTGTTTTTCTAATACGCAGGCTCGTTGCATCTTGCAGCACATTAAAACGGCTAAATAGATGCACAAAAATAAATGAAAGGGGCGGAGCCAGGGGGAAAGAGAAATTGAGGAGAAAATGAACAACGCGACTGGTCCATTAGTTGGTCTTGCGTAATACTATTTCAAAACGAGCTTTTTTTGTGCAATTATTATTATAGCACGAGTGAACGAAGCGTACAGTTTAATGGTTTCAAGCGTACATAATGAGAGAAACGCGATCTGAATGAGGTCGAGAGCAGCAACGTGAAACATAAAGACCGACGAAAAATAGAAATGCGAGCCACACACCTGTTAGCTCTCAAGTACATTTCGTCTCTTTCCGTTTCTATTTGTGTTTATTTTTTTTTTTTTTTATTCTTCACTCTCTCGCTCGGCCACTTCGTTATTTATTTGTTGGGGGGGATGTTCTCAATAATCGCTCAAACCAAATGGTCTGTAATTGGTCCGTTGGGAATAAGACGCGGGACGTACCGCGATGCTCTCGCTTTCTTCTCGATTCCGTTCATCAGAATTCAACCGACTCCTCGATATCTACGCTGCTCTCTTCTCTCAATTTCTACATTTTTTTGTCTTCGGTTTTTTATCCTTTTCCTGCGCGCTCGCCGTCTCGCTCCTTGCCAATTGAATTCTTTTCTCTACGAAATTTATATCGACGCTCTATAACGAGGTTTCGACCCCTTAAACGAGCCAACGACGCGAATCATTAATGGATGAGGGAAATGCTATCGTATGACACGCCGCAAAAACGAATTTTTGTCAAAGATAAAAATGAATTTCGTTGCAT
The DNA here is from genome assembly GCA_037043255.1 of Diadegma fenestrale. NCBI lineage: Eukaryota > Metazoa > Arthropoda > Insecta > Hymenoptera > Ichneumonidae > Diadegma > Diadegma fenestrale. The sequence continues at coordinate 16,277,472 of CM073313.1, forward strand.
TCCAACGATGCAAACTTCGGAGTCATAAAAATAATTACTCGAATGCAGAATCCAATTACGATGATAAAATGATCGATTTTTGCCATTCAAAAAGCAAATTAATTCGAAAAATTAAATATTTTTCGATGCATTTCAACGTTGCAAGCTTCAGCATAATTTTTTTATCGGGCGCGATGGCAATTCGGTTATTGCAATCAAATTCAACAGTCCGGAGATGAAACCAAGATTCAGCCTTGAAAATTATGGATTCACGACAGTCGACAATTAAACGCTTGATTTGTGAAGGGTTTAATGATTGTTTGCTCATGCATGTAGCGAGCGAGAGAGAGGGGAAAGGGGCGGTGCTTCGAGGTTGATTAGATCTCGGGTAGAAATTTTGAGGATGAGAAAGAGAGGGATTGGAGAGAGGAGAATAGGTTGGTCGTATATTCGCCGCTTCGCCACTTGTCGGAGCCGAAATCCAAACGGAAACTTGTGTGAAAATGACATTAGCCTTTCGCGCTGGGTTTCAGTCCAAGGGGCAGCTCGAGAATTGACCGTACGAACGAGAGATGAATCTTGAGCATTTCGCCAAGTCTTACGCGTGAATTTCAAGAGCGACTGACAATCAAACGGGCGTGAGTCGTCACTGAAAATGAAATTTTGTCAAGAAAACGTCGATATTTCGTTAAACATGGATAATTTCGAAATTCTCGTAATTTTGACAATATTTTTGGTTTCTAACGAAACTGTCGGCAAAATTTACTGAAACGATTTTATCCAGCCTTGATTTCCACATTTTATTTTATTCGTTGGAGTAAAAATAAAAACCCAACGATGTGATTCGCCCCATTTGCGATGATTGACCGGAGCCCTTAATAAAATTGAACGAACGGACGTAAGTTTATAAATTCGATCTTCAATTTATTGTGCCGGGGGGTCGGGGCGATAGGAAGAAGGAGGAACACGCGGTGCCGTCTGCGGAAGAACGTGGAATTCGCTCCAATTGGCGAGTGTGGCAATGACGCGGTAGCTCTGCCTCTCGAAATCGGATACAATTTGTATTCGGCGCCACGACCGACTCATTAACGCCGACCTGTGCGAGTTCAAGAACAACGGGAGGAGAAGAGACACAGAAACAGTTTTCGACCTTCCCTCATACCCGGCGCAGACGGTATACGTACGAAGACGGGAGCTAAATTTGCAGCATGGCACAATTTCGTATTACGTTAAGTGCGTCTACCACGTCGACTAACGGCAGGACCAGCGAAATCTTTTTTTTTTTGCTGACACTAAATCGATCGATGAGAATCAACAAATATCGCCCCACAAAAATATTTTCACTCCATTCACCAACGTGCAGAATTTCGTTGGACACGTTCGACTAAAGTTTTATTGAAAAATCACAAAAATTTTGTCATGCAGCGAGAAATATTCTAGAAAGTCTCTTCGAAATGTCAATTTTTGTCATTTCAATCGTAAATTTTGCTGACAGTTCCGTCGGAAATGGAAAATACTGTGAAAATCACAAAAATTTTGAAATTTCAAATTGTAAAATTGTGAAAATTACAAAAATTTTGACATTTGAAATTGTAAAATTGTGAAAATTACAAAAATTTTGAAATTTGAAATTGTGAAATTGTGAAAATTACAAAAATTTTGAAATTTGATATTGTGAAATTGTGAAATTTACAAAAATTTCGAAATTTTCCAAAAATATGTTTTCATGTGTGAGCAAAAGTCAATTTTTGACATTCCAATCGTAAATTTTGCTGACAGTTCCGTCGGAAATGAAAAATACTGTGAGAATTACAAAAATTTTGAAATTTGAAATTGTAAAATTGTGAAAATTACAAAAATTTTGTAATTTTCGAAAAACATTTAGTTTATCATGTTTTTCAACAAAATATCGACGTTTTTTGACACAATTTAGATTTCAGTGTGGGCGCAAAAGTCTAATTTTTTAATTACCGACTATTTTAATTTCCTGCAAAATTCCAAGAAGCTTTCCGCAGCCTCGGTGAGAATCCTTTCAATCAGACGATAACGAGAACTTTGATGGAATTGTATTCCTGGATGAAATAACAGGTATGGAATTTCAGGATCTTCTACGAACTTATGTATATCCATAAATACATATATATGTAACTATCGAATTATCCGTGGCGAGTCATGTACCAGTGAGAAACCCGATACATAACATTTTTGCGAAGAACTCGATCTATTCGATATTCCGTTTTCAATTCCGCGAAGCAAAGGAAAAGAAAAAGAGAGAGAGAGAGAAAAAATTGTCATATCTATATAGAAAATCATCTTTCGCGCTGCTGGTTATATCGCGAGATTTAGTACGTCTGTGGGGCAATACGAGGAAAGATTTTCTCTGGCGGCATAGTTTTCTTACTGTTTGAGTCTCTCGACTCTGTAAACGCAATCTGCGGAAATATTCGAACCGAGAATATAAGTACTACCTGTAGAATTAAGAAACTCTTGCGTGAAAATCTAATATTACGGAATTGCATTATGGAGCGTGTTGTAAAGCTGGAACGAGTTTCACGACAAAATCGATATTTCCATAATCTCTATACACATGTATATGGATGTGTGGGCTTTGGTGTTGAGATCGATATTCATTGAATCGAATGCCCTCCCAGCAGTATAAATAGTTCTATACTAATTCAGTGTCTCTCGCAAATACAATGACGACAATGGAATTCTTGGGGCATTCGGCGTAATAACGATGAGAAGTTTGAAAGATATACATTCGCATGTATATATATGTATATGAGAAGACGAAGAAAGCAGAGAGAGAGAGGACGAGCATTGGTATTTCATAGAAGTAATCATCGCGTCCCTCGAGTCTCCCATAGTTTCGATTCATTCGAGCGTGCACACAAGCGTCTCGCGAATTCCTTCGTGCCACTTTCTTCGCAAAAGTCTCCTGACTGCACGAGCAATTAGGAATTCCCTCGAATATGAGCAATCACGATTTTATTGCTTTCTCAAGATATATTTGTCGAGTGACTGAACCGACTACTTGAAATATAAAAGACACGACGTGTGAGCGAAATAAAAAATTCGGATTTCATAAAATTAATTGAAAAATTGACGGAATCCAAAAGTTTTTTCGTTTTATTTTCTTGATGATGGGCAAGTTTCGAAGGAACTGGTGAGTCTAGGGAAAGTTTGCAATCGCTGCATGTTGAATTCTTGGGAATGCCCGAGCAAATGTTCTCCGAGTCAAGATTTAGCGTCTTCGACGTGCACGGTCGGACACGGAGTTAGCCCGACACGCCCGCCAGAACCGGAAGGAAGTTACATCTGTAAGCAAATATAGAGCCCCGAAGAGATAAGGTGCAGTTTGCGCTCGAAGCGCGCGCGGAGGAAGCGGTTTTGGGAATCAAGGCTGATTCTATTAGGAAAACTGACGGAGATCCCTCGAGGTCCCCGCTTGGTAACAGTGTGTCATATGTTAAATCCCGAACAACAGAACATCCGAGCAACAACTTGAACGTTATCTTTGTATAGTTGTATCTGCAGACGTTCATTTATATACACACCGAGGTGCTGAATTATTCTCTCGCAAACCCTTTCCAACGATCATTCGGTACAAAATCGAAGTGTATTCGCCAACTTGAACTTTGCAAGTTCAATACTAAGTTCTCGGGTCGTCTTTGAAATTCTAGGTGATGGAAATTTCGTGTTTTCTTAAACAGAATCCCGAAATCACTCTTAATCATATCTCGCAATATTTAAGGACGTTGCAGAATTTTCTATCGATGGAATTCCTTCAAATTTATGATCCTGAAGTTTGCATCGTTGGAATGCAACGAAATTCATTTTTATCTTTGACAAAAATAATTATTCAAATGCAGAATTTAATTACGATGATAAAATTATCAATTTTTGCCATTCAAAAAGCAAATTAGCTCGAAAAATTTGGATGACATTGAAAATTGATAAAATTCAATATTTTTCGATGCATTCCAACGTTGCAAACTTCAGCATCATTCTGAACCGCCACTTTTATTGAAATTTGATGACTCCGAAGTTTGCATCGTTGGAATGCAACGAAATTCATTTTTATCTTTGACAAAAATAATAATTCAAATGCAGATTGTATTTACGATGATAAAATGATCGATTTTTGCCATTCAAAAAGCATATTAGCTCGAAAAATTTGGATGACATTGAAAATTGAACGAATCTTCAATAAAATTGAATATTTTTTGATGCATTCCAACGTTGCAAACTTCGGCTTCATGGTAGCGGGTTGAACGAAACGAATTTCGGGAGCTGCAAAATCATATGGTGTCAGGATCAATCGCAATCATGAGCTTGATCATGAGAAAGGAAAGTTGGGCATATGGACGGAATTGAAAATGGTAGACGAGGAGCAGGATATCATGATTGCAAAATAACAGGCTAAGTGCGGAATATATCTCAAAAGTTCTAATTACAAAACTTTCGTACCGCAAGAGAGGCAAACTTTTTCGGTCCAGAGAGCGAAAAGTGTGGAGTATGTTGAAGAGAAAGAGAGAGAGAGAGAGAGGGGAGGAGGGTGTATGTCAGTTTGATGCTGAATCGGAGTAAATCCGAGAGGAAATAAAAATATCGTGGCCTCGATTCCATATAAAAACAACGTACATGATTCGCACATCGTCATTTTAGTTTCGTGTACTTGTAAAACCGCAAGAATCAAGTTGTGACTCTCGACGAATGTTTTCGTTTAATGACGAAACAAAAAGTGCTGCGCAGTGTTTTTGTCTCTTTGGTTGCTCGGTATGAAGTAAAACTCGTCGATACGAGAGAGACACGGTCGTTATTAAAATGAGAAATAAAAAAAGGTTCGCGTAGTCGCGAATACGAGCGCAGGTCGCAGATTTGTTTGCTGGAAAGAAGAGAGAAAAGTATGAGAGCCAGACTGGAGAACTGACATTGGTGGTCCTGCTGTTGGTGCCTGTAAAGTTTATTCGCGTTGGAAAAAGCGTGAGCAGAGAGAAAGGAAAAGAGACGAGTCTAAAACTCGTGTGAGCAGCGTTGAGATATACGCCGGTGGACTAACAGACAAGCGAGAGAGAGTAAAACTCGTTACCGCGTATACGGAAACCCCGAATAGCCGATAACCGTTCTCCACAGAAATTGGTTTAGATTGGTTATCGATCGAGGCGTAAAGAGATTGCCACTCGCGCCTCTCTTTTCTTCAAGCCGTGCAACGCTCAAATTTTCTTCTTTTACCATTTTTCGTTAAGAGACAAAGAAATAAAAGATCGAGACCAAGTTTCCGCGAGAAAGAGAGAGAGAGAGTCATTCTCGCTTTCTTTTTCGGCTGTAGAAACGAAAGCTCGAGCAAAATGGTATAGAATGGAGGAAAATGGACAGGTGCGGAGAATTTCTCTCTCTTTTTTTTTTTGGTATAACGGGAGAAGCCTTTCGGGGGTCCTACTTTCGCGAAAGAACGAGCTAGGAAATTGAGTCTAGGAGAGGCCAATAGTCCCAAGACATAAGCCCAAATAGTACAAAAAACTCTCAACAGCGTCGCTATATTCTTCTCTACACGTTTACACACGTATTTATTGCACGTGTGTCTGTCGGGGCTCGTATTTCAAAGACTATCGTACAGAAGGACGCAAGCGGTATTGCTCCGAGTGTAAAATCACGTGGGTCAGGACCTTCTTCCTCTTACCAATCGATATGTGTGTAGTATAATGTCCTTTTTCCTCTATATATCGCCCTCACCTTTTATGCTCCCCTAACCCCTGTAGTGTACTTGAAGAAAAGACAATCCGGTTGTTCCTGAAGATACAGATACGAATAGATCGAAATGAAATATCTGTACTTTCGGAGCAATCGAATACGCACACTTTTCCTTACACACCATTCCTTCCCTTATTCTACATTCGCCCCCGATGCAATCTCCATTCTCTATAAAGGAATTCATACACTCTTCGCGTTTATTCTTCTCGAAGCTTGAAAAAAAAACGTTATTCAACAATTGGATTCGAATGGCTCTCGTTTACCGACGTCCCTACGTAATTACTTTATTCAGGATTGTTTAATAATTTCGCCTTAACATTCTTGATACCAAAATTTCGTTTATGAGCTGCAAAAAAATGTGTTTCAGATTTTTCTCGAAAATTTTACAAAAAAAAATCCAAAATGCACTTTTTTGCAACTTTTAGACGAAACGTGACGTCAGATGGGGAAATTAAGAGAATGGGAATTAATTATCTCGAATTCAAAACGTCAGAAAATTTTTCTTTATGCCGAAAATCTGCCAGTTTTGGTGCCAAGAACGTTTTTGTATAAAATTTTGAAAGAAGCCTAAAAAAAGTGGTTTCTATATGATGCTGAAGTTTGCAACGTTGGAATGCATCGAAAAAAATTGAATTTTATTGAAGATTCGTTCAATTTTCAATGTCATCCAAATTTTTCGAGCTAATTTGCTTTTTGAATGGCAAAAATGGATCATTTTATCATCGTAATTACAATCTGCATTTGCATAATCATTTTTGTCAAAGATAAAAATGAATTTCGTTGCATTCCAACGATGCAAACTTCAGAGTCATGTTTCTATGCGTATTTCGTTGAAAATGTTGATTGTCATTGGGAGAATTTTATTGGGTCGATGAAAGAATGAGCGGATACGTTTTTGAAGGCGGGGTATTTTGGAGAAAGTATAAATTTAGTGGGCGGTTTGTTGGCTAACTCGATAGTGCACACGCCCTGAGGCTACAGTGCATTTGCGAGATATAGAGAAAGCTGGTGTATTCCTCGGGGGTTAACTCGTGCTTGACACTCGAATCACGTATCGCGTAAGGGAAATCCAGACCACAGCGAATGCGCTGTAACTCGTGCCTCATACATGGTCGTTGTAAGTTGGATGCAGCGGATAGTGAAGCGTGGAAAAGCTTCAACAAACGATGGAGCCTACCCCTTTCGCTACCCAGTCGTTTACACTTTTTACGAGCTCAGCATCATTCCCTCAACTTCCGAACTGTCCGAGCTGTGTGTTACTCAAAGTCGAGCGTCTTTTCAGCACTTTCGTCGCACTTATTGGCCCAAGACCTCACTTTTATATCCTTTTTCTGTCGTTAATCCAACTGCGCTTTATCCTGCGACGCGTCCACACGTCAATGCTGACCGAACGTCCGAGTCATTTTTCTTTTCTACACGTGACGATTGAAACAAACACAATTACAAGGATCGTTCCAAAAAAAACGAATTTACTCGCAGCCGAACATTTTCGATGGCAATTTTTTCCATCATGGAACTTATTTGAATTTCTTCATAAATTTATCGAGTTATTAACCGAGTTTTGTATCATTTCACCGAATTTTCGACTGATTTTTGCCCTCCAAGGAAAATTGGCCAGGTTCGAGGGATTCTGCATTAAAAAACGAAAAGAATGAGCCCAAATTGAAGCCTTTTCGTTGAATTTTACCGGAGATATGAAATTTTTCAAAATTGGGCTCAGTTATCGGAATTATAGTGAAAAGAAAAAAAATGAAGCTACCGTTTTAGGGTTAATGGGCTTTATGAGATAATTCACAGAGGCCTCATCAAGCGATGATGATAAAATGGTTGGATCGAATAAACGACGTTGGCTTTGAGGCTGGTGTTTTTCGTGGTGGAAAATCGCTATTATAATCCTCGTTCCTTTCCCTTCGGTATAAGCGTGTGTAAGTCTCTATAGATACGTGCATGTGAGCGAGTGTTGATGCAGTCGAGATGGAAAAGTGTTGGATCGAAGTTGTCGATCCTATACTCAAGTTGGTTCTCTCTAGGCTTTCCGGATGAACTGCCACGACGAATAGATTGAGAGACTCCGCGAAAGAGATGATAAAAGAGTAGACAAAAATTCCAAGTCCAATAACCTGCTGGCTCAATTCCGCGTTTCAGAATCGAATCCTCTTTTCCCACACGCTTCTCGTTTACATCTATACACTTCCCACGGGTACATACACACATAGCTTGGTTGTTTTACACTTTCTTTTTTCAGGCTCCTTTGTAGATAGAAACTTGACTGATATTATATCGTTAACGCTCCTGCGAGTGCCCAAAAGAGAGACGGATCGAGTGAAAATTGTAGGCAACTAGTGAATAATTCACGAAACGAAAAGTTCCATTTCACCGATCCACCCTTTTTTTATTAGATACTTTTGTGACCTTTGTATAAATCGATCAATCCCACTATTTTGCTACTTTACATTTTTTTCATTAAACACACACGATTTTCATTTGTTTGAGGTATCGATTTTAGAATTACCGTTCAGAATTTAATCAAATTTGGTGCAGTAGCAGTTTTCATGATTCTGAAGTTTGCAACGTTGGAATGCATCGAAAAATATTTAATTTTATTGAAGATTCGTTCAATTTTCAATGTTATCCAAATTTTTCGAGCTAATTTGCTTTTCGAATGGCAAAAATGGATCATTTTATCATCGTAATTGTCAAGGATGAAAATGAATTTCGTTGCATTCCAACGATGCAAACTTCAGAGTCATTAGATTACGAAAAGAACAAGATCCGGTTAAATTTTTAAGAGTCTACGCGGAGAACTAGAAAAAATATATTTTTGTTGGTAGTTTCGTACATTTAATATTGAGTTCTATGAATAATCTCAGTTTTCTTTGCATTTTACAATGAATTCTTAGGAGAAATCACAGTTTTCGTTGTGAAATACAATTAAACATATTAAATGAACGTTAAATTCGCGAAATTACCAATTCCAATATCTTTTTTTTTAGTTCTCTGCTTTTTTTTAGCCTCTTGAAATTTAATCAAATTCCGGGCGGTAATTTCAAACGGACAGTATACTACCTTAATGAAAAATTCGTCAGGAAATACCGAAAAAAACGGAGCTCCCATTTTTTTCACCCATTCCGGTAACATGCAGTCATATAAATGAGCCCAATTTTGAAAAATTCATATCTCCGGTAAAATTTAACGAAAAGGGTTCAACTTGGGCTCATTCTTTTCGTTTTTTAATGCAGGATCACGCGAGCCAGACGTATTTTTGCTTGAAGTGGAAAATAATCGGTAAAATGATTAAAGAACTTGAGAACGAAGGGAACGCCTGGGGTCGTTTGACCGGTTTGAAATTGCATCAGAGAAGTTGATAAAAATCAATCTAATTTGATAATATTAACCTCGTTCATAACTCATCGCATCTGTATATTGGAACGAGGGTGGATATTTTACGATATAGTATATGATGAAGAAATAATTCAATTTGCACTACCGACAACTTTCATGGCTTAATGAGTTTGAAAACATTGATAACAAGTTTTACAGCTCTCTTGATTACGGATTATTTCGCACGAGGGATTATTCGAGTATTTTTCTGTGCCGCAGGAGTGTTTGCGAGCGACTTGGTGAAAATTGAAAATATTCGAAATTCCGTTGAGAATTTACACGATCCGTGCCGTACGCTAATCAGCGAGTTAAAAACTTTTGGAAAATTCGGAAAAAACATTCAAATTTATTTGTTTAAGGAAGTTTCAAGATTCACGAGGAACGTGTGGCAAATTTTTTATAAGACTTTGGTAATGTTACGACGATTCTAATAAACGGTCGTTCGTGACTGCGAATACGAGGTCCGGATTTCAATTTTTCTTCAGCTCTCAGGACAGCGCGCGGGTCGGAGTTTCTATTCTGTTTTGTTGTCTGTCTCGCTCTCTTTCTCAATCAGATTATTTTGCGCATTCCGTCGATTCTGCTTAATATCCGGCTCGGAATCGTTGAGCGCGTTCTCATCGAGTATGCGAGAATATCCGGAGCTGATGGTACGCAATGATGAATGAAAAATAGAAAAGTAAGAGACTGAGCGAGAAAAAGGGAGAGAAATAAAATGGAAGAGCGTGCCGGAAAGCTCTGCTGGGAAAGAAAAAAGGGAATGACAGAAAGATGAGCTCGAGGTCGGAAGAGAAAAAGGTTGGCTGTACGCGCTTCTTGGACGATTAAATATCGATGAGAGTATGGAGCAAAAGAAAACAAAGATTGAGAACTGAAAAGCAGAAGAAAAGTTTTTTTGTTTAGTCTTCGATAAATGTGCGCGATGTTTCGATAAACGCGATGACGCGATCAAACCGTCGCGATAGGGCGGGCTTTGCGGAAGATCATGTCGTTGTCCTCAAGGATTACATAAATTACAAAAGCTCCAAGGATGTAGGGAGAAGAAGCGCGAAAAATAAAATAGAGATGGGAAAAACGGAGGCAAAAGTGTAGCCTCGAGTTCTTTGGTCGTCCGGAGGTTCCCTTCGGATCCCTGAAGGACTTGAGCTGTCGGAGGAAAAGAGGTTGGTCGAATCTTTCGTCTTTTTCTCCGTACGTCATGGCGTTCCCTCAATCGATTTAATGAGAAAAATGTTACGGGCCGCGCGGGGATTGGAGTCGTCGTTCCCTTTTCTCCTTCTCTCTTTCTCTCTCGCTCGCTTTTTCTGCGACTATATCGTCGTCTGCTCTTTTTCTCGCCCTTATTCCGTCCTCGATTTCCCCTTTTCTTCGCCTCGTCGAATAGCCAAACGTCTCTCTCGCACTCTCCAGTATTTTATAGCGCCGAGCGCTATATCACTTTGACTCAACCCGCTCCCTCATCCGCTCTTCTTATCCCCTATCTCAAACGATTGATATAGGGGACGCTCCGCTCGCGCACAGTATAGAAACGTCCACCTCTCCGCAGAATCCCTTACCGCGTTCCCCCCGCCGTCGTCGTCACACTTCCCAATCCATTAAAATCCTCCGATATAAACGATCGGGGGCATTTTAAATGCTGTCTTTTGCCCTGCGAGCCCTCGCGTCTGTGTTGGACACACGCACACGAGACCACGGAGTGTGGAGCGGGCGGTAATCTCTTATCGAAAAAGCTTGATTAACGCGCCGTCAAGTCTCCGAGCGCACAACCAAATCGCGAGAGCTCAATTAAACAAAAATATAACCTTTTCAGGCTTTCACGAAAGTCCCATCGCGATAATGGGATTTGATTTTTCCAAATTATCAACTCCCTTTCAACGGAATAAATTGTCGTACGAAATCTTGACGAATGTATGTTTCGCTGCTTCGGAGTCTCTGTTGAAATGACTTTTCCATCATATTCGATCTTTTCTCATCTCACTCGAGTCTGAGAAGCTGCTCCGGCCTACGCTCGCGAATCAAAGTAAAGCAGCAGTACTTTTTCGTTGGATACGTTTTTTTTTCATTTCTTTTTTGTTCTTGATCTTCACGTAGACGGTATTGTTCCGATGGAAGAAAAAAAGAAGAATGCTATTCGTGAAAGTTTTAACATTCCGTGAGCGCGTGGACCGAGGGGTTTGAGGCAAGTCGGCGAAAAAGGGATGGAGAGAGAAAAACTCGCGGCGTGGTATAAAATCGGGAAAAGCTCGGGAATGAATATAATATCGAAATATCGAGAAGGATAGTAAAACATTTCCCCTCTAGCTCTCGAGTGTATAGCGAGGTGCGAGTTTTCTCTGGAATAATATTTAACTCGGAAAATACAGGAGTCGCGGTATTCTCATGTGAGATACCCCCGGAGCAGCCCTTGCGATCGTCTGCGCGCGACTTTATATATATTTTCTATGGTCTCGCATTGTACCAACTCTCTCGACTGCTATATACTTGCGAAATATTATCGTGGCTGCGCGCGAGGATGAGAAAGAAACTTTTTCGTTTACTCCCCCGCTAGAAACATCGCCCTGTCAAATTCGCTCTGCACGAGATCCTGCAAGCACTTGGGATTTCCAAACATCCTTTTTTTCCCTTACAAAAAATCTTTCCATCGTCCTCCACCGCATTGTTGATGGCAATTCAATTAATTTTGCGTTTGGGACTCAAATCTTATCGCCAAACACACACATTTCGAGAATTTTCATCAACTAACGACCTTGAGTGCCCATAAAATTCGTTAATGTTAATTGTTCAATTAACAGCTTCATAATCGTCGTGAAATCTGTGCACGACCGTCATAATAATTCTGTCATTATTACTTTAATGACCTTTTAAGGGTTGAAATAAAAAATGAAAAGAAAATTCGGAAAATTTTGTATTTTTTATGTACAAAGTGTCTAAAAGGTCGTGTAAAAATTTCACGACGATTGGGAAGCTCGTTATACAAAATTTTTCGGATTTTCTGATCATTTGTGATTTGGGACTCAAAATCCCTCAGCGGCGAGGTTAATTTGTGGAAATCATCGCTGAGATTGTGAGTTTTTAAGGCATTAGCTCTTAATCGCTTTACCTGAAAAACCATCATTACTAATAGTGTTTTTTTTTTTTTTCGAGATGGCATTGAGGATCGTACGTAGAGCGAAAACGACAAAAAATCACATCATGACGAAGCGTAACCGATGGATGATTTTTTTTTTTGGCGTGGTAGCTCAAAGACCCACTAACGTCTTTCGTGTGCAACATACCGAGATTTGGAGGAACGTTTTCAGGGTTTTGCTCGGGAAATTCTGTCGGAGCACGAGCGAGCAGGGCTGGATGAAAAAGCTCGTCAGCGAGGAAGCTGCACTAATCACCAAACGAGATCCAAACCAGTATATCCCCGTCAGAAATTTCATTCGCACAGCAATCTAGTTGGAAAGATCGCAGATTGTGAGAATTTTTGTACCTTTTCAACATTTTTTAACCGACCCATCAAGTTCCAGTGCGGGGAAACATTTCATTTCATTTTGGTACACTCAATTCGTGGGTTTGCCATAATGCACTTTATGGGTGTGCGTGTCTTTCAGTTCGTTTGCAACGACGATCCGCACAAGGACCGAAATGAGGCCAATTTTGAAAAATTCATATCTCCGGTGAAATTCAACGAAAAGAGTCCAACTTGGGCTCATTCTTTCCGTTTTTTAATGCAGAACATTCGGTAAAACGAAAAAAAAACGGGAGAACGAAGGGAGAAAAGGATTTAACGTCGCCCGGGGTCGTTTCTGACCCCAAGTTACCGTTTCAGGGTCAATTGAAGAAAATCAGGCTTCAATCAAGAGCGGAAGGACATTCGAACCCGGGTTGGGATATTTCGAGGCTTCCAGAATCCAATTAAATTCATAGTGAAGGGCAACGTGTGGCTCCGTTTTGGATGGCATGAGAACGAAACGGGGAAAAGTTTCAATATCACTAAAAGCATCGTCAATTGCAAGAGCCTGGCTTATTTGAGATACAACTGCTTGTATATCGTGTGGTGAATGCTGAGCCGCGAAGAAAGAGAGGAAAAAAGAGAGAGAAAGAGACAAAAGCTGTTTCTCTCGTCGGGTCTAAATACGTTCTTTAGTAAAGAGTCACGATCCAAAGGACAGTCGAGCGGGAAAGGGTCATTTTCCTCGAGAAAAAGCGACTCTTTTCAAACGCTCAAAGTGCCCGGGCAAGCAAAAGGGTCTGAGATCTCGTGGACGAAGGCAAAGAATCGCCGGAGTTATGACCTTCTAGCAGATGATTTTCGTAGCATTTTGCCATACATATTAGCAAAGGATGCTGCGAGCGAACATTTGAGATTGAGAGGAAGGGAAAATGCAACTCGTTACTTAAAAAAATTGGCAAAATATTCCCTGCACAAGAGACACGATGCTCTTCATCTCTGCAAGCTGCTTCGTTCAGAGCAGAATTAGAGTGAGAAATATTGTGGAAGGCAATTGAAATGGCAACCCCGGGTGCAACTGTATTTTTAATGTTTCGAGTGCCATTTAATCCTCACCAAAGTTTGCTCTCTTTTTAATTTGTTTCTTTTGGTTCTTCTTCAAGAACCAATAATCGGCAGTGTTCATCAGAGCACGATGCCCACTTGGAAGTCGAAACGAAAAGACGGTAGAGCAAAAAGAGGAGAAAAATTTCAATGAATAATCAAAGTTTTCTCTAGTAAACACTGGGCAATTATAAAATGAGTATAAAGGCAGCGTTTGCAGCGATCAGAGTAGTTAAGTAGCTGCTCGGTTGGGTGACCGCTTAGACATGGCCTTGCCAGCCATTTCAATAAGCTAACCAACTGAAACTCACTGAACTTAATCCGCCTGAATAATGGACCAAGCTTTCAACAGTTTCCCTTGGCCCTCGAGGAAATGCGAGCCAGTGAAGGCTGCGAGAAACACTCTGGAGGGTCCCACAGGAACAAAAACATGTCAAGTATAGGGTCGAAGCGTTAGGAAGGGCTGGGAAAAGCCCGCAAGAATATCTGCCAGAACAGAAAAAAGATGTAGGGAAAAAAAAATCATATAAAATCTGCAGCAACTAAAGATTTGACTTGGTTCCTCGTTAAGTTTCGTCGTCACCTATTCATGAAATAACGAGCACACTTGCAAGATTGATAGAGCACGATGCAATTATAATGTCAACTCGAAAAATCAAATCCTCACAAATATGCCTCGCGCCACTTGCATTTATCGAGGGAATTAAATTGCTCAACTAATGGGCAATTAGTTGGTAAGCTCTAAGCACAAATTAGTGACTTGTCGACGTCATCAATAGAGAGTTGCTTTGAAATGCTCGAATCAATGAGCAGCTGTCGATTCGTCAGTTTGGGATTATTGATTGATCGAGTCTTAACAATAATAATTATTAATCAACTCGTTGACTTAATTCCAGCTCATTCGTTGGGAGGAATTAATTAAAAATAATTCAGTCTTTCCTCTCAGAAGAAAATGACACGGAAGGCTATAAATAGGAAATTGTACGCTTGGAGTATCTCTCGAAATGAGCATCTCGAGCTCACTCCACTGAAACGCCCAAGATTTGTACAATGAAATTCAGGTCGTGCCGAGCGAAGAAAAAAATCGTAATTGGGCTCGCAGCTATAGTAGAAAAAAAAAGGTCAACCGCTAAAATGTGCAAGAGGCGAGTGGAATAATATTTCAAGCGAACAAAGCTGCAACAAGAGAATAAAGAGCGGTGTATTTAATTTGTATACAAAAAGTACGATGGTACGTAACGGTGCTACGTGACTCGATGCACTTTTGGAATACTTCTCAGTCGGTTCAAATAACGACTGCAAAACGTGCTAGCTCAATTCACTAAACTTTGATTACAATGTTGCATTCAATGATCGACTGAGCGATGATAAAGCAGCCTGGGTAGTCAACTTTGAAAAATACTTGACAATACTTTGTGAATCGTTGGGAAATTCGACTGCTAATAGTGATTGGATTCATTAGAATTAAGGGGAAGGCAGAAAAAGGTGCAGGAAACGAGTTTTTGTTTTCGAATTATCTTTGAATCGGTAATTAACGATTTTGTAGTAAATTTTTTATCGAGACTGCTTGGAAACATCTTGAAAATGTCTTTGCTTCTGGATGCAGGGGCAATCGAATGGGTGATTGTTGAAGATAAACACCTTTTGTGTGCGAATATGAACAAATGTTAAATCGAATTATTCGCTATTTGTTCAGCTGCCTCGCTCAATTAGGATTCAGTTGAACTTTGATTAAAACAAATGGCTTCTCTCTTGCTTGATTAAAACCAATATTAATCAGTGTTTGTTGATTCAACTAGATTTTCCATCGTAATTGTGATCGAACGGAACGAAGCCACACGTGAGTTTGAAATCAGAATAATTAACAAAACTTGTTGGAGCAAGTTTCGTCCAACTCGCGCGTCATAACGAATGAGTCTTTGTTGGAAGGGTCGTTGAAAACATATGCAAATGCCGAATCAAACTGTCTCCTCCTAGCGTCGTCTTCGTCCTATTCTATTATGCGCGTCATATATGCCAGAGGTCGTTGATTTTATGCAACATATCCGTACCAACCTCGCGCACATATATTTCGGAAGAGAGTCGCCGCCCTTTTCTCATTTCATTATGCCTTTTTCCTCATTTGATTTTCGCCCATTGTCCGGCCTGGAAACGAGCAAAGCCAGCAAAAATTGTGGGACAGTTGCGAAAGCAAAGAGGCAGATTATGATGCTGCACAGCGACAAATAACGACGCGTTGGTTTGTCACAAAAAACTGTTGTCATGCTAAAATCTTTCACAGCATCCCAAGAATTCAAAATGCATCTTTGTCAAAATATGTGAAAAAAAAGTAAATCAACTGGACAAAACTAAAATTAGTAAACTAAATATTTGTTGGACAATTTCAAAATTTTCGTAGCTTTGACAGTGTTTTCGATTTCCAACGGAACTGTCAGCTAAATTTACGATTGGAATGACAAAATTTGTTGTGATATAAAAAAAAAAGTTTAGTCGTCCGTATCCAACAAAATATCGATGTTTTCGAACTAAATTTTCTTTGCATCGTTTGCAGATAGATCGATGAAATGTGAATGATTGAAATTCCGAAGGATTCGCGGTCATTTGCATAATAATTTTTGCGCGAGCGTTCATTTGAGCCTTTTTCTCAGTGTCCATTAACTTTTAAAATCGTCTCGACTAGCGTTCCATCGATCGGTCATTATGCCTCGTTTTCGTCGTCCTTTTCTCTTTGGTGCCGAGCGCGCGCGTCGTGAATGCAACAAAAATTTAGAAGGGAGACGACGAATGGACGGATCCAAGTGGGAAAGACTCCCGAGGCGGGTTGCTACTCATTCCTGCCGTCCGCTCCACCCCGTGGCGAAACTTCACTTCATTCTGAATTTGTAATCCAACTCAAACTTTGATAAGGAATTTACATTCGTGAAAAAGCATTTGGAATTGAATTTACCACGCTGGATGAACCAGCCCAGCCACTGAAGCTCCGCCGACTAGAGAGAAGCGTTGCTTTTGCTCTCGCTCAGCATCATATATTCATGATATGGCTTATTTGTATATCTATAAAGTGTTGCTCGTAGATTTCAGAGTTTTTTCCTCCTGTCGACATGTCTGTACGACAAATTAATCGAACTGTCAAACTCTCTGCAAAATAACGATACGTACTTGACCCCAAAACGCTAACCCCATTTTTTTACCTATTCCCATGATCCATGGGGTGGTAAATGACGAAATTTAAAAAAATTCATATCTCCGCTAAAATTTAACGAAAAGGGTCCAACTTGGGCTCATTCTTTTCGTTTTTCAATGCAGAATCGCGTGAACCTAGAGCAATTTTACTTGGAGTCGAAAAATCAGTAAAAAAATGCGGATAAATATGGATATCCGTTTGAAAAGCAAACAGCGTTTTATAAATGTTTTAGATAGTGGAATTTTTATCTTATCCACTTTGCCGCGATGCTGGTTGGATGTTTTTTCTACTAGAACTGCGACGGTCTAATTGATCCTCTTCCTGAAGTTGAGCATTCAATACAATGCGAGGGAAGAGCCGAAATGTGCTGCACCTGGCTCACATACATTTCAATTTCTACATGTATAGCGAGCACGATATACTCATGCCAATGGGGTATATATTATCGGAGTTCACAGGAGCGAACGCGAGTGGTCTGCACTTTGGCAAGATTCGATTGTGATTCTGCGATCAAAGTTACGCTTCCTGAATACTCTAGACGAGCAAGGCGGAGAGAGAGAGAGAGAGGACAGCGAGGGGATGGGCTTTTCGTACGGAGGAGGGAAATCATGCTGCTGAGGGAGAGAGAGGCGCGCTCACCTGACCGGTGGTAGAATATACGCATTCTGAATTTCAATCGTTTTCCGGCCAAATCTCTTTCTCCCTCTTGATTCAATGTATAGATGTATAGACACGTGCACACATGTATAAGGGTGGAAAAAACGACGGCCGAGCGAGCACGCCATCGTTTCCGTGATTTTCTAAAACAAACTGAGTAACCCAGTAGCTCGAATCTCTCTCCCGTCCTATCTTTTCTGTCCATTCTCAATACTACGACTTGGTTTTTGTAGCAATTTTTCTCTCCATCATCGATGCAGCCAATCGACCACGAGGGCACGAGCGAACAATGCCGACTGGCCATAAAAAGGAAAGAAAAATTCAGACAGCTTGAATTCATTTCGACACGAAACAAAAAGACGCACTGAAAATTAAATTCTGTCACAAAATGTCGATATTTTCAACATGGTAAACTAAATGTTTTTGGCTAATTTCAAAATTCAGTCAGCAAAATTTACTTTACGAAGAGTCTTTTCAGAATATTTCTTGCTGCAATGACAACATTTTTGAGATTTTTCAAAAAAACGTTTCGTTCAATTTTTTTGTTCCATCTTGGTGGCGGGCTCGTTTGATTAGAAAGCAAATATAAAGTAAAATGACGGTAATGTTATCTCGCATAAAGGATCAAGCCATATGGGGATAACTCCTTGGGGTATGGGGCGGCAAGGTAAATGGAACGGGAGCCATAAACGCGCCTGGTATACTCACACGCGAAGCGTGAGAGCTCCTGTCATGTTTTGCATTCGCATCACTGATCGAACAAACATTTACCACCCCTTGCTTTCACCCACAGCTCCACCTATTCCCGTAGTTTACAAATGGCGAGAGTATCAGAAACCAGCGACCGTCCATGCATCATCACGCTGTAGTGCACTTGGCCAACGCACGCACGTACAACATCCCGTCCCAGAAATAACGAGACGTACAGGCGACTTGATAACAAAAGCAGAAGATGTTAAATAACGTTTTTTTTTTTCCCTATTCCGGTAACCCCGGGTCATAAATGAGCCGAATTTCGAAAAATTCATATCTCCATGAAAATTCAACGAAAAGGTTTCATCTAGGGCTCAATCTTTTCGTTTTTTCAATGCAGGATCACGCGAGCCCGCGGCAATTTTGCTTAGAGTCGAGAAATTAGACAAAAATGCGAAAACGATAAAAAAAGGTTTTTGCAGAACTGAAAAAACGCTGATCAGCCAGAGAATTCTTGCAACGCTCACAAATCAGTCGCGAATGACGAATCAACTTTCCTGAGACGGAACGAATAAAAAAAAAACGGCGGAAATATTTACTCGGGAATTGCCGACTGAAAATGGTTGGTTCGTGCTTTTCGGAAGCCAAGAGCAGAGTCTATGGATAAAAAATAAAATTTAACGAAACAGTGCTCGCTAAACCGTGCGAAAGGCCAATTTAAGTTGGGCAATTTATTCTCAACAGTTTAATACAAAGGAAAATTTGTATTCGGAGTGAGATATTCTTATTGCTGGAAAAGTTTTGGGGAAGATAAGCTCCGCTACATTGGCACTGTCTTTGGGCGGTAGCGTGAAAAGTACTCGGTGCCATTTATTCGTGCGAGAGTCACCGAAACGAAAAAGGTAAAGTGCGTAATTCGTAAGCCTTGGGAGGCGATCTATCCATCTCGCTTTCCGTCTTCCTCGCTCTCTCTCTGTGCGCTTTTTCTTTCTCCATTCTTCTGCGATCTCCTTCTCCACATTTTCGCCGAAAGCCAATTACTTTCGATTGGCTGAGCGAAAATTTCTCTCCAATTTGGATCCGCAAGTTTCATAAGGTATGACGAGTGGAACGAGATCGAGGGTCCAAATTACGTGGTGGAGAGTCACGAGGATGTGGCGAGCGGAGAAAGCGGAAATGAGGGAGAGAGAGAGCAAGAGAAAACACATATACGACGAGATCCAACACCCTCGAGTGATAAGGGTTGCTAGCAATCGATACGTCCTACGTCACCATAACGAGAGAGTAAAATAACTAAATATTTCCACATGGAGCCTCTCTGTCCTGGTACTTGATTACTCAACGAAAAGATCTGTGAAATACGTTCATTGAACCTCAAGAGGGTACGGAGCATTTAGCAAGGGTTATTCCCTCGAGTACTTGTTATTGAGCAAGCAACTCCATGAGCAGGTTCATAGTGTGTGCTGAAGAAAATGAACCCAACTGTATTTACCAAGAGGAATGTTGGTTTTTATTTAGTGAATTTGCCTGCAAAGTCTATTTCCAGCGTGACTTTTGTTCGACCAAGGAAAAGTGATTCTGCAAAGAATTGCTGGAAGGGAGTAAGAAATTTCTAAGAAATTGTAAAGTTTATGGAAGTTTTGGTGAAAACTGTGGACTCGAGTGCGCGCAAGAGAAATGCTCATCGATGTAGAGCCATTGGGCGTAAATGGAGGGTTTTGGCAAAGTCAGTTCGTCAAGTATTCACGTTTCTCGGTGTCCACTTGTATTTCGTCCACTCGGGCTTGCCCTATTTCGCTTGCTCTCGTGCAACCTTAACTCGCTCGTGTGCACTTTGTTAGTTCGGTGCTAGTCTCGTTAACAGATGTGAGGCTGAGTGGTGGCGCGACGGTACGAACCCCATGAGAGCTGGACTGCGCGGGGAGCAGGAGACGAAGGAGAGGTGATTTTAGCTTGCAGCACCGAATGCACTTCTCCGTTGTATCTTGGGCCTCGTAAGCGTGTCTATTCGCAGCAACAGCTTTCACCAACTTGCTCGTTCGGTGGTTTATACTATTAGACACATATGTATGTAGCTGTGCATTGCCAAGTTCCATTTACCTCAGCCGTTCTTCTTCTTCGGCCATACGACACTGGCATGAAACTGATAGGGCCTTTCGGGTCAAGTATCAAGAGGTTGCGGTGTTCGGGACTTGCCGACACGACATCGGCTTACGGTCCAATGTATACGCAACTTTTTGGTCGTCCAAACTCTCCACTCATCGACCCTTCTGTGGGAGCTGACTGGCAGTTTGCCTATTACGAAGATCGCGCCCGCACCTGAGATGCCAAGTCGTATTGCGAACCAAAACTTCAGCTTACACACAAAATTTAAAGTTGTCAAAAAAACGTCGATATTTTGTTCCATGTTTGTTGAGAATTTCAAAATTTTCGTTACTTTGACAATATTTTTCATTTCTAACGAATCCATCAGCTAAATTTACCATTGGAATGACAAAAATTTATTAACTTTTCAGAGACTTTCTAGAATATTTATCAAAAAGATAAAAAATGTGAAAAAAATATGACTCCGAAGTTCTCATCGTTGACAAAAATAATTATTCAAATGCAGAATGTAATTCTGCATTAAAAATGCAGAATCTGCAATAAAAATTGAACATTTTTCGATGCATTCCAACGTTGCAAACTTCAGAATCATAAAAAATTGCGTCTTAGCAATTAATATTGCACGAAATTGAATGAATTTCTGAACATTTTGATTTCTGTTTCGATTTTTATCGATTCGCACATCGATAAAATCAAAGCAACAGATATTTACATTCAAAGTCTAACGGAATCATGTGGTTTCCGGTTCAATCGAATATTTCTAAGGCTTTGACAGGATCGAGCAGTATTGTTCGAACGTAGCACGCTCCACTTCATCAGACATATCCGTTTTCAGCTCGGCCAGGCTTCGGTATAACCCGCGAGTGTTTTCGGCTCGGGCTATAGGATTCTACGACATGCTAAGGCTGCGAGAAAATGGAATTTCTGTAGGAGGTAAGTGATTATAATACTTTGAGAATACATCGAGCTCTCTCGCGGGCATCTTAACGAAGAAAAGCTCTCGTTGTACGTTCGCTTTTCTAGCCACTCGGGGCTGCTGTAACGTCCGGAGCAAAGCGCTAGCCTTCGAAAATACGATTCCCATTGCCGTGATCGAGTCAATGCCCCATAGTGATAGTTGAGTGTGTAAAACGCCGAGTGGGAGGCTCGCGGAAATAAGGCAGGCGGTGAGTGTGTTGGTGTGCGAGAGAGAATGAGAAACCACGAGATGAAGGAAGGCGAATGTACATGCTGAGAACAAGTGAAAAGAAAGGAAGATGCAGAGGGAAATAAGGGAGCGAGAGAGGCTGAGATTCTTCCTTAATGAGTATCCGGAGGCTTAGCCGGGCGCGCCTGGAAATTGCATGAATGTCGTTCTTTTCGGGCTTAGCTCTTCCATTTTACTGCTCGAGATACTGCCACCGAGCTCTTCCTTTATTCTTTATATTCTATCTCTTCCTACCTCAAATCTATTTCATATCCTATGACTCTCTGCTTATTTCCTTATCCTTTTGATTATACATGAGTACGTAGCTACAGTGATACGGTGCTTCAGAAGAAGAAAAACCAGAAACATTTCTTTTCCGCTTGCCGTATCTCGTATTCGTTACTCTCGTTAAAATCATTCGCGAATCTTTACTATTCGTTCGAGTCCCTCGTGGCCGAAGGACGAGGAGGGTGCAATGTGTGCAGTATCTCGAGGCAAAATCTCTGTCTAGGATTTTCGTCTCCTGCTAGTTATCGAAGCATGAAAAAAAGGGAGCGATAAACCTGTCACGCGGTTCGATTGCTTCTTTCTACAATTTCAACAACCATCCGAATCCCTTTTTTTTTACATTCTTAGTTCCAACTCGCTGCTTCTGCTAAATTATGAACCTGTTCCGCTCGTTTCAACACAAAAGGGAAATAATCACTCGCGCGAAAGTTATTCAATAGAAAAAAAAGGAAAAATTAAGAAAAAAAATTCAAAAAATCATCAAATTCAATGCCAACCTTCTTATTATGATACTCCATTCATAAATAAAAAAATGAGTAATAAATTTTGGAATTTGCGGAAGTTAGAGCGTCGAGACCCTTTTTTGAAAATTAAAAAATGCCCAAGCATCCATATTTTTTAAGCAATTCGAGCTCGAACCGTTCTCGAGTTATAAACGTTTGTTTACAGTGCCAGAACACACGGGCATCCGGATATTTTTTCTAGACATGATTTTTCGATGTTTTTAGCCATTTTAAGCGCATTCCTCTATGAGGAAGCAAAAACGAGGATATGATATTCATGGAACAAAGTTATTGGAGATTTAGGCCGGACAATCTATCGACTTATTAATCTATAGAGAATTTCGTGGTGGACTCGATCAGAAGGGGAAGAAAAGCAGGAAGAAGGGGATGAAGAAAGTTGAATGTAGGAGAGGGATGTCGAGAGAGAATCTTGAGACGTCGACGTATAGAATGAACGCCTTGCCGCTGCCAGGCGCAAGCTTCAATCGTTTTCTCCCTCTCTCTCGCTCTCTCTCTCTCTCCCTTTAGCCTCGTATATACAGGACTAAAGTTATATATCTATAAACCACCGCCGCTTGGAGCGAGTACGAAAGAAGCGAACCGAAGTTGCTCTCGAAGCAAGCAGCTCTTCTGCCACACCATTCTCTACTCCGTACTACTCATCTTAACCCATCGCTCTTCGCGTGCCTTCTACGAATATACCCAATACACGTCTATCGTTCGGAGTGAGTTCCCCGGGCCCGTTCTCCACCCTCGCATCCTCTCGATGCTTCGACATTCGCACGAGCTTCAGCCACCTGCACCTCCGCACATCTCACATATTGAAACTTTTCCACCCTCGTGTAAAGATCACGAATGGATACGTCATGTGACCGACTCAAAATTTATATTTTTTTACATCGCACGTCACTCTGATCCACTGAATATTCCAAGCTCACAAAAAAGACTAAACAAACCTTGATTTTTCCGTCATATATTGCATCATTGGCAATTAAATTTCATCAAAAAACGTCAATATTTTACTGTAAAAACGATAAACTAAATATTTTTTGATATTTTCAAAATTTTCGTAATTTTGACAATTTTTTTCATTTCTAAAGGAACTTTCAGCGAAATTTACGATTGGAATGCCAAAAATTTACTTTCTCGAACATTTCTTGTTGGAATGACAAAATTTTAGTGATTTTTCAAAAAAAGTTTAGTCGAACGTACCCAACAAAATTTTCTCATCACGATATCATCGTATAATTTCGAATCATCGATTTTTTTTCTCCCTGAGAACGTTGACATGGTGGAAAATAATTGAAAAGTGTTTGAAATAGAATGAAAAAATTGTAAAATAATAATTTTTCTCTTGAAAACATTATGTTGACTTTGATCGATTTTTTAGTACAATGAAAATTGACGTAAAAAAATCCGGCGATAAAGTAATAATGAATATTCAGGAACGGATATTGAATCGGTAAAAAAAAAAAAAATCGATTTCAAGGCGTTACACTGTTGGGAGTTTTTGTTTAGTTTTTTGTTTTTTTATGAACGAGAGGCCACGTCGAGACTGGGAGCGCACCCGTTGCCAGAATTATTTTATCGTTTAACCCTGATATTTATAGGGTCAGAGAAGGTCATAAATTGGAGGAAGTAGGGCGGGGATGTGTGTTTTTTTTTTTTGGTAAAGCGTGGGCGTTGGAATGAGAGGGTGTAGGTGCCAATGCGGTCGCACAACGTTAAACGATTACCGCCACGGGAATATACCAAAAATCCGGAGACCCTTAAGCGCTGGAATAACGTATTGCAAATGAAGGCATTGTTGCGTTCCCTCGGTGAAGGATCGAAATTTTATAGCTGCTTATTTACGGTACGAGGATACGTCACTCTACATCCAACAAAAATGTGCGACTGTTACAGTGATAAGAAAATTTTGATGGAAAAAATCGATATTTCGTTCGACTAAACGTTTTTTTGAAAAAACCACATAAATTTTGTCATTGCAGCAAGAAAAATTCTAAAAAGTCTCTTCGAAAAGTAAATTTTTGTCATTCCAATCGTAAATTTTGCTGAGACTTCCATCGGAAATCAAAATTATTGTCACGGTTACGAAAATTTTGAAATTGTTCAAAAATATTTAGTTGACGTTCTTTGGAAAAATTTCATGGAACAAAAAGCTTTGGAAAAAAATTCTATCGATCGTAGACGAAAATTCATAACAATATTTTGACACCCACTTGGTCCGAGGAAAATGAATGGAAAAGAAAAAATTGCGACCATCAAGAGTTTGGCTCGAGTAATTTCGATAATATTTCACGAAGCAGTGAAAAATGTTATGATAGAAATTTTGTGATTAACCTCGAACTCCGTTCAATCCAGAATCGAGAGTTCGATCACTTTGAAAAAAGAATTTATCTTGCGCCTTTGTGCGCGGAGACTGTCGCTGGAAGGTCCGGTGATCGTTTTTTCAGAGCTTTTTGGGTCGGAGACCCTCGGGGTTGCGGGATTGAACAGCCCGTCATTATAAGGATAATGGATCACTGCTCATCAATAAAAAAACCTTCTCTTCCGATAAATAATTCCATTTTATACCGAAACTTGGAATAATGTGAGAAAAGATTGAGCCGTTGGACTATTTTTTGTCTTATTGTGAAGCACGCGATAGTTTTGCTTTCCCTCAAAAATCCTCAACGCGATGAATAATATAAAAATTTGTAAAAGAAACAAAAAATCTCCATGCATATAAAATTCGACTACAAAATTGTGTTTGTGCCCTTTTCACGCAAAAACCACTGAACCAATCGTGACGAATATTTTATGGCAATAAAGCTCATGAATCAGAATAAGTTTTAGGCTGCAATGCATTCCGATAACTTTTTTTCTCAACCCGAACCAAAAATTCAATTTTTCGTCATATTTTCCACTTTCAAAGTTCACGAGCAACTAAAAAATGATCAAAAATCGCTAATTACCAATTCAAAAATCATTAGAAAACGAAAACTTTACTTTTCATATTGCGATGAGAATCGATGATTTGGAGCAGGTGAAAATAGTTTGGTCATTAATTGAAAATTTCAGATACTTATAATTTTGCAGCCTTCCATAACAGGCAGTTGTTTCACACAGTAAAGTAATAATAAATTATTGCTTGATTCAAAGGTATAGTCGATCTTTGGCTGGAATAGAGGGTTGTATATAAATATATATATTAAGCAAAGAACACGAGATGGTAGCGTGAGAGTCTGTGGTTTGGAAAGAGGGGCAGACGAGAGTGAGTAAAGTTCTCGTTTGAATAGGCAGGCGAGAAGGAGGGTAGGGAGTAAAAAGGGAGAATGAGGGTAGTTGGGAGGGGGTGTAAGACCGATAGCTGGTAATAATAAATAGCGCCGCAGGATAATAGGTGCGGAGGAAATAATTTCTAAACTCATGGCAAGGGGAGGAGGAGGCTGAAAAAGAGAAAGAGAGAGAGAGGGAGAAGATGAAAGAAAGGGAAGAGAGTCTGGTCGCGATATCACGTGACTAAAGTGGCTCCTTCTGGAATCTCCAGGAAGAAGACGATGCTACGAGGCCAAGTTCGTCCTATATAATAAATGTTATATATATACAGAGCCTGGGGGGGTGGATTCTCTCGCGAGGAGGGAAAATGCGAAAAGGGGGTAGTAGTATGTGGTGGTGGTGGTGGTTTAAAGGGTACGGGTTTGAGGGGGGAGGGGGTTGGTAGGACATAAATTCAGCCATTTTTCGTAAAGTTTTGGCCCCCGGGACACAGTAATGGCGTGCAGCGAGGCGAGCATAGACCCCGTTTATATTGGAATATGAGTATAGTACGTATATGGAAAGAGGGTTATGTGGACTGGTGGGCTCGTCTCCCTTGCGCCATCTTTCTCTCCCGTTTTACCAAATGGATTCTCTTTTGCAAATGGCGATCGAACAGAGTCCAACATGGCTAGGCCTCCGCGTATCCATGTATATATATGCATGTATAAAAAGATAAAATACGTATAGGGGTCTCTAATACTCTATCTCTCTGTCTGTGTCGATATTACATAAATCCCCGACGGCATTTCAGTCCCGCCTCTCTTTAATCCCCTCTCGTTCCGAAGCAGGTAGCTCTTTGGGCGCGCATCAAGCTCCTTCGTAATCTCTACATCTTGTAAGAAAATCGTACGTGGCAAGCGAAGCGTATCTTATCCTTGGAAAACCACACCGAACATGAGCACAGATTCCTACAGAGCCCACCGCGCCTTCGCCATCTTCCTTCTTTGCACCGCAACGTCAAATTGTGCGCACCTTCCCTTTCGCCATCTTTCTGCTCATCTCTCTTCTGCGTGCTATACAAAAACTTGAAGTATGCGTGTTAGCATCAATTTCGCTTTACAGCTTGTACCGCTAATCTAATGAGAATCTTGAGCAACCCTTCGCTGGATATGAAGCATCAATATCCCACTTTGATGGATCCCAACCCATCGTCAAGTTGAATCACACTCTGGAACTAGGCATTTCCCATGCATCGATGTCATTCATGTGGATTTTCAATTCGACGCACAAACGCATCAGCGAAATCTCATGGTTTTGTGGGAATTTCACCATTTCCATTTTATTCGAACCAGGTGGTTTTTCTTCTTCTTTTTTCTGAGCTTCCGAGACAAGGAATCGTGCAGAGCTCGCGTCGTTGAAACTTGAAGCAAGCATCGAAAGGGAACACCAGGTGTGGAGCAAGAATGTGGAGAGAGAAAAAAGGATGACAGTGACGAGTTTGTAAGATTTGTCCACTTACTCTTGGGGATAAAGCAACTTGAGTGTAACTCTTGGTGAACATTTCTAGTCGCTGCTCAATTGAATACCCAGTTTCACCTCGCAGCCACACTTTTGTTTGACCTTTTTTAGCCTTCGTCTCTCCATTCTTTTTCTCTATTTCTATATAGCCATCAGTCGAATCGTAAGAGTCGTCGATAGGAGTCTGGTGTAGGTGTGGGCACTTGTATTAGGTATCCCTGTCGTGCACCGGTTCTAATCCAATCGTTTACCGAGGTCCACGTCGCCGGACCATTGCACACTTACATTCATTTTCTTTTTGTCTGGCTCGAATCTCCGTGCGGCTTCTGGGCAAAGTGTTGACCCAGCTTGCTACGTGTACACCATCTTCCCTTAGCAAATTGGCGACTGATCGAGTTGCAACATTCCACATTCACCCTCCTCTTTGTACTCGCGCGTGCACATCGTGAAACGAATGCTTGAACCAGATCGTGCGAGATAAGGCAATTGTTTTCAGTGCAAACGCATTATGATTCGAGCAATTTCACACTGAAAAGAAAATTTTTTTTTTTCGAAAAAATTCATGTTTTTTGACAAAATTTAATTTTCAGTGTCAGTGACAAACCCGCGATTCGTGATTTCCACATTAAAATTATTCCAGACCGTAGACTCGTCGCGGAACAGGGAAAAAAATGAAACTTGTGACATGGAGATTGTTCGAGAGACTTTCTTGGCTCTTTTGCTAATTTCTTTCTAATTACTTAGCGTCACGGAATGCCCTCGAGTCCCTTAATGCGGACGAACTCATAATTACAAGCGCGGCTCGCTTGGGCCATGATTGGCTAGAAGAAAAGTATCCGGTAAAAGATGTAACTGGTTGAAATTGGAAAAGCGGAATAAATAGTTAAATTCTCGAGAGTTTTATAGTGACGTTAATTGTGGGGGGGAAAGTGTTGCAATTGTCCACGGTTTTGAGCAAACGCTTCTGATTCCACACAGATAGACAAAGTGGTTCTTAATCCGTATATTAATTGGCAGAGCACGGAAACCAGCTCTCTCTCAACTATATCTGCTAAGTACGAATATATAGATATATATTTATCTTTTGGTTCTGTGAAGCTCCGCGCCCTCGTATTAGGGAGACTGCGATATTCCGTGACACTAAAGTTTCAAACATTATACACGCGCAGACACATACATGGAAATATTCGATGGGAAGTGAGTTCTCTCGAGTTTGTAGTGTGAGAGGAAACGCGAGGTAACAATGCTACTTCACCAGACATTCCGGTTATTACTCATTCGGTAATCCCGGCACGTCGGTTGCGATACACTCCCGCGACGTACAGAGAATGGTCATACCGCCTGCTTCATTCACTTCTGTATAGTATTCTCGTCGTTGCCCACTATACGCATCGAACCCTTCAACCCTCTCTCTCCTCGTTATATCCCCAGCTATGCAACAAACTACGTATGTTTTCGGTGTAAACATACACACGACCACTTCCGGACCAAATTTTAACAAATTTTAATCCGAGGCATAAAATGTCTCTAGAATATAGCAAAATGAACAACTAACTTTGCAATATCTTTTATATTACACTGCATGTCACACGAGACACAGTCGGGAAACAGTTTAATCGCAGCTTTCGAATCTACATTGGGAAAAAAGGGTCTAAAAAAATCATTCTCGATATTCGAGCATTCCTGGCAATCGTTTATTAAAATTTAGTTGATTATGATGAGAAATCCAGTCAAAC
This sequence comes from Diadegma fenestrale, assembly GCA_037043255.1. Classification (NCBI taxonomy): domain Eukaryota; kingdom Metazoa; phylum Arthropoda; class Insecta; order Hymenoptera; family Ichneumonidae; genus Diadegma; species Diadegma fenestrale. The sequence continues at coordinate 16,306,240 of CM073313.1, forward strand.
TTTCAAGAGGCCACAGAGAAGCAGAAAAAATGTATTCGCACTAGGAATTTCATGAATTTAACACTGATTTCATACATTTCATTGTATTGTACAATGAAAAGTGAAATTCATCATTAAACTCCATGTTAAATGTATGAAACTACCAATACGAATATCGTTTTTCTGTTCTCTGGAGCCTCTTGAATATTTGACTGGATCTTTTTCTGGAATACCAAATTTTATTAAATTCTGCCTTGAATTATTATTGAGTAGCTGAATGATTAAAAATATTGAAAGGATATGATGGAATGAAAGGAAAGATAATCGCCACGATCTTCGGAGAGAATTAGTTCCGTTAGGGATTAAAAATTTCCATGTTTTTAGTTAAACTCTGAGGAAGAATTCTGCAAAGCTCGATATAAGTTTCTTCCGATTTCCACCGGTTACGGAAGTTCTATGTTTTTGAGTAATAATGAAGAAATATTTGCTGGTTGTCTATTAGAAAAAATGGAATATTGATTCAGTTATTTTTTCCTGTATTTATTGCAACTTCCGATTGGTTGTTAATTTATTTTATTTCTCATTTTGGGAATATTTTTACGAGAGCAGCAAAAAAAATGGAGAGGATTTCAATTCAAACTCATTCCTCGACAAAAGAGAAAAATTTATTCGCTTTTTTCTTTGATTTATCATTCGGACGTATTTTGAACGAGAGTTTCATTGTGACTGATATTGCCAGCATCAAATACTCGACACACGAGCACGGACGTATATATTTGGGTGCATACGTTTGCAGCTGTGTGCGGAACAATGTGTGCATCGGCAGATTCTCGCATCAGGGGTGAATTGGTCATCGAATATTTTGACAAGAGAACTGAGTATGTCGACAACGCAAACATATTGTATGGAGCGTTGAAGCTAGTAAATATAGAGGGCTCGGGTACACGATGTTTGTGCGAAAATCTACGGCACGCCGGTGCATCCGTGTGAGATAAATTCGACAAGTACTTTGCGCGTATTTGTTTGTGTATCGGAATCGAGCTTTTCAGTAAATTCGAAGGTTGAATCAAATGAAATCGGAGTTTACGACGAAATTAATTATGCGAGTAAAATAAAGTGGAAACTTTTATTTCGATGATAAAATAATGAAGCGAACGGTTTATCAGAGTCCACGATATATCGAGATGCCAGGGTCAAGAGGCGGGAATGCACTGAGTCAAAAAAAAAAAACTCATTGCAGCTGGGAAGAAGAAAAATAGCTGAGAGTGAAGGAAAAGCAAGAAATAAAAAAGACGGAAGCGCGAATAAAAGTAGCGTAACAGAATATACGTAACGTCAAGCCCATTGCGCCAGGGAAATCTCGTTTTCATTCGTTCTCTAAGGGCGCTGTCACCGCAGCGCGCAACACCAGAAGCAAAGAAATGGAGAGACATAAAAAAATCTCTTTCGCCTCTGGATTCTTGTACAGCGGCATCTCCAGGCGCATTGAAAGCAGAGTTTCCATTGAAAAATTGCTTCCTCCAAGATTTTCATTCACCGGATGATAAAATAATGACGTTTGTCCAAATTTTTATTCCAATTTGGGTCCAGTTTCATCCAGTTCGTCCTTATCCTCGGGAGCGGAAAAATATTCATGAAAAAGGGAGATTGACAAAAACAAACATTTTGTTTTTCATTGTCGATTTGCTTTGGAGTGTCTTGTGCACACAACGGCGGACAATATCGTCGCAGGTACACCTCGTTTGTCAAATGTGTGTATTTTGTCTCCTTTTATATTACGCGTGCACTCGAGGGACCTTAATTCTATATTTCCTGAAGCCCTTGGCCGTGCACTAACGCTCTGCTACTACAATGTGAATCTGTACGCGCGTATACATATTATGAAACGATATTCCGGGATATACAACAATATAAGCCCATACGGGTTCTGAGCCAACAGCTCGACTCGCTCGACTGTTTGTATTTTGTGAACGCGAGAGGTGGTAGAAAATGATTGTTACACAGTCTTGTGGATCTTTCAATACGACAATGTGCCAACTTTGCCTCAAAAGACATTTCTCTCGTGCCTGTTCAATTTTCTTTTTTTTTTTTCCATCATCTCCACCAATATTTGGACTGGACTAGCGTTTCGCATTTGCAGAGTTAAAAACTCACGCAAGCTTTCGTGAGGAACTGCGACACGTAATAATTGGAGAACATCTTTATTTAGGATTCTTTGAAAATTTAACTTTTCCCATCTAAACGCGTGTAAATTCCAATCGCGTTTCGTCTGAGAGTTGTAAAAAAAATGTGTTGAGGATTTTTGTAATAAAATTAAAGGAAAAAAAATCCTGAATGCATTTTTTTCTGCAATTAGATGGGGAAAATAGAAAATTGCAAATTAAATATCGCAAATTCGAAACGTCAGAACAATTTTCTTTATAGGAGAGAGCTGTTGGATTTGGCGCCAAGAACGTCCGGACAAAATTTTGAAAGAATCCCAAATAAAGTCGTTTTGTGTACCTTTAAAAAAAAAACTGACGCGCTCGAGCTTTGATGCACTCTCACATCGTCGAAATGACGTTTCTCTATAATCTTTACAGTTCTTACAAAAGCGGCTCTGCACTGAGATTTTCATTGTACGAGTTTTTTCCTTTCAGAGAAATTTCCGCACCGTGAAGCTCCGTTTTCTCTTACAATCTTATTGCAGAATTTTATTATATTCCGAAATTCATTAATCAGTCGTCGATATTCGCCTTTGATAAGGGGCGGAGAGTTCTCATTCTTATGAAAACGTGGCGCTCGATTGTCGTTGAAATCATTTGAAAAATACGATTCCAGCAGTTCAGAGTCTTGGTGGAGACAAAAACTCGCTTGCTCGGAAGGCGATTCGTCCTTGCTTCCTGAGCCTTTGTCCTGAGCTTGGAAGAATGCGCGTAGTTTGACATTTTTCGTGAGATATTTTCTCGCTTGCAAGTCTTGGTTTCTTTGGAGCCCGAGATTGGTGATTGGTGAGCCGGTAGATTATGACAGACTGTTTCATTTTTCCCCCAAGGGATTTTTGTCGTTAAATTTTAACGTCGAAGCTTCGGCGGAATACGCAGAAAGTGGATTTATATGTATTTACGATAATCCCTTGCCAACGCGAGACAGAGACAATCCAATCGATTTTTCCTGTGGCCTTTTTTTTTCAATGGACCGCGAGAGAGACTGAGAGACTTGCCGCTCTTTGGCGATAACTGTTCAGCACGATTCACTGCGCGTTTTTATTTATCCTGAAGGGCCGGTGGAAAAAAAGAGAATAGAGGAAGAAAAAAAAAGCAAGAAACGTCACAACCCTAAGGCGAGAAAATTTCTCTTTGAGAAACGCGAATTTTCACGTTGCACTTTTATTTATAGTCATTATGCTTTGGAGCTTTAAATGCAACAAAGTGGACAACATTTCGTACCGATAAAAAAATTCGTTCCGAGAAAATCCTTCGTCCTGTTATTTTTATTTATTTTTTAAATGTCCCGAGATCATGAAACGTTTTGCTTCACATTAAAATCATTATCGCACGGTCTTCTCCTTGTTCTCCCTCGTCAGATACGACGCAAACGAGAGGAGCCAGTGAAATGGTCTAAATGCACAGCGCTCCGTCGTCCAGGGTTGCCATAAAATCAGAATATTGGATTTCTGAGAAAATATTTTTATCATGGAACGTCTCTGAAGTTTATGAAATTGGGTTGAACCCGAAAGCGTGAAAAGGAGAGAACGAGATAAAGAGCAGCGAGAAAAAATATTGCCCACCGTAAAATCGATATATTTTAGGAACGTCGATGGCGACAGACCAATCTGAATGTTTGTTTTCAGTTTTTCTTACTTACAAAATGACTCTGAAGTTTGCAACATCTAAATACAACGAAAAATATCGTTTTTATTGATTATTCATTGAATTTTGAAAATATAGCACGACACGATCGTTTATTGGTCCGGACCAAATATTGGATAATATAATTACGAGCCTCCCCGAAGCAAAAACAGAATTTCGATGCGTTGCAACGATGCAAACTTCAACATCATCTTAGAAAATGGGTTGCGAGTAGTTTTTATACAATAAGCAAAATTTCGAATAAATTTAACGATCAATTCTTTTGAAAAAGTAAATAAAACTTGTTCGATGTTACATAAAAATGACTCTAAAGTTTGCATCTTTGGAATGCAACGAAATTCATTTTTATCCTTGACAAAAATAATTTTTCAAATTCAGAATGTAATTACGATGATAAAATGCCATTCGGAAAGCATATTGGGTCGAAAAATTTGGATGACATTGAAAATTGAACGAATCTTCATTGAAATTAAATATTTTTCGATGCATTCCAACGTTGCAAACTTGAGCATCATCCATAAAAGCGTATGCAAAGTTTTAAGAGGCTTCACCATTTAGAAATTGAAATATTGAATGTCGAAAATTGAAACTTTTAACAGGAGCTCTTATGAGAAACGACTGAAAATAGTGATTTTTATAAATAATTATCTCGACTTGTACATGGTGAAGCCTCTTAAAACTGCGCGAGCTATTAGCAATCACTATTCTCTTTGTGTGTTGGAAATTCAAACGAATTCTATCGATAGAAAATGTTGGATACAAAAGCCGCCAGACTGCAGGACAAAGTATATAATCCCAGAGCGAGTGTGCCATCGCGTTCATAATGGTTTCCATGAAAATACACATTTCTACATTCATGTCTGTATATATTGTTGCAAAAACGTAACGAGGCACAAGGCACGTTCGCCGTGTACATAGAGGAGAGTAGAAATGTTTGTGCCCATAGCTTTGAGCGCACGTTTCAACCCTTGCGAGCTGGAACCCTCCAAAAACGTAAATTCGTAAAACGTACGAGCAAACTAAAACTCTGCTCGACAATGATTATTTTTTTTTTTTTCAACTTTGAACCTGAGTCCAAATTTGCTGCAAGAAACGCACTTTTCCTTTTAAACCGTAAACAGAAATAAGTTTTTCGAAAGAATCTCTTTGAATGTGTGAACTTGAAAAAAAGATTCTGCCGGAAAAACAGACAAGGGGGAGGCTTGACGCAGCGTCCGAGCGGATAATTGATTACAAAGCAAAAAAACAGAGAATTTAATTAAAAACGATAATCGAAGAAACATTCGTTTGTGCATGAGGCAGCAGCCCGTAATTTCGGTCGAGTCAGACCGCGTAATGAATTTTCTTTTCGCACTAGGGTGTGAAGTCGAGTATAGAAGAGAAAAAAGGTGAGGAGTGGGGGAGAGATAAGAGGACGTGTGCATATTTGCAAAGTCCCGCTGTGCACAAATACAATTTAAATTAGACAGACTGAAGGTTGTGCTGGTGCAGTGTCCACTGGAGCGTAAGTCTTAAGCCTGCGGTAAATGTCATGAGCAGACAGTTGCCCCACAGCCCATGCGAAGCACTTGCCCATTTTACATTCGTCCATCTCTTTTACCCGATGAAAACGACGTTGGCCTCTGTCCGCGAGCTTCTCCTTTGCCAAAAACGCTCCAGCCTCCCCCTTTGCACTCCTCCTCGTCTTCGTTATTGCCCCCACCCCAGCCTTTTTCTATTAAGTGTTCCCTTCGTCACATAGACCGAGTGTACACTGTACATTTTTTCTCATACTCCGTCCCTCCGCAAATATATGCTCAGCAAGGGAGACAGACGCATTGTGGCTCGGATGGCTCGGATACACGTGGTCGAAGGGTCACAAAGGGAGGAGGAACGCTAAGCGTTTCTGTCTCGCGCTCGCAGCTTGCATAATAGAGAGCGATGATTCATCGCCCAAACGAGCTAGACTCTTGTCGGGCGCGAGTGTCATTACAAGACAAAATGTCATATTAAAAATAACAGAGACAAAAAAAATTCTCTTTTTTTTCCCCAGGAACAATTAGTTCGTTAATTCTCACCGCAATTTTCAACAGCGAACGAGAGTCTGGCAAGGCTCGTGGGAAATTTATAAATTATCGTCGTCAACGCAAATACAAATTCTCTCGTCAAATTTTCTATGATGAGCTTATTGCCAAAGATTCGAAATTTGGTCGTTGGCGTGTATTTTCACGTATTCGATGAAATTTTCACTAGAATAATCGACGTTGCGCCACACACGCTCAAGTTTATCGACGCCTGTTAATAATGAATAATAAAGCGAATTATGCACGACGAGAAAGGACGATGGCAAAACATTTTTGATCAATCTGGCTGAACGATCAGGGTTTTAAATAAAGCTCGAAATTTCAGCGATTCCCAATATGGATTAATCGATCCCGCATGTTCACATCGAACTAAAATAACTAATGGAAAATGTTTTTTTTTACAGTTTCTAGAAAAAGCAAAGGGTTACGGTCGCGTCAGCGGTTGTTAATCATAATGAAGCGTTAAAATAGTCTCTCGATTGTCTGGTTCGAAAGCTCGCGCACACTGAATAAAAAATTTGGTTGGATTAAACTTTCTTTGAAAAATAACAATTCGAAAAGTAAATTTTTGTTATTCCAATCGTAAATTTTGCCAACAGTTTCGTTTAGGAATCAAAAACATTGTCAAAATTACGTGAAAATTGACCAAATACATTTAGTTGACCGTTTTCAACGAAATATCGACGATTTTTGACGAAATTTAATTTTCAGCTCGCAGACTCTCGGTTTTTTCTCGTTTATATATTTATAGCAGACAGATAGTTTGGAATCCCTCTCACGGTGGCTTTTCTCTCAGTTCATTTGACTGTGTGCTTTACGTCGGGGGCATACATTTGCAAGGCTCATCTGGGAGGCATAAAACTCTTGGATCCCTGGTGAGCTAAGAGAGAAAGAGAATGAAAATAGTAAACAGCGAGGTCACTTGTTCAAATTAACAGGCAATTTCATTCGATTCACGTAGAAATTCTACACCAGCATAAATATCGATCAGTTTAATTGGTAGTAAAATAAAAAAATAAAAATAAAACTGAATAAATTTCTTCTTTCGCGATAAATAGCGTGTGTGTTTTTAAGCGAAATGCATTTCATGGAGACTGCAATTGAAACAAGCGACCAATCAAGCGAAAGAAAACAGTTTCAGTTTTTCTATTGACGAGAAATGAGAATAAAGGCACGATTATGGAGAAAAGGAAAAAAAAAGTGATTTTCACCAAGTTGGTACATAATTTTATGTATTTTTGGGGCCACGACCAATGGCCGACACTTAATATACGTATCCGGTTCATCAGAGACTCCAACATCCTCCTCTCTCGCTCTCTCTCGTTGGCTGTATCCGTGTATGGGTTACATTCGGTATAGAGAGTCGTATAGGGCGTATAATTGGGTTATCCGGTGATTCATTCACATCGAATTCGTAGAGAGTTGGCGAACGGTAAATTAGCAAACCGATTCCGTGCTGCGTTCACGGGAGAGAGCGAGCGAGAGAGAGTTTTGCGAGTATAAATCTATTCATTCGTCGCCCCGGGAACGAGCTCGCCTTCCTCTTTCCCCTTGTCTATATATTCTTTATTCGCAAGTGTTGATTCGTTCGTGTATACGCGTACATGTTCGCGTGGCGTTTGTATTCGGGCGCATTTTGTCTGATCCGGAGAATGGAGAGCCTGAAGAATAGGAAGCGAGCCGACTCGAGGGAATTCAGGTATACAAATGCACCAAAGTAGCAGAAGAAAAAATATATATAGTTGCGCGCCAATTCACTGTGGAGCTTCCGCGCATGTATGCACGAAGGCGAGCTCGTTATACGCGGCGCAGCACGTAAGAGAATTTGACCTGCTGTTAAACTTTACCCGTTAAATTCAAAAAATGCGCTACGTCTTGTTGTTACCATCATTTTTACAAATTCCAACGTCAAGCAGTCACAATAAAATGTTTTTAACGAAATCGCCCTCGCATAAGTGTCGGAGTTTTTTTTTTCGAACGTGCTTTTCGGAATATACAAAAAAGAAAGCCAAAGATTTTATTAATATGACGAAACGACTTTTTTTCATGGATCTGCAAAAATTTTGTATTAAAAAGACAAATTTTCTCACGTTTAGAATTTGAGATTTTTAATTCGCTATTTTTGCAAAAAGTCGCAAAAATCGAGTTACAAGAAAAAACGTATTTAGGATTTTTTTGCGAATAACCAAAAATGCTCTGAGTCAAATTTTTTAAAGAAAAATCTAATAAATTTTGAAAGAGAAGTTAAAAATTGGAAATGAAATGTTTCAAATTCTCGACGTCAGAGAATTTTTCTTCATAGGACAAAATTATCAGGGAATCCTAAATAAAGTAATTCAGTCATACGTTGAGCGACACATGAAGCAGGGCAAGAAAAAATGGAATTTTTGTTGTTATCGTTGATCAAAGTTTATTGGGGAATATTTGACTCGGGAGAGTGAGTTTTGTTGAGAATGCAATAAAGACATAATGCCGAAGGAATTGTAGGAAAATTTCGATGTGTTCGTGACTGGAAAGTTGATGAAAAACGTGTGCTCGAGTTGGGAGATATTGGACAGAGCGTTGGCGACAGATCTGAGAATCATGGGATATCGGCTTGTCGATCCTCTCAATGGTTATCAATTTCAAAGCTTTTTCTTCATCATATATTTACATACATATACGTAGATATTTTATCAATCGTCAATGTGTGCACGTATTGATTGTATGCGGGGTGTACACGTGTGTATGTTTGTATATATCGCCTCGAAGGTATTTCCCATATAAGAGAGGAAGAAAAAGTGGGAGGAAGGGAATTGATCACGTGAGACTTTGTCAATGTCGCGCATATAAAGGGAGCGAATGTGATAAAAATGTACTAGAAGCGTATGTGCGATTCTCCATGGTAAACGGATCGTAGCTGGAGAAGGAAAGTGTAAGAAGAACGTATGGGAAAAAGGGAGAGGTTGAAAAGTTGAAAAATTTTCAAATCGTTCCGATCCAACCGAGTCGATACTACATTTTGGAGAAAGTGTGGAACAAGAATGTATCGAAAGCATCCAAAGTATACGCGCGCGTTAGTGTGTATGTAGATGTTTTTTTTTTCTCATATACAAGGAAAAAGCATCTCCGTGAATTCCCTTGAAAGCTGATAGAAAAAGCTGCTGGACATCAGAGACGCTCTCAAATGTGCTCCAGGCCATTGTCAACGGATATACTGACTCTGCGTACATGAATATTCCTCTCAACGAACAGTAAAGAAGGAGCAAGGAGACACGAAGCTTTTGCCCAACATTCGACCTGCTGGCCTCTTGACAATGCCCGTTTTGTCCTCAGATCGGAACAGACCTTGATCTACGACTTGCATACATCCCCGAGAAGTGCTGATATACAAACCAATGACACGGATAAAGAGATGCGTGATGAGCAAGTTGTTCAACCTTTCGGAAAACGACTGACACGACCATTTTTATTCGCCCCTCTTATATGATGTGCACAGTGACAGTAAATAAAATGAATTTATTTATGACTCTGAAGTTTGCAACGTTGAGGATTCAACGAAAAACATTTTTTCTATTGATTATTTATTGAATTTTGAAAATCGTAGAAATTTTTTTAGTCCATTGAGTTTTTTGGTCGTTTTATTGGCAGGACCAAATATTCAATAATAATTATTGACTCTGCTGAAGAAATAACAGAATTTCGTTGCATTCCAACGATGCAAACTTCAGGATCATAATTTATTTCGAAATATTGAACTTGATTTCATTTTTTTTTCCATTCATGCTGGAAATGTAAATTTGCGACGATCGGAAATGAAGAATTCAACGTGTGCATAGAAATTCATTCGAGCCCGCTAAATTTCTTAAATCTCTCTCAATTATTTGCGAAGCACCGTTAAATATTTGTCGCACCATTTGTGAAAACATCATGAAATTTTTATGGCAACCAGCGCTGCCAATTTTTCTTATAAATCTTTCGAAAATACACGAAACAGTTTTTTTTAAAGGAAAATACTGATTAACAATCGGAGCTGGCGACAAAAAATGCTAAAAAAACACTATTTCGGTGGTGGAAATTCTCATTTGGGTCCTGTGAAAAACAAATTTTGTCAAAAAACGTCGATATTGTTGTTGAACACGGTGAACTAAATATTTTTCGATAATTTCAAAGTTTTCGCAACTTTAACATCATTTTTTATTTCTAAAGTAAATGTCAGCAAAACTTACGATTGGAATGACAAAAATTTACTTTTCGAAGAGACTTTCCAGAATATTTCTTGCTGCAGAGACAAAATTTTTGTGATTTAAAAAAAAAAAACGTCCGAATTTTCGTTTCAGTGTCGCGATGACCGTTGAGCTTGTTAGAAATTACAGGAGAGATCGCAGATAAATGCGTGTTTGCGTTCACGTGGAGTGAAATGCACAGGAATGGCTTGATGATGTTCGTAAAAGCAACGGTTAGGCGGATACGGAGTGCAAATGTCGTGTTTATATTTATCGATTAAATACTAATTGGAATATGATAGGGATGAGGGAGGGAAACGAATCCCGAAGGAGCGTTAGCGTTATGAAAGGCTGTCAGCATGGCTCAGGGGCATATAGTTTGATGGTGCAGTTACAAAGTAACGCAGTAGAGAAAGGAGAAGGGAAAATTAGAGAGAGAGAGCGAGAGGATGTGAAATGTGAGGGAGGCAAAAACACGATGCTTGTTTGTAACCTCGAAAGGAGGGGAAACAAGTTATACATTTCATTAAAACAAGTTGTACAGGTTGGATGAGGAAGAGGATGAAAGTTTATGTCGCGAGGGAACGTGCACAAGAGACGTCCAACTTGAAGAAGCTCCCGCGCGTCAACTGAAACGCTTGGAAACACGCCGTAAGCTCGCAAATATCTTGTTTCATCCAGGTTTCAAGCTTTTGTTATACAAACTCCCATAATGCGGTATTCCCAAACAGAAATGAGAACAAAGTAGCAGGAGGGGGGATAATAAGGAGCGCACACGAGAATGAAGGATAAGGCGAAATGCGCCAAGACATTTTTATTGGGCGGAATGCTCGTTGAAAATAAACGCTTCATTGATCCCGGCGCGGGCGCGGGGGATCTCACTAGAAAGCAAGAAAAATAAAAGAGAAAAGAGGGCCAGGCCATAAAACGCCGAGAGCAATTTGGCATTTCCTATTCATGAGACGTTTATGCGAATGAATGAAATTTTAGGCGTCTCGCTATCTCGACTTATCTCGATCCACTTGGTCGATGTAGCGTTACACGTTCCCAATATATGCCAAGAACCAAACTATTCCTATCCATTTATCCCTGCGCGCACGCTCATTCCTTCGGCTCATTTCGCCTTGCATCGCCCACAGCTTTCCTTCAAATTTTCAAGGACACTTGAACTGAATTTTTCACTTCACTAAACATTTGCACAAAATGCCATTTTTATTTTACAATTTTAGTTCGATCGTTTCTTCAATCTTACCCGATTGCGAGTCTTGCAAACCGAGCGATTTCTCTTCGGGATTGAAATCGCAGCTCGCGAGACACGGTCGATTAAATTTTTTTAGAAACACAAAAATGTTGTATCGACGTTTTTTGACAGAATTTCGAATAAAAAGAATTTTTGATGGAAAGAGACGACCGTCTCGGTCCTCAGAATTCCCGGAGCTATTCATTCGAGCAATTACCCAAATTACAAAATCGGAAGGAAAGACGCGAGGGTTGCTAAGACGTTGAATCTCTCGAATCTCGCTCGGGAATCATCAAAGCCTTGACCGATGTAAAGCAACCGATGGCAAAGTGAGATCCGAGTCTCGATAACGTTAAGAAGCGAGTTAGACGCGAAGAGAGTTGGATTTGATTTTGTATGCTGGCGTGAATGATTGAAATTCCTGAAAATGATTTGGCCAGAGAAAAATGCATCGTGATGCAAACTGCATTGGAGCTAAATATGCAAAGGTAGAAAAGAGAAAATGCAAAGATCTTGAGAATCCTTCGCCGAGAACTTTAGCCAGGTCGTTGCATTATTCATGGTGAATATATTTTTTCATGCCTGGAATGAACATCGTCCGGTTCCGGTTGAACGATCTCTCTTCGCTACCGGCGCACATCCGATTCGACGTTCAACACAGGCCCTCAATATTCCGTTATTAAAATAAATAAATGTTTGTCGATGGTAATAAATGCTGTTGAACATTGTCCGTGACGGTTCGCTACAGGCCAACAACTCTCGCAATTTTACAATAGTCCGTGGCATATTGTTACACAGCAGCGATATCGGAATAGCCGATAAAACAGAGCCTTCGGCTGTTTCCTGACTCAATAAAAAAAATTGAGACACCCAACGCTCCGTTAGAGCCGAAGGTTTGTATCGCGAAGCGCCCGGAGCGTTGTTGCTGCGGATCACAAGCTGGATTTCAGAAACATATTTTCCTGAAAAATCAACCGCTCGGCTGACAATCCATAAAAAAACAAATAAAACGCCCACTGAATATTAAATTTTGTCAAAAACGTCGATACTTTTGTTCAACACGGTAAACCCAACATTTTTTATCAATAATTCCAACATTTTTCGAAATTTTTACAATGATTTTCATTTCCAACGTAACTGTCAACAAAATTAACGAATCTCTAATAAAATTAAATATTTTTCAAATATTTTACAAATTAAATTTGTGTAATTTTTGAAAAAATGTCCGTGAAAATGCGGCAGAATAAAAAAATGTAATGAAATCGAATTCTCGATGTAATTCGTTTCGAATAATTGTATTTAATTCCCTGATGAATGCATCCGATCCGGGAGCGATAGTGGCCCGTCGATTGTACGCCATGACGGGGTGATCCATTCGGCAATAAACATTATTTGAGCATGAGGAAAATAAGAATGCATGGATGGAAATGGATCTCCTAAACAAATTAGTCCCGATAGGGTAATTTCTGGTTTTCCGGAGGTTGCAATCGAGCGTGTCAGCAGGCGCGCGCGGGCGGTCCGCGGATTACTCGAATCACTCCGGACGTTTGAATAACTGCATACACAATGATATATTTATCGTGTTGGGGGGTCTCGTATACGAGAGGAATTACAGGGCCGTAAGAGGCGAATGGAGAGGGAAAATCTAGCTGGAATATATATCACGGAATCGTCGCGAATGACACATCTGTACGTTGTAATACGTGACACATGTGTGTTGTAATAATAACCGAGGTTTATACGTATAGATACGAGAGATAAAGACATACGCGTGCACATATTTGTTTATTTATGCATGTCCAAGTTTCTATGAGCCCCGATGAGCTATATATCGAGAACAGACCGAAAAGAAGATTGATGCGTGCTGTACGCGCAACCGTACGACATGATCGGAAAGCCATAACTCGCGCGTAAATATATCGCGCGCCCTCCTATAGCAGTACGTAAAAGCACAGCGCATCATGCGGCCGTTATATTACTGTCCGCATCATCCACGCCGCGCGCATATGCAAGTATATGGGATTATCCTTCACCTGCACTATCACCATGCAGCACAAACGTGTATACCAAGTTCCCTATAGCTCTCCGCGCACTACTTGCTGCTCTTGCATTCTGTCACACAGCTTGATCCACGTTATACGATATATATCATCCGATCAACAGATTATTATAATCCGTTCGGTTCTTCGACATAAACCGTCATTTCCGAAGAAACGATAGCTTCATCGATATTTATTACGACATAGTTATAAAGCCCCCGCGAACGTCGACGCGCATACACTTTACTAATGATGAAATGCTTCTCGTGCATCAGCTATCAACGGAGTATAGCAGTGCAGTCTATTTTTTTCCTGATTCTATCCTATCGACGTTCTTTTCGTGGTCTAATTAATAATCAATCATTTTTTTCTTTCAAAATTCGGTACAAGATTCGGATTTCAAAATTTGGTACAAGTTCTTGGCACCAAACTCAAAGTTTCTCTGCTATGGCGAAAAATTTTCTGACGTTTAGAATTTGAGATGTTTATAATTTGCAATTTTTGATTTTCCCTATCCAAACGCGTGTAAATTTTTTTTGCTGCTCAAGAACGAAACGAGACTTGAATTTACACTCGTCTGGATGAAAAAATTAAAAATTGGAAATTAAATATTTCCTTAACGTCAGGAAATCGTTTTGGTGCACGTCATGCGATAATTTGATCGCCATTTTTGATTTTTCATAGGATAATGTACGCAGGATTGATTTTGCAAGACTACGAGGAATTATTGAAATTTCGTAGTTGGGAATTATTGAATTTTGAACGAAATAATGTCATGAGTTGGCATGTGAAATGAACAAGCTTGAAACAACTGAATATTACGCAATTTTAACAACCGCGACAATTCATAGCTAATGATGTTATTAACAAAAGCGGAAACGAAACTTGTCAAGTATCGCGTGGATGGCTGGCTGTTGTGTGCACTCATTATTGTTACGAAGCTCTCCATCAGATGATGGAGAGAATTTAATCTCTGGACACAAAGTTGCTAATTGGAAATTGAAATGATGGAATTCGAAGAGAATGGAGGAAATAACGAGCCGGTATTGACTCGTAGAAATGATGGGAAAAGAGAGGGCGACGAGGGCCGGAGAGAAAGCGCCAAGTCTGGTCGCTTATTAGCCCGGGTCGAAGCGCGGATCAATAGTTGAACGTTCGGGAGACTCATGATTTAACAAGAGAAGGTTTGTCGAAATGCCGCAAGCGAATGGCATTTCGCGTATGTGGAGATCCTAATGAGTTCAAGTTTAGACTCGATGCAGAGTTGCGAGAAAAGCGATGGATTACAGAACAGTCGGTTCTCAAAATAAGGAGGGCGCATCTGACGATCCAGCAAACGCTTCTATTAGAAAGCCTCGCGACAACCGAAAGGGCACGAGTCCCGAGCAACTCGAGCATCCAACAATCCGAGTCCAGCCCTTTTCGTTATCCCAGAATCGAACGCACACATCGAAGAATTTAACCTGTTACACACTGGAGTTTAATGCCAATTAACCTAAATGCTTAACTCCGCGAGTCTCACGTTTGATCTTCTCCCGCACCGAACCGTAATCACGTCACCCAAATTTCCACAAGATAATCACAGCAATTAAGGGCATTCCAGCAAATTTCCAAAGCTCCTCGGAAAATTTCATTTTTTCTCAAAAAACTTGGATTTTTCATGACTCTGAAGTTTGCATCGTTGGAATGCAACGAAATTCATTTTCATCTTTGGCAAAATTAATTATTCAAACGCAAAATGTAATTACGATGATAAAATGATCAATTTTTGCCATTCGAAAAGCATATCGGCGCGAAAAATTTGGATAACCTTGAAAATTGAAGGAATCTTCAATAAAATTAAATATTTTTCGACAATTTCAAAAGTTTTCGTCACTTTGACAATATTTTTAATTCCCAACGAAACTCGCAGCTAAATTTACGATTGGAATGACAAAAATTTACTTTTCAAAGAGACTTTCCAGAATATTTCTTGCTGCAATGCCAAAATTTTTGTGATTTTTCAACAAAAAAAAGTGTCCAACAGAATTTTCTTTTCAGTCTGGATCGAAATTCCCGTTTTCCGCACTTTCTGTTTCGAGAGAAAAAATCTTTGGCTCAAAGGAAAGATAAAACTTGATGGTAAAAAAACTGAATTTAAAAATTCAACGTTGGACTTATTTCGCGACCAAATGAAAGCATGTAAATCGCGAATAAAAGTGGAGAATTAAACGAATTTCTTTCTGCTAGAGAAGATAGGAAATAAAATGTCCATCCTATTCCTCCGGGTTCACGTGTTATATAAACCGAGAGATAACATATTTGGCCTCCGCGCGCATACATTTAATGGCTCGTACACCTGTTTTTTTTCTTCTCTTTTTACATCCACATGGTATTTTTTATGAGGACATAAAGTTGAAAAAAAAAAAAAAATATCTTATAAGGACGCATGGCTGATCCCCGTAAACAGTTCGGAGCAAAATCACAAAAAGGTAATTACTCGTGCAACGTGAGTTTAAGGACGTTGTATGGTTTTCCTGTATGCAATTTTGCATACAACGTCCTTAAAGATAGTATTTCGAATATTTTGGAACTCGAGTGAAGAAAAAATTGTTTCAAACACTTTTGGTAAGAATCATGAAGTTCTCATTGTGGGAATGCAACGAAATGCATTTTTATCGTGATGCTGAAGTTTGCAACGTTGGAATGCATCGAAAATATTGAATTTTATTGAAGATTCGTTCAATTTTCAACGTCATCCGAATTTTTGGAGCCGATATGTTTTTTGAATGGCAAAAATTGATCATTTTATCATCGCAACTACATTCTGCATTTGAATAATTATTTTTGTCAAAGATAAAAATGAATTTCGTTGCATTTCAACGATGCAAACTTCAGAGTCATATTCATCTGTACAAAAATAATTATTCAAATGCAGAATGTAATTCCGATGATTGAATGAGCCATTTTTGCCATTCAAAAAGCATATTGACGCGAAAAATTTGTATGACATTAAAAATTGAACGAATTTTCAATAAAATTCAATATTTTTCGATGCATTCCAACGTTGTAAACTTCAGCATCATGAACCAGCAACGCAGTTCATCAGGAGCAGGAAAAAAATTGTAAAGACAGTTTGCCATTTGTCTGTCGCAAACAGGGGACAAGGAAGGAAAAATGATGATTTTTTTTTTTTTAATTCGCGAATTCATTGAGCCTCTGGGATTAAAAAATCTGAGCCGAGCTCATAAATTGATTTGTGTAATTTGTCACTCCGTGTCGTGGGAAGCTTTCACGGAGTTTTTCATTGGTCTGCAGAATACAGGGGCAAAAAAAAGGGGACCGAGAGATCGAGGACATTAAGGAATCCAATCAAGGGCTTCGTAACTGCTATGTGGTATCTCAGTGCGGTGTCATTTATATATACGTGCAAATATATATGTATAGAGAGCATGTACTAAATGAGGGGATACCGTTCGGGATCAAAAGATCGTACACGTGATTATACGTCTAGTGGGAATGAAACGCAGTGATGGATGAGCTCGATGACGACGAGACATTTCCCTGCTACGTATAAACGCTCACGTATACCAACCAATAATGACGATCCAAAGGGCGTAAGTAGTGCAATTTATATATTTAAAACTGTGCGGTAATGCGCCCTTAAGATTATCTTGAGAGGAAAGTTTGTTGGTTGCGCGAGAATACATAGATTTAATCCTCTAAACAGCTCGCGATTGAATTGCTGTCATCGCACCCCGTTACTTATTATCGCGATCGCGTATGCAAAAGTAATTTCTTGTAAACCGAGAATTTTTCTACATGCACGTTCTATGGCAACGGTCTAAATGTCCGTTTTCAGTTTTTCGTACACACAGAATGGTTTGCGAGCCCCAGTTCATGAATTTTTTATATAATAACCAAAATTTCAAACGAATTTTACGACCGATTTTTTTTTAAACTAAATAAAACTTCTTCGATGTTACTTAAAATTGTGTGCAAAGTTTTAAGAGGCTTCACCATTTATAAATCGAAATATTTAATGTTAAAAATTGAAAAATTCAACTCTTATGAGAATCTACTGGAGTTGTAATTTTTATAAATAAATACCTCGACTTTTACATCGTGAAGCCTCTTGAGATTGCATGACTCTGAAGTTTGCATCGTTGAAATGCAACGAAATTCATTTTTATCTTTGACAAAAATAATAATTCAAATGCAAAATGTAATTACAATGATAAAATGACCAATTTTTGCTATTCGAAAAGCATATCGGCTCGAAAAATTTGGATGACATTGAAAATTCAACGAATCTTCAATAAAATTTAATATTCAGAATATTGAATTTTAATTCACTATTAGAAATAACTATTTTCTTTGTGTGATGCAAATTTAAAGGAGATCCATCGATAAAAAATGTCGCATACAACGTCCTTAAATGGGCCGCTGAAAGGAGTTGCGATTAATCGATAAATATTTAAATTTTCATCCAGGATAAAATAATTAAGGGTGTGAGCATAAATTATAAAGATTTCGCTGTTACACGTAAGCGGAACGTTTGCTCATAAATCGTTGAGCTTGTACAGCAGGGAAGAAGCAAATAACAAAGGTGTATGGGTGAAAATCTGTAAAAATAGTGTTTTATAAAAATTGCAGTATATGCAGAGTTGATTTTCCATAATTCTTGGGATCAGACTAGATGGAGAACGAGGACATTTTTTTTCCAAGGGGTTCTCTAGGAAAAGGGTCGCAATACCGATCGCGTGTTTTTTCACATAAATCTTTGGGAGCGTTCGTGCAATCAAAATCAAGATCTCGTTACGTTTCTCAAAATTTATCGTCGTTATTATCGTAACGGAGATTTGCAACGACAATCATAATGAATGTTGGGATAGTAACGATCTTAGAAACTTATATACGTGATGCTAGTAATAATATTAATTATTATTGTTGATGTAGTGTGTAAAGTTGATGTTGACTAAAACCCTACGGCATTTCCGGATTGTAATTAATACCAGTAAAGCTTTTGATCCGTAAAATACGGAAAGCACTCGCCCTCCGGAAATTTTCGTCTCTCTCTCGTAAAGCATCGATCCTTGTCCCTCTCTCGAGGTTCGCGTCCCTCGCTCACTCGCTCTTTCGTATTATTAATGATCACTCTAATTTCATTAATGCGTGTTGTGAGTAACGCGCGCAAAACGTTATAGCCGGCAGTGTTGTATACTGTAACGAGTCAGTTTTGTTTCTCTCACTCTTGCAGCTCTCGTGGGCGACGCACACGCGAGACTTTATGTTACATACGTCGGACGTAAATACAGGAAAGGGAGGAGAAAAACGGGGGCGAAGGGGCGAGCTACGCAAAGCGTGTATGGCTTGTAACTTGCGGTGGACGCTTTATATACGCAGAGAGCGTGCTTGCGGCAAGTGCAATGTGCGGCAGTGACCTACCAACATATCTCTATGTATTTTGTCATCCACGACTGCATATACGCATAACCTGCACATACATGTATAGGCAAATTCAATATGAGATGAATAATTAACCAAATTTCGTAGAGCCAATCGTCCTCCTAAGCTTGGCTCATCGAACTGCACCGTTCAAGAGAAAAAAGTGGAAAAAAAATAGAAATTTCATCATCACATGGCAAAAAAAACGAGAAAGTTGGTCAATGATGCGAATTGATCGTATGAGAATGAAGGAACGAGACAAATATCGAGATTTGGAAATTCTTTGGGAGCCCCATAGTTCTGGAGTCAGCTTTTCTGCTAACACGCGTACAATCAACATTGTCAACATATATATCGGTCGAGCATAGCGCTGACACTAAGTTATGTTGTTGTCGCGTGTCCTAGAACTCTCCTCACTTCCTCCATCTCTGTCTCTCTCTGGCTGCTTGTCCAGAAAACAACCCTCAGCGTTATCCATGAATATAAACAATAAATGGATGCAAATAGGGTGGTTTATCGGTCGACTACGCTTTTCCACCGCTAAGGACATCGCGCGTATCCCTATTTTCGTTTCCCTCTTTCTCCTTCCACTTACAATGCGGGCGTTGTTTATATTTATATATATAAAGGCCTATCGTTGCTCCCTGTTTCGGCTCAGTCGTCTCTATAGCACTAAAATACTTGCTCGTGGCTTTATCCCCCGAAAGATACGGGGGTTAGTGAAAATATCCCGTATTACGTCAGACATGCTGATGAAAAACATACCAAAATTTCCTTCTCATACTTTTTTACGGACTACGTACGGTTTTGGACTTATCGTTCAGGATTTAATCAAATTTGATACAGTCGTAGATCGTGATAAGACAAAAATCCAGTCAAATTTTCAAAAAGCTACAGAGAACCATAAAAAAAAATATTTTCATTGGTAATTTCATGAACTTAACAAAATTTTATTAAATTTGGAACGATAATTTTTAAACTGACAAAATTGAAAATTGTTTTCATGCAAAAAATACGAATTACGAAGAGCTTTCATTTGAGTTTGTAGAACAATATGATTGGGCTTTCGTTTCGTCAAATTTTCATGACAGAAAATTGAACGAAATTGGAAATTCTGAGTTTAAAGTTTGAAAAACATGGAATAATTGTTGCTAACTTTCGGAAACTTGAAGCAACTCTTTTTTGGAGTGTGGTACACCGAAAGCGCGGGCTCTCTCTTTTCGTAAATTCTCTTTGGCTGTATTTCTATTTGGTTAAAGACTTGCGGCATAACTTGGAGACTCTAAGTAGCATCAAGGCAGCCTCTCCGCGCCAAGTAATTAAAGAGACGTTCAATGTACAACTTTTATCGTAATATATAAAAGTTGGTTTGAAAAAAAAAAATTCCAAGCCATTTTGAAACTTGAAAGTACTTCCTTATTATTTTAGCTCCATTCTTTATTACGGAAACGCGAATTCCTTCATTTTTAATTCTCCTGGAAACAGCTGCATCGGAAAGTCCTGGACGTCCTTCAAAGTTTGCAATGTTGAGATTCAACGAAAAATATTTTTCTTATCAATTATTTATTGAATTTTCGAAATCGTGTCAATTTTTCGTCTCGATTCAGTTTTTGGGAGTGGCTGAAACAAAAAATTCTCGTTTTTTCTGACTTTTCGTCCATTTAATTTCGCCACCTCGAAAAATCGGTAAAATGCAATATTTTTCTATTTTTTTTCAGGGGGAATTGTTTTCAGGCAACGAGTTTGGAGATCATTGCTCGCTTCATCGTGACTCCTTTATTACTTGGTGCATACAGGACCCGAGTAAGTTGACTAATACAAGAGAAAATCCCGGCGGGGAGATCCACTTGTATATTCTCGAGACAGGGACCTTTGTGTTGTCGAGGACTTGGTCTCTCAATTATGAAGATGCGGAGGTTAGATAACTAGAGTGAAAACTTTACCAATCAGGAGCGAAGCATGCTATAGAAATGTATACATGTATCAAAGCGTTTTGAGATTGCGGAGTGGACTTGAGGTGCTGCATAAACGTTGTTTTAATAGGTCGAAAATTCATAGAATGTCTGAACAAGCCTCATCCCTGGTAAACACTTTAGCAAAATCGATTAAGACTGCCCAACTAAATTATCGCATGTTTTTGCAAAAAAAAATGCCTTCTCCACTTTTTTTCACGATCTTGACGGTTGAAAAGTGAGCATGATTTTTAAAATTCAATAAATAATTAGTAGACTTTGCAAAATTAATTGACAGTAATTTTTTTTCGGAATCCAACGAAATTCAGGACTTTCATCATGAATTATTGAAAGCTTCAAATTAAATACGTCGAAATTGGAAACTTTGAAGGCGTTTCGATGAAAATGGCCACGAAAAATCGTGAAAATTTTGAATTTTCGTCAAGTTTTTCAATATTTTATCGCTACTGTAAATTTTTCGATGGACGATTCCCCTTTTTTAACGTTCCAGGACATTTTCGAGCAGTCTATTTTCACTTAGTTCTCGGCGAATTGCCTTAATAATTAAACCGGTTTCATGATCAAGTGTCAGCTCTTGGCGGGTGATCGTCAAGCATTTCTGAGGAGACTACGAAATTGGAGTTGGCTCGAATCGGATATTTTGACCCGCTGGTCAGTTTTTATCGATTTCCAATGGGATTGATGGTAAAAATATGTGAATCCATAATCCTAACAAGTAGTTTCTGTTGTTTTGGTTGTTTTGGCGATTCTTTTCTAACAAGAACGAAGACGAGTATCTATTACTTTCATTTGAAAAATTTCTCCTTCAGCACACGTAGCGCCATCGCTCTTCTATACTTTTTTCTCGTCGTCCATTGCATAAGAAACGTACATGTATGTACGATAGGGTTTTGCGTGTATGTGTGTATTCAAGGCCATTATATTCAACGGGCTTGGTCGGGGAAAGACGGGATTCTTCTACTTTTCTCTTCTCGAGAGCAATAACTCTTGGCCGAAGAAGGGAAAAGCGGGCACCACGCGCCAAGGTATAACAACGAAAACGTTCGTTTGTCGTAAATCATCCAACTGTGACTTTTCGGGCCCTATAACGAGAAATGAGAGCGGAGGAGTGAGAAACGAAGCGCGAGGCAAGAGATACGTAGCTGCATCGATACGAAAAAGTCATAAAACCGCGCGGGAATAATATCAAAATTGTATGCTACATGCGCCGCGGGAGCAGGAATAGAAAAATACAGAAAATGGATAAGAAAATGAGGAAAGGAGCGAGAAATTTCATTGGAAATCGTCGATATTTTGTTGAACGCGGTAAACTAAATATTTTTGGATAAAATTGAAAAATTTCGGAACTCTGACAATGTTTTTCATTTCTAACGTAACTGGCATTCAAATTTACTTTTTGAATGCATTTTTAATGCATCGCAATGTAAAGTTGTGGCGTGAAACACGCATGGGAGACAAACATTTTTTAATGGATAAGGTTTTTCGATGAAGCTCGAATTTGGCCGTGTGCGGGATATTGTGAGGCGTATTGGGTCGTTCGCGGGATGAAATATATGGGAAAAATCGTGCTTTCTCGCTAAGATTGCTTCGCGGTACGTTCCTATTATGGGAATAAAGCCAACGCAGCACATTTTTGCGGCGTCAAAAAGCACCCTTTGCGGGATAAAAAGTAGCAAGACCGCGTGACAAATCGCCGAAGCCATTGCTCACTTTCTACAAATGTGTGCAAAGCTTGTCTGTATTCCTTATCGGTGTACGTTTGTGTTTACGAGTATGCGACTGCGTTCGCCATTGTGAGGCTACCGGGAAAGATGTGATCGATATAACATAGCGCGGTATCGCGCGATTCGCTTGTCCCGAAGGAAAAAACACGATGAAAACAACGAGAGGGATGAAAAAAAAAATAAAAAAAACTTTGGCTGTCGCTGCTTTTTTCCATCGCGTCTGTTGCGACTGGTCCATCATCTTATAGAAGATTTCATTGTCATGGGGGTTAATAAAAAAAAAAAATGAAATCCCATCGATTTTAAATTAAAATGAGAGAGGAAATGAAGAGCCTGCCAATCCTGCAAAGTCAATTGCTGTGATGCCTGTTTCATATTCGAAATTTGTTATCTCCAGCTTTATGTACGGGCAATATGTAGATGCAGACAGCAATATCGCGTAGTGAACGGCAATACACGAGAGAGGGGGGGGGGGGAGAGAACAGAGAAGCAAGAGCAAGTGCAAAGCCTTGCTATAGTTGGGGATCTGCCTGCACTTTGCCTTGGACTAATAACGTCGAAGGTTCTGTCGTTCGTGCTTCGATATATCTGTACACATAAACATATGTTTGTACAAATATATATAGATACCTTGAGGTAATTGACCCCGTCTGAGCTCCACCGACAAAGCACTGACATATGTATTGAGAGATGAATATAGAGACTTTCTAATAAATGCCACGACCCAGTGAATGAAGGCCTCACAGTCATGGCACTGACTGTATTGATAATTTTGTAATTTTTACAATATTTTATGATGCTGAAGTTTGCAACGTTGGAATGCATCGAAAAATATTGATTTTATTGAAGATTCGATCAATTTTCAATGTCATCCAAATTTTTCGAGCTTAAATGCTTTTCGAATGGCAAAAATCGATCATTTTATCATCGTAATAAATTATTTTTTACAAGACAAAAATGAATTTCGTTGCATTCCAACGATTCAAACTTCAGAGTCATAATATTTTTTATTTCTAACGCGCTTGTCAGCGAAATGAACGATTGAAATGACAAAAATTGACTTTTCGGCGAGTCTTTCTAGAATATTTCTTGCTGGGATGACGAAATTTTGGTGATTTCTCAAAAAAAAAAAAATATTCAAACGTGTTCCAACAAAATATCGATCCTTTTGGAACAAAATATATGACTGAAGTTTGCATCGTTGGAATGCAACGAAATTCTTTGGAATCTTTGGCAAAAATAATTATTTACATGCAGAAGGCTCGAAAAATTTGGTTGGAATTGAAAATTGAACGAATCTTTGATAAAATTCAATATTTTTCGTTGCAAACTTCAGCATCATCAAAATATTATTTTCTCTATCTGTCTCTCTTCTCATCCCTTGGCCCTTTCCCAGGGTCTAGTGGGCGCTGTCCTACGTCATCATAATCATGATCTTGATCATCATCAACCGTAACTTGAAGATTGAGGAACATGCTGAGCCGGACGTTGGTTATGCAGGGATAGGTAAGTACTTGAGGACCTTGGTGAGCTTTGAACAGTGTGGAAGCTTGCTCTTTGGGATGCTGCATGGATGTTGTGGGAGCAGCACAGAGGTATTGAGCTCAAACAGACGTTGCTGGGAGAGCTTTCAGACTGCAGGTCTTTGGTGCGGGAGGGAGAGGAGAAAAGGGAGGAGGAATGTGTACTGTTGGTGGAGGATTGGTCGAGAGCTGGTAAACTATTACACCCGGATGTGAGATGATGCCGCAGGCGTTCAACGAGACAAACAAATCTATCAGAACTAGAGGAAACTCGGGTAAAACCGGAAGAGTGACAAAGTGAAAGGGATCGAAGATGGTGAAAAAGGAGGAGAAAGGTTGTGAGCTGAGTAAGAGCAGACAGAGCGCGAACCGCGCCCCTATTTGGCTAAGAGCCATCGAGCTTATTATTTCCGACGGATCGAAATATCACCCTCGACATGCCACAGCTCTTTTCTCTCTTGCTCGCTTTTACGAAACTCTCTGGTGTAATATTCCGATGCTCACACGGATAAGCCAGAATCAAGCGCCCTCTCGCTCGTCATTCGCCGTTCGTTTAGCACGTATTGCGCAGTGTGGTGAGCCGAGATGTTTGCATCCTTCTCTATACTCTCCATCTCTTTTCCTATCGCGGATTATTCCGAAAGAGTTTTCGTCTCCCACGCTCGCTGCAACGTGCCCGTAACCGGAAAAAGAAGTCGATCGACTGGAACGCGACTATGTGCTTCTTTCTATACAACTCGCATACATACGCATACGCAGTGGGAGTCTGTGTGTGCTAAAAACGAGACTCGCAGTCCGGGATGATATGTGCTGAACGTGATGCACCCCTGTCAACGCAAAAGCGCGCCGCACGCTCCATCTCATCCCCCGCGCGTCTATACCCTTTTTCTTCCTTTCTTTCTACTTTTTCCCTCGCCCCCCCGCCGCCGCTTCCCTTTCCAACTTTTCCGCGCTCGCGGTGCCTCTCTTGCCAAACCAAATATCCGCGATTCCGTACGTGAATTCATTTCTACATAAGCCTCTCTGTACCCACAACCACCGCTTGTACAAATACGTGTAAACTCGTATAAACATACACCCTTAATGGTGAATGAACAATCGATGATGCTGCGACTGTTGAGTTCGAAAATACCGACGACAACGCCGCGCGCTTATTAAGGACGTTGAAGGCAGAAAATTCTATCGATAGAATTCCTTCAAATTTGCATCACACCAAGAGAAAAGTGATTTCTAATAGCTCGCGCAATTTTGAGAGGTTTCACCGTGGAGAAGTTTTTATTCATAAAAATCGCAATTTTCAGTAGTTTTTCATAAGAGCACGCGTTAAAAGTTGCAATTTCCGACATAAAATATTTCGATTTATAAATGGTGAAGGCTGCTCGTGAAATTTTGCACTAGCTTTTATGTAACATCGAAGAAACTTCGTTTAATTTTCTCGGTAGATTTTCCGCGGCTGTTCAGTCGGATTAGCATTTAAATTTGCGGTATTTTGTGAAGCAAAAAAGTTTTTTCTGGCTCTCAGTGCACTCGCGCCTCCATTTTTGCCATTTTTACGCGCACTTTTTTCCTTCATTGTCATCTCCATCACTGGGAGAAAAATTGTGCCATTATTTTTGACGAAAAACACCCCGTAAACGTATCAACGAGCATCGCTCCCGGGTCCGCCCTTTTATATCATGTACGACGAAATGGAATAAAAAAATAAAAAAGAAGCGAAGAAAATCCTAACGAGCTGGAAACTCGTTGGCGCGGCCCGACCGACAATTTTTATTCCCCGTTTTTGTGTACATCTCTCTATTCCGGAAGTCAAATATAATCAAGGTCGAATAAGAGGAAAAAGAATAAGGAAAGCTAGAAAGAAGCCAATAAGAAAAGCCCCCAACATTTTTCGCCTGACGCGCAACGTGCCACGACAAATTATCAAACAATCAGCGTGAAAAGTAAATCCGAACAAAGGCAACGAGAGTGGCTGAGATACGGAGAAAAACCACCACCAGATTGCGAGCCAAGAATCCTCTGAACCGATTATCCGCGAGCTTTCATCACCCCAAATCCCCAAACTCTGCTGGACGACGAATTATATTCCTTTAATCTATTTTCAACCTCAAAAATCTGCTGTTGACAATTATTTCTTCCATCAACATTTTCCGATCTTTTTTTGTTTGAACCCAAAATCATTGATTGTTTTTCTCACCCCGAAACGTCCCTTCCAAAATTTTTTTTTCCACTTTTTGTCCAAAAATGTCCTGATGTGTGTCAATCTAAAGAAGCTTTTCATTATCTAAAAATTTTGTTGAAATTGTTAAAAAAATACGAATTCTGCGGTATTTTCAAGTTTTCAAAAAAAAATTAGTTCATTTTTCGAATCTGACGGAAATTTATGATGCTGAAGTTTGCAACGTTGAAATGCATCGAAAAATATTGAATTTTATTGAAGATTCGTTCAATTTTCAAGGTCATCCAAATTTTTCGCGCCGATATGCTTTTTGAATGGCAAAAATGAATCATTTTATCATCGTAATTACATTCTGCATTTGAATAATTAATTTTGTCAAAGATAAAAATGAATTTCGGTGCATTCCAACGATGCAAACTTCAGAGTCATCGGAAATTTGAGTTTTTTCGAAAAATTGTCTAATTAAATAAAAATTGTCAGGCAACTAATTTCTGCGACACCAATTAAACTCTACTCTGTTTTGAAATTATCCGAAAATTGTGTTGTACGGATTATGGGAATTAACGTGAGACTCTAATGAGATTGTTGGGAAATGGCTATGTAAAAAAAAAAAAATAACTATAGGGTACACAAGAAAATAAGCATCGGAGGTGAAAACAGAATCGTGGAGCACGCTCGAATGGTCATCAACAGGCGTGTAAAATCGGTGCATTGAGCATCATCGTTGCAGCGTGAAAAAGCGCGGTATAGCCGAGTCGGATCACGGTCCCACACGACTGGACAATCGAAGGAAATAATAATGACAATAATATCAATAAAAATAACGTATTGGATGGAGGAGTTGAAAAAAAAAAATCAATAATTGCCACGGCATCGAGTGATATCGAATAATGGAAAGGGGTAAAAAACGTTGAAAAAGAGAAACGTCGAAAGAGAGTGTGAGAGAAAATGCAACTTGAGCGGATGCTCGAATCATTGGGCACAGGCAAGTGAACAAAAATCCAGAAATATATTCGTGTGCTAGTCGTGAGATTGATTTTCCCGATGGAAACGTCATTCTTTTCGTTTTTTAATGCTGGTTCACCCGAGCCTGGGGCGATTTTGCTCAACAGTCAAAAAAATAGTCGGAAATTCGGTAAAACTTTCGGCTGGGGTCGTTTTTGACCCCAGATTACAGTTCTAGGCTCAAAATGGTTGAATGTAACGAAGAGAAATAAAAGTCGGTCGGGAAAAACGTGAAAAGCAATGCGATAGAATAATGAAAGGAAATTCTGCGGTAATAAATCAAAAATTTAAATACTCGAGGTTCTATAAAAGTTGGCGAATCGACTTAACATTAAAATACCTCGGGATGAAATATGCTCTCGAATCTATAATAGTCGGTTGATGCGTTCGGACTATTATTTGAATTTCCATTTAAGGCTCTCGCTCTCCCTTTCTTTTGAGTACTTCCGAGCAATCTTTCATACGCAATATATCTTGCCCAAAGCTTCTGCCGGGTGTGTAAGCGAGCCTCGTAATAGAGCGTCGATCCGCCGCCAAGCCCACACGCTCTCACGGATGCTCTCAAATCTCTATTAGGTGCTGTCCTACACTACAAATAGAATGAAGGAAAATAAAGCGAAAAAAAATATTACTCAGCCCCGTACATCCAGAATGTATTGTGATGACGTATAGCACACGTGGAACATCGACGATATGAGTAAATTCCAAACATAGCGAACCGTAAAAAGAAGAATGGAAAAAAAAATGAAAAATCAGAAAAAAACGTTTGAAACTGAAGAATCTCTATAATGAAATCAAAATATTGAGAAATTTCTTAAATTTGGTGATGACGCAAATTTTCTTATAAAAAAACATGAAAATCTTCTCAAATTCCAATTATTTTGATAATTTTTATCCTACAAAATCATTTTTCCCGAAACTTTCCCGAAGGGACTGTTTTCAATTTCCCAAAAACGAGGAATAAATTGCCATCGTCATTTGCAGGATGCATCGTGCGAGGCTTCTGTTTTTTTTTTTCGGCCATCGTTTTATCTCGAAATACACGATCTCTCTGATTTATCTCGAATGGTGGAGGTTACGAGTTTTTTTTACGACTCGAGTCTATAGATAGAAAGGTATGCCTAGTGCAATATAGTTTTTGGATGTTTAGTGGGGTAACATGTCGCGAGTGTTAGTTACCGGATGAAAGATGGCCTGCTACACGCTCTGATCCACTCGACATAAAGTTCCGAGCCCTTGACACCCTTGGTTGTGGTCAGAACGAGCACACATCGCGAATTACTCGGACCCCCTAGTGTACACGCCACTTTCTCTCCCTTTCACCAACTCGCTCCGAACATAATATATAGCGAGAGGTATGTGCACACACGAATGGACATATATAAATAGGGTAGGGGTTGCTAATACTAGCCGAATTGGGCTAATCCTAATAGGCCAGTGCTGGCTAGTCTCAAGGATAAGCCAGAGGTTGGTTGTCGTCGCAGAGAGAGAATCCGTGTGAGCCACGTCGTTAGACGAAGATGAGCGTTATACTCAGACATGCACCCTTGCGCGTCAATGGTATCGCACAAAAGGGCTGGATCCAGACGATTTAACCAGTCAAAAGGGATCAAGATGATGCCCTTTTGTTTGTACGATCGATGTGTAAAGTGTGCACACGTGCGTGTGTGAGAATCGCTCGTGGAAAAAATAATGGAAAGTGAGGCGCGAGCCACGAAACAAGCACCTGCGATATGAGGGCCCAGGTAAACGAGAAGTGCGCCATTCGATTCGCGCTGTTCCAGAGCGACAGCGAAAGCCCCAGAGAGAGTGAGAGCGAGGAAGAGAAAGAGACGGTGGTTTTGTGCGAGAGCAGCTCACGATGTTAGATAATCCGTTGAAGGGGTGGGCGAACAGACTGCCGTAAATCAAGGCCGATAGTCAGCGGGGTTAGCCGCCCACCACCAACACCGGGCACGCCCGTCCCGTATATATCGCTATTATACCCGTTTTTTTTTCTATTTCTATCTTCCTTCGTTTTTTTTCGCTTCCCTTATTTTTCGCCGTAAAGTGATTCCCCGCGTGGCTGTAGCGCTCCTTTGTTTCTCGCCGCACCGACCAAGAACCTCTCCATTGTAACTTTCCTGCAAAAGCTTTTCTCCAGCTTTCTCATATCCATAGTCAACCTGCTGTCTAAATTTCAGATGGCTTTATGTACCCAAATGAATAATTCCAGATACGACAAAAAAATCAGCTTCTCTCTCTCTCTCTTGCTCTGGATCCATTCAGCCGGGGGTTGCCCACGGCTTTTCGCGCTACACACCAACCCGGAATTCAAAATTGACAGCCCGACTTAACAATTCCACGTGCAAACTCAGTGTGTCCATTTAGAAAACGTGAAAATATTGTTTTCGATGATAAATCGAATTATCGAGCAAAAACTTATCAGTGCAAAGAAAATTTTGTTGAAAAATCGCAAAAAAAGTCAATTTTTGTCATTCCAATCGTAAATTTCGCTGACAGTTTCGTTGGAAATGAAAAATATTGTCTAAATTGGGAAAATTTTGAAATTATCCAAAAACCATTGAGTTTAGCGTGTTCAATAAAATATTCGACGTTTTTTGAGAAAATTTAATTTTCAAGCTAACCGATTGACGTCAAATGCCATATTTGTGTTGTGTCTGACTCGCAATTACTGTCAATATCGTGACGCCCTTTGAGCTAATATCTCGTAAAACATTTCAGAGGCGATTGCGGTCGGTCTGCAAAGTTTCTTTTCAGATTTTCATCTAGAATAACAAGGGGCGATGTGACTTGGTACGAGACAAGCAGCCCCCGTGTTCGAGCAACCCCCGATATTTGCATATGTAAATGTTCGAGGGGGAGGATCGTACGCGCGTTGTCATTCGCGACGAAAACGATGCAGCGCATGCGGCAACAAAAGATTTTCTCACCCTATTTGTACAAAAAAGACTTTTCTTCTTTCTCTATCGCGCGCGCGCGCGGCAAAAAGGCTTCGGCCACTTCAGCTTCTCCCGCGCGTGAACGCCGGATAGACATTCCCAAAGACTGCGCGACTATCGAGGACGACGCGGCAAAGATCGATCGATCGTAACACAACAGCCGTTGTGTACGGAGATTTACGATCACCCAAGAGTAACTCGCTCCAACTCTTTTATCATAGCAAAAGAAAAACAACAGAGAAAAGAAACTGCAAAAATTAAATTTTGTTAAAAAACGTCGATCTTTGTTAAAAAATTTTGTAAAATTTCGAAATTTTCCCAATTTGGACAATTTTTTTTTATTTCTAACGAAACTTTCAGCAAAATTCACGATTGGAATGACAAAAATTTAGTTTTCAAAGAGATTTTCACGAGATTTTTTGGAATCTCGTGATCCCATCAGCAAATTTAAAGATTTGCAGCAAAATGGAATTTTACTAACCACGCTCGGACGTCTCGCGAGACGTTAAACGTCCTTTACCGCGATATACACTTGAACCCTCGCATACACGTATATAGGAAAGGTTGTATATGGCCACTTGCTCCGAACGCGCCTTGATGCACGAGACTAAATAAATTCTCACTCTGGCAAGTCTGCACAAACGTGTGAATACACTTTCTTTACTGGGTACATGGGACAATATATCGCGGCGGGTCTTATAGACACGAGGGAGCCATTTTCCCACTCGATATTTGTGTAAATCAAACGTCAATTTAATTCTTCCTACGAGCTTGGATATATAAAATTGATAATGCTGAAGTTTACAACGTTGGAATGCATCGAAAAATATTGAATTTTATTGAAGATTCGTTCAATTTTCAATGTCATCCAAATTTTTCGAGCCGATATGCTTTTTGAATGGCAAAAATGGATCATTTTATCATCGTAATTACATTCTGCATTTGAATTATTATTTTTGTCAAATATAAAAATGAATTTCGTTGCATTCCAACGATGCAAGCTTCAGAGTCATGAAGCAACAATGATTAGAAGTCGTAATGTGTCATGCTGTTGGGATACAAAGGATTTTTCAAGCCTTAATTTGGAGGGAAAAGTTTGGAATAATTTAACGACTTTAGTGAAAGAAAAAAAAGAATAAAAATGAGAGATTAGATCGTTAGAGAATATCTGATAGTCGAGTGCACATATATTTATATATTTATAGCATAGGTAAGGCAAAATGTGTATGTATATAGTGGTAATTATGTATACAGACACAATACATGAGATATGGCGTGTAGTACAGGCTAATGTAATAGTATATAGAGAACGAGTCGTTTCCGTGTGCAAGGAACGTTAAGGAGGACCAAACTGCCGTCTCCTTATTTACGATACAGACCGCGTCTAACGGTGGCGTATGTGTTTCCGAGTTGGCCACCCAGAGGCTATACCATGCAGCCTGGTTTGCTGAACTTTACCCACCGGCAAGTTCGCGCTCACGCGAGAGCAAATACCATTTTCCTCGTGCCTTTCTAAAGCGAGGAAAGAGACGAAAAATATCTGCGGTGGAGCGAGAACGAGAGAGAATGATTGTCGGTTGGGCTGTTGGCGAAGGGGATGGGAGACAGTAGAAATGGAACGTCTCGAGCAGCCTAATTGTATGTGACTCCTGACTCACTTATTTCCACTCTGACCGGTCTCCGCGATAATAATGTTTGCTCATAAACCCTAATTGGCCTCAAGTAAATTAAGATTGAGGATATATACGCGCGTTCACTTGGTAATATGGCAAAAAATATCCAAAAGTCCCTGGAGCAGCTTTCAAAGCAAAATCATGCCAACTTTTCGTCTCGATTGCGTTTTTTTTGTCCGGACCAAATATCGAATATTTTATTTTGATGGCCAAGTGGAATTTTATTTTTCCAGATATTAACACAAATTTCCCCCTTTTTTTGGCAGTTAAAACTGTCGCGCAAGTGTTTGAATTTTTTTAGGAAGCCACGACGACTAACGAGACTCGAATCCACTGGCAACTCTCGTAACATGCGGAATATAAAGGCGAAGGGCGGAAGCAATTCATCATTCACTTGTATTTTTTTTTTTTCGTATTTGTGTTTTCATTTTTTCCCATTTTTTTTTATTCCAAATTAAACGGGACCGGTCCAGGATGTGTTCACGGTGACGAGGGTAAATTGTCGGGAATATCCGCCGCCGCACGCGGGAGACAACCAGACGGAGGTACGATGACGAGGAGCTCTTTTACCTTGCTGTCGGTTTTATACGCTCTGGGATATCCTGACGAAACGAAAATGATGGACATGCCCGGGCCCTGGACCAGGAATAAAAAAAAAAAAAGTAAAACGCCGGAGAAGGCGAGACAGCCAAAGACAAAGACAAAGACAGAGAAGCCTCTCTGGGAAAAAGAAAAGAGCAGGATAAAGTGTAGCTTTCCTCGGTCTTTCTAGCTGACGAAGACGACGAGTTTTGAAATTACAGGAGTGATCCTCCAGTAATAGACTCTCCGGTTGGACGACTTATAGGATTTTGTCGAAGCCCGCTCCCGGAAAGAAAAGACGAGTATTAAAGCGAGCGTTTTCAAGGCGGTTTATTCGTCGACGCGATATATCGCCATACACACTCGTACGACTCGCTGATGTACAACAAAATCACTCAAAATTTATATCCCCGATTCTTTCTAGATTTACAGTTTAAAAAAAAGGCAACGAAAACTATTTTTCACTTTTTTTACACAAAAAAATTCGAGCCAAATTTTGAAAAATTCATTTCTCCGGTAAAATTCAACGAAAAGGATTCAATTTCGGCTGATTCTTTTCGTTTTTGAATGCAATTTTGCTGGGAGTCGAAAAATCAGTCAAAATTGCGGTAAAACGATGAAAAAAAAAACGGGAGAACGAAAGGATTGCGTGGGATCGAATGTTTTAAAAACAAAGAAGAGAACGCGGAGTACCAAGGCAAGGGAATCCAATAACTTGTAATCTACCATCAATTTTTTATCATCTTGTAAGTGCGCAAGACGTAAAGGATGAAACCATACGTCTCAGTTGGATCTTCCTCGAGTAAAAGTACCGTAAACTATGAGAGTATATGGAGCAAAATGTAGCAGCATCACTTTTATTTCGAATAAATCTATATTTCTCCTCGCTAGACTGGATCCAAGTACAGATTGTTTTCTTAGATGATTTTCATTTCTACGGAATATAGCATTCGATCTAGTAAAACCCTTGGAAAACTCTTTCGTTTCGTAAGCACGTATTTTCGTATACATTTCTTGTACGTCAAGTGGATCAGAGTGGATCAAATAAACTTTCGTATATACGTCGTACTATTTATTTATCTAACAATAATCCGAAACCTGCAGCGAGCACGAGTCAAGAATCCCTTCGCTCTGTACACTGGAAAGAAAATTTGGTTGCAAAAGATCGATATTTCGTTTAGCTCCGTTAGGAATCGAAAATATTGTCAAAATTACGAAAATTTTGAAATCATCTCAAAATATTTAGCCTCGTTCTTGTTTTTTTGAAAAAAAAAACATACTTTGGATCGCATAAATGCAAAATTCGAGAAAACGTGCGAATTTTTCAGATTTTCAATTCGTGGACAATTTCCAAATATTCGGTGGGAAAAAATGAAAAATCGTACGCTAAATTAAAAAAAAAATGATTATCGACAGCGTTGCCGCGAACCGATGGAGCTATGGGGCCAAGTATAAGGATTGATAGGATTAATACGATTGGGATATTTAGTGCTCGCACAGGAAGAGCGCGGGGAGAAGATCGAAAGGCACCGAGAGGCTAAGTCAATTTTGCATTACGTCTTTCAAACCTAATTCCGTTTCCCGTTCTCTTTATCTTCGAAAAGGAACGAGGTGAATAAAACGCGGAGGTAGAGAAAAGGATATTGAGAAAGAGAGCGAGGCAGCAGGGCGAGCTCGTTTCACGGTCGCGCGATCGTGTTATCGAGGGACGTATAGACGGAGACTCAAAGAGAGAAAAGAAAAGAGAATCGCGGGGATGCTGTGGCGATCGAAAAAGTTAGCGGGGTGCGAGATTTCTTAAATTAGGATGAAAATCCACGAGCGATCTTTTACTTTTCCCGTCGTCTTTGACTTTTTCTCTTTCTCTTCGATTGTTCCCGCCTCTTTCACATTTTATTTCGATATTTTTATGTATTGATATTTTTAAAAAAATATGGATATCCATGTCCTCGGTGTTTTGACGTTTTTTTCGATTCAAGTTTTGAAAAAAAAGTAAATTTTATCATTATCGTGAGATAAAAGATGCTGGGGGTGGAAAAAATTGGCAATATCGAGATAATCTAAAAATGTCATCAAGGAAAAATACACCTTGGGGTATTTCGTGGTATCGGCCAACTTTCGACAGTTATATTTCGGCACTCGGAGAGTCTTATCAGAACTCTATTGTCACGTATAGCGCCGAGGGAGCAGAAGCAAACTTTTTATTCATTTCAAAGTGGGATGAGAGATCAATGACGGTGTTGTATGGATCAATTGTCCAACAGTTTCCAATAAAATAAGAAAAGATTGCGAGCTATTGGTGCCGGAATACATTTCGACAAAACTTATTTATTGAACTTTGCAATTAGCCATTTCATTCAAAATTTAACTACGAACTAACGATTCAAGAATTTTTTGAATTTTTTTTATGGTTCTGCGTAGTCGCGGCTTTTGCCCTTTCCGGTTCTTCATTAACGAATCACTAAAAATTGATTGTTGTCACAATTTTTCAAAATTTTCGTAATTTTGACGATATTTTTCATGCCTAACGCGACTGTCAACAAAATTAACCGTTGGCATGACAAAAATTGCTGAAATGACAAAATTTTTTTGATTAAAAAAAAAAAACATTTAGTCGAGCGTATCCAACCAAATTTTTGTCGTCAGCGAAGAGATTTAAACATTCCGATAAATGTAGTTTTTCCATATTTAATACGATATAGCAAGAGGCGAGTTGGTTGCATGGAGCTCGATAAACTTGCAGTTTATCGAGAAGAGAACACCGCAATATACGATAAACCAAAGAGACTCAAGTGGAAAAAGCGCGCAGTGTAAAAGCAACAAGGGGGTGTATTAAGGGAGTAAAACTTTGCTGACTGAAAAGAAAAAAAGCGTTGGTAGATAAATATGCAGTGGTGTGTGACTAACGGGATAATCTGATAGTCACGAAAATCAGGGAGTGCTTGGTGGCGTGAAATATATGAACGAATGGAAATATTAAAAGAGAGAAAATCCGAGAGAGAGAGAGAGAGGCCGGAATAAGGCAAAAGTGGGAAGAATATTGAAGCAAATATCAAGTGTGGCAAGATCGTTGGAAAAGTACAGCTATAGTACGAAGAAAAGAAAGAGCGAAAAATTCTCGAGTGGATACGCCGTACGTGTCTATGACGTTTTCTGAGCTCACGTCCTTGTGTAAGTATCAACTCTCATCGGCGTATGTCCCACCTTATTCTTTTGCCTCTCAGGCTCTCTTGTACGACGCCATAGACAAATATGTGCACACGTATCCAGAGGTGTGGGTGGGGTCTACGTGTGGGTGTGTGTGTGGTGTCTCGAAGCGCGTCGTTGGAAAGTTGCGCAGGTGTCACATGATTTATCGGGGCGACAGCTTCCAACGACGACCGGCATCCCGAAATGGCGTACCCGGAGACGTTAACCCAGACTATATACGAGACTTCTCTGCTCTACGCAAA
The DNA here is from genome assembly GCA_037043255.1 of Diadegma fenestrale. Taxonomy (NCBI): domain Eukaryota; kingdom Metazoa; phylum Arthropoda; class Insecta; order Hymenoptera; family Ichneumonidae; genus Diadegma; species Diadegma fenestrale. The sequence continues at coordinate 16,342,094 of CM073313.1, forward strand.
AGTATACACGCGCGCTGTGTGGGACACCCGAGAAACACAGAGCACCCTTCGATATGTATATGCGTGGGTGTGCGTGTACGTCATGCAGGCTCATACATAAAAATATGGAAAATTTCAAGTCAAATACGCTTGCCACACATAATGCAGCATTTATGTGGAATTTTGACAAATCGGAAAGACGTAGTTTGACACTGGATGAAAGAGATGACTACATTGTTTTTTTTTTTTTGCGTCACTGAGTCCTTCGTTGAGGTTTTGCTCTGGGATTTTTTTGAAAATTTGAAATATTGAAAAACAGATTTGTTTTTTTTTTCGAGGGGTGAGGACTGAAAAGACAATTTTGTTGAAAAATCACATCGAAGCGAGAAATATTGTAGAAAGTGTCTTGGAAAAGTCAATTTTTGAAAATTACGGAATTTTTGAAATTATCTGAAAATATTTAGTTGACCGTGTTCGAGAAAATTGCGACGTTTTTTGACAAAATTCAATTTCCAGTGAATTAATGAGGATTCTGTCGTGTGATGCATCGAGCGAAAAATATCAACGAAACTTTCTTTGGACAGTTCGCGGTGCGCACATTGATAACTATGGTGGTGAAGATTGACCCAGTGTTGGCGTCCAAGGGTTTAACGAATAGTGTATACATGCGTTTGTGTACGGGCGTTAATGAATTTCGGTGCTAATGAAAATGTAACGGGCTGCGATCGGGATAAACTGCAGGCGTGTAAAAACATTGCGAGCGAGAGAGACAGACACAAGGCGCAATATAACGAAACGAAAATTCATGAAAACAAACGATTTTTCCAATCGGTGAATCGTCCATCGATATTGCAATCTCGTTTTTAATGGGAGACGAGCGCAGCAGTCGCTCAAAAGCCAAGTGAGGATTGGATGCATCGATGCACTCAAAAGTGGGTTGTAACGAGAGGAGTCGCGGGTTGAAGAGCAAGTTGAAACGAGCGATCGGTTTCTCTCTGTGATCCGGGCGCGAGAGCTCTGATCAAAAACGCTGCCCTCAAAAATCTGCATAGATAAGCTCGTCAATGTCTATCAGCATATTTTAAAAAATTCTCTATGCACTTATGTTGATTGCGATTCCTGACTCGTTTTCCATCCACCCACAAAAACCCATTCAATAACGATACCGATCGAATGACATGAAAAAATTTACAATCATTCCCGAACGATCCGATCCTCTCACCAGATAAACGAATAAAAAGTTTCGAGCTCACACGTAAATACGTGCCGACGCACACAACCTGCTTCTGTTCGCACCCGAAAAAAATCATTCAAATTCCAAACCAATCGAGCCTTTGCAATCAAATAAAAACTGAAAACTTTCCAGCCCATATATCCAGCTCGATTCCCATGAAAAATCGTCCATAACTCGATTTCGTTAACATACGTCGACAAAAATTACATCCAATACTTTAAAAAATTTCAACACTCAAACCCAAATATTTAAAAAAAACGTCGATATTTTGTTAAACACGATAAAGTAAATATTTTTGATAATTTCAAAATTTTCGTAATTTCGACAATATTTTTCATTTCCAACGGAACGACCAGCAAAATTTACGATTGGGATGACAAAATTTTCGTGATTTTTCTCGGTGATTTTACTGAAAAATTGAAACCCCCCCATTTAAATTGTGAATAAATATTGCAATCGAGCGCTCACTCTCACGATTTGGGCGTCCCTAAACACACACACAAGAGAAATTCGTTGAGAGACTTGACGCGTTGAAAAAAAAGCTGCATCGTAGCATCTCACTCGCGAAATCTCGCCCGGCACGACTAGATTTCGACACGCATCCGGAGAAGACACACGATGAATAGATGAAATAAATTATGCACCCTGCGACATTTTGGACTCGGTTGCTACAAAAGCGCTATTTACTATGCCCTAATATGTAAGGGTCGGAGCAGGACGTACACGCATATTTATCCATGTGTGAACATGGATAAAATGGTCATGTGTATCAGAGGGTAAAAGACGTGCTTGGTATACAGATATAGAAATGCATGAATTAAACATGGAGAAACGACAAACGGAATTCACGCATGGTCGGTTCCGTTGGTCGTACAAATTACGAGAACTGGTGCGTTTAATGCACGCAAGCCCTCCTTGACATTAAGGGACATTAGGCATTGGTTTGTTCGAGGGGGGACGTCGTCACAGGCATGCACAACCGCGAGAAGCAAAAAAAAAATAGAGCCACAAAAAAGATTGTCAGAGAGCAGCTCATTTTTCGTTGGGAACCCTCGCGTTCGCGGTTCGAGAGCAGAACTAGAATGAGACATTGACCGGGAATAACCAAAAAGGGAGGAAAAACGTGCCGATTCAAAGACACGCCAATGGATCGCATTTCTTCATTTTTTTTTCGTCCACACTCAAGATTGCTTTGCAAAGCGAAGAAAATTCTGTAAAATACACATTGAACTAAACGTTTTTTGAAAAATCCCAAAATTCTGTCAGTGTAGCAAAAAATATTCTGGAAAATCGTAAATTTTTGGGTTTCGGTTGGGTTTACGACTTTTTAACCGATATTTTTGGGTTTCGGTTGGGTTTACGATTTTTTAACCCATATTTTTGGGTTTCAGTTGGGCTTACGACTTTTTAAACCGATGTTTTTGGGTTTCGGTTGGGTTTACGACTTTTTAAACCGACATTTTTGGGTTTCGGTTGGGTTTACGATTTTTTAAACCGATATTGTTTGGGTTTCGGTTGGGTTAACGGCTTTTAAACAGATATTTTTGGGTTTCGGTTGGGTTTACGATTTTTTAAACCGATATTTTCGGGTTTCGGTTGGGTTTAAGACTTTTAAACCGATATTTTTGGGTTTCGGTTGGGTTTACGACTTTTAAACCGATATTGTTTGGGTTTCGGTTGGGTCGGTTTCGGTTTCGGTCTAACAATAAAAAATGATTGAGTTCACCGTGTTCAACAACAATATCGACGTTTTTTGACCAAATTTCATTTCCGGTTCGACTGTCATCTATGTGATCGTAAGGGACGGAGATAAAATATATAAAATAATAGAAAAACGTGGGGCCAAATTGTAACAAGGATCTTTATACATATAATAAAGTCCTGGAACGTGTATGTGTGTGTATGTGTGTGCATATATTTATTGACCGAGAAAGAAGGGAGACAGGAAGTAGCAACACCCCTTCGCGCGCACGCTCCGCACCATATCGGCACGACCCACTTTCCTTCGCTTGTAAGCAATTTGTAAACGGTCGGAGTTTTGTGATGGCATATATATATATATATACATTGAGCAAGAGAGAGAGAGAGAGAGAATAGATAAAGGTGGAAAACACGATAGCTGAGGTGGAAAGACTCGGATTGAAGAAGTCTGTGGAGCGCGCGATATATGCGCAGTCTCGAGTTTAGAAAAGCAGGGTCAGTGATTAAATGCCGGAGGCGCGTATCACGCAAACTTCTAATTATGAGAGACAACGAGCTTGACGGTTTTGCGGTCGCACTCAAATTTCCTCACCGATAATCACAAAGTTTTTTCGATTATTATACTTTCTTCAATGTTTCAGCTCGTTTTTTTTTTTTTTTTGCCCAGAACTCACGAACATTCGCTGCGTCGGAAAAATGCAAATTTTACTATGCAATACGAGTTTTTGTCATTTTTTTAAATTATTTTTTGTTGTTTCTGGCGAGGCTCGAGTATTTCACGTCGCTCAGGGGTGATGAGGGACAAAATTAATTATCGTTCGCGAAAAGTGGTGCCGGCTACACTGAAAATGAAATTTTGGCAAAAAAAAACATCGACATTTTGATGAACGCGATAAAATTAATATTTTTTGCTAAATTTACGATTATGACGGCAAAATTTTGGTAATTTTTCGTAAAAAACGTTTAGTCGAACGTTTCCAACAAAATATCGAAATTTTACAACAAAATTTTCTTTCAGTGATGCAGATTCGAGGTAAAATAACTTTTTGGAAATTTTCAATCACGAGGAATGGATGGCATTGATGAAAATAAGTAATGACTCTGGTATCGATAACGGGCGCATCAAATTTATCGAACGACATCGCTATATGCATTGAATTCAATGGATGACAGTGACGAAGATAATTGATTCATTTAGTAGACTGCAGGCATTACGCCGATCGCACGATCATGCCACAAGTACGTATCCGGACCAGGATCGACGCAGCAGTCATATAACGCTCGTATAATATAATATTACGGGGATATGCGCATTAATACGTGAAATGCCCTTGACTCTAATAAGAAGAGCCACGACGTTCCATCAAATGATGCTGAAGTTTGCAACGTTGGAATGCATCGAAAAATATTGAATTTTATTCAACATTCGTTCAATTTTTAATGTCATCCAAATTTTTCGAGCCAATTTGCTTTTTATATGGCAAAAATTCATCATTTTAGCATCGTAATTACATTCTGTAATTGAATAATTATTTTTGTCAAAGATAAAAATGATTTTCGTTGCATTCCAACGATGCTTTGTTTGGATGGGAAGAATCACGAGGATAAGATAAAAATTTCGATGCACAAGGTGTCGGTGCCGCAAGGAATCAAATAAGAGGAGAGAGAGAGACGTTAAATTCGCGAAATAAAGTTGTCGTTCAAGAGTGAGGAAAAACAACAAAGGGTTTGGCGCAGCATCGAGCACCGTAGGAGAGCGGGAAGCTCGCGATAAGCGTACGAGTCTCGGAGGGCTAAAGAAAATGGGCTGAGACAAAGCCTAAAGGAGCGATGGGGATGGAGAAGTGGAGAAGCGAGATCGAGAGAGAAGAGTATGAAGCAAAAGCCACACGAGAAATGTGCTTGAGCATACGACAGGAGGGGGAAGTGTACGTTCTCCCGCGCGAATGAGGAAGAGGAATGAGGCATGTACACGTTCGCCTAACCAGAAACTTTGAGAGAACGTAGATTGTTAAGGTTCTCTCAAAATCCCTCCCTGCTCGCGAGCTCCCGCGCGTTCTCGGCCTCTTTTACTGTCTTACTGCAGCAGGCTGCTGCTCCGTTAGTCTCATCGCTCTCCACTTCCATCTATTCCTGTTGGATCTACGATCTACTATATGCGAGAGAAGTTTCGACGAGAGAACGTGCAAGCGGAGAAGCGCTAATATGTAATACCAAAAGTTTGTCTATATCCGCGATAGGAGAGAGCCAGAAGGATAGAGGAGGAGAAAGCAGCCCACGCAGCACAAGAATATTATGCGTCCTGCAACGTGGCAACGCGAAACCCTTCGACGGTGTGTTGTGTGTGCCTCGCATGGACTCATCTCCGCCCAAGAATTCATCCATCCATCCTCGCTGCTCTCCTCCTTCTCTTTCTTCTTTTCTCCTCTCTCTCGGTTCGCCTATTAACGGCGAGATTTCATCCACCTTATGATATTGCAGATGGAGTATTCCAACCAAGTGTTATATAATGACGTGTTAGACGAGAGAGATGATTACCCTTCACTGGGCTCTTTGCTGATACTCTGCATAATTGCCTGATCCCTTTATATATCGAATATCCAATCCAATACCTTCAGAAATTGATTCGCTTCAACGGATACCAATTTATAATTAGCTCGTATCATATATCTCGGTGCTTTCATTATTTTTCAATTACGACAATTCTTTCAATACGACAGTGCACTGAAAAGAAATTCTTGCTGGATCGACATTTGGTCGGATGAGTTCGACTAAACTTTTGTTGAAAAATCACGAAAATGTGTTCGTTGAAACGAAATCTGTCATTTCAGCAAAAAAAATTCTAGAAAATCCTTTCGAAAAGTCAATTTTTGTCCTTCCAATCCTAAATTTTGCCGACAGTTCCGTTACAAATGAAAAACATTGTCGAAATAACGAAAATTTTGGAATTATCCCAAAATATTTAGTTCAACAACAATATCGACGTTTTTTTTTACAAAATTTAATTTCTAGTGCACTTTTTTGGCAGGCCAATGAGGCCAAATATCAACATCGTGTATTTGATCGAATAAAAGCACGTTTGATAAAAAGACTTCGGACTCGTTATAGTTTCCTGGCGTTTCAAATCGAGATTGGGTAAAAATATCGCGATCGTGAGCTTTCCGATGACTGCCACTAAATTATTCAAGAAATTCGTAGGAAAAACTTTTTATACAATTTTTCAAATGCAACCGCAGTGAAATGTTTTGGTAAACATTTTTTTCAGGCTCTCGATACATTTTCCTACATCAGTCTCGAGCCTGCTGCATAATTATTATTAAATATTCAGTCCGGACAAGAAAACGATCGTCTCTTGAGTCCCAAAAAGTCAATCGAGACGAAAAATTGCCATAATTTTCAAAATTCAATAAATAATTAATGGGAACAATATTTTTCGCCGAATCTCAACGCTGCAAACGACAGAATCATTCGAAATAATGATGCTGAAGTTTGTAACGTTGGAATGCATCGAAAAATATCAAATTTTATTGAAGATTGGTTCAATTTTCAATGTCATCCAAATTTTTCGAGCCAATTTGCTTTTTGAATGGCAAAAATGGATCATTTCATCATCGTAATTACATTTTGCATTTGAGTAATCATTTTTGTCAAAGATAAAAATGAATTTCGTTGCATTCCAACGATGCAAACTTGAGAATCATTCGAAATAGCGCGGTCCGTATCTCCTGCTTATGCGTTTATACTGTTTAATCCTTTTCTCTGTCTTTGCATTTCCTTCGGTTCCTCTAATTCTGCCCGAGTAAATAACAAGGTACTCTTAATTCCGTCTGTTTTCTCTAGACACAAGTCGAGTGCGAAGACTGTACGGAGAAAGTCATAGCAGAAAGCTGACGTTACCGAAACCTCGGCTAAGTAGTCCCCGCGGAGACGCGGGTGCGTACATGCCAACCAGCAGCAACTTTCCGACGTGTTTCTATTCCAAACTTGCTCATATATACGCGATAAATAAAGAAAAATAAGGGATCCTCTCGCTTCCTGCTCTTACTTCGTCGAGTTTCCCCCCCCTTAACGATTCTACGTGACAAGCACCAACGACGAAAATTCAGTCTGTCAATAATATTATCTCAAGCAACATCCTCGTGAATACGAACGTCGCACGAGGCACCAACTGTCATTATATCCGAGGAAATAAATTTTCGTGTTATTCAACCGGTTATTAATAAATATGAAAAAAAATCATTTTTATATCGGATTATCGAAGTTTCGGAAATTGGCGATGCATCGATTTTAATTAGATCAGAGTTCGTCCTCCTCTCACCCCGAGTCACTTTCTCGATTTTGAGTAAAATTATATATATAAAACATGGAAATAGTTTAATTCAATATTTAATCGACAGCTTGACAATTTGTGTCGATTCTCGAATATTTGGAACTGCGTTAACGTCCGTCCATGATATTTCGTTAAAAAAAATGGTTTTGACTAAAATTAACTCGAAAAATCCCAAAATTTTTGTCATTGCGATCGTAAATTTAGTTGGAAATTCCTTTAAAAAATAAAAATATTGAAAAATCATCGAAAAGTATTCAGATCGCCGTGTTCAACAAAAAATTGACGTTTTTTTACAAAATTCAATTTCCAGCGTTTAAAAAGTACAATTTAAAACATCTGAGCATGTTATGGCGCCATAAGAAAAATCGTAATATTGTTTGAATAGTATCAGAGTTATCGCATGCCCTGCGGTGGTCTGTAGAGAGGAGAGGGAAATGGGAGAAATTAGATTCACTGAATAAGCACCGCATATACGATGAATCAAGTGAACGTGCGAGAGCGCCTTAAGGTTTAAGCTCGAAATAGCGTATCCCGGTATAGTTTAGTACTACACGAGGCGAGCGTCGCGGATAGGGCCTGCGGAGAGGTATAAGGACAAGGCAGAGGGCAGCAGGAAGGGAAAAGGGAAAGTGAACTACTTGTATGGGTGTCCTGGTGATGCGACCAGGAGCCTGGACCAGTTAATCCAACCCTCGGGTATAGCTTTATATCACGAAAATGTATTATCCACCCTAAATTATATTTAGCACTTCTTTAGCCCCTTCTCTGTTCGCCCGCCCCCTCGTTCCAACTCTGCCAATCTCTTAAATCGAGTTTTTTTCTTCCCGGAGGTTGGCGCAAAAGCGGGAAAGCAGTTGGCTATTTAGAATATGGGAAAATGTACGCGCAAAGGCCAAAAAGCCTCGGAGAATAAAATATAAGAATGCTCCGAATTATTCGCGAGCACGTATACATCAAATCTCTTTTTCCACGGATACGGGAGGCTGTAAAAACTTCTTATGCAAACGACGAAAAAAAAAAAAAATGCTATGCATTAGAAGAGAAAGAATTGCAGCAGACGCGAATGTCGTTCGGAAAATCTTTCTCTCCTGCGTTTGATCCGCGCCGTCTCGCCAAAGTAAATAACGACACTCGGGTTTTGATTCCATGACGCTCTTTTCTCTTGACATCCAATGAAAGCTTTCCTTAACGATCTCGCGACAAGCATAAAAGTCTGAGGCATCGCGAGGGGGTTCGTCTAATTGAACGATTGACGGACAGACGATGGTATGAAAAAATTTCAACGGTAAAATCAGTGACAGTCAAAAATCAGCTCGGGGACTGAATTTGTTGGGAATTATGCAGATTTTCAGAGACGATAAAACGGCTGTCCGAATAATGGGATAACGGCTTGGCAAAACGAACTAAGAGTCGCCGTTTCCAGCATCAAATAATTTTATATTTTGAACGACTGCACTGAAAATTGAATTTTGTCAAAAAACGACAGAAATTTCCAAATTTCCGTAATTTTCACAACTCTTTTCATTTCCAACGCAACTGTCAGCAAAATTGACGAAGCTGGAGCGGAGGAGCGAACCAACCAAGAATATCACGCGCAGCATTGTTGAGAAATGTAAATCCATGGTCGTAGGTCGCAACATGCATGGGGGGGGGAGTGCGAGTGGAGGATTCGTGTTGCGTTGTCACGTATGCGGACTCGCGGCCGATCCCAGCAGGGTATTAACGCAAGAGAACGAGAAATGATATGGACATGAGACAGAAGCAGGTACGCAGGGCTACATAAGTATTTACGACGAAATTCGTATAATCTACATGCGCATTATGTCAACTATAACTATATACACGAGTATTGGAGAATGAGAATTACACGTGGCACACACGTTCGAGATGAGTTGTTCCAAAGGGAATGTGCATGTCGAGAGGAAACAAGACTGCGTTGGCGTACGCGTCGTTATACCTATACGCCTTAATCCACGTCCACAATAAACACACACGTACACACAAACATGAACAAATACACGTGTACCGAGAGAGAGGGAGAGAGAGAGAGAGAGTTGGAAATGGCGCTAGACAAGTTCACATATAGATACATCTTGGAAGCGAACTGCAGGGACTCAGCACCCCCAAATATACGGTATGTACTCAACCGATATAATGCATGTATGCATGCAGCGATCGCGCGAGTTTACATTCGGTTGAAATATACATATACATATATATATATATATAAGGGAGGATGAAGGGATGTACACGTAAGAACTAACCCGACAGCGCACTATACGGGAGCAGGGAGAGAGTGAAAGAGGATGCAGAGAGTAGCGAGTAGATCTATTTCTGTTTCTCTCCCTCTCTCTGCTTCTGATGCTTTGCTTGCGCACTTGCGAATGGTGCTTGTGACTTATGTGTTCTGTATAGGTGTGTATACATTCATGCTGCATACATGTGCGTGTATTTGCATTTATATGTACGCACACAAGTAGGCAACAAACTATGTTGCTATCTCGTGATACCACAGCAATAGGAATCGATATCCGGACGCCTCAACCTGTTCACTATACGTGCGCACTACTAACATACCTTTCCATCTCCCTCTGGCTTGCTCGCTTGCTCTCTGTGTATCACGCATATCGTATAGCCCATAACGAGAAGCTATACCTGCGGTCGGCAGCTGCGGTCATTAGAAGACGATGCAACGCAACTGTACAGGACTTTCCATACTAACTGGCAAGTGACAGCGATAGCCACGCGGTCAGCATAGTGTTCTGACACTGTTCCATGCACCCCGGCCCACTGACCACTCGCTCGATTAGCTCGATCGGTCATCCTTTGACCATCCCCTAAACCGCTGGACTAAGCGCCCGACGTGTGCGGGGCATTGAACAACAACTAAATACTCGATTGTTCGGATTCCAACAGGTTTATAGAAAAACACCATGAATCAACTCGTTTTTGACCGAATGTCCTGCTGTGTCTAGCGCAAAACAACTTTTTGTCTCTTCTCGTACTCTCGCGCGGAGACTTTTTCTTTCTCGTATCGCGCCGTATCATCCCCTTGAATCTTGCAATCTCTCTCTCTTCCTATCCGCAGCAAGCTTTCCTCTAATCGTCCAACAAAATTCAATTTCCTCGCGATACCAACGTCCCCCACCAACTTTGGCAAAGTAGCGAGATCACTTTCCCTCTCTCTCAGCGTCCCCATGAGCGACACGCTAATACATTCGACCCTAGTGTTTCACGTGTACGTTTTACCCTAGAGTGCCATCTTTGTCGTCGACGTTTCCGTATAATCGTTGCTGCAAGGACATGCCTTGCCTTCCAGGATCCCTTATCCCGACGAGCTGTCAGCGACACAAGTTTTTTTTTACAGATTGTCAAAGATCCTTGATGGCGCACAGATTATTAACAATTCCATCAAGAAATGCATGGCTGGACGTCACCGGAAAAGTCTCATATCCTGCCAATTCCAAAACCGGAAGTTCATAAAGTTTCTGACGTGCATGGTGATAATTGAAATTTCATTTCCCATCGATAAAAAATTATCGGCATTTCCACAATTTTCTTCGGCAAACGTTTCGTTTCGGCAACCGAGCCCGAAATCATTATTTTCATATATTAATAATATATATTATTAATAATTATTAATTAATTATTAAATTAATCAAATGATTAATGATTTATTATTAATAATTATTTATATATATATTAATGATACGAATAATGTTGAAAATCGTCGTAAAGCTCGTACGAGATTATTAGCGATTGAGTATTCCGTTTGATAATGGAGGTTGTTAATATTATTGAATAAATAGTCATTCTAATGATATATATGATGAAAATTTGATGGAAACGAGAGTGGGCCACTTTGAAAATCGATATATATATTTGGATAGAATTTGATGATGGATAAATTTTGAAACATTAATGCGAATAATCCGTAACAGGTGAGCCGATAAAGAGAAAACGGGGGGGGGGGGGGGCGAGTGAGATGGAAAGATAAACAGCGTGGATGGTCGCTGTGGGCACACAGATAGGAAAGCAGTTAATTTGAATTAGAGTAAAGAAGGGGTGGGGGGTGGGTAAGGTTCGCATTATATTAACTCCGTCGGAATAGAGAGATGATAGAATGCGCATAGATCCGATCAATTAATATATAGATTCTCGTAACATTCACAAATGCGTTATTCAAACACACGCAAATGGCTCCATTGCCTATTAACTCTTGGTCCACACGTGCCTTGGCTTATCGTTCTCATCCATGCGGACTCTCAGGAGTTGCAAATCCATTCGTCCATCGACTCGGTGAAGCGAGTGAAAAAATTAATAAATTTAAAAAAAACTGTCCTTGGGAATAATCTTACAGAGAACTCGTCGCGTCTGCATCGGGCTGAATAAATGACTCTGAAGTTTGCATCGTTGAAATGCACCGAAATTCATTTTTATCTTTGACGAAAATAATTATTCAAATGCAGAATGTAATTACGATGATAAAATGATCAATTTTTGCCAATCTGAAAGCAAATTGGCTTGAAAAATTTGGATGACATTAAAAACTGAACGAATCTTCAATAAAATTAAATATTTTTCGATGCATTCCGACGTTGCAAACTTCAGCATCATAATTTGTAATTAGTAATTTATTATAATTTCTTATGTTGCAATTATCGGAATGCAATACAGCCTGAAACTTTTTGCGATTCATGAGCTTCGTTTTTCTAAAAAATTCATCCAAATTGGTTCAGTGGTATTGTGGTAGAATTTTACATGTATAGAGATAAATAATTCAATGGAAAAACGATCGTTTCATCTTCGGGGACAATTTTCGAATGGAATATTAACGAAGGGAGTTGTGGAGTTTTGTAAAAACGGTCTTTTGAATATTGAGCCAGGTATATTGTCGCATTTTGTAATCTCTAACGAGTTATCTAATCTTTGGCTAATTTATTTACTGTCCAATGTGTTATTAGCGCCAAGTCGATAACCCTCTGTGCTCCTCGCACTGATAACGTCACATTACGTGTTTCGCTGTAATTATCTTCTTCATTGTCGTCCACCGTTCTTAATGCCACTTTTCCACGACTTTTTTTTTCCCCAGTCATTCATTTTCCCCTGAAATTCACTCGCGAGCTCTGACAGCGAGCAGGGCTCGCTAGCCATAAATAATTTTAGTAATAAAAAGCAGTTGGGCGCGAGATCGTTTAACAAAAATATTGTGCTCTGGCTAAATAAACATCGTGGATCAAGCATTTTGCGAGATCAACGTTAATTTTTCATTATTAGACGAATTATCCAGTGAGGAATAAAAAAATTTCATTAATCTTATTTTTTTGGGGTCGTAAATGACCCCAATTTTGAAAAATTCATATCTTCTCTAAAATTTGACGAAAATCGTTCAACTTAGGCTCAATCTTTTCGTTTTTTAATGCAGAATCACGTGAGCCTGGGGCAATTCAGCTCAGAGTCAAATAATCAGTCAAAAACGCGGTAAAACCAAAAGTCAAAAATCCAATTTTTTTGACAAAATTAAATTTTCCTCGCGGCATTTAAAATCGTCCGCGGTCGCGTTCGACACGAGATTACCGTTCTAGGGTTAAAAAATCCATACTTGGCATTGCACTTTTGGGATAAAAGTGTAGAATGAGAAAATTTGCCAACGATATGAAACTCTCGATGCGAATAACGTTTGCATTACGAAGGGACGTTGAACACAAGTGCGGGAAAGCAAAATGAGACTCACACCCTTGCCTGCTGTATCTTTCTTGCTCTTTTTGGTCGAAGCTTTGTCGATTACACGCGTTAGCGGATCCGCGGCAAGAGACTCGACACGCAGTACTTGATTTTCGTTAATTATCGCACAGGGAACGTTTTCAACGAAAACGGATACGAAAGCGTCCGAGGCAACGAAATAAAATCTGCATAAAATCGTTTGAACCGAATCAATGTTCGTTAATTAATTTCTCCGATATTTCCCTTTCCGGTAAAAATTAATTGCTCGAGCACGCGAAAAAGGGAAAATATTCTATTCAAACAAAATTGACTTTCAATTACGCAATTAATTGAAAAGTGTCATTTATACAGTTATCAATAAAGTTTCGTTGAATATAATCGAGTAGCGGAAAACTCAATAATAAGAAAAATCACGAACAACTCTCGACAAAGAGATTCGAAATCCATTGAAACGTCAAAAGATTGAAAAACAGATGAAAATTCAAACATCAATTTATTATCCCGGGAGCATAAAACGAGAGAACGACGAGGCGTTCCGATTAATGCGGCTATAATTTCATGTTGATTTTTCTTTTGCATTTTTTATCAAACAGCTTAAACGGCCTCTCATCAAGAGTCAACGCCGGGCGCGTTGTGTGAGTCAGTGTTTTCTCCTTTCGCCTCATTTGCGTCAAAACATGAAAATTGGAGCTCGTAAAAATAGAGGAACGATGCGCGGTCGAGGGTGTGCAGAGAGTTTAAATTAAACGGGAGTCTGACGAAGATGAATAATGAAAGAGACATCGCGAACAGAGTGTTTTCGAGGTCAAACATCGAACGGTCGATTAATTGGTTTTTTTTTTGTTTTAGCACGATTGGACTTTGTCAAGAGTATATGATGATTGAAATAAATATCTCAAATGTGAATGCAATGAGGCTGAATGACAAAATGTCAAGAGTTTCGATCATCGCGATGCCCATATAAAATTGAGCAGTCTGAGGATCCCTGCAAAGATGACGTTGAAGTGTGCATCGCGTTCGAATGCAACGAAATTCATGACTCTGAAGATTGCATCGTTGGAATGCAACGAAATTCATTTTTATCTTTGACAAAAATAATTATTCGAATACAGAATGTAATTACGATGAAAAAATGATCGATTTTTGCCATTCGTGAAGCATATTGACGCGAAAAATTTGAATGAGATTGAAAATTGAACGAATTTTCAATAAAATTCAATATTTTTCGATGCATTCCAACGTTGCAAACTTCAGCATTATCGAAATTCTATTTTTCCTGCAGCGACGCTCATTATTCGATATTTTGTCCGGACAAACAAAACTTTCGTCAAAAACTCAATGACCCTGAAGTTTGCATCGTTGGAATGCATCGAAATTCATTTTTATCTTCGACAAAAATAATTATTCGAATGCAGATTGTAATTAAGATGATAAAATGATGAATTTTTGCCATCAAAAAAGCCTATCGGCTTGAAAAATTTGTATGACATTGAGAATTGAACGAATTTTCAATAAAATTCAATATTTTTCGATGCATTCCAACGTTGCAAACTTCAGCATCATCAATTTCAACAGAATATTCAAAAAACCACCGGGAAACACAATTTTTTTCAAAGCCTCCTCCCTTTTTTCCCTGCGGCTTAAATTTATATGACTCTGAAGTTTGCATCGTGGAAATGCAACGAAATTCATTTTTATCTTTGACAAAAATAATTATTCAATTACAGAATGTAATTACGATGATAAAATGATGCATTTTTGCCATTCAAGCAGCATATTGACGCGAAAAATTTGTACGACATTGAAAATTAAACGAATTTTCAATATTTTTCGATGCATTCCAACGTTGCAAACTTGAGCATCATAAAAACTCAATCGAGAAGAAAAGTTGCCAAAATGCAATAAATTCCGATAAAATTAAACGAAAAATATTCAACTCGGGTTGCTTGGACCCAGCAAAATAGCTGAAAAATTCGGTAAAACGATAAAAAACGTGAGAACGAAGCAGGGGCGCGATGCGGTCGATCAAAGAGCTGAAAAGGTCGAAGAGTAAAGTAGCAAAATAAAAATCTATCGCGAGTATATACGTTGAGTGCGAGGAAAAATCGTATTTCACCGCGTCGATTGGACGTGGCGGACGAAAAAAGGAGTTGCAGGAGAGTATACGAATGACATTGTTTTCGCGAGAGGTCTGATCGACGTGCGGGTATCGGAAAAAAGTTGAACCACACGTGTAACGGTGAGATGAAGGACATGCAAATATAAGCCATCGGAGAGGCCGATGAGCAGGAAGTGAGCGAAAACAATCCAAGAGAAAAATATAAAAAGAGATAATCGGATAGGATGGCGAGCGGTCGCGAATAGTCTGAAAGGATTAGGAACATGACGTCGAGGACGAAAGAAAGTAAAAAAAAAACGACTAAAATGTAATTACGAAGGTAAATCGAATTTCTGGTATTCTCGGGCAATGGAAACGTCAAAGCTCGTGATAATCATTGTCACAGCTGTCAGCAGTGCCAATAGATCTGCGTGGACCGCGAGAGGACCAAAACTCTCTATAGAGCGAGACTCTTTAAAACATTTCAGCAGGGCGAGCGTGGAAGAGCCGACGACGAGTAAAATCAATTTCGATAATGACTCGAGGGAAATTCAATTTTCTTCCAATCTGGATCGTCCACACACACACACACACACAGAGTCGACGAATAAAAAGACAAATATATACGTGTGAGAAATGTGAATCGAGCGATTAAATAGACTCACCGAAAACGCGTCCGGCAGCGACAGTCCCGATGACCAACGAAAAGATGTACGCGCACGAGATAATCCAAAAGTGTCTCCTTAGATCCATCGTTAATTGAAAAGTTTTGGCCAAACTTGAAAAAAAATCACACACACACACGCGCACTGTAAACGTTAACGAGATGATTTGTTCGGATCTTGTTCGCCCTCGTTTTCCCGGCTGGAAATATCGTTAAACGATGCCAATGGGGTTTCTTTAACTTAGTTTCATCAGCGCGTTGATTTCATCAAGCCCGGCGCGCTCGCGAGCAGCGATTGATTCGTGAAAACTTTCGTGTATCTTTACCTCGTCAAACAACACAGACACTTGCACCTTTCACGTACATCCATGTACACAAACACACGCATATTTATATGTGTATATATGCATATATATATTTATATAAAAATACATATATATGAATATATACACACACACACGGTGACGCACAGCTGCACGTGTTTTTAGAGCCAAACGTCGTCACCGTAATCCGTTGATCTCGCCGCGAGCTTTTCCAAATTGGAACCTCCATTCGTGATTGTTGGCATCTTTGGTCCCTTCGATCCTGTTTTTCTTTCGTTTCTTTTTTTTTGAATTTGTTGCTCTTGGCGATAAATGTACGGGAATCGTTAATTATCGAGACCGGGCGATTGTTTCTCGCGCGGCAATGGATCAGAGGTCATAGACAGCGAAATGTTGGCTAATGAATTTTTATGGTCCGCTCGGACAATTGGATCACGACGCGCAATTGTCTCTCGGGTTATTTGACAGAGATTTTAGATCACAAGGATCGAGAGATTTTCGATCAAGCACGGCACAGCCAAGTTGCGTCACTAATTTTGTTGCGTGTCACACAAAACGACGAGCACATACGCGGGAATGTCTTTTAGACTCTGATTATGACAGCCGATATTTATGGCAAGCCATGAGTTTTATTCACTCAACGCGGCAGCAGCGCGGACTGTACATTCGTAATTTTATTTCACGAGCAACGATCTCGAGCAATCGTTTGCGAGAAAGATGAAAAGTTGATTCTCGTAAAAACGTCGAAATGCTCGGCGAGATTAAATTTTTTTAATTAGTAGCGTTTTTCGGTGCGACATTCGGATCTGCTGTTGAATTCACATGACAATGCTGGAAAAACGATCCCCCGCGGAGTGGGAATTCGGCGATGAAACTCGTTTTTTTCTTTTTTCAATTCAGTTTGTTTTTTATCTTTTCACAAGAAAACGAAGGCAAATTATTGATCGGTACGGCGGTCCATAATCGGAAATTCATTGTCGACGCACTGTTTCGCAAAAATGCTGGAAAAACTTGACGCGCGGGGGGAAATTTTGTGGCAATTGGCAAAAGTCCTCGTTCCGTGCCAACGCAATTACATCGAAAGCACTTTCCTTTTTATTGACACTCTCTCGCCGGGGCCTCTGAGCTCTCTGCGTATCGAACGATAAAACACTTTTTTTGCACCCCTCGTGGAAAAAACGACAACGCGTCTGGTCCTGAAATATTAACGTGTGTGTAATGAAAATTGAGAAACAAGATAAAAGCTTGGCGGGATAAAATATGAAAAGAGTGGGGGAAAAATGTGTTTGCTCAATGAGTGAGAGACAAAGCGAGTTGGAGAGCCGGAACGTAATCGTGCAGGAGAATCTAAAGCGCGATGGTCGCGCATATCGTTTAATCGTGCGTACGCCCGAAGCTACTTTCGACAACTCGTTAGTGAGCCAAAGCAGCCTGGCATGCTGCACCAACGCTAGCAGGGAGAACAGTCTCGGATATCTCGCACTTGTTGCCGACAATTATCCTCCCAGTTCGAGAGAGAGAGAGAGATAAAGAGAACTCGGTGAATCTCAAACGAAAGAGAACCGAGTTCTTGCCTTGATCCTTGAAGCAAAATCGTTCGTCCTTCACAAATGCATCGAATGCACAAGTGTCGAAGTGAATTTTTCTATGATGCTGAAGTTTGCAACGTTTTGCATCAAAAAATCTTCAATTTTATTAAAGATTCGTTCGATTTTCAATGTCATCCAAATTTTTCGAGCCGATTTGCGTTTCGAATTGCAAAAATTCATCATTTTATCATCGCAATTAAATTCTGCATTCCAATTATTATTTTTGTCAAAGATAAAAATGAATTTTGTTCGATTTGAAAATCTCGATGCTCGGAGATTTCTTTAATTTCATTTTTATCAATTATTTTTCAGGAAATTTCGGTTTCGCGTGTAATTTTCATAATTAAGCCATTAAAATGAAACGAGATGAGGATTTTTGGACAAGTGCAATGAAAATAAAATGACGAATTTCGATATTTTCAATTCGAGTTTTGAATTAAGCGGTTTCTGGCTACTCGTGAAATTTTGTGATGAGAAAGTGTAAGAAAAAAAAGCACTCGAGCGACGATCGTCGAGGATTTCGTTGCATTGATAAGGTCGAGGGTTTTGTGCGGTCACTTTGAAGCATCATCGATGAATGCGCTTGCAGGTCCTTTGACTGAATGATCTCGTTCAGTTGTTAATTTCTTTGGTTCGGGATGCTTGAGAGACGAAAATAACGAGAGAGAGTCGCTGCAACGAACGACGATTCTCTTAACCATAAAAAAAGCATTTCGCCAAGGAGACGCGACAATAGTAGGAAAGGAATATTCAATGCGAAGATTCTGTTCTATTGTTTATGACGTTCTTTGGCTCGTAAAAGGAAAAAGACGGTTGGAGCTCGGAGTAAATACTTTTTGCGTCTTGCCCTCGCGATTGTGCTCGCAAAGGTTCGTAGCGGCAGAGAAAGTCGTAAAAAAATGGGGAAACGAGAAATAACTCTGCGAAGAATTTGAGCGATTCAATAACGATGATGAGAACAAATGCGAATGGAAAAGGAGAGAATGGGAAATATTATGAGGCCTCGCGAGTGCATTACCTCGACCGCGAATCAATCGCTCTCTTTCTTGCTCTCTCGCATTCGTTCGATGGATAATCCGGTCTTTGACCACTTGAACCCTCTGACGCGTTCACTCTCTCTCTCTTCCCATCCTCAGAGTTTTTGCCCACGTGTATGTGAGAACTTGTACGTGATGTTACGAAGGAAGCTGAGATTCTCGAGCAGGAGCAAAAAGTCTTTTTTCCGACTTGGTATCGCGAACGACAGACTTTGCGATGCAACTTGTCTCACGTGAAAATCATTCGATAGTTTCAAAAATATTTTTCACCCGTTTTTCATCGTTTTTGGTCGAAAAAAAAAAACTTTGCCGATAAAATTCGAAATCGGAGAGACGAAGACGAGACGGAACGATCCTGTGCACGTTTTACAGAGACTCGGTGAAAGGACCAAAACATTTATACACTTTTTCTTGTACACACATACATATCAATGTGTAAATCGATATATATGTGTGTGTATATATAAAAGAATGTGTATATACGTTTGCTACTTTGGTCCTTCTGGTCTAACCGGTTTCGCCAAGATCTTGGTCGAGACTACCTGCTGCAGCGAAAGGGGAATTCCTCTCTATCGTTTTTTATTCCCCAGCACACTAACTTTTCTTTTCCTCTCGTTGCTCTCCCTTTTTTTCTCTCTCTCTCTCGCACTGAAAATTAAATTTCGTCAAAAAAACGTCGATATTGTTGTTGGACACGGTAAACTGAATATTTTTGGATAATTTCAAAATTTTCGTAATATTTGACAATATTTTTGATTTTCAACGAAACTGTCAGCGAAATTTGCGATTGGAATGACAAAAATTTACGTTTCGAAGAGACTTTCCAGAATATTTCTCGCTGCAATGACCGAATTTAAAAAAAAAAAGTTTAGTCGAACGTATCCAACGAAATATCGATCTTTTGCAACAAAATTTCGTTTCCAGTGCGCTCGCGGACTGCACAACGCACGGATATGATTTTGATAACGTCGATGACGAAAAAAAAAGGCATTTAAAGCGATTCGGTATTGTTTACCTCTCCTCGATTCATATACGAAAATCAGAGAAAATTTCGCGACAGTTATAAAGCAGATAAATAATAACGATTCATGATTGTTTAAGGGGTGAAATTTGCTAGCCCGTTTTCATTTTAATATTGCACGTAAATGGTCGAGGCAATGATTATTAATGGTGGTTATCACTCGAACGGGAAATCCGTGTAGAAGGAGAGCGCGGGCGCGTTGGCGCGACGAGGATCGTGTGGGAAATTTTGAGTTAGTGGGTGAAGGATCCTGGCGAATGTCTCGGGTCGGCGATTCAAGTGAAATTTTCGAGGTGGCTCTGTTTGTTTTAATGCACACGCGAATACGATTTGTGTGTTGCCACGTGAGTGCATTTATGAGAATTATTAAATTTCAATAAATTCCTACTTTTTACTTGCGTATTTATATGTTTATCGATAAATACACATGTATATACGTATATATTGGTTTTTTATGGTTGAATGGAGAAGAGCAACGCGCGCGCGATTCGAGCTGCGCTCCCCGCAGAATCACGATTCGCACTGGTACGCCATCGAGCGTTGAGAAACTTCAACAAGCTCCAACTGACAGCCCTCTCGCTTGCTCGATATCGCTTTCTCTCTCGTACTGGAGAACGAGCACGCGCGCATACACACGCACACACACGTGCGCCCCACCACCCCCGAGCTCGCTATCGCGCAACCCCATGGCTCGTTTCCGTACTAAACCCGCGGAACTCGGCGGCTGCGAGAGAGGGAGAGCGATAAAGAGGGAAAAAGATGGCGAGGGAGAGCGAGAAAGAGGAAATTTGTTGGGACGCGTGCGCGCATCTCTCTCCTCGTTGCTCCCTCACCTCGGAAAAAAGCGAGGAGGGCTTTGCGCGGGCGCACAGTCTCCGCGAGCATCGAGCACCCTTGAATCCTTCGCCTCGCGCCGGGAGGATGACAACCGCGCGTCCAGCAAGAATGAGAACGAGAGACCAAGAGCAAGATCGTGCCAAACATCCTTCACGCGCGCTCGAGGCTCACGCTCTCACACTCTTTCGCGCGCGCTCCAGTATTGCGTATGCGAATGCGTCTCTCGTAAATAATCTTGTTGCCACCATTTCCAACCTCCCTCAAAGTCCCCGCGCGAGGGGTGAGACTTGCGATTTTTTTGCTTAATTGCTCGTTAAGCGCTCGCTCAAACTTCGAGCCTTATCTTTACCGCAAATTTCTCATCATCCTTCCGGTTAGGGACGTTGCGATTTTTATAAATAAACGTCCTTAAGAGATTTCGATTTTTGGAAAAAAGTGTTTTTGGAAATGGAACGATTTTCAAGAGCGTCCTTGAGTTTTGATTCCCTGCTACAACATTTAGAGAGCAGCGTTCGGGAGAATTTTATGATGACGTCGATGAAACAGACTCCAAGGGAATTAAGATCCAACACCATCATTCACTTTCCCACGCTTATCGTCGGCTTATTTTATTGTATCACTTCCTCCCAACCTATACATGTCCATACCAGGCTGCAGGCTTCGCCCCGCAGCACATTTACTTGGCGCTCAAGGGTCTACTACAGCGAGCTTAACACGAAGAGTGAATTTTTTTTCGTTCAAAATCTTCAAACTCTGGATTTACAAAAATCGCCACAATTTTTGTTTTATTGAAAATTCTTAATTTAGTATTAACTAATTAAATTTATTACTAATTAATTGTTAATTCATTAAAATTGTTAATTAGCGATTTTTGATTTATTATCATTTTTTAGTTGCTTGTGAAAATTGAAAGTGAAAAATCTGATGATGCTGAAGTTTGCAACGTCGAAATGCATCGAAAATATTGAATTTTATTGAAGATTCGTTCAATCTTCAATGTCATCCAAATTTTTCGAGCCGATTTGCTTTCCGAATGGCAAAAATTGATCATTTTATCGTCGTAATTACATTCTGCATTTGAATAATTATTTTTGTCAAAGATAAAAATCAATTTCGTTGCATTCCAACGATGTAAACTTCAGAGTCATAAAATATGACGAAAAAATGTCATTTTTTGTTTCGGATTCCCGTGAAAACGATTCATCAAAATTGGTTCAATAGTTCTTGCGTTTAAAGGGCACAAACACAATTTTGTAGCAGAGTTTTTTATATATAGAGCTTGGGCCACCCCTTGTTTTCACCCCTATTTCTGTCTTGCGCCACCCCAACACTTGACGCGACTAAACGTTTATTTTTCACCCCCTTTTTTCTCTCTTTCTCTCGCCCTCTCTGTGTGTGCAACTTTATTTCCATCTCTCACGTACATTTGAAATCCTATAGCCAAAGTATCTTGGTACACTTTTTCGTTCTCCATAAAAATATCGAGCTGAGGGATCAACTTATTTTATAACCCTCTGTCACTGTGAATCTTTCTCATTTGAGTGTGCACTTTATCACCTGTCGTTTTCAACTTGCAATGCACTACGGCGCATTGTCGCTGTGGTTTTACTTCAAAGTAAGCGTCATCGGTAAAAGCCAAACTTTTCTCATTTCAACCAAACAGTCAAGTGTATATTGTTTCTCTGCAGCTTTCGAAGCCTCTGCTCTCATTATATTCAATTATTTTTACTTGTTAATGAACAAATGAGTTCCCCAAGTTTTCTAGTTCATTTTTTTCTCCCACTTTTCAACCCACACTTGAAATTCAATTTTTAATTAACAATTAATTAAATATTAAATAATAACGATATTATTTATAATAATAATATTAACTAAATATTTTATAATATTAACTAATATTAATATTTCAAATTTCAATATTGAGATTTCAGTAAATTGAAATATTAACTAAATATTTTGATATTTAATTAAATATTAAATAATAACAATATTATTTATAATAATAATATATTAATTAATTACAATATTATTAATAATACAAATATTAACCAAATATTTTCGGATAATTGCAAAATTTTCGTAATTTTGAAAATATTTTTAATTTCTATCGGAGCTGCGAGCAAAATTTACGAATGGAAAGACGAAAATTGACTTTTCGAAGAGACTTTCTAGAATATTTCTGGCTGCAATTACATTTTTGTGATTTTTCAAAAAACAACAAAATAACGATCTTTTCCAACATTTTCATGTGTATTTGCTTCGCTAATCTGGCCACAGAATTTTCGACGCGATTAATTGTAATTGAATAAATGTAGGATTTTTAGTTTTGCAACAGAAAAATGACAAATCTGTAAAGTGCTTGAGGAAACGTTGGTGCGTATCTTTTTCACGTTGTGGCCCGGGGCGCTTGGCCTCATCACAGAAAAACTGACAGAGACACAACGTGTGTGCAACGCCCTGGAGCTTTTCACCAATTAAATTATGCACGATCGCCCATCGCCTGCAGTGAATCCAACAGAAAGCCTGATCCATACGAGACGGTGAAGGACAAAGTTGGGAGAGCGCGAGAGGAGGTGAGGAAAAGTCAAAAAACTAAGTTTTGGGCTTGAAAAATGAAAAAAAAAAGAAATTTTTGTTGGAAATAAAGTTTAGTCCAAAGAATTTTCAATTTAATCCGAAAAATTTGCTTGAAATTCGAGATTTCGAACTTGATTATTGGGAAACGTTTTATTTATCGCGGAATAATTTTCAATTCGCTGTTTGACGTTTGATCATTTTAATCCAGTCTGGCGAGCAGGGAAATTGAATAATAATCGTTCAACATCTCGAGCACGCGATCACACAGTGTCGGGTGCTCTGATGAAAAATGAAATCCTCATGTACATGGAGTGCGAAATTTGTCAAATTATGGTGGGCTCATTCTTGAAGCCTTATCATTCTATTTCGGGAGTAAAAATGTGCGAGTTAATTATGAAATCAACGAGCAGAAGCTCGATATTAAATTAAAAGCTGTATTCATATTAAATGAATCGAAATGTCGGACTGATGGACGCTCCAAATGTCTCATATCAATTCAAACATTCAGTGGATTTAGTGGAATTCGGTCAAACGAAACGACAATAATACGCTCGGGTCGGATACACAACGCACACGTTGCTCAGTCGCGGTAGCAGAAACAGTACACGCGCAGAGTACAAAAGTTTGCTTCATTGATAAGAGCCTTGTGAACGACTAATTTTTCAATCCAAACCGGAAATGCAGGCAGTCTGAAGTTTGCAACGTTGGAATGCAACGAAAAATGTTTCATTTTATTGTTGATTCGTTCAATTTTCAATGTCATTGAAATTTTTCAAGCCGATGTGGCAAAAATCTATCATTTTATCTCAAATAATTATTTTTGCCAAATATAAAAACGAATTTCGTTGCATTCCAACGATGCAAACTTCAGAATCATTGAAATTCATTAATAATTCTCCATATTGATCAACTGCAATTTTTGTTGGAATTGGTGGACGTTTTTTCAAAGAATCACAAAAATTTAGTCCCTGCAGCAAGAAATATTCTATAAAGTTTCTTCGAAAAGTAAGTTTTTGTCATTCCAATGGTAAATTTCGCCGACAGTTTCGCCAGAAATAAAAAATATTTCCAAAATTCCGAAATTATCCAAAAATATTTAGTTTAGTTCAACAAAATATCAAAGTTTTTTGACAAAATCAAATTTTCCATGAATTACCTACAAAAATTCCGAAATTCGTTTCCACCGTCGCATAAAACCCAAAATTTCATTATTCGATCCCAATAATAATGTAAAAAAAAAAACTAAAAAATCAATTTTCCACTAAAATCAGCGAAAAATCACGAAATTACGAATTTTGACCTTGATATTTTTCTACGTGAAGAACAAAACGTCATATCCGAATATGTTGAGACGTCACAAGCGGAACGGAAATGTGACTACGGTCAAGGGTGGTTAGTTTCATCTGCTGCTCTACGAGGGGGGGACTTGGGTGGGAGGGAGAAAAGCAAGAGAAGGGAAGTTGAGCTAGGCCAACTAATCCAATGTTTTACAGGTTTACTGATTGCGGCAGAAAGCTGGATGCTTTGGCATCGTGGGTTTCTGGTTGGCTAGCTCGGTCTCGGTTCTTTCCGGGTGGGACGATCGTCGCGTCTTTCTTTACGGAGCAACTTCTGGTCGTCGGATGGTGGGAAAGTGGGAGGAGGGAAAATCGAATCGTGGCAGGACTTACGTGGAGACTGTCCTAATTCAGGAGCAAATAAACGCATCATTGAGCGACGGTGGCCTTTTACCAATCAAGCATGTGACATATATAGGACGCGAAAATATATATATAAATCTTGATATCGATGAATGTATAGTTTGGAGCAAGGAAATGCACTATTCGTGCGGAAGTTCGGACGCGATTCCCGGCATAACAATCACGAACAACGAGAAATGGTTATAGCACGATAAACGCTTCGATCTTATTTTCTCTCGTTGCCTCTCAGTCTCTCTTTGGGATTCTCTGTCGGGAGCCATCTCGCTCTTGTTATGTTTGCTATATCGGAGAATCTCACCCCAGATCTCAAATCCAGCGCCCATCGCGGCGATGGTGTGTGTCTGTATAACCACGAAGGATACCAATAAAACGATAAGCGATAAAGACAGGAACCACCTATCGATAAAGCTCGCCCGCAATTTTTTCTCTTTTTATCATTTATTTTTTATCAAAAGCAAAAAAAAAAGAGTGGAGATTCTTTTTTTTACGATACTCGTTTTCGATCGCACGTACCATTGCTATCGTAAAAATGAAAAAAAATAAAAATAACGCTTTGACTCGGTCATTTTTCCGAGAGAAAACACGCATTTTTCGTCACTACAGCTTTTTTATTAACAGTCCCTCGTGTACTGCACGGGATTTCGGATATCCCGCGTCTATCCACAATGGTGTGAAGGTCTTTGTCATTTTTTTTTCCAACCTTTTATTTCTTCAGCGTACGGTAATTGCACATTACGCAAATGCTCGTCATTCTCGTGGGATTCATCGTGAGTGCGAGCATAAAAAGGGCTCTCTGCTCGTGACGTTACAATCTTTCGACGTACCCATAAAAATTTGCGTTCTACTTTCCCCCGTTCACCTTCGCTCATGTGCTTATTTTTATATTCTCCTTTACTCGCCAATCTCGTCGTTCGGTTGATTAAAAACCAGTCACCATTTTTTTTTTATTATTATTGTTCAATTATTCTTATTCGAATTTTTTTCCAATGAGCGAACAATACGAAATGAGAAGAAAAAAAAAGAGCAACGAAAGGGCGATTGACCGGAATTGCTCGACAATTGCAGAAGAAAAAAGTAAAGAAAAAGTTTGTGAATTATTCGCGAGTCAATTTGACAAATGCGATTCGCAAGAATTTCGATAAATTTTTCGTTAAAGTCTGCGCCTTGTGTTTTAAAAAATCACAAAAATGTTGTCATTGCAACAAGAAAAGTAATTAATTTAAATTTTTGGCATAGGAATCGCAAATTTTGCTGAAAGTTTCGTGAGGAATCAAAAGAAATTATCAAATTACGAAAATTTTGAATTTATCGAAAAATATTTAGTTCACCCAACAAAATATCGACGTTTTTTGGCAAAATTTAATTTTCCGTGTGGATTACAAATAAAAGGATTGAAAACACTGGTTCATATTGATGTATTTTCCATGAGAAAAGATTTAAAAAGCATGGGGCAGGCGAGCGGGTCGATTTAAAGAGGAAAAGCTCATGTAGCAGAATTCTACGCTTTATCCAAAAGTCTCTCGCCCTTTTTCGTTTTCTCTATATTCTCTTGTAGCTTGGGGCGATATGCAAAAACGCTTGGATATCCCCGGGACGACGTTACTTCTCTGTGCTATTCTCCATACGAATACAGAAAGAGTGAACGAGCGAAAAGGCGTAACTCGAGGATATTAAGCATCTCGAGACCAACCGACGAAGCCCTTTTTTCTTTTCCCACGCAATATTAAGCTGTATCGCTCTCGGATTCAAAGCTTTTGTAAAAAAAAATAAAAATAAAAATGTATCGTCCTCGTCCTCGAGTAATCGCGTTGGTAACATTTTGTATTATCGATTTCTTGTTATAATTTCTGCATTTTTTAAGCATCGACCAATTGGAAGACTCGAGTATGGCAAAATTGCCAATAATATGCTTTTCACGCGAAATTTCATGACAAATGCGACACGATGTCAATAAAAAGTGGAACAAGTACGATTCCGAGTGACGTTTATTTCCATAACTCTTTCTCAGAATTTCAGAACTGCTGCTGCACTTTCCCTATCGCTTAAAGAAATGATCAATACTCTTGAATTTTTGACTAGTGTTTTCCGTCGAGTTTCTGAAACCACGTAAACGTTCAGGTTTTTGTTTTTTTTTGTGTCTTTCAAAACTGTAACGAATTTTATTTTGAAAAATTGAAAGCCACGACTTATCCACAGTATTTCAAATTTGAAGGTTAACGACCATCATAAAACGACTTTATTTAGGGTTTTTTTCAAAATTTCGTAAAAACATTCCTGGGCACCAAAACCATCGAATTTGAAACATTCAATTCGCAATTTTTCTAATTTCTCCATCAAAACGCGTCTAAAAGTTGCAAAAATCGAATTGCAGAAAAAAACGTATTTAGGATTCTTTTTTGCCAATAGCCAGAAAGACTGAGTCGAAATTTTTGTAAGAAAAATCCTAAACCCATTTGTTGGCAACTCGTAAACAAAACGCGACCCGAATTTACACACGTTTATATGTGAAAAGTTAAAAATTAGGAATTAAACGTCTCAAATTCTTGACGTCAGAGAATTTTTCTTCATAGGAAAAAATCAACAAAGTAATTTTAATACAACAACAAACTGTGAATTTATAATTGTTCCGCGATGGGTTAACGAGGTGAATTTCGAATATTTGGACATTCATACAGAAATTCCTACCCTGAAAATTCAATTTTGTCAAAAAACGTCGATATTTTGTTGAATACAGCCAACTAAATATTTTAGGATGATTTCAAAATATTTTCAGACAATATTTTTCATTGCAACGGAACTGTCAACAAAATTTACGATCGGAATGACAAAAATTGACTTTTCGAAAAGATTTTCCAGAATGTTTTTTGCTGGAATGACAAAATTTTCGTGGTTTTTCGAAAAAACGTATCCAAAGAAATATCGATCTTTTTCAACAAAATTTTCTTACAGCAGCACCGCAATGCTCCTTATTGATTTATAGGATTTGAGCAGGTCGTGATAAAAAATACTCAAGTCGATTAGTCTTAACGCGCGCGTTAACGTGCAAACCATAGCTCTTTAGGTTAAAATTGCATTGACAGCTGCAAAGTTTCTTATAATTTATGATACCGAACGAGAAGTTTGCAAAGAAAATTCTCGAGCGTTGTTTGCTCTAAAAATTGAATCCTAATTTCCCAGCAACTCTAAATTTTCATTTCAAAAACATTTTCCAAGCAATTCTTCCCTTTTTTTTAGTTACCAATTTTCAACGAGCCCGATGAATGAAAGAAAAACGACGATTTTGTCGATGAAAACAATGGAAAAGTCTATGGGAATTGATTTCGCCACGAAGAATCAATTTTTATATACGAAAATGCATCAAACCATGAAAAAAAAACTCAATGAAAGAATGCGTGTAAATAGAAATAGCGGTCACGATGCATTATTCGCGAAATACAAATGGGAATTGTATCCGTTGAGAGAATCCGGTGGTGAAAATGGTGCGCGGATTCCCCCATGGACAATATCGTGCCCATAACGCGTATAGTCAACACGGGATGCGACCCGAACGACTGAAGTTGTATGCACTTGGACGTTTCAGCGACGCGACTATGAAAAAATACAAATTCGTAGTTCACAGATTTCGAATGGAGTCTCTTAATCGAGCCAGGAAAAAAAAAACAAAAATAAAACGTGCAAATCGCAAGACTCGAAGCGCAATCAATTTTCCAATATCCTCATAAAAATTTTCAACAAATAAAGTTAATTCGGACATTAATAATCGCGATCAAGTGCATTTTTGCACTGAATTTCCCGGCGCCATAAAAAAAGTCAATGCTCCAAGCATTGGCTAGTTATTTTCGATACGTTTCGAACACAACGCCGGAGAGCGTTGGTGCGTGAATCCGCGCGCTTATCGCGATTCAATTTTTTCATTATTTTTCGATAATCGACGTTGCTCGGAGCGCGTTATTCATGACACGAAAATTTGTTTGTCGAATGGAAATGATTGATTCGGAAAATATTTACCGTTTTTTCGAAAAAACCACAAAAATGTCATTGCAACAAGAAATATTCTAGAAAATCGCTTCGAGAAGTAAATTTTTGTCATCCCGATCGTAAACATTGTCAAAATACCGAAAACTTTGAAATTATCTAAAAATTTCACCGTGTTCAAAAAAATATCGACGTTTTTTGACAAAATTTAATTTTCAGTCTCCAAAAAGTTGAAATTCCCATGCAGTCAGTTTTTTGTCAAAATTAAATGTTTAGTTTGGCCACAGAGATGTTTGGATTGGGATTTTGAGGCTCGAGGGGATTTTTTGACAGACTCTAATATGAGAATGTGTGTTTTTCGATACTGGCTTTACGAGAAAATGTTTTTTTCTCAGCAATTTAGGCGTTTCGTTGTTTTTTTTGAAGGAGATATTTTTTATTCAAGAGATGAGTGTGGAAAAGGTATGCGGAGTTGGTGGGTGGGATATTGTCAGTGTCGTGAGAGCCAGGGGCTCTGTCGCATGGCATCGGTAGCCTAATCCAAGCTTTGGTGGGTGTCGACGTGGTCTAGAGTGCGGAGACGGCGACAACGATGACTGGGAGACGACGACGAGGAGAAAAGCGAGAGCTAAGCTCGAGAAACGCGGCGCTTATGCAAGAGACGAGCAAAAGACATGGCCAACAAAACTGAAAAAGGAAAAGAAGGGGGGTCGACGAGGGTGCCATAATTTTAGCAAGAGCGACGACTCACCTGCTCCACTCGTTTTTTCTCCCTCTAACTCGCCGGCTTTTCCTGCTGTCGTGTCCCAAAAAGAATATAAGCTCCCGATATTTACACCGGTTTATCTTTGATTTATAACGAGCCTCTCGCCTGCTCCTCCCTTCACTCTCTCCTTTTTTTCGCCATTTTATCTCTCTCCTACTGGAGACTCAAAATTACACGCTCCCGCGGTCACATCTGTGTCCGCGGGTCCCTCTATGCCCTTACCTGCGGAAAATATCCGGCAGGATAAGATAAGACGGGCGCGAGATGAGAAGAGCCGAGCAGCACTCGCGCGCAGCACAAACAAGCCTGTACGCGCTGTATGATTTACAGTGCTAAATCCATTGAAATTGCCACACGCTGTAATTTCCCTTGGATATCGCCAAGCGAAAACTACAGTCTGCGCTCACCTATTTTTCAAATTTCCCGCGCCCAATTCAATAACTCAACAAAACTCGTGACATCGCTACGACGAAAAAGTTTCTCAAATTCGGTTATCAATTTTTTTTGCCAAATCCATATAAATCCTTAAACAGAACGTGCCCACTTGAACGGCAACCTTATTTTTTTTTTACCAAGTCCACAGTGAACTGGGCTCATAATAAATGACTGCAATTTTTAAAAATTCATATCTCCAGTAAAATCCAACGAAAAGAGTTCACTCTGGGTTCATTCTTTTCGTTTTTTAATGCAGAATCACGTGAAGCTCAGGCAATTTTGGTTGGAGTCGAAAAACCAGTGAAAAATGCGGTAAAACGATAAAAAAGAAAAATGAAAATTTGTCAAGACACGACGAACTAAATATTTTTGGATAATTTCCAAATTTTTCGTAATTCTGACAATATTTTTCATTTCTAATGCAACTGCCAGCAAAATTTACGATGGGAATGACAAAAATTTACTTTTCAAAGAATTTTTCTCGTTGCAATGACAACATTTTTGTGATGTTTCAAAAAAAAAATTCTTTTCGATGCGTTTTCCTTGTCGTGCGTTGCCCAATCCGGTGCAATGTCGCGAAAAGGGCCACAAGACTCCCCATTAGACTTTACCGGTTTATCGCGAAAAGAACAAAACTTGAAGAGTTTTTTGTGTTTTTTTTCGGAATTTCGTAATCTCGGTGTGTATCGGAGCTCGCGCATTAATTTTCAAGCATGCACTGTATGGACGATATGTACGAGTGTCTCTGCATTTCAATGCGACTGAGCCGAGCGAGCGATGTTGTGTATGTAAAATCAAGATAAACCCGCTGCTGAGAGAGAATTTCCTAGTCGTCAGAAGATACTTCTTTGCTTTTTCCTCGATTTTTCCGTCTTACTCTCCATCTCTCTAAGCGCAGGTTTTGGTCCTTCGGATCGAGCTACTTTCTTCGCGTAGTTTCTCTTTTTTCCACACAACATCCCGCGCGCGAGCTTTATTCCCAACCGTAAGAATTTTCTTGAGCTACGAAAAGGCATTTTATCTCGGGAAAATCTTCCTCCTTTGGATGCTCGTGTTACTCCATTGTTTTCTCTTTTTCATCGCGACCATCATCATCTCGCACACAACAGAATTCCAAATATTCGGGACGAATTCAATTTTACCGCAAATATCAACAAATTTCGCTCGCTTTAATGAGATTCTCCTGATTCGTGTCTAATTACCGGATCGTCGATTACGAGGTCGAGAAATTTTAATTTAAAGCTTTACCCACGCACCGGAAAGAAAATTTTGTTGAGAAAGATCGACTAAACGTTTTTTTTTTTTTGAAAAACCACAAAAATGTTGTTGCAGCAAGAAAAATTCTAGAAAGTCTCTCCGAAGAGTAAATTTTTGTCATTTCAATCGTAAATTTTGCCCAAAGTTCCTTTAGAAATGTCAAATATTGTCAAAATGACGAAAAATTTTGAAATTATAGAAAAATATTTGGTTCGCCGTGCGTGCAACAAAATATCGATGTTTTTCGACAAAATTGAGTTTTCAGTGGACGGAGAGATATTGAAATTTAATAAATGTTCATTTTCAGTGATAATCATTAATATTAATAAACCGAGCGGTAACTCTTCGTCAGAACTTGGCTGCTGACGTTAATTATTTCCGCCTGCACATATTCTCAGTCCGCAACTTGGACGTGCACACCGCAGCAATTCCAATTAATTAATTATATCGTTTCCACTGTTTCGATTAATAATAAACGAAACTCGTGTCCGATCCGGCAATGATGCATGGATTCCGTTAAATATGAAGGGATTAAATTGTCTTTTTCATGAGAATCTAACGCAGACGCGATTCCTTATTGAAAAGAGAGTGGGAATATTTATGGGAAATGAATTTTTAACATTTTCTTCGATGTTCAGCCACGACGCTGGCTGAACGAAGAGAAATTTCCTTTTTTTTTCAAAGCAGCTCATTTTTTTCTCCCTTCGAAACAGTGCTTTGAAGGGCCTGGATTAAAAAATTACGAACGCAATTATCTCTCGGCGTTTGACCCATAAAAAGTTACCGACAAGGGCTTAAAAATGAAGCTGCAAATACGTGAAATTTTTTTTAAAAGGATCCACACCACTTGGTTTCAATTATTTCGTAAAATAAAGATAAAATTTGAACTATTGGAGATTTTGCGATTTTTCTTGAGCAACGGGGAACAAGGAAAAATCCTGGAGAATCATGACGATTGGATAAATAGAAATTTCATTAAGAATCTCATCGTAACCCAGATGCGTAAATTCGTCATTTTGAAAGATTGGAAAAAACCGAACAACATTCGAGCGCTCTCAAAGGAGGCTGTGAATTTCACGATTCGGTGAGAATGATGCATTTTTTATGGGTTCCCCTTGTACGAGCTGGTGCAATCTGCGAGAAACTCGCTATCGTAACAATGTACCGGGTGTGTCTGAATCGTACGACAACAAAATTCGATTAATCTTTGCAATCATCCCATTTTTTTCCCTCGTATGACTTCAGGAAGCTCCGTTGAGGACGCTGTTTGCAAAATTTCCCATCGATAGAATTCCTTCAAATAGCTCGCACGATTTCAAGAGGCTTCGGCATGTAGAAATCGCGATATTGATTTATAAAAATCACAATTTTCAAGAGTTTTTCATGAGAGCTCGTGTTAAAAGTTGCAATTTTCAACATTAAATATTTCGATTTCTGAATGGTGAAGCCTCTTAAAACTTTGCACACGTTTTTACGTACCATCGATGGAGCTTTATTGAGTTTTTTAAAAAAATGGCTCGTAAAATGTTTTCAAAATTTTGGTTATTATGTAAAAAATACAAATTACCTCGGACAATCTTGAATTTCGAGTATTTCGTTCTTTAGTCAATTTGTACCAATTTTTTAAAATGAATTTATGCTCGCGAAGCATTTTCTACACTGAAAAGAAAATTTCGTCGAAAAAGATGGATATTTTGTTAAAATGTTTAAAAATTACGAAAATTTTGTCATTTCAGCAAAAAACATTCTAGAAAATCTTTTCGGAAAGTAAATTTTTGTCATTCCAATCGTAAATTTAGCTGACAGTTGCATTACAAATGAAAAATATTGTCGAAATGACGAAAATTTTGAAATTATCCCAAAATATTTAGTTCACCGACGTTTTTCGACAAAATTGAATTTTCAGTGTAAGAAAAATGAAAAAACTGGAAACGAAAATTTTGATTGGATCGTCGCCATAGAACGTCCTTAAAGACTATTTAGTGGGTAAATATTGACTGCGAGAGTTCTGACACCCTGTGTACATGGTTGCACGTGTTTCCGAGTTGTACGAGCGTTTACATAACACTCGTAGGAGCAGAATGGTACGAAAAAGGGATGGAATACAGCTCGCGAGAATAAAGAGACATCTGGGACCTTTATGCAACATCTTTCCGCACTTGGTGCTCTTCCGCTTGGCAATATCTAACAACAGGAAGAGCGCGAAGAGCGCGAAAGGGCCTCGTACTCAAAAATGCGAAGCTTTTTACTTTCATCACCTTCTCTTTGACTGTCGATACGTCATGCAGAAGGATCCTTCCTTCGTATATATTTTTCTGTCACATTGACGCAACAAAAGGTGATGAAGGTTGTCAAAATTCATCCATTCGTTTACGACAATTTTTCCCTCCTGACGAAAAGCAAAATCATCGTTTCTTTTCCAATTTATTTCTTTTCAAGTTGAATAAAAAAATTTGTTCACACGTTCCTGAGCTTCGAGCTCGAAATATTTGCAATAAAAATCGCAACGACCTCGTAAATGCTTATGGAAATTTTAGTATCAAACGTTTTCGAAAGATTGACAAAAATTTATTCAACTTTGTGCACTGAAAAGTCAATTTTGGTGGTTTTTTTTTGAAAAATGACTAAAAATTTGTCGGTGCTGCAAGAAATATTCGGGAAAGTCTCTTCGAAGAGTAAATTTTTGTCAATTTAATCGTAAATTTTGCTGAAAGTTCCGGATGAATTCAATTTTACCGCAAATATAAAAAAATTTCGCTCCCTTCAATGAGATTGTCCTTATTTGTGTCTAATTTTCAGATCGTCGATTACAAGGTCGAGAAATTTTAATTGAAAGCTTGACCCACGTACCGGAAAGAAAATTTTGTTGGAAAAGATCGATATTTCGTTGGATACGATCGACTAAACGTTTTTTTTTTTTTGAAAAACCACAAAAATGTTGTCGTTGCAGCAAGAAATATTCTAGAAAGTCGCTCCGAAGAGTAAATTTTTGGCGAAAGTTTCTTTAGAAATGTCAAATATTGTCAAAATAACGAAAATTTTTAAAGTATCCAAAAATATTGAGTTCGTCCAACAAAATATCGAAGTTTTTCGACAAAATTTAATTTGCAGTATGTTTTTTTTTTTTTTTTATGAAAAGGACAATTTAATGTCGCGGTATGCCGTGCACAATTTGTCGGAAGTGTCTTTTCTTTTTGGGCGTTCCAGCGGCTCTAAAGGGCCTAGTCAATTCGCCGTAACGGACACGGAGGATGTCCTATACATATATAAAAAGAGAATGTCATCATTTCGTTTGGCACGGTGTGTGTCCCGTGGCCATGAGTCCGCGGAGACAACTGGATTTAGCGCGTATGATTGATGAATGCAACCCCTCGCCACAAACAGTCTTCGGGCGTTTCGAAGCGCACAGGACATTCGATTCGAAGTCTCGATATTTTTGCGAAAATGTATCAAAAAAAATCTTCAGAATCCGTTGATTCGAAAACATTGTCTAAAAAGTGAAATTATTTTCTGATAAATTCGAGAGATCGAAGCTAAATTGAGATTGCGTAGAATTTTTTTTAGGAAAGCAACGAAACTTTGAAATTTATGGCTCAGGGAACGAGCCAGTTTGTGCTTGAAAAATGCAGCTCGATTTATGAGTTAAAGGAGGAAACGCATAAAATCGAGGGAAAGGCGAGTCGAAATATTGGAAATAAAATTTTGTTGAAACACAAAAATTTGGTCCTTGCAGCAAGAAATATAAATTTTTGTCATTCCAATGATAATTTTTGCTGACAGTTTCGTTAGAAATGGAAAATGCTGTCAAAATACCGAAATTTTCGAAATTATCCAAAAAAAACTTTATTTTACCGCGTGTCCAAAAAAGTATCGACGTTTTTTGACAAAATTGAATTTTCAGTGAACGAAAAAACCCATATGTGAGGAGCTCGTGTACTTTATAAGAGAAGCGGCGAAAGCCCTCGGATCACATTTTCATTCATGATATGCGCGAAATCAGGAAAGTGTGCGAAGGTCCGAAATTGGGGAGGAAGGATACGAAATTGATCTCGTCTCGCTCCAGGACTAACATCGTCGATCCTGCTTCACGTTTTATTTTATTTTTAGACTCGTGGGTGGCTTTTTTTGGCTTTTTTTCGTAACATCGTGTGAAAAGCGCATTTCCAATTCATTAACGAGGATCGTAAGGTATGCAAACTGGAGATACGTGCAAATAAGCGATCGAGCGAGAAATTCGAGCTCGCGCGAGGTTTCTCTTGCGGTGCTATGATTATTTTGCTGCTGCGATTGAAGTCCGGGTGCGGCGTGAAAGAAAAAAAAAGGAGAAAAGAAAAAGAAAAAGCAAAGCGAGAGGGGCACTTTAGGCCCGTTCGCCTCGGCGTTAGGGGCAATAACAATTCTTCTTGTAGACAAACATCGGAGTGTATATCTCACGCGCTTCTCGCGGCAAGAGAGTACGAGATAACACAGCGGAAAAAACAAAGTGGAGAGATATAAAAGAGAGATATGGGAGGAAAGAGGATTTGCTTTCGTATATAGAGACGACCGAGTCTCCAGTGAATCTAAACAAATAAAAATCAAACTCAAAATACACTAAAAACATCCAATAAAATGATGCTCAAGTTTGCAACGTTGGAATCCTTCGAAAAAATGACTCTGAAGTTTGCATCGTTGCAATGCAACGAAATTCATTTTTATCTATGACAAAAATAATTATTCAAATGCAAAATGTAATTACGATGATAAAATGATCAATTTTTACCATTTGAAAAGCATATCGGCTGGAAAAATTTGGATGACATTCAAAATTGAACGAATTTTCAATAAAATTCAATATTTTTCGATGCAAACTTCAGCATCGTTCGAAAAATATTGAATTTTATTAAAGATTCGTTCAATTTTCAATGTCATCCAAATTTTTCGAGCCAATTTGTCTCTTCGAAATGTAAATTTTTGTCATTCCAATCGTAAATTTTGCTGACAGTTCCATTAGAAATTAAAAATATTGTCAAAATAACGAAAATTATGAAATTATTCAAAAATATTTAGTTCACCGACGTTTTTTAACGAAATTTAATTTTCAGTGTCGAATTGAAATTCGCATCTTTGGAATTCAACGTAATTTTGTCTTTTTTCTTTCAGCGAGGCTCATTATTATTCAATATTAGATCCGGACAAAAAACGATCGATCGCCTCGAAAAATTGCCACGATTTTCAAAATTCAATAAATAATTCATAAAAACAATATTTTTCGTTAAATCTCAACATTGCAAACTTCCGATTAATTTCTTTCCCTCACGCAAATTTCCGCAAGAGCTTTCCCCGAATTTTTGCCACGTTCGCGAATCTCGCGATCGAATTCTCGGAAAGATGAATTTTTTTCACCCTAAAAAAATTCCTGGTATTTTATTTTGATAAAACATTTTCGTGAAGTACAAATAAATTGCCGGAACTTCGTTATTTTTTCACAACCCCAGCCTGCAATCTATTTATTCCGATCCGAAAACTCGCAGTGTACGAAAAATTAGAATTTACGAAATTTTTATAATAAAAAATCAGAAAAAAAACGTGAATCGTCAGCCATTTGTATTTTTCGAATAATTAATCGTTCGAATATTTAATTTTATTGAAGATTCGTTGAATTTTCAATGTCATCCAAATTTTGCGAGCCAATATGCTTTTCGAATGGCAAAAATTGATCATTTTATCATCGTAATTACAATCTGCATTTGAATAATTATTGTTGTCAAAGATAAAAATGAATTTCGTTGCATTCCAACGATGCAAACTTCAGAGTAATTCGTTGGATTAAATGGAATTTATAGGACAAGACTGAAGAGGTTAATTAAAATAATAGTTGTATCAGCGAAGGATGTTTTCAATACTCTTGACTCGAATAATGTTCCCTATTCACGTCCTCAATACTTTTCCTTAATAGCCGAGCTTCACAAAGTCTCGTTTGATGGGTCACGATCGAAGGTCTCGAGAGCGAGATAGAGGGTAAAGCGCGCGAATATTGGGAATAAGCGCGAGAGAGAGAGAGAGAGCGAGTACATTAGCAGTACTTGCGATGTATCGGCGAGGGGGGGGGGGCACATTTGGATGCGAAGCAACGATTCCTCGCTTGCTGAACAAACACATAAAGTCAAAGCCAACAAGTTCTTTCCTTTCTTAACTTCATTGAGTCTTTGCCTCTTTCTCGTCCTCAAGATTGGCCGCACATATATCGAGCAAATCCGCGCGCAGTTACGATTCACGAATTTGTTTACTTTTTAACCTCGCGCGGCCCTTCACAACAATGGCGGGCTCCGCGTCTTTCATTTACGAGGCTCTCGGAGCTTCGATCAACTCGCGCGCGTCAGTGACGCGCGTGACGATGTAAACACAATTTCGCATCAAACGTTTTATCACTTTGAATTACTTTGTCTCGATCGCCTGAGGGATTCATGGGACGGTTGGGAACATGCGGATTCTTCTGGGAATTGAGGCAAAATCTTATATGAAAATGAGAAATAATGAGATCCGTTCGAGCATCGAATTCTGCGAAATTCTGCATCTTTATCGTTTCGATAAAGATGCGAGTTCCCGGAAGACACGCAGTCAAGCAGAGATATCAAAGGACTTGGGCGGTAAAAATTTAAACGATGAGGCACGCTTTGTCCCTACACCGATTGAGCTTAGAGGAAATTTCCAAGAACCAACGACCCCTCGAGCGCGAAAAACGATCAGCGTCATTTCCGCCATTTTCCGGAAATGTTTACATTTTGTTGTAAAACTGATTGCTTACCTTGCTTGTTGTGCTCCGCGGATTCCTGGGGCTGATAATTCGCGAGGACTGGCAACGCCATCGACGAAAACAATTTTATTCCACACTCCGAATAACGTAATCGCGGTAAAAACACTTCACTGTTTCTTAATGATCGCGATTTCCGATAAAATTGTCGGCCCGACTGTGACTTTTGCCTTTTTGGAAAATTTGTAATGATTGTCGCGGTTAAATATTTATAAACGTATTTTTAGTCGATTAAAAAATGATTTAAACACCCGAAAAAAAGGTTATTTAGGTCGCCGTTTTATTCACTGAAGATCGAGTAGAATTCTTCTCGTTTCGAGCACTCGGTTTAGTCAGCTGCGCGTCGACGAACGATAAAGGGATGCATCGAGCTGGCCAACCGACGCACACGTGGCGCTCTGCATCAGGGCCGGCGCCCAACTGAATATTCATGAGCTCTCTCTCCCGTCCGCGCGCCCCTCTCTGCCGCGGTGAGCCGCGCGCCCCTCCCTCGCGCTGTTCCGGAGCGGCGCACCAATCCAGCCATCGCCCCCTCCCCCCTTCGCGCCCCACTGACTGCGAGCGATCGCGTCGAATACTCGAGACCGCACAGAATGTAAACAAACCGAACAGAAACGCGTAGAACGTAGAACGCGACAGAGCGAACGATTTACACCAAATAAATGCAGTCCAAAATATTCAATAAATATGCGATGAAATATATTTGGAATAAATGCCAAAAAGAATCGATTGATAAAATCTCATTCTTTATTTCATTGTCTCAGTTATTTGTCCATTAAAATTGTCAATTTTTTCGCAAGAACGCAAATTTGATGTTGATTATTTTTTTGGTTCGCGTGATTGACACCGCGCGGGTCTCTGACCCATAAAATTATTCAATAGTTTCTTACAAACCATTCCGAATCGATTCTCACTCGAAAATTTTACAAAGTGGCGGCCAAACGGAAAATTCACGTTTTTTTTGTTTCGTTCGTTTGATAATGAATATTATGCAACAAAAGTTTTAATTAATCCAACAATTACAAACTATCGACGAACAATCATTACGAATTTAAAAAAATGGCAAAAGTTCGGGGGCGAATTTTACATCTGTCGGCCCGCAAAATCGCTACCCCCACCCCGGCAGTAAGCGTGTTGGTGGCGTGTCACCAATGAAAAGTGAAGCAGCAGAAAAAGGGAAAAAGTGACCTATCGAATTGCAATCGCGAGGCGCCTAAATAATTCGTCTGCAACAGTATCCTCGCGGCAATAGTGTGGATCGTGACAACAGCGTAAACTCGCGAATCCGAAAATTCCGTCACAGCTACTTTGGCAGTTAATTTCGTAATAGACAAAAGTGAAAAAGCATCGCAGTACTTGATTCGCAGTTAAATAATCCAAGATTCATCGATGAACAACCGAGTTTTGAGACTTTTTAAAAGGTTAGAGAATCGATCGAACTTTGGTTAGAAAATTCCGGTGTCAACACTAAAATTTTGTTTATCAATTCGTACGAATACGAAAATGACATTTACGTACCGCGTTTTTTTCGAGCGTGTCATATTTTTGGAAAAAATCGAAAAAATCGTGTTTCGTATTTTCTACTTTTAGAATCCACAAATGTGTCTTGTTACATCCCAACCATCGAGACCCGAGAATCTGCTCGTCCTGGCTCATCAGCATTAGAAATAAAATTGACATCGCCATGCTCGATGACGATAAATATCCCGAGACGACGACCTTTCATACAGAAAGTTGTCACAATCTCACTTGGCTGCATAAAGTTGCACCTGGTTTTAGAGTCGACGGGTCAAAGGTAATTCCATCATTGTATTTTTCCACATACCGTGAAATTCCATAATGTCGAACTTTGCATTGTGGAACACAGCAAAATTCTGTTTTTTCTTTGCCGAGGCTCATAATTTTTATTCAATATTTGCTCCGGACAAAAAAACGACCGTCTCCGAGTCCCGAAAACTCAATCGCGACAAAAAGTTGCCACGATTTTCAAAATTCAATAAATAATTAATAGAAACAATATTTTTTGTTCTCAACGCTGCAAATTGGGACATTCGTTTTCCTCAAAATATAGAGACCAAAAAAAAACGTGCGGTACTTTATTTGGACTCTGTTTCTTTTAGATTACCGTGATACACGAACCAAGGGAATTTTATTCAACCTTGATAGATGAGTGTAAGGAGGCTAAATCAAGAATCACACTTGCGTCCTTGTACCTTGGGACAGGACCGCTGGAGCAGGATTTGGTAATTCCACAAAAATTATCTCTACGTATAAAAAATTCTACTACGGATTTTGTTTGTGCTCTTTTCATACAAAAATGACTGAACCAATTTTGATTAATTTTACGACTCTGAAGTTTGCATCGTTGGCCGAACCAAAAAATCGGATTTTTCGTCATATTTTCAACTTTCGAATCTCTCAAGCAACTGAAAAATGATAATTAATGCAAAATCGCTCATTATCAATTCAACGATTAATCAAAATCGAAGATAATGCGCCGTCGCTGGATTTCCAGTTCGTTAAAAAAAAAAAATGATGAGTTTGAAGATTTTGGAAAATTTTTTAATTAAAATTATGAATGAAAGAACAAAAATCGTGGAATTCCACATTTTTTCTCAACTGTTTAGAGTTTTCAACTAAAAATTGGAGCAGCAACTCGGCGCAGCCTGAAGTTGGATTGAAAATGAATGCCGGAAATTTCCACATTTTTTGGTTGCCTGTTGATCATTATTTTGGATTTGAATCAACAGGTGGATACGGTGAAGAAAGCCATTGCCAAAAGCAATGGAAAATTGAAGGTGACGATACTGTTGGATTACATGAGAGGAACGAGAGGAAAATGTAACTCCAAAACGACTCTTCAGCCTTTACTGGAGGGAAAATGGTCGGATTGCTGCAGCATTTTCTTGTATCATACGCCAAAGTTGCGCGGTATATTGAAACGAATAATTCCACATCGTTTCAACGAGCTCATCGGTTTGCAGCACATGAAACTCTACATTTTCGATGACACGTTGATCATCAGCGGGTAAGTTTTGCACTAAATACCAACTCGATGATAAAATCGACGAAAATTGATAAGAAACTGGCAAAGACAGGAAAATCCTGGCAAAAGTCTCATTATTACATGACTCTGAAGTTTGCATCGTTGGAATGCAACGAAATTCTGAGATAAAATGATCGATTTTTGCCACATCGGCTCGAAAAATTTGGACGACATTGAAAATTGAACGAATCAACAATAAAATAAAAAAAATTTTGTTGCATTCCAACGTTGCAAACTTCAGCATCGTCTCGTCACGATAATCTGTC
Source organism: Diadegma fenestrale (assembly GCA_037043255.1). Lineage (NCBI taxonomy): Eukaryota > Metazoa > Arthropoda > Insecta > Hymenoptera > Ichneumonidae > Diadegma > Diadegma fenestrale. The sequence continues at coordinate 16,383,446 of CM073313.1, forward strand.
CAGAAAAAACGTGAATTTGATGGTTTTTTTCATTATTATTGACTCTTAGAGCAAATTTGAGCAACGATTACTTCACGAATCGACAGGATCGCTATTTCGTGATAAAAGACTGTAAAGAATTGTGCGATTTCTACGAGTCTCTGGTCGAACGTATCGGCGAAGTCAGTTTTCGAGTAATTCCCGAGCAAGATGAGCCGACGATTACCGAAGCCAAAGTTCATCCTCTCGAGAATTCCTGCGAAGATTTTGCCCGAGTAGCAGCAGCCGGCGTTCGTTCTCTCTTTCAAAATGAAATGAACAAACGCAGCGACGAAGACATTGAACGAGGTACTGAATAAAAATTAAAAAAACGTTTTTTTTTCTGTTTTTAATCATGAAATTTGGCGAATGGAAATAAAAATAGCAAATCGTGGCGTTTCAGACATCAGGGATTCCGACACGTGGATATTCCCTTTGGTAGAAATGGGTCAATTCGACATTCATCACGACAGCAAAGTCACTCTCAGACTTTTGCAAAGCGCGCCTACGGGCTCGACGTTGCGACTCGCTACCGGCTATTTCAATCTCACTTACGAATACACAAACGCCTTGCTTCGTTACTGTCGAGCCACTTGTCACTTACTCACGGCTCATCCAACGACCAACGGATTTTTCGGTAAAAATGTTTACCTCCAAGATAATTTTTTATCGTTTTACCGCATTTTTGACTGTTTTTTTCCACCCTAAGCAAAATTGCCTGAGTCTCACGAGATTCTGCATTACCGAACGAAAAGATCGAGCCCAGTTTGAACTCTTTTCGTCAAATTTCACCGGAGATATGAATTTTTCAAAATTTTGGCTCATTTATGACCCCGGGTCACCGGAATTTGGAAAAATAATTAAGATTGCGTTCTAGGGTTAAAATATTTCTCGGAAACTTGCACGCAAACCCTCTCGATTGTCCAAAAACGAAATTTTTGAGAAAAATTCATTGTCCTCCCGATTTAGTTAAAAAAAGGTCGAAATTCCATTCAGCACGGTCGGTTCGAGTATTTTTGAAAATTACCAAAATTCTGAGCATCTCGATTGCACATTTTGCTGAAACTTTTTAAAGAAACGGAATATAAGAAACTTTGAGCAAAATGTCGATTTTTCTCAAACAAATTTGAGTCCTCGTTACGAAAAAGAAAAAAAAATTCATGTATACGAGGATTGAAATGATTGCAGGAGCGAAAGGGGTGGCGGGCGCGATACCAGCGGCTTACACGACGATAGAAAAACAATTTTACCAAAAAAGTGAAAAATTAGATCAATCGGATCGGATAAGTCTGTGGGAATTTATTCGACCCGGTTGGACGTATCACGCGAAAGGATTATGGTTCACATTGCCCGGGCAAACAAGGCCGTGTTTGACTTTAATTGGGTCGTCAAATTTCGGTAATTAAAATCCTCAAAAGACCATCGACTCGAATCTCCCAAAAAGTCGAAATAATCGTCGTTTTATTTTCGCAGGCTATCGATCGGTAAAGCGCGACCTCGAAACGCAAGTGGCGATCGTAACGAAAAACGAAAAATTGCAACGATCGTTGCAATCGGAGCACGAAAGATTGTTCGGCAGGTCGAAACTCGTGACGAGGGAATCCTTCAAGCAGCCTGATCGAATAGCTCCGGCTTGGGTTTGCGCAGCAGTCATTTTCTTTCGTTATTATTTTTGAATAATCTGCATTCAAATATTTATCAATTTTCATCACCTCATTTGTCCGCTGGTACGGAAAATCGTCACACCTTCGGGTACACTCAAAAGGTATTGCTAATCACTTTTGTTTCGACTGCATTCATAAACTGTATTAATTACATTAATTAATATTTATGAAAAAAAAACTATTCTTGATGAATAAACTCATTGAATGATATTCGATCAAGTTTGCGTTATTGACTCGTATGAGTGGAAATCATTCTCAGTGAGAAATTCCACGATAGAGCTCGGTTTTAGAACTACCGTTCAGAATTTAATAAAATTACGTAAAATTGCAGATTGCGATTAGAAAACGATCCAGTCAAATTTTCGAGAGGCCCCAGAGAACCAGAAAAAAGATATTCGCTTTGGTAATTTCATGATTTTAACATCGATTTCATAAATTTCATTGCATTTTACAATAAAAACTGAGATTTATCATAAAACAGAATGTTAAGTCCACTCAAATTTTTCAGAGGCTACAGAGAACCAGAAAAAATACATTTGCTTTGGTAATTTCATGATTTTAACATCGATTTCATTAATTTCATTATATTTTATAATGAAAACTGTGATTTCTCCTAAGAATCGATAAGGATTCATTGTAAAATTCAATGAAAACTGAGATTTATCATAAAACGCAATGTTAAGTCCACTTAAATTTTCCAGAGACCACAGAGAACCAGAAAAAAGATATTCGCTTTGAAATTTCATGATTTTAACGTCGATTTCATAAATTTCATTACATTTTACAATGAAAACTGTAATTTTTTCTCAGAATTGATAAGTTCGTTGTAAAATTCAATGAAAACTGAGGTTTATCATAAATCTCGTGAAAATTTGACTGAATCTTTTTTTCGACATAATCTAGTACTGGACTAAATGAATTATAAAACCGAGAGTAGTCCCTTAAAGAGGATGGATAAAAATTGAAGGATTGAAGTATGAAAAAATAAGATGTTGCAATGAGTTTTGACGTATATTTAATGTTTTCCAGATAATTATTTGTTTCTGTATATTCGGGGCTATTCTGTAGGGAACGTGATAGAATTCGAGTGCGCTATGATTTCGACGTTTCGCACGAAACGTCATTTTGTCGATAATCGTTTGAAAGGTACAAATTGATGGGCAAATGAATTGTTTGCAAGTTTGGAAGACGATCATTTTTTCCCTGAAAACGATGGGGTAAGAGTCGAGGAAAAAAAATATCGCTCCCAAGGATTTTTTATCGATTTGATGATATTTTTACGGAAGCCGCTGGTCACACTTATTTTTGCTTTCCAATCGCGAAAATGTGCTGAAACGGAGAAAGCCACGGACACACGTGGCTTTTTCTATTTGTCGTCGATTATGAATGACTCTTCTTTCACGAAAAATTCGACTATCTCCTCCTCAACGTTCTTGGTATCGGAATCCAGGGCATCCGTGTCGATATCTGGAATAATGTTTTTTTCGTTTTTTTTTCACATTTTCAGACGTGGGATTGTAATTTTGAAAACGCACGAAGCGTAAAGAAAACTTACTGCAACGCAATTCCAATCGACGTTTCTTTTGTGTGTTCCATTCCTCGACGCGCTTCTCGCGATATTCATTGAACGCTTTCATCAGAGCACAACGTTTTTCAATGAGTTCCTAACACAAGAAAAAACGGGTCAATGTAGAAAAACGAGAGATTGACAATGGAAATGGATTGGCCTGGGAGGATAAATAAATTTTTCAGATCCCACATCTCTTTCGAGATTGATACGATAAGAATTTCGAATGCTATTGCAGGTTTTGGCCATTTACCTTGGAAGCTCGGGTCAGCCTCATGCGATCTTTGCTCTCGAACTGCGCTGAATATTTCTTCAGGTTTTTCTTGATGTCTTTGATTTGATCGGCGGTCAAAAGAGTCGGCGGTCTTGGACGCCACAAGAGTTGATTGAACGCAGTCAAATTGACTCGCTTCAAGATACGACCTTGGAAGGTCCATATCCAGTAACCATTGTCGACGCTCGTTTTCCAACTCGAAACAGCTGTTACTACGTATCTGAAGAAAAAAAGCGTGAATTTAGGTTGATTCGTTTCTTCTTGAATTTTGAGAAGAATTAGCGAATAACGAAAATTATGGGCAGGCTCGAAAAATATTGAAAATAATTACCGTCCAGTCGGATCCCATTCGACGTCCGACGTTTGGTAATGATCGGTTGCGTTCATGACCGTAAAATCTTTCGTGTCAATAAACTCTAGAGCGCCGGCCATCGTTGTGAGACCAGCCAAAACGATGAATTGTCCCAAGGGCGACCAGAACAAATGGTTGCAAGCTTTCTTCTCCAGTTTTTCTGAGCAACGAAAGTTACACATGAAAAATATTCTAAAGCTCTATTTTCATTGCGTTTCTTTCTACGTTTTCCATATTCAATTAAACGACATCAATACGTACTGAGAAGAGCTGGTTGATGACCGCAGCGTACTTCGTAAAAACTGACATTTACGCTCGGGATTTCTCCGTGAATAATTGCAAATTTGTTGCCAATGGGTTCCCACGCGAACGCATGAATAGGTTCTTTCATTTCGACGCTGTCTACGGGAATTTGTTTCTCTCTCATATGAAAGATTTCAAAGTTGTAAGTCATACCCTGGAATACTAATCCAGTGAAAGTCTGAAATTGGTAAAAAGCAAAAAAAAAAGCCGATTAACGAACACAGTTCACGAACTTTACTATTTTTTTTTGTTCGCTTTCGATAGAATTCATAGTGTGAACAAGTTTCTAAAACACAACAAATTCTTACGGTATATTTCTGCTCGGTTTTTTCTTTTCTCTTGGCGAAACGGTCGACCTTGACGCACAGATAATCACCGGATTTTTGCCAGAATATTTTGCAGTCGGCGACGTTGAAGAGGTTTTTGTTACGAACCTCCGTACGACTGGAAGCAATAATTAGAGTTATCAACAACCCGAGAACAAAATACAATCGAAATAGTCCAAGTCAATGAAGGAAAACGTTCAGTCACCTGGGAATTTCAAGGAGCGTTACTCTGGCTGGGACATCTTTATCCTCAGGGACCCAATAGGCGAGAATGTTGTCGGTGGGCGACCAACTGAAATCTCTAATTCCCGGAATCTTGATACTTTTCTTGTCCAGCAAGCCGAACGACTGGTAAAAAAATGGAAATTCGGTGTAAAAAGTGCATTTTTGAGTCAAGGAAGAAAAAAAGTATTTTTCTTACGGGCGTTTCGTAAACGCTGAGAACGTCCTCGCCCATACAGGCCAAATACTTGTCATCGTGTGACCAGCGGAAAATGGGCCATACGGAAGAGCCATCGGGAATGAAAGATCGTTTTTCAAGTCCCGTAAGAATGTCCCATATGACGAGACGCTTGGCGTCCGGGCCGCCGTCCGATCGTGGTGTATAACTCACGAGATAACGTTCGCAAGGTGAAAAATCGATGCATTCAACGCCTTTTTGGCTGAAACGAGCTTGTTGAGTGAATTTCGGTCCTCCCCAAAATGCCACTCCCAATTTGTGAAAGGTCGCCAAATAAGTGCCCAACGGCGACCATTTTACGTATGTCTCGGTCCAACGCTATCAACAAACAGAAAACCATCAACGCCAAGACAATAAAATCGCCAAATAAGCTCCCCCAGTTTTTCAAAAGTTCGCGATTCCAATTCGCGGACTCTGAAGGTCGCGCCTCGCTGAGGAAAAAACAAAATTTCATTGCGTTCCAACGATTGCTTGAGAAAACTTACGGCGCGTTCCTCGACGATTGTCGGCTCGGGAGCAGAATTCTGCCAAATTTGCACAGAGACATTGCCCCCGTTGCCAAAGAGCACGGAATATTGATCGTAAGCGTCAGCATCCAAAAGATAATTGTGAAGATCGCCAGCGGCTGTATAAGCCTGCGGCTCCGGAGGTTCCCACTCGTCAGGAATATCCTCAAACTTCTTAAAGTCGGTAAAAAGGTTGACCTTGAACGTGTGCAGTTTGTCGATCTTGTAATTGTTGGTAGACTTAACGGCGGCAAGGGCGCTCATGGGATTGGAATATTCCAAGAAAATGTATCTACAACGAAACGGTAACGTGTAATCGATAAATCGACCTGCCAAAAATGTGAATTGGGAAGGTAAAAAAACCGAAATTTATAATTTCATCGATTTTTTTGCCGTTAAATTCGATTGGAAAATAATCCAAAAATGTGACTCTGAAGTTTGCATCGTTGGAATGCAACGAAATTCATTTCTATGATCGATTTTTGCCATTCAAAAAGCAAATTAGCTCGAAAATTTTGGGTGACATTGAAAATTCAACGAATCTTGAATAAAATTCAATATTTTTTGACGCATTCCAACGTTGCAAACTTCAGCATCATTCAAAAATCATATTCACCCCTTGGTCATCCCATTCTCTTGTTTGGGATAATGCTCGTTGACAATCGTGCCAAACTTTCCAAAAACCTTGTTAATTACAGTGTGGAGTCTTTCCAGACGCTCCGGCTCGACAATCGGAGCTCCGTCTATTACGATGACCGATTCAACTCCGTCGGTTTCTGACGGCTTGTCCGGCAAAAGATCAGCCAAGAGTTCTGTCGCAAATTTCATATTTTCATCTTATAAACTATCAAAATTAATGAATCATTAATGCGAAGGTGAAATTGCGCATTCGTTGAAAAATCGAATGCAAAAATTTCGAGCCTAAGAGCGGGAAACATCGAAATTGCGAAAATTCAGTGGATTATTCGAGAAATTGAGTTTAAAAATCATTAAATCTCATTCCCTGACAGTAAAAATGGAGGAAATTCAAAAATTATCGACTTCTGAAGTCGCAATTACGTAAAATGAAGACTCCACGTTGAAACGTAATTTCGAAGGCGAGTCCTGAGTAGGATGTCAAAGCAAAATTGCAAAAGAAAGCTCGAAAAATATAAAATGGTAATTTTTTTTTATGAAGAATAACATTTTTGGTGGAAATGAGAAAAAAATCTGTTGAAGAAAAAACATCGATTTGTAGAAATTCGAGAAATAAATGGGAATGATGGATTTGGAGGTTATGTCAGGCGTGCCACATTTGTGATGATACGCAAAGGCATGCCGTGTCGCAGCCGCGCCACACGAGCATCCGGAAAAACCGGTGGGGAAAAGCTCGACTCACCGCTGTCGGAAATATCGTCGACGTAACCCTCCGGATCACTGAAATTTGGTTCCTCATCGTCGTCCATGGAATCGTCGTTATTTTTCACTGAATCCTCATTTTGATTGTTTTTATCAAGCAGTGTCTTTTTCGCCATGATTGGAAAGCGGCTTAGCAGCTCCGTGCGCTACGGCGACCGTGCGATGTGTCGGAGAAAAAAAAAATGGCGCGGCGGGGCGTCGCTCAACTGCGTTCGGGGAAATTCCCCCCCACCAATTTGAGCGAGCGCCAAAAATCAAAGCGACTATTTCCATTGCGCATAAAAATAGGCCCAGGATCTTCATGTCGGTTCGTGCATGTGAAATTTTCACATCTCGAGGGAAATCCATAAACCAAAATCTGCATTTTTTTTTTCTACATTCCCGTAGAATTTCATTTATTTATTTTTAACGTTGTTGGTTATTAATTCCGATCGTGCCGAGCCAGCCCGCCCGTTTTGAACACTCGCCAAAATAACGCATCGATAACCAAACCGTTTAATCCATTAAAAAGTATATTTAAAAAAGTTATACACAATTTTTCATAGTAAAAAAAAAAAAAACTCAAATCTATTAAACAATTTTCGTTCCTTTCGATTTGACCGATTCCGGGAAAAATGGGTCAAACTTTTTCGATTTCTGTTCAATTCGTTTTGCTATAAAAAGTTTCGATGATGATTTTGTGCTTTCAAAGTGATTTTTGCTCCGTTCCTGACAATTTGCACGAATCGTTGATTGGAGCGCTTGAAAAACGCGGTAGAGTCGAAGTTCACGTTGTGCTGAATCGACTTCAGGAATCTTTTACATAAACGAGTATAACGTTCGCTGATTGAGTCACTTTGAAGACAAGAGAGTCGAATAAACGTTTAAAAATGTTAAATAAGTTGCGACGTATGAAAATGATGCAAATTCGTTCGGGTTCGCGCGCGGGCTATTCTATAAGGAACGTGATAAAATTCGAGTGTGCTATAATGTTGACGTTTCGAACGAAAGGTCATTGTTTTTAATGTTGTTTGATGTTGGGTACGAATGGGCGACCAAATTAATGGTTTCCAAGTTTGCGAGACGATCATTTTCCCCCTGTGATTGGCTGGATGAGGGACGGGAGAATAAAACGTCGCCTCAGAGTGTTTTTCTTCGATCGAAAGATCTTATTACGGACGTCGTTGTTCGGGTTTTCCCCAGTATTTTTGCTTTCCAATCGCGAAAAGATTCTTTTTTAACATGTAAAAAAAAAACACGGACACGCACGGCTTTTTATTTGTCGTCGATGATGAACGATTCCTCTTTGACGAAAAATTCCACTACCTCCTCCTCAACGTTCTTAGTATCAGAATCCAACGCATCAGTGTCGATATCTGAAAGAAAAAACAAATTTTCTTTGTTTTTTTCTGACTTTTTCAACTTTTCATTTGTTGATAGGTTTACTGGAACACTTGAAAAAATGTGATGGGAGTGAAGAACTTACGGCAACGCAATTCCAATCGACGTTTCTTCTGTGAGTTCCATTCTTCGGCGCGCTTCTCGCGATATTCATTGAACGCTTTCATCAGAGCACAACGTTTTTCAATGAGTTCCTAACACAAGAAAAAACGGGTCAATGTAGAAAAACGAAAGATTGACAATGGAAATGGACTGGCCTGGGTGGATAAATAAATTTTTCAGATCCCACATCTCTTTCGAGGTTGATATGGTAAGAATTTCGAGTGCTATTGCAGGTTTTGGCCATTTACCTTGGAAGCTCGGGTCAGCCTCATGCGATCTTTGCTCTCGAACTGCGCTGAATATTTCTTCAGGTTTTTCTTGATGTCTTTGATTTGATCGGCGGTCAAAAGAGTCGGCGGTCTTGGACGCCACAAGAGTTGATTGAACGCAGTCAAATTGACTCGCTTCAAGATACGACCTTGGAATGTCCACATCCAGTAACCACTGTCGACGCTCGTTTTCCAACTCGAAACAGCTGTTACTACATATCTGAAGAAAAAAAGCGTGAATTTAGGTTGATTCCTTTCTTCTTGAATTTCGAGAAGACTTCGCGAATGTCGAAAACTGCGGGCAGGCTCGAAAAATATTGAAAATAATTACCGTCCAGTCGGATCCCATTCGACGTCCGACGTTTGGTAATGATCGGTTGCGTTCATGACCGTAAAATCTTTCGTGTCAATAAACTCTAGAGCGCCGGCCATCGTTGTGAGACCAGCCAAAACGATGAATTGTCCCAAGGGCGACCAGAACAAATGGTTGCAAGCTTTTTTCTCCAGTTTTTCTGAGCAACGAAAGTTACACATGAAAAATATTCTAAAGCTCTATTTTCATTCCGTTTCTTTCTACGTTTTCCATATTCAATTAAACGACATCAATACTTACTGAGAAGAGCTGGTTGATGGCCGCAGCGTACTTCGTAAAAACTGACATTTACGCTCGGGATTTCTCCGTGAATAATTGCAAATTTGTTACCAATGGGTTCCCACGCGAACGCATGAATAGGTTCTTTCATTTCGACGCTGTCTACGGGAATTTGTTTCTCTCTCATATGAAAGATTTCAAAGTTGTAAGACATACCCTGGAATACTAATCCAGTGAAAGTCTGAAATTGGTAAAAAGCAAAAGAAAACCGATTAACGAACACAGTTCACGAACTTTACTATTTTTTTTTGTTCGCTTTCGATAGAATTCATAGTGTGAACAAGTTTCTAAAACACAACAAATTCTTACGGTATATTTCTGCTCGGTTTTTTCTTTCCTCTTGGCGAAACGGTCGACCTTGACGCAGAGATAATCACCGGATTTTTGCCAGAAGATCCTGCAGTCTGCGACGTTGAAAAGGTTCTTGTTACGAACTACCGTGCGGCTGCCCCAAGAACAAATCATCAATATTAAAAAAAACCGCAAGTAAAACTATAATAAAAAACCGTCAGTAATGAAATTCAATAGTCACCTGGGAATCTCGAGGAGCGTTACTCTAGCCGGTACATCTTTGTACTCGGGGACCCAATAGGCGAGAATATTGTCGCTCGGTGACCAACTGAAGTCCCTAATTCCGGGAATCTTGATACTTTTCTTATCCAGCAAACCGAAAGACTGAAAAAGTAAATTAAAAAAACAATAATTTCTCGCCCAAAGTAATAAATTTCAGAAATAATTGTTTTTATAAAGAATTTACATGATTTTTGATCATTATAAAAATTCTCATATTCTTACAGGTGTCTCGTAAACACTGAGCACATCCTCGTCCATGCAGGCCAAGTATTTGTCATCGTGAGACCATCGGAAAATGGGCCAACTGGAAGAGCAATCTGGGATGAAGGATCGTTTTTCAAGTCCAGTAAGAATGTCCCATATGACGAGACGCTTGGCGTCCGGGCCGCCGTCCGATCGTGGAGTGTAAGTCACGAGATAACGTTCGCACGGAGAAAAATCGACGCACTCGACGGCTCTCTGGCTGAATCGAGCAATTTTTTTGAATTTCGGTCCGCCCCAAAGAGCGACTCCCTGACCGTGGAAAGTAGCCAAATAAGTACCCAACGGTGACCACCTGACGTAAGTTTCGCTCCATCCCTGTGCGAAAAAATTTGTCAAATTCATTCCAAAGAAATTTCAATAATTCCAGAATTCTCCCGGCACGATAATCTTTCCTTTGCTTCCCAATTTTGAAAAATTCATATCTCCGGTAAAATTTCACGAAAAAGGTCCAACTTGGGCTCATTTTTTACGTTTTGCAATGCAGGATCGCGTGAGCCTGGGTCAATTTCGCTTGGAGTGAAAAAAAATCCGTCATAAACGCGGTAAAACCATGAAAAACTGGAGAACGAAGAAGAAAGGGTTTAAAATCGATTAATGCCAAGATCGCAGGACAACTTACGTCTCCCTCTTGAATCAGAGTGGGTTCCGGAGCAGAATTTTGCCAAACTTGTACAGAAACGTTGCCCCCGTTACCAAGAAGTACGGAATATTGATCGTAGGCGTCCGCATCCAAAAGGTAATTGTGGAGATCGCCGACTGCGGAGTAGGCCTGCGGCTCCGGAGGTTCCCAATCCTCAGAAATATTCTCAAACTTTTTAAAGTCCGAGAAGAGGTTGACCTTGAACGTGTGCATCTTGTCGATCTTGTAGTTGTTTGTCGATTTTACAGCAGCGAGCGCGTGCGCAGGATTTGTATATTCCAGGAAAATGTATCTAAAACGGCACAAAAATTCACGGGTCATTGAGCGAAATTCTTCGGATAAAATTTGAATTATCGATTTGGATTGGAATTCAGGTTCAGAAAATTTTTATTACCCTTTGGTCATGCCGTTCTCTTCCAAAGGGTAATGCATGTTGACGATTGTGCCAAACTTGCCAAAAACCTTGTTAATCACTGTTTGGAGCCTTTCCAGACGCTCCGGTTCGACGACGGGTGCTCCGTCAATGACAATTACCGATTCGACGCCGTCCGTTTCCAACGGCTTATCCGGCAGGAGATCCGCCAACAATTCTGGTGTGGAATTCGTGTTTACATGATTTTTAAACGTTTAAATAAATGATTTATGGATAAAATGGTCGAATTGGCCAGAATCGATAGTTTGACAGGTCGGAAAAGCGGAAAATTGTGTAAAAATCGGAAAACTGTGGAGTTTTGCATTTTTTTTCGCTGTCAAAAACTCCGAAATGTCAAAAGAATTTTCTTGACGTCCTGAGAATCGAGTTTTTGGGAGCGGGAAAAATAATTGAAAGCTTCGAAAGGAATTTTATGGTTTTTAGATATTTCGAATATGCAAACGAATTTGTGTCTGAATTTTCTATTGAAGGTTATGTCACGCGTGCTCATTCGTAGCCATATGCAGCATGCCAGACTTGCTAACCGCGCGTACACGCGAGCATCCTGGAAACTGAGTGGCGGAATTTCGACTCACCACTGTCGGAGACATCGTCAACGTAACCCTCGGGATCACTGAAGTTTGGCTCTTCATCTTCGTCCATTGAATCGTCATTATTTTTCACTGAATCTTCGTTTTGATTGCTTTTATCAGCCAGTGTCTTTTTCGCCATGATTGGAAAGCTACGTGCGCTCTACGGCGACCGTGTGACTGGGAAAAAAATGGCCGCGACCAGCGTCCGGCATCCACTCATCTCGAACCCGGTGCATTCGGCGGCGTGGAGTGGGGCGCGAGTCACTCACGTCAAAATACCGTAAGATAATTCATTTTTAACAAAAAACCGACTAATGTCATTATTTTTCGACGGAAAATACTCCAAAAACGAATTACGCGGGTTTAGCGATCGAAAACATAAAAAAGGTCGATTTTCCAAAGCAAATATTTTTACGAAAGGTCGGGACTGGAAAAGTTGCAATAACGGAACGGTCTTGCGGCTGCTGGCTTGACAAATGGGAGCGTTCACTGAATTCGCGAAAAGAAACGTGTTCAGCTTCTTCTGCCGGCCGGATTTGAATCGCGCCAAAAAAAAACAATAAAAAGGAAAACAAAATTCGACCGATAAGGAAAATATAGTCAACACAGCTGTCCGCGATAGCTTATCGTTTTTTTTCGTCCTCTCGCATATGTAACGCGACAGACTTTGGATCCATCGTCGTGTATTTCTTCTCCGGAATTGGAAACTTTCACAGAGTTAGGTTAACGCGATGTCGGCTTTACTATCAAAAAGGATTCTCAGTCGAGTCAACAGTTTGAACAAATTGTCACGAGCGAGTTTTGTACCGTCGCGCAAATTAAATCTCCTCGAATATCAGAGCAAGGAATTGCTCAAAGATTGCGGAGTCTCCGTACAGAATTTCACCATTGTCGACGACTTGAGCAAAGCACCTTCGACCCTCGATAAGTTTCGTAAGTAATTTCGCGCATCCCGAAACTCAAAATACATCGAAAAACAAAAATTGCATAAAGTTTGCATTGTTGGAATGCAACGAAATTCTGTTTTTTCTTCATCCAGGCTGATAAAATTTTTTCTGCAGATTAAACGATCGTCTCTCGAGTCCCAAAAAGTCAATCGAGACGAAAAATTGCCATGATCATAAAAATTCAATAAATAATTAATTCTTGTTGCATCTCAACGTTGCAAACTTCAGAATCGAAAAATTTTAACCCCAAATTGTGCCTTGGACAAAACAAAGTTATCATTAGCGAGTTTTTACTAAAATTGTCTCTTTGCAATTTACAATTCCAAATCTTAAGAGAATTTATTTTCTTCCCGTTCGGTCTCCTCGATTCCGTGTGTCATTTTTTTACACGTGTGTATTTTTGGCTGGCGTTTCAGACGTCGACGAATACGTCATCAAGGCGCAAGTATTGGCTGGCGGGAGAGGAAAAGGATGGTTCGACAATGGTTTCAAAGGAGGCGTCCACATCACAAAAGAGTAAATTTCTCAAACATTTTTGTATCCTGTAAAAATTGATTTTTACACGATAAAATTATGTAAATCGTGTAAATCGTGTAAAAATCGATTTTTACACGATAAAATTTACGTGTACATTTTTATCTTTGACAAAAATAATTATTCACATGCAGAATGTAATTACGATGATAAAATGATCTATTTTTGATGATTCTGAAGTTTGCATTGTTGGAATGCAACTGAATTCGTTTTTATATTTGGCAAAAATAATTATTTAAATGAAAAATTTAATTACAATAATAAAATGATCGATTTTTGCCACTCGAAAATAGATGAGCTCGAAAAATTTGGATGACATTGAAAATTGAACGAATCAACAATAAAATTGAATATTTTTCGATCCATTGAAACGTTGCAAACTTCAGCATCATTAAAAATCGTGGCATTTTTGTATTTAGACAAAAAATTAATCACGAGTGTGAAAAATTATTGAAAAAATAGAATTAATCACGAGTTATTGATCGTTCATCGATTTATATTTGAATTGCAGTTCGAAGGCTGTTTTGGACATTGTGAAAAATATGCTGGGCCATCGTTTGATAACGAAGCAAACCCACAAGGATGGGATTGTCGTTCAAAAAGTCATGATAGCCGAGTCTGTGACGATAAAAAGGGAAACTTACGTTTGCATATTGATGGACCGACAGTACAACGGCCCGGTGCTGATAGCTTCGCCGGCCGGGGGAATGGACATAGAATCGGTGGCTGAAAAAACTCCGGAAAAAATAAAAACGATACCGCTGGACATTTATTACGGGATCGATGACAAAATAGCGAACGAAGTTGCGACGTTTTTGGGCTTCAAGGAAAACGTGGTGCACGAGAAAGCTGTGCACGAGCTGAAAAATCTGTGGCGTCTATTCGTCGACATAGACGCTTTGCAAATCGAGATAAATCCACTTGTTGAAACGGAGGACAAACAAGTCGTGGCTGTCGATGCGAAAATATCGTTCGACGACAATGCCCAGTTTCGCCAAAAAGATATTTTCGCTATGGAAGATGTTACCGAAAAAGATGCCGCCGAAGTTGCAGCCTCCGAACACAATTTGAATTACATCAGCATGGACGGCAACATCGCTTGTTTAGGTTTGTTCATCGTTTTTTATCGTTTCACCGCATTTTTTACTTATTTTTTAAATCTTAAGCAAAATTCCCTCCGGTCCAAGTCGAACCCTTTTTGTCAAATTTTACCGGCGATCGGAATCGGTAAAAGAAAAAATTGAGTTACCATTCCAGGGTTAATTGACGATTGATTAACCGAACATTTTTTCGCTTTATCAATTTATTAATTTATGAATTTTATGATTAATTATTGAGTAATTAATTATTAATTATAAATATAATTATAATTATAAATTATTAAATATTCATTATTATTATTAATTATAATTATTAATTATTAATTATTAATTTGATAATTAATTATAATGATTAATTAATGATTAATTATTTATAATTATTAATGAATAATTATTAATCATTAATTGTTTAATTTATTAGTTTGAGATTGAATCTCAAAAAGGCGTTAAAATGTTTTTTTTTTCGTTCCTAGTAAATGGAGCGGGGCTGGCAATGGCGACAATGGACATAATAAAACTGAACGGCGGGGAACCAGCGAATTTCTTGGACGTCGGGGGCAGCGTAACGGAGGATCAAGTTTTTCAAGCTTTCACAATAGTCGCGGAAGGTAAAAATTCCCAATTATTCGATTATCTCGAAAACCGATCAAAGTCAAATCTTGTTTGGAATATTTCTTGCATGCGATCCTTCCATAAAATCGCTGCAATAGCAAACGTTACGCAATGCCGCTTTTTTACGGATAAAAATAATTGTGCAACGCGGTTTATGCTTGAAAATTGACCGATTTCATTTTTATCACGAAATATTCTTTCGTAATGGCAGATCCCAAGGCGCAAGCTATTTTTGTCAACATCTTTGGTGGAATCGTGAATTGCGCAACAATCGCCAGAGGAATTGTTGCAGCTGCTAAAAGTTTAGGAATGAAACGACCGGTGATCGTGAGACTCAAAGGTACGATTTTTATCCGCAAATCCTCACATTTTTCGCCTTATTTTCCTTTTTTTTTGCATTCGACCGAATAAGAAATATCGAATTAAATAATTCTCGATGCTTCAGTCACTTTGCATCAAATTAAGCTCAATATTTCTTCTTTTCTAACCCTCCGTGGCTGGTCACACTGGGTCAAAATGACCCCAAACATGTTTAAACGCTCGCCGCGTTGCCGGAATCGTTCCGAACGACCGATAAAAATTCGCTCCATTAGTTTGAACTTTTTCAAATAAGAATGTCGAGGCAAAAAATTTTCTCCAATTTCCAAAATGACAAAAAAAAATCAGCAAAGAATCAAAAAAAATAATTTCTGAATGAATTTTTAAGTTTTTTAAAAAATTTCGGGTCATTTTGACCCCTGGCGACCGCGGAGGGTCGAATTCCACGCCAAACTTGATCCAAGCCATGATGCTGAAGTTTGCAACGTTGGAATGCATCGAAAAATATTGAATTTTAATCAAGATTCGTTCAATTTTCAATGTCATTCAAATTTCTCGAGCCGATGTGGCGAAAATCGATCATTTTATCTCAAATAATTATTTTTGCCAAATATAAAAACGAATTTCGTTGCATTCCAACGATGCAAACTCCAGAGTCATTCCAAGCCAACTTTGCCCTTTATTCACGATGGCCGGAAGTGAAAAAAAAAGGGAAATCTAATGAATATTCAAATTCCGTAGGTACCAACGTGACGGAAGCGAGAAAAATTCTGGAAGATTCAAAACTGCCATTCACAATGGAGGACGATCTTGACGAAGCGGCAAAAAAAGTCGTTCAATCGGTGAAGGCGTGAGTGGAGCGAGTTCCTGATGGAAAAAAATGAATAAAAATGACCGAAAACGACGATGCCCGTTGTCTGGAAACGAAAATCTGTGGCTGACTGTCCGTCGGGCTTCGAAGTGCATCCGATAATTATCCAGTTTATTACTTTTTTTTAAAAAAACCAAGAAAAAAAAATTATTCATGCTGGAATTGTTACATGTTTGCGATTTTTTGTTTTCAGTTGAGTTTTTTTTACGTGCATAAAGAGACGGAGAGAAGTTTGAAACGAGACTGTGTATTTTTTTGCCACCGGGCAAGGCTCGCGCGCGTACGGCGCAGTCCTCTTTGACCATTTTCGTCCAGTTTATGCGACACGAGCGATAACCCATTCGGTGAGTTGCTCGGTTCATTCAGCCCTCGATTCCACCACACACTATTTTTTTCTACATTCGTCTTTGTATCTCCAATCTCTCTACATATAGTTACCCCAACAGCTCGGACTACCATATACGGTCCGTTATTCCAAACTTGCTCGCGAAGGTAATGACGCGTTTTACGTTTCTTCCCCCTCCCTCGTCTCCATTTTTTTCACTTTTAGTAGGTCGAATCCTCGATGAATCAAATAACGACCGATTCGCTCGCAAATACTTCCTTACGGGAATCCAAAAAACGTGTCGACTCGTTGCGCGAGGGATTCGAATTATTCGAAAATTCAAATTTCCCCCTTTCAAACATTTTTTACTCGATTTTTTTGCGTTAGAAATTTTGAAATTAATCAAAAATTTGATCGTTAGCGACTCTCCAAAGATTCTAAAAGTTTCGCCAAAAATTAGCTCATGGTCGCGATATAAACGAATGGAATTTGAGGCTCGAGAGTAAATTTCTATCAGGGAACTTCACGATGCAAGAAATTAAAAAAAAATCTGGCTGAATTTCCTGCGATTCCCGCTCCATTTGTTTTTTTTTCTAACGCCACTTTTTTTTTTTATTAATTCCAACGTGTTGATTAAAAAAAAAGAAATCTCAATCAATTTCGTTTCCGAAAAAGTGAAATTTCTCGATGATTAAATTCTCCCTGTGTCAGAATCTCGAAATTTTCGCAGCATTCGTTTTAGGATCTTGAGGTTTGCATCGTTAGAACGAGATTTTATTTTCCCTTGAGCGAGGCTCAAGATTATTATTCAATATTTGGTCCGGAGAAAAAAAACGATCGTCTCTCGAGTTCGAAAAACTCAATCGAGACGAAAAGTTGGCATGATTTATGACTCTGAAGTTTGCATCGTTGGAATGCAACGAAATTCTTTTTTATATTTGGCAAAAATAAATATTTGAGTGGAGAATGTAATTACGCTGATAAAATAATCGATTTTTGCCACATCGGCGCGAAAACTTTGGATGACATTGAAAATTGAACGAATCTTCAATAAAATTCAATATTTTTCGACGCATTCCAACGTTGCAAACTTCAGCATCATGATGATTTTCAAAATGCAATAAATAATTGATGGAAAAAAACGTTTCTCGGTGAATCTCAATGTCGCGATCTACAGTCATTTAGTTTTTCGTTTTTTTTCGTTTCCGCCCTCAACAAGAATGAGTGTGCGGTTCGACAATACGAAAAGTTTTGAGTCAGTGATTGAATTTGGATAAGATTCGTTGGTATAAAATATATGTATGTGTTTTTCTCGTGACGTTTTGGTTTGTGGTCGAGATATTAGTCGTTCGTGTATATATAGAAATCGTAGCACTTTTCCCCTCTGTGGAGGATGTTGCGGGGGTAAAAACGTCGAAAGAGCTGCAAGATAGGACATGAAGTATGAGCGTGTTGGTGCGACTCTCGGGGGGCTACAAACGCCGAGAGGGATACACGGTGAACTATTCTTGGAGAACTTAAACTCAGAGCTGCTTTTGACTCGGCAACGACTCGTCGTGTAAAGCCGACACACGATCTCTCAAACTTTCACTCTTTCGTCCGACGACGCCAAAATTTCATGCGACATTTTCCTCATTATTTTCACTTTTTCTTTCACCTGCTTTGACCAACAAACGTTTATTCGCGATTCAAACACTCGTGAGTGCGTGAGTGAGTTCAGTGATTCGTCAAATACTCGACACGGAATTTGATTACTACTTGGGAAATCCGTGCCACGATTTTCTATCATTTCAGGATTTTCATCCAACGATTTTACACATTTAAGGTAAATTTTTGCTGATCAGACATTTTTCGTTGCAAGAATTTTGTGGTCTTTGCGCTCCCATTCGTTTGAGAATTTTTCGTCCCGTTCCTCTCAGTCCACGATCATTTATAAGGATGACTCTGAAGTTTGCATCGTTGGAATGCAACGAAATTCATTTTTCGATGATAAAATGATCAATTTTTGCCATTCAAAAATCATTTTGGATGGAAAAATTTGTATGACATTGAAAATTGAACGAATCTTCAATAAAATTCAATATTTTTCGACGCATTCCAACGTTGCAAACTTTGGCACTATTTACAAGGATTGTCAAAGGAAGAAAAACATAATTAATTACTCGGTTTCGAAACTTTATGGTGTTTTTCGAGTCCACACGAAATCAAGGCTTTTCGTTCATCTCCTTCGAGCTCAATTACGCGAATTCGTTGAATGATAACAAAAATAATCATCATTATCAGATCCGGAGCAACTTCAAGCTTTTGTATTCGAAAAACAGGCAAACGTGGGGTTTTGGGGCTTAAGAATGAAAAAATGTCAATTATTTTTAGATTTCCATGCACGAAAAATGAAAAACTTGTTTATCCATTTAATTATCAGCCGAAAAAAGTCGAATTGTTGCTGAAAATTTATTTGCTGGGGATTTTCACGTTTCCTTTTTGAATCGAGACAAATTTCATGTGCTCAGTCTGGAAATGACAACACAACAACACAGTTTGTGAGATTTTATTGCAGTTTGACGTTTACCTTGTCGTGGACGAATTCGATCATTTTCTTTCCCCTCGCTACTGGATTATTTATAATCGAGAATTCCTCTCAGTCACACGCTCCCTCGTTCCTAAATACTCGAGAGTGTTTACGTGTGGTTCGGTCGAAATAATTTAACGAGCTCACTCAATAACGATGGCGTCGCGATAATTAATTGAGAAAAGTTCCGAATTAAATTATGCAGAATCTTGGATATCGATAATAATGTGAAAAGTTCGTAGCAACAAAATTCCTCAAATTTTTGATACTTTCAAATTTTGAGAAAAAAGTTTAATTTTTTTGATTTTTTTTCAATTTTATGATTCAGTGTGAATTTTGGTAATTTAGCGGCATTTTCGAATCGGTCACTGAATTCATTCTACGCCAGATTTTCGAAGACTCAACATTCGTAAAGTATTTTTAAAATACATTGGCAAAGAGCCTGAATAAAATTCGACGACGAAAATTTCCTTGTTTTCGCGATCTCGTCGTTTATCAATTTTCAAAATTCTCATGAACCTCAACATTGTGTTCGAGGCAAACACGTTGGGCCTCTCATTAATGAAAAACACTGAGCTCGATACGAAGGAGATAAAATTAGAGTTTGAAAAATCTGACAGATACACGATATTACAAAATTAATCGAATCTTTCTTGTCACGCTGAAAATTTAAACGAAAATCTGTGCGAATTTCACAATTACGACGAGTATGAATCACTCGCTGATTCCCGATCGGTGATTCAATGCCAGCCAGTACTTATCCGAAGCGACCTCGTGTATACGTGGGTATTAACTTTATATAAATGTCATTACAATTGCCTTAATTGCGAAATTGTCGTACGAAGCGTTACAGTGAAGTTTATCTTCAATTTTAAGAATTTAAATCCATCCTTTGAAAACAATATCAAGAATACAAAACATATTTTTTTATGAGAAATCACAAGTCTCTGATATTTTAGATCTTTGCAGAAATTTTTCCGCTTTACCGCAGAATTGACGTCCAGAATTAAATGAAATTTGGTACAGCAGTAGATCGTGATAAAAAAAAATCTAGTCAAACTTTCAAGAGGCTACAGAAAACCAGGAGAAAGATATTCGCATTGGTAGTTTCATACATTCGACTTTGAGTTTTGAGATAAATCTCAGTATTCATTGTATTTTATAATTAATTCTTATCAATTCTCAGGAGAAATCACAGTTTTAATTGTCGGTTTGAGAATTACCGTCCAGAATTTAATAAAATTTATTAATTCGAAATAAATTTTTATTCAATTAATTAATTAATTAAATTTACTTCAATACATTGGATTTAAATTTGAATTGAATAAAAATACATTTTTAATTCAATTAAATAAATTTAATTCAAATTTAATTTAAATTATAAAAATTGATACATTTTTTTTGTTCAATCCAGTGAAACTTTCAAGATGCTACAGAAGAGCAGGAAAAAGATTTTCGTTTTGGTAGTTTCATACATTTAACATTGAGTTTTATGATGAATCTCAATTTTTATCCCATTTTACAATGAATTCTCAGGAGAAATCACAGTTTTAATTGTAAATTACAATTAAATTTATGAAATCAATGTTTAAATTCATGAAATCATCAATATAAATATCTTTTTTCTGGTTCTCTGTATCCTTTTGAAAATTTGACTGGATCTTTTTCTATTATAATCTACTCCTGTACCAAATTTCATTAAATTCTGAACGATAATTGTAAAAAATTGGAGAAAATCTTATAAATACAAAAAACAATAAACTCCACGTGTTTTCGTTCTCGCCAACAGATAACGCAGGATCCAGGATCGACGCTGAGACCCGAGGACCAGCGAACCGGCAACCGAATCAGAGGCTCCGGAGAACAAGACCAAATTTCGTACAAAATTTGAGAAATTCACGAATTGGGTACATTTTTGATGCTTATGTAATCGAAACTTTAAAAAACTCGAATTGTCCATCGGAACTTGACGTACATTACAAATTTTTCCGGTCTCTCTTGCTCTCTCTCATATTCTCTTTCTCTTTCTGATTGTACACTTCCAGCTTGGGACTCCAGAGTGCGCTACGTTAGCGAAATAAGCAACCATCGTGGGGCGATCCTAAGCCTCCTTTCCCCGGCAAAACACAAGCGACCAGGCCGATAAGATGAATGAAAATGATAAGTCAGTCAAGAGCGAGAACTCCCCGGAGGAGGAGGACGAAATGTTCGAGCGCGATTTAGCCGAGGATGCCGAATGGAAGAGAATCCAACAAAACACATTTACGAGATGGGTAAACGAGCATCTCAAAACTGCAAACAAGCATATCAACGATTTGGAGACTGATTTATCGGACGGTTTGGGTCTGGTGACTCTGATCGAAGTATTGGCAGAAAAGAGACTGCCGAAGCACAACAAAAAGCCGAATTTTCGTTCCCAAAAACTCGAAAATGTTTCGGTCGCTCTTAAATTTCTCGACGACGAAGGAATACGGATTGTCAACATAGGTGAGTACAAATTTTCACCGCAATTATTATTTTCTCCAATTCGGAGTATTTTTTCCAAACGAATGTTCAATTTTTTTCTTCCCTCTCTAAATGGGTCACTGGAATTTTGTGAATGGGCATGGCTAGGGCTGCAAAGGGGTGACGAGTCGTACATGAGTGCACCAGTGCACGAATCAGAATCGATCCGCTCCGAGGCTCTCGGGTCAGATGCAGCAGGTTGCACTAGTTTTGCTCAATGTGCATTTTCGTTTTTATCCTCCCTTTTCCAGTTATCAGTCTCAATGCGTTTTAAATGTCCCGAAACATCTAAAAATCACATGACTCTGGAGTTTGCAACGAAATTCATTTTTATCTTTGACAAAAATAAGAATTCAAATGCAGAATCCAATTACGATGATAAAATGATCAATTTTTGCTATTCAAAACGCATGTTGGCTCGAAAAATTTGGATGACATTGAAAATTGAACGAATTTTCAATAAAATTCAATATTTTTCGATGCATTCCAACGTTGCAAACTTCGGCATCATAAAATCACATCTAGAAACAATTTCCGGACGTGTCAAACGTTTCTAACTCGAGAACGGTTTGAGCTACTGGAAAAATACGAAATCTACGGCATTTTGAAATTTTCAAAAAAGTTGGCAATCGCTTAGACTTCCGCAAATTTGTAGATTCATTCCCAATTTTTTTTTCATAAATAGAGTATCATAATAGGAAAGTTGGAATTGAATTTGCAAAATATCGATCGAACGGTTTGAATTTTGTGATTTTTCGAAAAAAAGTTGGTAATCGCTTAGACTTTCGCAAATTTCAAGATTTATTCCCAATTTTTTTTTTATAAATAGGAAGGTTGGAATTGAATTTGCAAAAAATCGATCGAACGGTTTGAATTTTGTGATTTTTCCAATCCTCTTTCACCATTAGACGATTTTGTGCGTTCCAAGTACGTGTTCGAATTTCAATGCTTTCGGTCGTTTATTAGGCTCTTGAAATTCCGTCGAAGCAGTGAAATTATTGAGTTTGGACATAAAAAAATTGTGGTCCATCCAGACGTGAATCTTTTTATTTAATTTTGGTCATGAATCTTGAAGAAAAAAGAATCTTCGTGTCGGACGTGAGCGAGTGAAAAATACACGGGGCTCCTCATATTTGTATTCTCCAAAAATAACGATGCATTTTTATTTCGTTTCGCGATAACGTTCTCGTCATTATCGCATAACACTCTTAAAAAACAATCGGTCAGTGTGATTGAATCTCTTCCGTAATGGCGATTATTATTAAAGCCCAATTATAATCGAGATTCAACAATTTGTGATAAGATTCGAGTCAGCAGTCAATTACGACCTTGAATTTTTGTGGATTTTGATGACGAGAGTGAGGAAATTTGGAAAAAAAAACGTTTAGAATGTCAATTTTCGAAACATTTTCAATTTATCAATTCAAATTAAATTTTTCCAAAAAACTTGGATATTTTGTCGAACGCGACGAACTAAATATTTTCGGATAATTTCAAAATTTTGACAATATTTTCAACTTCTAACGGAACTGTCGGCAAATTTTTATTTTCGAGGAGACTTTCTGCAATATTTTTGGCTTCGATCGCAACATTTTTGTGATTTTTCAAAAAAAAACGTTCAATCGAAAGTTTTCGAAATTTATTTGACATTGAACGACGCATATGGATTGGCAAACTCCAGCGGGCTACTCCAGGACATATAAATCGTAGTTTGGGTCGTTATATATTTATATATGTAGAAGTTTAGTATTTGGAGGCCGGAGAAGGAAGAATGGAGTGGCCCGGTATTCGGTCTGTTCAGTGGAAACGACTCAAGGACGTATAAAACGAAAAACTTAGGCAGACAAAAGGTTCTTAATATCGAAAGGCTCGTTCGCAGGGTCTAGCTCTGGAGAACCCTCGTTCTCGGAAGTGTCGTTGCATTTGGCCAAACCCAACAGATGTTGGAACGTCGCGTAAAATTTTCTCCGAGACTTGGCAAATATTTGATGGTTTCTGCAAAAAAAACAAATTTTCGCCGGTGTTTCGTTCGGGAAACGATTTTTTAGTGAATAAAAAATGAAATTTCACAGTTTGAGATAGAAATTTGATCGTTTTTGTTGCAAAATCGTTTTTTTGCGAATATCGCGAGGTTCGGAAAAAAATGAAAAATTGTGAGTAGAGTTAGAAAAAGTTGGACGTGGTTGAGTTCCAAGAGGATGACGTTCTCTGAGCGCAATGCCGGCGACACTGAGCCAATGTGAGTTTGACCTTCACCTGGTCCCGCCACGAGGTTTTCGACCACTTTCTCTCCCTAAGCTCGTCTCTCGATGAGAATCGCATCATCGCGCACGTGTGTGCGTATGTCTACAGTTTCTCTGTCGTTTTTTATTGCCTGCTCTCTTGCTCTCGTTCCGATCTCGAGTCTGCGCGATGGACCAACGCGAGGCGACAAAACATTTGCGTTTATCCGCGATAATGGGAATAAAATAATAAAAAAAAAGAATAATAAACTTTTTTTGCGAGCCAAGTTATCGCGAACGTTGCGTTACGTAATTTTCGATTCTGCTATCGTGAAAGTGACGTCAAAATTCAAAATTTTCGTGAATCACGTTGGGCCTGAAAAAATTCAGTTTATTCATTGAAAATTGAGCTCGAGCACGATGATTCATCGATTTTTTCATTTATCAGTAAAATTTTCGCAGCGTGAATCATTTTCGAGATTATTTAAATTTTTCAATGAATATTTTTCTCTCTCTCTTTTTTTTTCTTATCACGAGCTACTGAAATGCTGAACAAATAAAAAAAAAATTCGTCGCGATCGTACGCGTCGAAAAAATATCTCGAGCTAAGGAATTCGCCACAGAGACTTTTTGCCTCGCGCGCTCAGAAATAAAAACCGTTTAGCCGCACTTGGTCGCTTCCGTTTTGATACACGCGCATACCTATCGGTCTCACCGCAGATATCGCATACGCTGCGGATTTCGCGCTTAATTTCCTTTGCATTCTCATCGTCCTCGAATTATGCCGACTCGAATCTTTCGCCACTCGCACTCATGCTTGAAAAAAATCTATACACGCATACGTTTACGTTTTTTAATGTCCCAAATTGACGTGGCAGACGTTGGAGGTGCTTTTTTAATTCTCTTCGTCACCGATGAGACAAGCATTTAATGAAATATTACGTCACACTGTCCATATGCCCGCCGGTATTGCATCCCGTCGAAATATTACGCTCTACACAACACCACAAAGTCACAACACGTCGAACCTACGACCATATTTTTCCAACTCAATTTTCTTTCCAATCAGTTCGGAAAAAAATTCTAGTCAATCAATTCTAGTGAAAAAAAAAAAGAAAAAATACGCTTCGTGTTCGGTTTCGCTTTTTCTCACATACAAAATGGTTTGCGAGTCTAAGATCATGAAAAAAATTGTTTAATTAGTTTAATTAGTAGGTAAAAATTGTTTACCTACTAAATAGTCTTTAAGGACGTTGTACGGCGACGATCCAATCAATTCCTGCGTGGAAAAACATCAGCGAGCCTGACGCGCAGCAAAGAGCGAAACGGTCGGTGCCGTAATTTCTATGGTATTCGCCGACCGGATATGAGCTGCAATAATCATGATAATTAATCGTCGATATAAAATGATTCACGAGACAGGAGGGTAATACGCGTGTGCCTTGAAAAAGCGAATGATATCGAGCACGTGAGCAACATTTGCGTTTATCCCGAGGATAGCGTTTCCATCGATCATGTCCTTCTGTAAATGTTGCGCATTTCTGACAGATCGAGATTGAAGATTAATCCGCGGAGTATTTTCCAACTGGAACGAGCTCTTTGATTTCTCGCGAGATTTATAGCCACTTGTTTTAGTTTGCCAATTGATTCGTGTCACGTTCGCAACGAGGACGATTTAATTGAGATTTCTCGAAATTGTTGAGAAAATTGAAGCTGAACATTCACCAGCCTCGTCGTTTTGCTGGAATCTTCACTTTTTTCTCTGGTCTTCAAAAGATTATTTACTTCTCTTGTGTCACGTTTTTTTTTCGCTGTGCTAACCACACGAAACTCGAGATTCGTCTATTGTCTTAGTTCTGCGACGTTTCGCGGTGGCTAAGATTTCAAATTGCGACACGAGTGCATCGTCCACGACTCGAAAGAAAACTGCGTGGAATAGGAATTGAAAAATCTGGTGCGATTTGGCGGATTTATAAATCCAACAAGTTGCTGCGTGCGTTTAAAAAATCTTTGAGAGCATTAGGTCACTCGAACGAGAAACATTTAAATTGCCTACGCCAACTCTAAGAGGCTCCCGTTGACCTCGTTAAAAAAAAGTACCTCCCTCGAATGGGAGAGTCTAATGTCGGAAGTGCTGGAGACGAGCGTCTGGACCGAAGTCTCAAGTGATCCGAAGCAGGTCTGCGAGTAACGAACGGGAAAGTTGATGATCGCGAGTAAATCTTTGAAACGAGAATTTATTTATCAGCCTGAATGAGTTTCCTGAAAATTCATTACAACCAAGTTATTAGCCCGATTGATTAACACACTTTGATCATTGTCGACTGGAATTTATTAGTGAATTGAGAGTCTAAAGATTGGAACGAAATTTCACGACAAATCTGCCCTTGGTTTTCCCCTTTTTTATCGTTTTACCGGATTTTTGACTAATTTTTTCGCTTCAAGCGAAATTGCCCTAGGCTCACGCGATTCTGCAATAAAAAACGAAGAAAATGAGCTCAAGTTGAAATTTTTTTGTTAAATTTTACCGGAGATATGAATTTTTCAAAATTGGATTAAGAATTCCAATCTTTTTTTTTATATCTCATCCGCCCTTTTTTCAATGACTTTGTTTGCATCATTGGAATGCAACGAAATTCATTTTTATCTTTGACAAAAATAATAATTGAAATGCAGAATGTAATTACGATGATAAAATGATCAATTTTTGCCATTCGAAGAGCATATCGGCTTGAAAAATTTGGATGCCATTGAAAATTGAACGAATCTTCAATAAAATTCAATATTTTTCGATGCATTCCAACGTTGCAAACTTGAGCATCATTTTTTTCGTCACGTCGGTCGTATAATTGAATAAACGAATGAATGACTGAGTAATTATGAGCTGAACCAGAGTAAATGTCTGTTGAACGTGATAAAACATGACCAAATGCGAGTAAGAGGAATCGCGCGTGAGGAACGACTTTATCGATTACTCAGACGTGATTCTTGAGTGATTAACAAGAACGATCTTGGAGAGTCTCATTTGTTGGCGTTAAAATCCCGTTTGTATAGCGTAAGAAGTGATGCCAGCGAGTGTGCTCTCCTGCAAGAACCACGCACGATCGCCTCTCCTCCGACGTGACTGCTCGTCTCTGTATACGTGTGACGTCACTGGTTGCTCGTGGTAATTGCTTAAAATAGCCAGGATGAATCGCTCGCGGTGGGGCCGTCGCTCCTGTCGTTTCTTTCGTCTTGCTGACTAACACTTTTCACTACTTATGATTCGATAACCTTTAGCGTGAACTTGTTACATCCACAACGAGGGTTATTTGTTTTTTTATCTTTCGTTTTTCAAGTTCTCTGCGGACACAGTGGAAAGAAAATTTTGTTGGATACGTTCGACTAAACTTTTTTTTCGACAACTGACAAAATCTTGTGATTGCAGGAAGAAATAATCTAGAAAATTTCATGGAAGAGTAAATTTTTGTCATTCAATCGTAAATTTAGCTGACGATCGCGTTACAAATCAAAAATATTGTCAAAATTTTCACGAAATTTGATTTTCAGCGAATCTTTTTCGAGATTCTGTCGATCGGCGGCTTCGTTTGTTTTTTTTTTTTTTTTTTTTTACGTAATTAGTAGTTTTGCAATTTATTGACGATCGATTTTTGTCTACACGAACAAAATTTGAGAGCGAAGATTTTTAGAGCCTGAAACGAGATTCTTCCTAGTTTTTGTTTGCTATTTCTCGCTGCTTCGAGCCGAACAGGTTTCTTTGAGACACCAACCTCGAGATCGAAAAATATTTTCGCCTCGATGCTTGCTCCGAGGAGAGAAATTCTCTCGCAGTTTTGGGAACTCAGCATTATTTACGTTTTTTTAAATGTTCCATTAAATTCGCCGAAAATCGTGATTGTTTGAAAATTTGAAAAATATCCGTTTTTTTTTTGAAGTTGGCATTTTTCTAAATATTGTTTGGAAAGGCATGGAGGATTGAAGTTTGTGATTTGTATCAATTCGTAATTTTGACGAGGCACTGAACTCGAGGCTTGTATATTTTTAATGCCGGGAATAAAATGAACACGTGGCGGCCCAATTGGCCAATGCTCGTCGAATCAACGTCGCTCAAACGAATCGGTAATCAGCGTGTCAGATAATCGCAGAACGTTATCGCACACGGCCAATTTGCTAGAGTTTTTTTTTCTTTTCTTTTTTTTTTTTAATAGGCATTTACATATGTATATGTTGCTCGTGTGTACGCAGCCGTCGAGCCGAGCACGTATTTATTTATGTTATATTTATGCGACGCTTCGAACCCAAGACCCATCATCATAACTCGCGCTGCTCCAACACCTTCGAAATACTCGAGAACGCCTCGTCACGATGGGAGCAGCTACGAAAAATAAATATTAAAGGCTCGTATCCTTCGTACATGAAAATAATCATAATAATCGTACGAAATTATCCGGTGAACAAAAAGTCTAGCCGCGTCAGCGAGATGATCCATTGATCGTTGTTATTTTAATCGGATCAAAGAATTTATTGTCCCCGTTTCCTCTCGGTAAATCCCCTTAAGGCTGGAAAGTTTCTCGATCAAATTCCTAAAAATGTTCAATTAATATTGAGAGCATTTTTATGAAACTGCTTGAAAAAATTCGAAATGGTTTGCAAAGTTTTTAACGAGCTTTTGTGCGGATTAATTTTTCTGCAGATTTCTTTGCATTTTTATTTTTTACGGCGAATTTAATATGGAAAGTTATAAAAAAAAATTCGAAATCTTGAAAGTTTTATTTTACGAAAATCGTCATGAATCGGTAATTAGCGATTTTTGATTAATTATCATTTTTTAATTGCTTGTGAACTTTGAAAGTGGAAAATACTGACGAAAAATTGACTTTTGACCGTGACTGTGGCTACTCGCCAGCTAAATTCTTGCCTGAAGAAACAGGATAAAAATAGTATTCAAATTTGTTGCTCGATAAGCTCAATCAACTCGAAACTATGCATGAAGGAATATTTTTTATTAAAATTCAACACCAACGTTGTCAGGTGCTTCCTTGCTTATTGAGAACAATGGAATAAAAACTGGTTGCAGACAAACCTGAATGGTATGAAGTTGATTCGAGCTGTGTGAAAATTCTATTTTTAGAGCAAACAATCGTAATCGTAAAAGAATCGTGAGAGGATTAATTTGTTGTTGGAATTTCTGTCAAATTTAAATTCCACACGATATTTTTCGTTGACGTGCAACATTTTGAAAAATTCATGAAAAATTACCGAAAATTTGGTTTGATTTCATGTTTTTTCAATCATTTTATTTCCGAGTACAATTTATAGTCGAAATATCAATGGCTCATGATTACAAAGCAATTCGTAAAGTCGAGTGTGCTCTTCTGGACTCTCGTGAACGAATAGAGTGACTCTGATTGGCTGCACTTGAAATTGGATATCGCTCGAGATTCTCGAGGGCTCTGATCGAGTGGATGATTTTTAACTTTTTATTCAAATTGCTCCCTCTGCTTTGAGGAGAAAATATTGTTGGAAAAAATCGATATTTTGTTGGATTCGTTCGAATAAACGTTTTTTTTGAGAAATCACAAAAATTTTGTCACTGCAGCAAGAAAAATTCTTGGAAAAGTAAATTTTGGTCATTTCAATCGTAAATTTTGAAATTATCCAAAAATATTTAGCATGTTTAGAAAAAATATTGAAGTTTTTTGACAAAATTGAATTTTCAGTGTGTTGCTCGTTTTTTTGCTCTTTTGTACATTTCCATAAACAAAGGATCGCGAAGGGGAAGAAAATGAATAAATAATCGTACGATGAGTAATACAACGTGCTCTTGTCTTTCTTGTTCTTGTTGTTGAGCACGTGACGTGAGAGCAGCGTCTCACTTGCCAAGAAATCGTATTCTTACATATGTACGTGGATATTCTCGTTTCTGTGAGTTTTATCGCGGCCAAGGTTTAGCCCAAGAAAGACGAGCGAGAAAGAGAGAAAAAACGAGAGGCAGGGAGAATGAGAACTATTTAAAACTGTTCGTGATAGTTCCAAGTTGAAACGAGATCTATAGACCGCGAATGCATCGAACCGAAAGCTCGAAAGTCTGAGACTGCGAGTTTTTAATAGTTTTGCCAGCGAGTCTTGGAAAAATTCTCATTCACAAATTTGGCAGATGTTCTCAACGGCGCATCAAGGAAAACAATAACTTTGCTCTATTTTCGTACTGAATATTATTTCTCGGAATAATATGATGCACTGAAAGTTAAATTTTGTCACATTTTGCCGTGAATTAAATATTCTCGGATAATTGCAAAATTTTCGTAATTTTGACAATATTTTTTATTACTAACGAAATTGTGAGCAAAATTCACGATTAGAATGACAAAAATTCACTTTCGAAGAGACTTTCTAGAATATTTCTTGCTGCGATGACAATATTTTTGGGATTTTTCGAAAAAACGTCGATATTTTGTTGATCATGGCGAAATAAATTTTATTTGACAATATTTTTCATTTCTAACAAAATTGTGAGCAAAATTTACGATTGGAATGACAAAAATTCACTTTCGAAGAGACTTTTTCGAATATTTCTTGCTGCAATGACACCATCTTTGGAATTTTTCGAAAAAACGTCGATATTTTGTTGATCAGGGTGAACTAAATTTTAATTGACAATTTTTTTCATTTCTAACGAAATCGTGAGCAAAATTTACGATTGGAATGACAAAAATTTACTTTTCGAAGAATTTTTCTCAATATTTTTCAAAAAAATGTTGGGTCGATCGTTTCCAACAAAAATTTTCTCAAGTGCGACTAAAAATTGAAGGAAAAAAACGAATTGTCAGATTTTTTTTGAAAAATCTGTTCAGGAAATGGAAATTAAAAACAAAGAATTTTTTTTCGTCAAAATTATTCAACCCGAAATATAAATTCAAGTGTTTTTGTTATCAATATTTTGCAGACTCGTCCGACATCGTTGATTGCAAGTTGAAGCTGATCCTCGGTTTGATATGGAAACTGATTTTGCATTATGCGATCTCGATGCCAATGTGGGAAGGAGAAAACGGCGACAATGGAGAGAAAGGCGCGACACCCAAACAGAGATTGATGCACTGGATCCAATCGAAAGTTCCGGATTTGCCGATCAATAATTTCACATCCGATTGGAACGATGGCCGTGCAGTCGGTGCTCTCGTTGATGCAGTCGCACCAGGATTGTGTCCCGATTGGGCCGATTGGAATCCCAACGACGCTGTACAAAATGCCTCCGAGGCCATGGGATTGGCCGACGATTGGCTCAATATTGCTCAGGTTGGAAAATATTTGTAACGTTGTAATAATGAAAAAAGTTTTTTGGGGATTTAAAAAAACGAAAAAAAAACGAGGCGGATTCATTGAGAATTTTTTAAAGAACGAAAAACTGATTTTTATCAAGAAATTAATTTTTTATTAGTTGATGGTTTGACAAATTTTAAATCTTCTGAATCGAATTGCAGCTCATAAAACCGGAGGAAATGGTCAACCCAAATATCGACGAAATGTCAGTGATGACGTATCTCTCGCAATATCCAAATGCAAAGTTGAAATCAGGCGCGCCTTTGCGAGCTCGAACGAATCCAAACAGGTAAAATGACCGAAACTTTAAATCAAAACGCTGAATCAGACAATTTTGGTCTCGAGTCCAAGGCTTTTATGAATAAAAAGAAAGAGCGACGGAATTGCAGCATAAAAAATCATTTTTAGAGCATCGAATTAACAAAAGAGAAAAAAATACTCCAAATTTTGACAAAGAGTTGAAAAAATGTTTCCTTTTCATTGTGTCATCAATAATCGAGATTTGTATTTCATTTTTTTCGGTGGCAGCATTCCCCCACCGCGGTAAGTCGGGCAACGCAAGCTGTGTTTTGAAAATGCCGATTTTTGCTTTCTCGTTTGTCAAAAGCTTTATTTTCAAATGAAAAACACCAAAGACTGGAAAATGAGAAAAAAAAACGCTCTTTGGCTTAGAGATTTTGTTTACAAATTTGTAAAACATCGATTCACGTGGCCGCAATGTTTAATAATGTTTGATACTTTTATGACTCTGAAGTTCGCATCGTTGGAATGCAACGAAATTCATTTTTATCTTGAATTAATATTAATAATTAGTTTTCTAATTAATATTAATTAGTTAATTAATTAATAATTTAATAATTAATCATTTTCATGAATAATTATTTTTTAATTAATTAATTAATTAATGTTTTTGATTAATTAATTAATTATTAATTAATTAATGTAAATGCGATGATAAAATGATGAATTTTTGCCATTCAAAAAGCAAATTAGCTCTAAAAATTTGGATGACATTGAAAACTGAACGAATCTTGAATAAAATTCAATATTTTTCGATGCATTCCAACGTTGCAAACTTCAGCATCGTGATACTTTTCTCTAACCCAGATTCTTCAAAGGTTTGCATTCATTTTCGTTTCTTCACATTCGTAAAGACTCGAAAATACACGTCGTTGTAGAAACGTAGAGATTACTTGAATATTTTAGCCCTAGAACGGTGATCTGGGGTCAAAGCGACCCCAGGCGTGATTCTGCATTGAAAAACGAAAAGATCGAGCCCAGGTTGAATCCTTTTCGTTGATTTTTGCCGGAGATATGAAATTTTTCAAAATTGGAGTAATTTCTGACCCCAGGCCATGGAAATAAGTGAGACAAAAAAAATAAGCTCACCGTTCTAGGGTCAATATTAATAATGCTTCATAACAGATTGGCTCTGAGAGAGATTATTTTATTTCGAAATTGACAGTGAATTATTTTTTATACTTTGTGAATGATTGTAGCAAAAAATGTTAATTTTTGTCTCGTCAATTCGCGAGCAGAGTACGAGCCTATGGACCTGGAATCGAACCCACAGGACCAATCGTCGGGGCGCCGGCCAATTTCACCGTCGAAACTTTCTCAGCCGGGAAAGGCAACGTCGAGGTCACAGCCGAAGACTCGAAAGGATCCAAAATACCGGTAACAGATTTCGTAAAAAAAAAACAATCGTTCAAGATTTTTACCCAAAAATCCAGCAAATAAATGCAGGAAAAAATAAACATTCGTGTCTGCAAAATGGAATTGGCTGCAGAGTTGAAAATGGTTTCGGAGCGACTCGATTTTGAATGCACTCGTGTCCGCGTCGCTACTGAGACTCCGGATAAACATTTATTCGGAGAAAAAGAAAATTTTCCTGGCGGAAAAGCGAAGGAAAAACTGTTTTTTGAATTATTATTGAATTTCACAGATCGACATGCGTTTCAATAACGACAGGAATCTCACGTACTCGGTGTCTTACACGCCCAAGTCCGAAGGCCCTCACAGAGTACGTGTGCTCTTCGGTGGCCGGGAAATTCCAAAGAGTCCGTACACAGTTATGGTCGAAGGACATCCAGGAGATCCGAGCAAAGTTTCTGCCAGTGGACCAGGTTTACAACCGGAAGGAGTCGTTATTAATCGTCCAACTTACTTCGACATTCACACCAAAGGTGCCGGACGCGGTGTACCGGAAGTCATCATATTGGACCCTCAGGCAAGGCATTAGAATATCTCGTATCAAAATTTCTCATCACGTATCCAAAACCCATCAAATTTTCACCCTAGAACGGTAACTTTTTTTTTTTTTTTATCAATTTCGTCAATCTGGGCTCGTGAATGACCCAAATGTTGAAAAATTCATATCTCCGGTAAAATTTAACGAAAAGAACTCAACTTGGGCTCATTCTTTTCGTTTTTTAATGCAGAATCGCGTGAGCCTGGAGCAATTTCGCTCGAGGTCAAAAAATGAGTCGAAAATGCGGTAAAACCATAAAAAACGGGAACACGAATTATCATTATAACGAATTATTGATTAATTAATTAATTAATAATTCAATAATTAACAATTAATTCATATTAATTAATGTTAATTATTATTTTATTAATTAATGAATTATTAATTATTAATTATTATTCATTATTCAATAAAAATAATTCCAGAATCTAATTGCGATGATAAAATGATGAATTTTTTTCATTCGAAAAGCAAATCGGCTCGAAAAATTTGGATCACGTTGAAAATTGAACGAATCTTCAATAGCATTTAGTATTTTTCGATACATTCCAACGTTGCAAACTCCAGCATCACAAAATTTGAATTTATATTGGAAAATTGTCATTGTTGGTTGTGGCGTTGACAGGGTTCGAAAACAGCAGTGCCAGTAAAATTGCGTCAGACTTCACCGGACGTTTGGAGATGCGAATACGCGTCACCGATCACGGGCCTCCATTCGGTCAATATATTTTTCGCCGGTAAACTCATACCCGGAAGTCCGGTCGGTGTAATGATAGCGCCTGTGTCTGACGCGAAGAAATGTCGAGCTTATGGACGTGGATTATTGTCCTCGGGTGTGAGAGTCAAGGACATTGCTGATTTCACGATCGTCACTAAGGACGCCGGTGAGGGAGTTCCCGAGGTCCGAGTAATCGGTCCTGGCGGTTCCAATTTGCCGATTCAGTAAGTCTCGGAAAAATTACGTCGCATTTTCAATCGAGAAAATAAAACTTTTTACTTCATTGAAAATTCAATTTTGTAAAACAACGTCGATATTTTGTTGAATACAGCGAACTAAATTTTCGTTATTTGGACAATATTTTTCATTGTAACGGAAATGTCAGCAAAATTTACGATTGGAATGACAAAAATTTACTTTCCGAAAAGAATTTCCAGAATTTTTTTTGCCGGAATGACAAAATTTTCCTGATTTTTTCAACAAAATTTTCTTTTCAATGGAAATTCGGTTTTTCAGAATGAAGAAAAAAGACGCTACGACCTACGATTGTCATTACGTGCCCGTGAAAGATGGAAGACACGTGGTCATGATTTCGTACGGTGGAAAAGAAATTCCTAAATCGCCGTTCGAAGTGAACGTCGGGCCTTACAAAGAGTCCAGTATCCGAGTCTTTGGTCCAGGTCTCTACGGAGGCGTCGTTGGACATCCGGCAAAATTCACCGTCGACACGAACGGAGAGACCGGCGGTCTTGGTTTCTCCATCGAGGGACCTTCCAAAGCGAAAATCAATTGCGATGACAATGGCGATGGGACAGCCGATGTTTCTTATTTCCCAACTATGCCTGGACATTACGCTGTTCATATTCTCTGCGACAATGAGGACATACCGAAATCTCCCTATATCGCGCACATTCAACCTCAATCTGACTTCGATCCCAGCAAGGTGAGCATTTCACGATCTTGGCATCGTTGGGATGTAACAAAATTCTGTTTATTCTTCGGCGAGGCTCGTAATTATTATTCAATATTTGGTCCGGACAAAAAAAAAAACAAAAAAAAACGAAAAAGTTGCCATAATTTTCAAAATTCACTAAATAATTAATAGAAAAAATATTTTTCGTTGAATCTCAAAGTTGCAAAAATCAAAATCATAGAATTTTCACGTCCGAGAGTTTCACTTGAACGATTTTTCTCATGGTCGATTCGAGAATTTGCTAATTTTCTGTTTGGTCGTTAGGTCGAAGTTTACGGACCTGGAATCCAACCGGAAGGCATTGGTCGAGATAAGCCGACGCAGTTTACTATTGACGTTAAAAAAGCTGGTCAAGCTCCTCTGGAAGTTTCCATTCAGGATGGTCTCGGACGCGAAGTCCCGCTCAAGCTCGAGGACAAACACGATGGCACTGTGCTGGCAAACTACGTTCCAACTTCCGGTTCACAGCACGTCGTTATGGTGAGTTTTGATTTTTCTTAAGGTCGCTCGGTTTTAGAATTACCGTTCAGAATTTAATTAAATTTGGCACTGTTGTAGATTGTGATTAGAAAAAGATCCAGTCAAATTTTTAAGAGGCTACAGGGAAATGGAAAAAAAATATTCGCACTGGTAGTTTCGTACATTTGACATTGAGTTTTATGACAAATCTCAGTTTTTATTGTATTTTACATTGAATTTTTATCAATTCTTAGGACAAATCTCAGTTTTTATGGTAAAATGCAATGAAATTGATGAAATCGATGTTAAAATCATGAAATTACCAAAGCGAATATCTTTTTTCTGGTTCTCTGTAGCGTCTTGAAAATTTGAGTGGACTTAACATTGACTTTTACGATAAATCTCAGTTTTCATTGTATTTCACAATGAATTCTTATCGATTCTTAGAAGAAATCATAGTTTTCATGGTAAAATACAATGAAATGTATGAAATCGATGTTAATTTCATGAAATTATCAAAGCAAATGTATTTTTCCTGGTTCTCTGTAGCCTCTGGAAAATTTGAGTGGACTTAACATTGTGTTTTATGATAAATCTCAGTTTTCATTGTATTTCGCAATGGATTCTTATCAATTCTTAGGAGAAATCACAGTTTTCATTGTAAAATACAATGAAATGTATGAAATCGATGTTAATTTCATGAAATTACCAAAGCGAATGTATTTTTTCTGGTTCTCTGTAGCCTCTGGAGAATTTGCCTGGACTTAACATTGAGTTTCATGATAAATCTCAGTTTTAATTGTATTTTGCAATCAATTCTCATTAATTCTTAGGAGAAATCTCAGTTTTTATTATAAAATGTAATGAAATTTATGAAATCGATGTTAAAATCATGGAATTACCAATTCGAATATCTTTTTTCTGGTTCTCTGTAGCCTTTTGCAAATATGACTGGATTTTTCTCTTATCATAATCGACAACTGTACCAAATTTTATCAAATTCTATTTGACTTGAAAAATGAAAAAAAGAAGACGAAAATGCTGATAAACCTTCCGCCATTCCAGGTGAATTACGGAGGCGTCGCAACGAAGAAATCTCCGTACAGGGTCAAGGTCGCTGCGCCCTTGAACCCAGCAATGGTATCGGCGTTCGGTCCGGGTTTGGACAACGGAGTAAAATCAAACGCGGCGACGCATTTCAACGTCGATTGTCGGGAAGCTGGTCCCGGTGACCTTGAAGTTGTAATGGCGAGTCCGGACGGTCACGAGCTTCCGGTATCGCTCACCGACAACGAGGACGGAACGTACACGGTGGATTACGTGGCCCCGCAGCCTGGGCCTTACACAGTTAACCTTAAATACGGTGGCCTCAAAGTTCCCCAATGTCCATTGAAAGTGAATGTCCAGCCGCACGTCGACGTCTCAAAAATCAAGGTCGATGGCCTCGAACCGAGTAAGTATTCGTTAAATAATCCAATCCCTAAATTTACAAACAATAACGACCACGATTAGAAATCTCAATAATAATTTTTTAATCCGACCAAAAATAATAATCAAGAAAATCGCATTTTGCATTTTTTTTTGGTTTACGAGATTTTATTCCGTTAATTTATCATCAGCTAATTAGCCAAAATAGTGCCGCTGGATATTTTTTCCCTGAGCAATCATTTGCTGTTTAGTTCCATAACGAAACAGGCTACGGCATTAAAAATTTCCGACATTAAGGCGTTTCGGTACCGGCCACACAATCTTGTCATGCTCAACCACGTCGAAAACGTACAAAATTTCAAAATGATTAGAATTTAATACAATTTTGTGAATATATTTTTCAGCATCATGACGATACAAATTTTTTCAGATTTTTCTTCTGACCAGTTTTCATTTCAATATATTTTTTATTTTTATATTTATAATTTACAATTTATTAATTATTAATTAATTAATTAATATTAATATTAATATGAATAATAAATAAATAAATTAATTAATTAATTAATTTTTGATTTTTTAATTTTTAATTTAATTTTAATTTTAATTTCAATTTTTAATAAATTTATTAATTAATCATTATTAATGAATAATTAATTAAAATTAAATAAATAAATTAATTAATATTTCGGGCATGAGAATTCTGCTTCACTGCTGAATTACTCGATGACTAGAAAGATGAAAAATTCGAAAAAATTTGCATTTTCGCTGTCGATGTTGAAAAACGTTATGACGAAATTTTATGAATTTCTCAACATTTTGACTTCCGTACCGGAACTCCTTGAGGTCTTGCAATTTTCGTCACAATCCAAAATGAAACTTCGATCGATAGTTTTTGAGGATGAAATTTCCGCGTGTATCGCTCATCCATTTGTGGATTTGTGGGCGATAATTGAATAATTATGAGTTGCAATTAAAATATAATGGAGGAAAAGTCAAGCTCGGGCCAGCATCTCGTTCGAGATCGAGGGTTCGAGGTTATTTCGGCATTTGGCCAAAGTTTTTGGTCACGAGCCAGTACACGAAAGCGAAATCGCAAGAAAATAAATCCGAGATTGCTGCAAATGAAAATTGAGATAGTTTTCAATATTTTTAAGAAAAAAAGTAAATTTTTTAATTGTTTTTTATTAATTATTGATTTTTTTACGTGACGTAATTTCGTCGAATACATTTTGTCGTCGATTCCGTTGCAAGTCGCTCAACGGAACCGAATCTCGGTCGGAGGGAATTTCACTGGAGCCCGGAACGAAGTTTATTTTAGGAACTCGAGTCGCGTGTCTAAAAATATTCGATAATTTCGCGGGTGCGATGATTTCCGCATTTTTTGAAACCCTCGCGAGCCACATTTTCGATAAAAAGCGATTTGGGAATTTTTTCAATCAATTTTAACAATAATCGGTAGCGTATCGTTATCAGAAGTTAAAGCGACCTTGAAATCGGTTCTGGGACTATTTCAAGGTCGCAAAAATCGAGTCAGTTTCGTTAAAGTGGCAAAAAAAAAAGGGAAAATGGCGAGTTGCCAATTGTAGGTGAAAATTGGTCCCAGAAAAAATCAGCCCCTTAATTGAACAGAGAGAAAAGAGAGAAAAATGAAAAATCATCGTAGCGGCGCCGGTCAACAGTCTGCAACAATTCCGGGTGATAACGCAGGAGGCTGGAAATAAAGCAGCGGAGATTCAAGTGGCGATAACGACGCCATCGGGGAATCGCGTAAAGGCTCATGTGATACCGAGTCACGATGGTTACGTGGTGAATTTTACGCCGACGGAATTGGGCGAATACCTTTTGGGAATAAGTTTCGGTGGGGAAGCGTTGCCAGCGACGCCGTATCGTTTGAATTGCGTGCATGGGAGCGATCCGGCCAAAGTACGAGCCTCGGGTCCAGGATTGCATCGCGGAGTGGTTTGCAGGCCGGCGGAATTTGTTATCGACACGCGTGGAGCTGGGCAAGGCAGTTTGGGCGTGACAGTCGAAGGGCCTTGCGAGGCTGCCATCAATTGTCGCGACAATGGCGATGGAACTTGCTCCGTTGCTTACTTACCAACCGAATTTGGTGATTACGGGATCAACATCACTTTCAACGATCGTCACATTCCGGGCTCACCTTTCCAGGCCATCATCTTCAACGAGCCTGATCTCACCAAGATCAAGGTCACCGGAAATGGCATACAGCCTCATGGTTAGGATGAGCCACGCGTGAATCGTCTCTCTCACTCTCTCTCTTCCTCTCTCTTTGTTGCTCGATTTATCCTCTTTCTGTTTTCACGATCCCTTATCGTCTCCGCTACATCGATGTGCCCAAGCATGACGTTTGATCACGACGAGCCCTCATTTTTCCTTCGCAGTCTCATTAGGATCAACCTGCAACGATAAAAAAAACCCTCCGCGGCCCTCGAAACCCTTCTAGTGAAATAAACTTCCGTTCGCAACACTGGGAAGAAAATTTCGTTGGAAAAAATCGATATTTCGTTGGATACGTTCGACCAAACGATTTTTTTTTTTCGAAAAGTAAACTTTTGTCATTCCGATCGTAAATTTTGCTGCCAGGTTTGTTAGAAATCAAAAATACTGTCAAAATAACGAAAATGTTGAAATTATCCAAAAATATTTAGTTTAGTTCAACAAAATATCGAAGTTTTCTGACAAAATTGAATTTTCAGTGAAAGCATTTCTAACTGCTCGCTTGTGAGTTTTACGATTGTCTAGAACGTTTTTTTTCCTTCCCTCGCATCCGATGCAGTTTTCGAGGCTGTTTTTATATTTTTGCAGCGTTAGCCAGTGTGTTTTGATGCTCCACAAGTTTGTATAGCGTTTGGAGCGAAAGCGAATGATCCGGAGCATGATCTTGAGTGTGTTGGAGAGTACGAAGACGTTTTGAGTTTTGTTTTTTTTTTGTGTACGTCGATCAACCTGTTTTTATCAAAGTTTGAAATTTTTCGATGCACTCGATGCATCGTTAGTTTTTTTTGCCATTTTTTTTCCTAAAATAGTTTTTCGTCAATTTTGCTTGTTTCTGATTACAGGCGCCAGCGTTAACATTCCCACGGAATTTACCGTTGACACCAGAGCCGTAACAAAAAGCAAAAGCGACGAAGGAAAAATCGCTTGCTCCATCCTCAATCCCAATGGTATAAAAACCGAAAAAACCATCACTCCTCTGAGCGATGGCACGTATCGCATCAGCTACACTCCCTTCGAAGAAGGTCGTCATACCATCGAAATCCTGTACGATAACGTTCCCATCCCTGGATCACCCTTTTCCGTCAATGTCAATCGCGCTTGCGATCCTACCAAGTGTCGAGCTTACGGACCCGGTCTCGACAAGGGTTACATCGGCAAATCCAACAAATTCACCGTTGAAACGACTGGTGAGTCTTTGAAACCTCCAAATTCTGAAATAAAAATATTTCACTAGTTGCCAGTGAAATTTCGGGTGATTTTTCGTTTACACTGAAAAGAAAATTTTATTAGAAACGATCGGTATTTCGTTGGGTACGTGCGACTAAACGTTTTTTTCCTAAAATCACAAAAATTCTGTCACTGCAGCAAGAAAGTCTCTTTAAAAAGTAAATTTTTGGCATTCCAATCGTAAATTTTGCTGACAGTTCCGTTAGAAATCAAAAATATTGTCAAAATTACGAAAAATTTGAAATTATCCAAAAATATCCAGTCGACGTTTGTCAAAATAATTTAATTTTCACTGATTATCCAACTATAGCCCAAAGACCAAGTACGGATTTGGAAAATTTGCAAAAACTGATGCGGTCAGACGATTTATCGAAAAACTCAGATTTTCGGAAAAATCACAAAGTTTCGACCGTTTGACCGATGTTTTCCAAATTCAATACCAACTTTCCTATCAAGATACTCTATGTATGAAAAAAAATTAGTAAAAAATCTTAAAATTTGCGGAAGTTGGAGCGGCGGCGACTTTTTTTTGAGAATGTTAATGAATTTACGATTTTCAGGCGCCGGAAACGGAGGCCTGGGTCTCGCGATCGAAGGTCCGAGCGAGGCGCGAATGACTTGCGTCGATAATTACGACGGTTCGTGCAGCGTGGAGTACGTGCCGACCGAGATAGGGGATTACGACGTGGGCATCAAGTTCGCGGACAAGCACATCCCGGGCTCGCCGTTTAAGGTTCAGGTGGAAGCTGCGGTTGATGCAAAAGAAGTTTCGGCTTATGGTCCAGGTTTGGAGCCTGAGCAAGTTCGCGAGGGTGTATTAGCGACGTTTGTCGTTGACACTTCGCCCTGTGGTCCGGCGACGCTCGACGTCAAGCTCAAAACCGACAAGGGTATCATGAAAAAACCGGAAATCGAGAATCGTGGCGATGGCATTTACGAAGTGTCTTACGAACCGACACCAGCCGGAAGTAACATCCAGGTCGGAGTTACTTACGGCGGCGAAGACATCGCCGGAAGTCCGTTCAAGCTCAAAGTTTTGCCGACCTGCGAAGCCAGCAAAGTCGTGCTCTCGGGTCCGGGAGTTTCTCCGGTTTGCACAGCCTCGTTTCCCGTTGATTTCATCGTCGACACGTCCAAAGCCGGATACGGTGACCTTGAAGTTCAAGTTTTGGTTGGTTCCGTTTTTTCCACGTTAATTCTCGTTTTTGTCGTGAAATT
This sequence comes from Diadegma fenestrale, assembly GCA_037043255.1. Lineage (NCBI taxonomy): Eukaryota > Metazoa > Arthropoda > Insecta > Hymenoptera > Ichneumonidae > Diadegma > Diadegma fenestrale. The sequence continues at coordinate 16,425,037 of CM073313.1, forward strand.
TTCTCGAGACTTTCATGTCCCTTTTGGCTGCAGGGTCCGGACGAATCTCCTCGTAAAGTTACCATTCAAAACGTCGGGGAAGGTAAATACAAGGCGAGTTATTTGCCCGATGATTGTGGACGATACAAAGTCAACGTCAAGTACGACGGCAAGGAAGTTCCCGGAAGTCCGGTCATGGTTCAGAGCGTGTCGACTGGTAAAGCTGACGAGTGCAAAATCAAGGAAGGAATTCAACAGACTCTGGCACAAGGAGAAGAATATTGCATCACGGTCGACACCGGAAACGCTGGACGAGGCGCCCTCACTTGTCGCATTAGATCGACCTCCGGGAGGTGAGTTTAAAAAAAATTTTCCCAAAGAATTCAAACGCCCTGGCACACGTTTTGTAATTGTGCGAATGTTTCGATTGGCACGCCAATGAAATTCTTGTGTTCGAGGCAATTTCTCGGCAGCAGAGCGATGCGCGATACATTCTCAAAATCTCTTTATGTCTCGAAACCATCTCGTAAAAACAGCAGTTAGTGTCTCTCCTGAAATATGCTACACGAATTAATGAATTTTCTCTGACACTCTTTCAAATCCCAACTGTCGTCGTAAATTGTTTTCTCCCCAAGTCAAATTGTTCTTGGGCACTCGAGGCGTGCTCTCTAACATTTTCATACAATTCCGCGAGCAATGACAATTCAAAAATTGGACTTTTGGAACATTTTTGAGGCCTTAAAAGTCACGGTTTTAATTGCATCAATATTTTTCGTCCTCGTGGTTTCGTGTGTCGAATTCTCAGGGGGTCGTAAAAGCTGCTGGCCTGAAAATTAAATTTTGTCAAAAAAAACGTCGACATTTTGTTGATCATGGTGAACTAAATTTTATTTGACAATGTTTTTTTATTTCTAACGCAATTGTGAGCGTAATTTACGATTGGAATGACAAAAATTCACTTTCGAAGAGACTTTTTCGAATATTTCTTGCTGCAATGACAACATTTTTGAGATTTTTTCGAAAAAACGTCGATATTTTGTTGATCATGGCGAAATAAATTTTATTTGACAATATTTTTTATTTCTAATGAAATTGTGAGCAAAATTTACGATTGGAATGACGAAAATTCACTTTCGAAGAGACTTTCTCGAATATTTCTTGCTGCAATGACAAAATTTTTGGGATTTTTTGGAAAAAACGTCGATATTTTGTTGATTATGGTGGACTAAATATTATTTGACAATATTTTTCAGTTCTAACGAAATTGTGAGCAAAATTTACGATCGGAATGACAAAAATTAACTTTCGAAGAGACTTTCTCGAATTTTTCTTGCTGCAATGACAAAATTTTTGGGATTTTTTCGAAAAAACGTTCAGTCGAACGTATCGAACAAAAAATCGATATTTTCCGACAACATTTTCATTCCGGTGTGAGGAGAAAATTGACATTAGGAAGATTTCAAGAAATAATTGGAGAAAAAAAAATTTCGAGCGTTGACGAATTTCGTGAGAACAAAACGAAAGTTTTTGACATCATGGTGAAGTCTCTACTCGTGTTCGCCACGTGTTAAGCTATTGTAAATTGGTCACGACAGACATTTGATCTCTCAATTGCACGCAGTTGTGCGAATTCGTGAACGTGTGAAGCGAGATTTGGTGGAGTATCGTTTGGCAACGAGAGTGAGAGGTTGTCACAGATGGAGCAAAAGAGAATAAACTAGTGGTGAAAGGTCGCGTTCGCGAAGTCTCGAGACGTGGATAAACTTTTAGGACGTTGACAGACACAAAGAATCTTCGCGTACCACCATCGTTTTCGGCCCAAAGTCAGAGCCAACTTGAGAGATTCGTCTTACTTAATGTCCGTTCGTCTCCTAATTGCAAGCTCTGTTTCAGAGACATTAAAACATTCCTCACTTTCTGGCATTTGTCCTCCCAGCTCCAACAGATATTCGAGCCTTGTGAGAATGTCTTTTTGTCGTTTCGCCACTTGTTCGAGTCGCTGACGTTTCAGTGTTCAACGAATGTTTAAAATTCCAATTAATTTGCATTCACCAATCAATTTACAGACTCAAAATCTGTCAGTAAAGTTCAACGTATTTGATAAAAACGTTTTGCAATGAAAATCATGGGATTTTTGAACGTTCGAGTCTAGAAAAATCCCAAAATATCACACATCCGGATACCAACCGGAAATTGAAGTATTCTCGTAGACTTTGTTGCATTACTTGCCTAGTTGAGATTCCTCTGCCTCGAATATCACTGCCAAATAATCGTGTTGCCCTCATTTCCATCTCACCTCTTCGTGTTTTCCTAGGAGTTGATACAAATTTGGACATGCTCATAAATTTCCAACGCTTGCTTTCCCTCACAGGATATGAGAGCTGTTTTCGTCTTCCTGTGCACGATCTGACTTTGCCATTTTTGCCTGGCAAATGAGCCCAATTTTGAAAAATTCATATCTCCGCTAAAATCTAACGAAAAAAGTCCAACTTGGGCTCATTCTTTTCGTTTTTTAATGCACAATCACGTGAGATAAAACGATTTAGAAATACGGGCGAACGAAGGGAAAAAGGGCGCCGGATTCAGAGTCATCCGGGGTCGTTTTCGACCCCAAGTCGATTTGGATATCAATTTCGATCGAGTTGTTATTTCGGATCTAAACAAATGTCCAGAAATACTGGACTCGTGAGATTTTTTCAACGCCTAAGTGTTTTTAACGCGTAATTTATTATTTTGGTATCGAATTTTACAAACCAGAATATTTATAATATTTTAAGTGAAAATTATCAATAATCCAAAAAATCCAATGATGCTGAAGTTTGCAACGTTGAAATGCAATGAAAAATATTTGAATTTATTGATAATTCGTTCAATTTTCAATGTCATCAAAAATTTTCAAGCCAATATGCTTTTCGAATGGCAAAAATTGATCATTTTATCGTCGTAATTACATTCTGCGCTTGAATTATTATTTTTGATGAAGATAACAAAGAATTTCGTTGCATTTCAACGATGCAAGCTTCAGGGTCATAAAATCCACAAAACACAAAAGTGGAAGGAAATTAGGTTGAAAAATTGTTGAGGGTTTACTTTCAAGTTAATGAAACAGCTGCAATTTTCGATTCCTACAAACGATATTGTTGAAACGTCATTTTTGACCTCAGGCTCGCGTTCTGTGTTTAATTCAGTTAATTCAACAATTTGCATCGAGAATTCGTAGAGAAAATTCAAACGAAAGAAACGGAATTTCCTTTCACGAGATAAGAAAAATTTAGAAAATAGTTTCATTTCTTTTTTTTTTATTTATTCTGTGGGTTCGTTACAATCGAACGAAACAACAGCCACGCGCGGTATAATTTTGACGTTCGGTTCAGCGCACCGTTTAATTCCCTGACTTCCGCGTTGTTCGCATCATGACAGAGCCACGCTCTGTTTAAGCGATCTGGCATTTGTCCCAAAGACGAAAAATCGTGGAAATTGCATTTCCCCAGTTTTTTTGTCCCCCCGACACCCTCGACGATTGTCACGAGCTTCCGAAACTTTTCAACAAACGATTCTCCGCCAAACTTTCAGTAATTGCTGATTTTTTTTCTTTTGCTTTGTTTTAGCGAGGTCGTCGATATCGATATCGAGGACAATGGGGATGGAACTGTGAATGTTTATTACACCGTTGCTGACGCCGGCGATTACACTCTGAGCATAAAATTCGGTGGCCAGCCAATTCCCAACGGTCTCTACACTTTTACCGTGAGTTTTTAACTTCATTTTTCTCCCTTTTATTCCAACAGGAACAAAACGTCAAAAATTTGACGTGAAAGAAAAAAAAATGGGAAATTTAGTTGTGGAAATATTTGAGACAAGAAAGTTGCGAGATTCTGTCGGTAGAGACGAAGCGTCAATTTGTTTTCGACGATCGGTCGCTACACGGATGAAATGTTACGAGAATGACTTTGGGTGTTTGGGACGATGTTAATTAGCCAAGAGAAAAGGAAAGACGAACGCGCGAACGGTGGTCGTGCGTCAGTCGCCAGTAGAAAATTTCAAATTCTGCTCTCGGGTTATTTTCAACGAGTCGATGGCAAAGCGAAATCGACCTCGAAGCGAAATTTCCAAATCCAACGATTTTTTTTCTCACACTCGATCAATTTTAGTAGCGAAGAAATATTTTTTGATCAAATACAAAAATCACCATTTATAATTATAGAAAATCGCAATTTCAAAGTTTTTTTTTGTTTCGAATCATTTTCTCAGCCAACGGAGCACAAAAATGCCACGAATTTGGCTCGCGTGAAATAAAATCATTTTATTTACTCGATCCTTTGGATACGAAGAGAATTTTTTAAAAGATTTTTAATTCCATGAGAATTTAAAGAAATTCTTGATGACGAAATTCTGTTTTTTCTTCGGCTGGGCTCGTGATTTTTATTCAATATTTGGTCCAGACACAAAACGATTTTCAAAAATCAATAAATAATTAATAGCAACAATATTTTTAGTTGAATCTCCAGACGTTGCAAGCTTCAGAGTCGTTGAAGATTCAAGGATTTCGTTAAATTTTTATGAGCATTTGGAAAGTACTAAAAATCTATATTCGTTCGATAATAAACGGAGAATCGCGAGGCGTTTTCACAAAACACGTAATAATTCGGTGCTTTATGAGCTCGTAAGGGAGATTTCATAGAGATCGTATTGTCTTTGCTCAATTGTAAAGCTCGAGGGAAAAAGGGCGGGGAGAGAGTGCAGGAGGAAATAAAAAAAAAAACTTTTGGTGTATTTTCTCGCTAGTGCAAATCTGCAATCGTGGGTGGAAGGGTAGAGGGGGGTGAGGAGGGGGAGAAGGTGATGAAGGTGAGGAACACAAGGTGGAAGGGTTTGAGCACGGGAAACGTGTTTCTAACTATAGCGACGAATATACACTCGCACAACGTAAGGATATTGTCGGCAAATTTTCAGCTTTCAACAGTCTAGTTCGAACGTTCATCGTGATCGCGTCGAGGTGACTTTTGTTGTTCGATAACGACGTTAAATCCAAAAACAATCGATCATCGATCTGACCACGCGTTCTCCGCAAAAAGTAATAAAATTTTCATCAACAACAACAACAACAAATTTTTGATCGTGCAAACCATTTGAAACAAAATGAAAATTTCGATTTTTGGTACTTCTTCGTGCTATTTTCGTCCTCGATCAAATTTCGTATTTATTTATTGGGTTTTTATTTTTTTAAATAATCAAACAGTCTCGGGCTGGCGTGTAATTCGATCTTGGTCTCGGAGACACACGAGATCGAGATAATCTAAAAACGGAGGAAGGAAGAACGAGGGGGAGGCCGAGAGGAACAAGATTCTCAAGCTTTTTGGTCGAACTCTATTTTGATCATTGGGTCGCAGCTTTTCACGAAATTTATTAACAAACATATATATATAGACACGTATATGCAGCGTTGAGATACTTTGGCGGGGATAAACTCCGTGTGTGCTTCAACGTGCCTCGCGGTTACTCTCTGTGGGGGTGAATAGACGAATAGGGGGAGGACACGACGACGACGAGAGAGTGCGCTATATAAATTAATCCTTCGAGCGGTTAAATTAAACTACGAGATTTCCGATCGGAGAATCGTTCGAAATGCACGTCGTATTCGCTGCGATGAAATTCAATTTTTTTTTTTTTCAATAATATATCGAATTACAATATAAAAAACCAAATTTGCAGTTCGACAAAAATTTGTGCGATCAAATTTTCATCGATTATTCGATAAATTTGAAATTTTTATTTCTCCTGCAGCTGTGAGTTTCGTTTTTTATGAGTCTAGCAAAAAAATCGCGGATTCGGAGCGAGAAACGATTTATCATGATTTGTAGGAAATAAATTTTTGAGGGATACACTGGGAAGAAAATTTTGTTGGAAAATATTCGACTAAACGATTTTTTTTTTGAAAAATCACAATAATTTTGTCATTACAGCAAGAAATTTTCTAGAAAGTCTCTTCGAAAGTGAATTTTTGTCATTAGAATCCTAAATTTTGCTCACAATTTCGTTAGAAATAAAAAATATTTGTCAAATAATATTTATTTCACCATGATCAACAAAATATCGACGTTTTTTCGAAAAATCCCAAAAATTTTGTCATCGCAGCAAGAAATATTCGAGAAAGTCTCTTCGAAAGTGAATTTTTGTCATTCCAATCGTAAATTTTGCTCACAATTTCGTTAGAAATAAAAAATATTGTCAAATAAAATTGAGTTCACCATGATCAACAAAATATCGACGTTTTTTCGAAAGATCCCAAAAATTTTGTCATCGCAGCAAGAAATTTTCTAGAAAGTCTCTTTGGAAAGTAAATTTTTGTCATTCCAATCGTAAATTTTGCTGACAGCTCCGTTAGAAATGAAAAATATTGTGAAAATAACGAAAATTTTGAAATGAACCAAAAATATTTGGTGTTGAACGAAATATCGACGTTTTTTGACAAATTTGAATGCAGCGAGTTACTGGCTTTTGATGCGATCGGAAATGAGCTCAAACGACGAAGAAAGCTAGATAAAGAGAGAGCGAGGGTTATAAAGAGGGAGAAAGGGAAAGAGAAGCGAGGGTGGCCCGGTTACGACTTTGCTAAAAGTCTCTGGACCGTGTCAGAGATCTCTCGAGCAAAAGGCAAACACACATTCAGGAAGCAGAGACGACAGCTGCTCTCGCATCGCATCACGAGCTTCGTTCACGTGGATTAATTCGCGTCAGAGCAATTTCGAAAATAGCAGAATTTACCTATGCAGTATCCGAACATCAGCGACGTCCGAGAAGAAAGAACGAGCATTGTCGTTCATTTTATGAAAGAATTTTTTTTTCCGACTCTTTCCCATGAAAATTTGAATAATTTTTTTCCAGAAATTCAAATTGGAGCACTGAAAAGAAAATTTTCACAAAAATGTTGTCCAGTCTCTTCGAAAAATAAATTTTGTCATTCTGATCGTAAATTTTGCTGCCAGTTTCGTAAGAAATGAAAAAAATTGTCAAAATTACGAAAATTTTGAAATTATTCGACAAAATTTCGACGTTTTTTTTGACAAAATTGAATTTTCAGTGAAAAGAACGAACAATTTTGACGTTTTTATGAAAAAATAATTGAAAATTGTGCAATCGATTTTTGTCTCAAGAGAAGCAACGACAGAATTTGAATGTTCGCTTCTCTTTCTATTCCGTTTCTCGATTTATGTCTTGACACTGCCACTTGGAATAATTCCGACCCTCTGTATCTTGTCGACGTTTTTTTTAACAAATATCGCTATTGGTGGGACGAGGCGACAGGGAAAAAGAAGGGGGCTCAGAATCTATTATAATAGTCTCGAGTTCGGGCATTGTTAAGAATTTCCCAACTGGTGGAAAATTCAAAGTTGCGTCCCCCGCGATCGCGAGTTTGACGCAGACTCTCGTCGTGGCTGGACCCTCTGCATCACCTTTTTTTTAATCCGCGATCTCGTATCGAGTAAAGTAAGATTTTTTTTCATTTACACATTCGTTCGACTTTCATTTTTTGAGGAAATTGTGTGGAAAAGACAAAACGGAGGAAAATAAGAAAAAAAAACGACGCGTTACAAATTACAAATACAAATTCGATGATTTCGAACGAAATTTACGACTCGCACGGACAATAAATAACGAAAATGCTTTCCGGGCGAGCTGGAAGGTGCAAAAATTGAAATATGGAGCGTGGCGAGTCAATTTTTGATACGATTGAAAAAAAAAAAATTGTACGACCTTCTGGTCTTCGCGATTGGACGAAAAATAATGAAAAGGGGAATAAAAAATTGCTTGGGATTATGTAATTCGATAGAGCCGTGGATAAAATGAGTTTGGCCGGGCAAACAGAATCTCGAAATACAAATTCCATCGTCGCGACTATCAAATCGCGGCGCACACGTTTCAAATCGTGCGCGACTCTTTTCGAAATATATTTCAACGGCAAATGATGGCGCGAATGATTATAAACTCGACTGTACAAATGATTTCCTGGCAAATAGCACTGTGCACATACTTGAAATTACACGCGCGATATATCCGAGCCACGTGAATAAAAAGCCAGAATAATTATTTACAAGAAAATCGTAATCTAAAAATGTCAAATCCAAACTATTTTTGGAGTCTCGTGCAATTTGAATGAGAAACGAGTCGGAAAAATGTAAGTTTTGCCAGAAGAAACAAGCGCCCGAGAGATCGAAGCGAATATTTCATTTTTTTATGACAAAAACCGATAATAAAAAAATAGTGAAGGTGCCAAAAAAAATAACCGAAAGTTCTAAATTTAGAAAACGCGTCAATGGCTTTTTGCAACGTTTTGTTGTTGTTGTTGCTGTAACGATAAAAAAGTGATTGAAAAAGATCATAAAGAGGGAAAAATATTGAATTTCCGAGTGCGAAAAATTGGGAGGCAAAAAAAATCGATTGTCGAAGAGAATTTCGTGTTTTTTTACGACGACTCGATATAATTGAAAATTAAAAATGATAAAAACATCGAGTTTTTGAAGCCCAGGCAAAAATCTTGGAAAATGTTGAAATTAAACTCGGGACCAGTCGTTGGGTGGAGATAAATCGAAAAAAATATGATGGAAAATTTATATTTGTGTCGCAGGCTTCGGAGGAGTATCGGGAGCACAGCACCCACAAGACCCATCGTGGTAAGAGAGCAGGTGATCGCCAGTCACAGCATTTCAAACAGGAGGTCAAACAGGAAGTCAAACAAGAGCACAGCTCGAGTTTAGAGCAAAGTTCGAGCATAACTACAAAGCGTAGCACAACCACACACGACACTAGCTCAAGAAAGAAGTACAACACTGTAAGACTCAACAGTATCCCATTGCCATCGGGAGACGGAACCGTAGCTGGTGAGCAAAATGAAAAAATTATTCAATTCACTAATCCTGGAACGGTAACCTTATTGTTTCCACAAATTACCTTATGACAGGGTCACAAATGACGCCCAATTTTGAAAAAATCATAACTCCGTTAAAATTGAACGAAAAGGGTTCAACTTGGGCTCATTCTTTTCGGTTTTTAATGCAAGATCACGTGAGAGTGAAGGGAAAAAGGGCACGGGATTGTTTAAAGTCACTGGGTGGTCGTTTTTGACCCCCGGTTACTGTTCTAGGACTAATAATCATAAAAATGCTATGTCAACGATATTTTTGTTAAGAATCTTATTTTTAGATACACTGAAAATTCAATTTTGTCAAAAAACGTCGATATTTTGTTGAATTTCAAAATTTCGTTATTTCGACAATATTTTTCAATGTGACGGAACTGTCAGCAAAATTTACGATTGGAATGACAAAAATTTACTTTCCGAAAAGATTTTCCAGAATGTTTTTTGCTGAAATGACAAAATTTTCGTGATTTTTCGAAAAAAACTTTTAGTCGAACGTATCCAACAAAATATCCATCTTTTTCAACAAAATTCTCTTTTCAGTGTAGTCATCGGAAACACGATCAATTTATTTTTGCACTGAAAAGAAAATTTTGTTGGAAAAGATCGATGTTTTGTGGGACACGTTCGACTAAACGATTTTTTTTTGAAAAATCACAAAAATGTTGTCATTGCAGCAAGAAATATTCTGGAAAGTCTCTTCAAAAAGTAAATTTTTGTCATTCCAATCGTAAATTTGGCTGACAGTCCCGTTAGGAATAAAAAATATTGTCGAAATATCGAAAATTTTGAAATTATCCAAAAATATTCAGTGGTCAACAAAATATCGACGTTTTTTTGCAAAATTTTATTTTCAGTTTTGTCGCTTTTTACCTGATAGCGAATGATTCGATTTTGATACGTCAATATCGAAATAGTCTGAAGTTTGCATCGTTGGAATGCAGCGAAATTCATTTTTATCTTTGACAAAAATAATAATTCAAATGCAGAATGTAATTACCATGATAAAATGATCAATTTTTGCCATTCGAAAAGCAAATCGGCTCGAAAAATTTGGATGACATTGAAAATTGAACGAATCTTCATTAAAATTCAATATTTTTCGATGCATTCGAACGTTGCAAACTTCAGCATCGTATAATAGTAACTAAAGTGCAGGATCGCGAGAATTACGATTGACGGACGATTCGTATAGAGAGGGAGAGGAATAATTTGAAAAATGCCAAAAAGTCATTTTGATGAATGTAAACATGATGTAAAAGATGGATGAAAATTGGGAGAGCGAGGGAAGTTTGCCAAGAACACAGTCGTTGATATTGATAATGAGAAGGAGCTCTGGCCGATAATGAGGAAATAATTCATTGTCGGAGAAAAGTGGGAAAACTAATTGATGATATCTAAGAACGGTGCTTGAGATATTTGGCTAATTTCACGCTGACTATCCTCTTTATTCAAATTTGTGAGAAACTGGATTGGCGGGAGGCTGTGCAATCAAAGACTGATGATGCTAGGTTGTTAATCATCGAAGCACCTAGACAAGCTTAACGTAAAACTTGACGGACACGACAGGTTCGCACTCTTCATTTTATCCAATGATAAACCCGCTTGCTCTTTTGCACGTGCCTCACGAGCATCTCTCGAGATGAAAAACAACCAAAAAAATGGCGTATGAATTTTTTTTTCTACATTTTGAATTACTCCAGTTACGGCCACGTGATGTTGAGCGATTGATCTACACGAAAAGTATAAAATAGTATTAGTTTGTTGGGTCTCGGAGCGTTGGAATTGAGCGTTGAGCTTAGATTGCCAAAAATATGTTCTCGGACCTCGAAACGAGGCGCTCTATCCAGCTCGACGACGTTGCCTTTTGCCTCACAGTTTCGTAATACATTGCTCGTGTTTGTCATTGGTGATATTAATATTGGAGCTTGATTAAGTAGAGTCACATGCTCGTGGATTTCGTTCATATACTTTGGGTTCCAAAAAACCTCGGCAAAATAAGCCCGTGCGCAGGTTCTCCGGAGCTTCGTGACTTATCACGAACGATTAATTAGACGTTAAGGATTCGCACACCTCTCGAGATTTTCGACACTATTTTCGTCCGGTTGTTGAAGCAATTTTGAAAGAAGTTTCGATCGAGTTTGAAGGATCCAGAAAAGCAATGACACTTTGTCTCAAGTTTTCTTCGGCAACACGCGACCGTTTGGTACACAAAAATGTCGGTGAACTAAATATTTTTGGATAATTTCAAAACTTTCGTAATGTTGACAATATTTGCAATTTCTAACGCAACTGTCAGCAAAATTTACGATTGGAATGGCAAGAATTTACTTTTCTATGAGATTTTCTAGAATATTTCGAGCAGGCATGGCAATTTTTGGTCCAAATTGAGTTTTTGGCTGAGAAAAGGCAGAACTTTGTTGAATTCCAACGTTTGGTAGATTCGGTGGCAAAAAAAGTTCGAAAATGATAGAGAACGGGGTTGATGGTGTTGGAGGATTAATTTTTTGGTATTTTTCGTGCAGTGACAAGTTGGAATAGGAAAAAAGTTGGCGTGGGATAATTTAGAGTTAATGAGGAATGTGCCGATGTGTTAGGAGGTCACCAGGAGGCGGAGAAGCGATGTTGCGGTGATGTTGTTCGGTCGGATATGTCACGAGGCACCACCTGCTCTATAAATTTGTTGGTCTCATGGCCCCTGGGATCTAGGCTCTCGTACAATTTCTACATGTTGCCTGGTAGGAAATATGCGTTTGCCTCTTAGCCTCTGGTCATCGTCCAGCGATTCGCTATAATCCATCCGGGTTTTAGGCTTCCGAACACGCGCACACATCGAAGGGAATGATTTGCGCATGCATACAGATGCGGACACCTAGATTGCGCTTGATATTTGGCCCCACCCTCATCCCCTCTGTTGACGACGTGGAAAAGTCAGGAATCGTGAGTTTTTCGGTGCGTGCGAGGGCGTTCTAGCCCAGTTTGTTGACTATACGAACTTCCAAACGTCCGTAACGAGCAACACTCGTAAAATTCATCTATATACTTGACACATTTATATAAACGTGTGTGTTGGTTCGCGTATATAGACGATTTCCTGTACGACCCGCAACTGGAAAATAATTTGGTCCCCGGGACAGCGAACTTGCCAATATTCGGGCGAGTCATGTCTCGAAACTTCTCAGTCTTCCCGGAGATGTGCCTGTGATCGGTAATCCCCGAGCTTAACTGGAGAAAATTCATTTTTTGTTCGATCGAAACGACTTTTCGCAATTCTTCGGGATTTCGCTCGATTTTTCTTGATTTTCTTTTCGATCTTTCATTTTTTTATTTTCTCCTGATATTCTCGAGAGAATGAAGCACAATCCACTTCGCACAAACACAAGCCCTTGAAATTTGCTCTCTCGCTCGGCTCGATAAATTCTTTTATCCTTTTCTCACTACCCTCGGACTTTGCATCGTGCTTTTTCGTTCTACCGGGAGAGTGACGAGTGTCGTTTCTCACGGATTTTAAGCAACGATCCCCTAAGTCTGGAAATGCATTGGAATCATAGCGATAACACCGAGGAAGTGAAGACTACGTGGGACGAACTTTCTACTTATCAACGATTTTGGCTCAAAAGCATCACCTGCAGTATTCACGATCGCCCTGAACGTGGCCCCATCTGTTACGCTACCGATCAAATTCTACAACACCAACAAGATCAAGAGGCAGAAACACCTGACGAAGAAGATCCTCAAAGTTTTGGGCCTGGTCTCCAATTCGTTCCTCTCAAATTTCAGAGCATCTTCTACATTGGAACTCGAAAAGGTTCGATTCGGTTGACCAAGACGAAGTTTCGTTAGGCAATTTTGGGATTTTCCCTTCCAAAAATAATTTTTTTAAATTTTTAGACTCGTGAAATCGTGGAAAATGCGATTCGTCCAGTTGGACGTTAATTTTCCCTTGAAAAAACAAGGGAGTGATGAAATATTGTCAAATTTGGACATTTTTTCGTGACAAGTTTTTAGAGACTCGATTTTCTATTCTCGTCAACGGGCTTCGACGAAGTAACCAAGTTTTTTTTGTTTCTTGGCAAGGCAGGTCGTAAGTTCAGGCCTCGTCCAATCACCGTCACCACGAAGTTTCGTCGTCCAATCAAATATTCTCATTTTTTGACTCTCACTCTCTCCTCTCCCTTTCTCTATCGTTCGCCGCACATTTTCGATGCCCTGTTTATTTTTAGAAATATATTTTTCCTCCCTCATCTGAAAGAATCTTGGTCCATAGTTTATACGATCGTCAGCTCACGAGGCTCTCTCCCGAAGAGCACAAAGCAATAAATAAGGAGAAAGCACTCTGAAGCGTGCAATAAAAAATCTAGAAAAAAAAAAAATCTTGAAATTTTTAAGTAAATTGTAACAATTTTGTTTTTTCTTCTTTCGAAAGCCGACGTCAAAATGCCTAGTGGGAACGTCGACAAACCTGTGATCGAGGACAATCGAGATGGAACCGTTTCCGTTAGGTACGATCCTCGAGAAGAGGGTCTTCATGAACTTGCTGTTAAATTCAACGGTGAACACGTCCAAGGTAATTTTTCTTTCGCCAATCCCTTGCCTAATATTTTACGATTTTATTCACAATTAAACGCTTCAATTCAAGGCATTACGATATTACAAATCGACAAATTTCGCACAAACGTTTTTGACACCAAGACCAACATTTTTCGCATACGAATAAAAATTTTCGTCAAATTCGAAGAATTTTCGTCAAAAACGTCAAAATTTTTGACGTTTGGAATTTGAGATAATTAATTTGCAATTTTTTAATTTTCCGCATCTACACGCGTGTAAATTGGAGTCACGTTTCGTTAAAAAGTTGCAAAAATTGAGTTGGAAAAAAAATTTAATTAGGATTTTCTTCGCAGATGGCCAGAAAGGCTACGAGTCGAATTTTTGGAATAAAAATCCTTAACACCTTTTTATTGCAACTCATAAACGAATCGTGACTCGAATTTACACGCGTTTGAAGTGGGAAAAGTTAAAAATTGGAAATTCTGGACGTCAGAGTTAATTTTGTTTAGCAAACGTTGGCAAAAAATTTGTTGACTTGAATGACCATTGGAAAATTTCGAAGACACTTTTCTGGAGAAACTAATGAGAAGTTTTGTTGTTTTTGTGGATTCGTCGATTCAGGTTCTCCGTTCAAGTTCCACGTAGACTCGCTGGCAAGTGGTTACGTGACGGCTTACGGTCCAGGACTTATTTACGGAGTTTGTGGCGAGCCTGCAAACTTTACGATCTCGACGAAGGGTGCAGGTGCAGGTGGATTGGCCCTTGCTGTGGAGGGACCTAGCAAGGCTGATATCTCGTGTCATGACAACAAGGATGGCACAGTTTCCGTTTCTTATCTGCCAACCGCTCCGGGAGAGTACAAGATCACTGTCAACTTTGGGGACAAGCCGATCAAGGGCAGTCCATATGTCGCAAAAATCACCGGTAAGTTGTGAAATTAACAAAAACCCTGCGAGTCGATGATTTCTTGAGAAAAATCGAGCCTGGCAAAAAAAAACGTAAAATATTTCAAATCGCAATGTGAATCGTCGGAGAGTAAATTTTTTGAGATCGTAATTTACAAATTTTGTTGTGAAACGTCGATATTTTGTTGAATACGTTCGACTGAACGTTTTTTTGAAAAAATCGCAAAAATGTTGTCATTGCAGCAAGAAATATTCTAGAAAGTCTCTTCGAAAAGTAAATTTTTGTCATTCCAATCCTAAATTTTGCTGCCAGTTCCATCAGAAATTAAAAATATTGTCAAAATTACGAAAATTTTGAAATTTTCCGAAAATGTTTAGTTCACCGTGTTCAACAAAATATTCACGTTTTTTGACAAAATTAAATTTCCAGTGCATGCTAAACCATGTCAAAAACATACAAATTTTCAAGAATTTTCAATTTATTGAAATTTTCTGATTTTTTCTTTTTTTTAAATTATTTTTCTTTCTTTATTATCATTATTTTTATTTATTTATTATTTTCTTTAGTATTATGCATGAAAATACGATTTTTTTCAGATTTTTTTCTAACCAGTTCTCGAGAACGTTGAAGTTGATGTGGCACAAGAATTTTGCTCGGATGCTGAATTTCTCGATAACTAGAAAGATGAAAAATTGAAATAATTTGTGTTTTCGTCCTCGGTGTTGAAGAACGTTATCAAAAAATTTGATAAATTTCTCAATATTGAGATTTTCCTACCGAAGCTCGTTGAATATGGAAAATTTTGAACGAAATGTTTGCAGGTGAGGGACGTAAGAGGAACCAGATATCGGTTGGATCTTCGAGCGAAGTCCAATTGCCGGGTAAAGTGACGGATTCCGACATCCGTTCGTTGAACGCTTCGATAACGGCGCCGAGTGGATTGGAGGAGCCTTGTTTCCTGAAGAACATGCCATCGGGAAACATGTGCGTGTCGTTTACACCCCGAGAATCCGGAGAGCACATAGTGGCGGTGAAGCGTATGGGAAAGCACATTGCGCAGTCGCCTTTCAAGATCAACGTCAAGGATCGCGAGGTCGGTGACGCGAAAAAGGTGAAAGTCAAGGGAGCAGCGCTGAAGGAGGGAAAGACTCAACAGGAAAATACTTTTTCGATCGACACGAGAGACGCCGGTTTTGGGGGTTTGTCTTTGTCGATGGAAGGCCCGAGTAAGGCCGAGATCCAGTGCAAAGACAACGCGGACGGATCGTTGAACGTTTCTTACAAGCCAACCGAGCCTGGTTATTACATAATGAACCTCAAGTTCGCGGACCATCACGTGGAGGGTTCGCCGTTCACTGTGAAGGTTTCCGGCGAGGGGAGCAATCGCCAGCGCGAAAAGATTCAACGTCGTCGCGAAGCTGTCCCGATAACTGAGGTGGGGAGTCAATGCAAGTTGACGTTCAAAATGCCAGGCATAACGTCCTTCGACTTGGCCGCGACGGTCACTTCGCCAGGAGGCGTCACCGAGGACGCAGAGATCAAAGAAGTCGAGGATGGACTTTACGCCGTTGCGTTTGTTCCCAAGGAACTCGGAGTCCACACAGTCTCCGTTCGTTACAAGGAAATGCACATACCTGGATCACCTTTCCAATTCACCGTTGGACCACTTCGCGACGGCGGAGCTCATCGAGTCCACGCTGGTGGCCCCGGTCTCGAGCGAGGCGAACAGGGCGAACCTTGCGAATTTAACATTTGGACGAGAGAAGCTGGAGCTGGAACTCTAGCCGTTTCTATCGAGGGCCCTAGCAAAGCACAAATCGACTTTAAAGATCGCAAGGACGGAAGCTGCTACGTCAGCTACACCGTCGCTGAACCTGGTGAGCTTCACGAATTTTTATCCCAACAACGGTAAAACGTCCGGTCAAAAACGACCCCTCGCGACTTTAAATCTCGCGTTTTCCGTCGTTTCACCGCATTTTCGACTAATTTATTGACTTTGAACGAAATTGCCGCAGGCTCACGTGATTCTGCATTGAAAAACGAAAAGAATGAGCCCAAGTTGGACTTTTTTTCGTTCAATTTTACCGGAGATATGAATTTTTCAAAATTTCGCTCATTTATGACCCCGGGTCACTAAAATAGATGAAAAAAAATTGAGTTACCGTTCTAGGGTTGATCTAAATTTTATTTCAACTACTCTGAATATTTTACGACAAACGACTCTCAATATTTGACGACAAAAACAGCAGAAACCACACTTTTCATTTATTTCTCAAAAATAACTCATCCCTTTGATTTGCAACCATCAATTCATGATTAATTGTTGAAAAATTGAGTATACCGACCAACGATAGTGTAGAAAGATTGCAAAAAGTCCTGCTCGATTGGGATTTGCCTCAGAAATCCAAACCAACAGCCCGAAACTTCGATACGTCGACTTTAAAGTAGTTTCTGAATCAATTTCGAACTTCCGTGTTATCCGATGGTATAAAAAAGGGGAATTAATTTCTGACAATCTGACGTTTGATGGGAATTTCATAATCATCGCATTTCATTTGGATTTTCGGACATGGGAACGTTTTTTTCTTGCATCTGATTCCAGAGCCCAATAATTTCGAAATAATGAGAATCGTGTACGATCGATCTCTTGGAGCCAAATCGTTTTGAATCTCCAAATGTTTACCCTCTCATTTCGCTACACAAGTAGCATTTTCGTTTCGACGCTTTTACTCAGGACGGGGTCGAGGAGCGACGACCCAAAATTTGTTTCAAACTCATTTTTAACACGTTCGTTTTTAACTTTTTCTGTAACTCGTTCGAGATTGTTATTCCCACGTTTTTTTTTTGGAAGAATAACGCAATAAGCTCGGGTTGGTGGTGTGTGGGGCATCGCGTCGTCGTTGTGGTGTTTGTGCTCTGCTCTCTCATCACCACGATCCAAAAATATCCGTTTCTATATTCGTTGGGACGGATTCATATTTTGGCGCCGAGCGCGTTAGTTGCTTTTCCTCAGCTCTGATCGGAGTTCTCTCTTTCTAGCTTCGAAACGTTCAACATCATCTACTGGTTTATATTTGTCTGATATACTCACATACATCACTGTCTCGGGCTGAATAGCGAGCACGATGAAGTGAGCAAGAGAGAGTGAGAGCTTTTTGGACGTTGAAAGAGAGCTGAGAATGTGTAGGAGCATCGAGAATGAATATCCGAAGGTTTTACTTCTCTCGGGGAAGAGAGAAGTGGCACAAGCGGGAGATTCTCACTGGGTTTCGGAGGCGCAACTTTTAGTGAACAAGTATTCGAGCATTTTCGGCAATCGGTTCGAAGCACGAAACTAAACAGACTGAGAAATCAAGAGAGAGAGAAACAAATAATCGTGCGTGGCTCGGATTTGCTTGCAACTGCCATCTTATTGACGAATCTCTCATTTCTTGACCCACTTTCGCGCTGTTCGTTTCGTAAAACGTTCATTCACTCCTTTCGGTTACAAACATTTTTATTTTCGTTTTCTCTCATCCCTTAATTTGAAACTCGACTCTTTTGAATCACTAATTTACGACATGGGCACCTTTACTGCCTCCACGAACATCGTTCTACTGGGAAACGATTCTGGTCCCCGACTTGACAACCACGATGGTCAGTTTGTTATTAAGACACTCATGGACACTCACTACTCTCATGCAACTTTAGATTTTGATCCATCAAAGCTTCTTGCAGTTGGAATTCATTCAGGGACACTCGAGTTGAGATACACGCGAAATGGGACTTTGGAACGTTTTCCTATTCGTTTCGATCGATCGTTCATTAATTAATAAGTCGTTAATTGCCATTTAAATTTTAATTCACCCAGATGTTGCATTTTTTTTTTATCTGCTTCCATTTCTCCAACTTGTGAGAGTTTTTTTTTCATGGAAACAGAAATAAATGGATTCAATTTGATAATTTCCAGGCGACTATAGAGTGGGAATTAAATTCAACGACCAGCACATTCCCGATTCTCCGCATAAACTCTACATCTCACCGGCCATGGGAGACGCTCACAAGCTCGAAGTAGCACAATTCCCTGACAGTGGAGTGCAGCCTGACAAACCTGCGACTTTCCTGGTTCGCAAAAACGGAGCAAAGGGCGAGCTCGATGCAAAGGTAATTTTGTTGATCAATTTTTACTGTCAAGCACTCGAGGTTTTAGAATTAATAGATTGTGAAAAGAAAAAGATCCAGTCAAATTTTCATCTGGTAAAACAGTATTTTACAAGGCGACATCAAATATTTGTTGAATTTTCGTTATTTATTCACACGACGTTTACTTATTTTCAGTATTTTATTGTCTAAGATATTTATCATTTTTCGAAACTTTCCGAAAACTATTCACCGCGCGAGACTTTGATTTTCCTAATTATGGTAGTCGCTTCGAGAATTATCGTTCAAAATTTAATTAAATCTGGTACGGTAATTCAGCCATTAATTCAGTAATTGGTACGGTAAGATTCAGTCAAATTTTGAAGAGGCTACAGAGAACCAGAAAAAAGATATTCGCAAGATGAATCTCAGTTTTTATTGTATTTACAATGAATTCTTATCAATTTGTAGGAGAAATCACAGTTTTGTCAAATACAATAAAATATTTGGAGTCAATGATAAATTCATCAACGCAAAAATCTTTTTTCTGGTTCTCTGGAGCCTCTTGAAAATTTAACTGGATTTTGACCTAATTTGACCAAATTTTATTAAATTTTTATCGGTAATTCTGAAACCAAAATTACTAGCGAAAAAAAAAACTGAATTTTGACTTGATTCGCGAAAAAGATCGAAGAGATTAACTTTTTTTTTAAATTCTTGTGGTTGAGAGGATTTTCTTTGATTATATTTGAACGAAATTATCCAGCGATGATTAATTCATCGATATTTTCACTCGCTCGAGCGAATAATTCTGCTCCTGTTAGGCTTCCCCCACGGATACGAATATACCGGAGATGATTCATTCACGTGAGACACTTTGAGATTGCGCAAAGCAAAGGACCAAAATAAAACGTGACTTTTGCGAAATAACTAATTCCGAAACGGGGAGATTGAGCGCGTGGGTAGTCCTTGCGTTCTATATATGTGTTACGCGTTCTCATCATCACTAGAGCGAAAAATCACACGTTCCAAATGGAGCCCTTCAAGGTCTCGTCTTATTTCTACAGCTGCAACGTTCCAACACAATATCGTTTTTAGGAATGACAAATTGTAGCCATTTCATTAACTTTCAAAACAAACCTTCAACTATTTTTCAACCTAATTCCACTTTTTCGGTTTGTAGATTGTTCGGACTGTTGATATTTTTCATTTGAAATATTATTCCGTGATAAATATTCTCATTTGTAAAATTCGATACCAAAATAATAATCGACACGTTCCGAACGCTTTGGCGTTAAAAAAAAATCTCACGAGTCGAGTATTTCTGGACATTCATTTAGATCTGAAATAATAACTCGATCGAAATTGATATCCAAATCGACTTGAGGTCGAAAATGACCCCAGGCGACTTTGAATCCCGCGCCCTTTTTCCCTTCGTTTGCCCGTTTTTTCAAATCGTTTTACCTCATTTTTGACCTTTAACTGAAATTGCCCCAGTCTCACGTGATCCTGCATTAAAAAAACGAAAAGAATGAGCCCAAGTTGATCCTTTTTCGTTACATTTTAGCGGAGATGGGAATTTTTCAAATATTGGGCTCATTTATGATTATTAGAATTATTTTAGGTAAAAAAAGCGTTAAATATTTCATGAATTGAAAAATGGTCGAGAATATGAGCTCGGAATAAAAGAAAAATGAATTTTCGCAGATCGTTTCGCCGAGTGGAATAGAGGACGATTGTTTTATTCAGTCGATCGACGCCGAAGAATATTCCGTGAGATTTATGGCCCGTGAGAATGGAATCCACAACATCCACATAAAGTTCAACGGAGTTCACATAAACGGAAGTCCGTATCGTGTCAAGGTTGGCAAGGTCGATGCCGATCCTGCTGCACTGCACGCGTTTGGCAACGGGCTCAAGGAAATAAAAACCGGTCAAAAAACCGATTTCATAATCGACACGTGCAACGCTGGCTCGGGAGCTCTTGCCGTTACGGTCGATGGTCCTAGCAAAGTTGCTATGGATTGCACCGAAGTCGAGGAAGGTTACAAGGTCAGGTACACGCCTCTCTTACCCGGCGATTATTATATCAGCATCAAGTACAACGGATACCACATCGTCGGATCACCGTACAAGGTCACCGCGACCGGTAAGCCAGATTTTTACTCCAAAACACGTTTTCTTGACACCAAAACCAATTAATTTCTAATTTTTACCTTTTCTCACTCCAAACGCGTGTAAATTCAAGTCGCGTCTCGTTTATGAGTTGCAAAACAATGTATTAATTGATTAATAATGAATTAATTGGTCAAAATTATTAATTAATTAATTAATAATTGATCAATAATTAATTCTTTTTTAAATTAATTAATATTGAATTGATTTTTTCTGCAGATGGCCAAAAAAATGTTTACAAATTAATTTTAATTACTTTTATTATTACTTTATTTATTAATTATTAATTAATTAATTAATTAATTACATTTTTCTGGCCATTTGCAGAAAAAATCCCCAACAAATTTTCATTTGCAATTCCCTTTTTGCAGCTTTTTAACGAAACGTGATTTCAATTTACACGCGTGTGGATGGGGAAAAAAAATTGGAATTTAAATATCTGAAATTCTGAACGTCAGAAAATTTTTCTTCTTAGGATAAAACTGTCAGTTTTGGTGCCAAGAACGTTTGTACAAAATTTTCAAATGGATCAAGTCGTTTGGTGATTGTAATAACTTGATGAAAATTTCAGGTGCGGAACTCGCCGAGAAGGGAGCCCAAGAAACAAGTTCAATACTCGTGGAGACGGTATCAAAGATTTCAAAATCAAAGCAGACCGGTCCAGTCTTGCCGCTGTTCAAATCGGACGCGAGTAAAGTGACGAGCAAGGGAATGGGATTGAAAAAAGCGTACTTGGGAAAGCAGAATCAATTTACCGTGAACGCAGGCGATGCCGGTAAGCGAAAATTTGTTTAAAATTTCAAACAAACGGAAGTTCTCGAATCGTCCACTGCAAGCAGCTCCTTGACGAATCGATCGAAGCGAATATTCTACTTTACCAAAAGTCGATAATCCACAATTTTCTTAATTCGCAGGTAACAATATATTTTTCGTTGGAATTCACGGACCGAAAGGACCCTGCGAGGAAGTTTCCGTCAAGCATACCGGTCGCAATAATTACAACGTGAGCTATTTGGTCCGAGAGAGAGGCGAATACATCGTAATAGTCAAATGGGGAGACGATCATATTCCCGGATCGCCTTACAAGGTCGACGTCTAAAAATTTCCAAAAAACGTCTCAGCAACGACGCTTTCGCAGGAAATGGTTTATTTTGAAAAACAAAATGATGAATATTTTTGAGAAACTATTTTAAACGTCACGAAGGCTCGAAGTCAATTCTCATTCGAATATCCAACGTCCCAAAATCGTAAAAAAATATATTCATACGCGAGTACATCGAAAACTGACCCAAATCTCAATAAAAATTCGATTTATCGTCACGAACATGCAATAATTCAAAGAAACTCACAAAATCCAAGGAATCAATGACATTATTATTATTAATAATTACATTATCAATAAATATTGCCAAGTTTTTGAAGCCCGTCAATGCAATAATGACGATTTTCAATTACGAACTTAATGAAACGTCCCTACTGTGCAATTAATCGTTGAGACCAGACGAAAAATCAACAAATTTTACACCAACGTGCCTTTGATTTGAATCTCAACGCAACATTTGGCTTTCAAAATTCTTTAACGTGAATTATTAGCACGTGAAAACACCATTTCGTTTCTCTCTCACGTCATAAACAAAAATTATGTGTATTAGTTGCCAGCGAATATAAAAATACAAAAAATATCGTTTGTATTCGCGTGCATCTTTCATTATACCATTTTACATGCTAATTATATTTTAACGATTTATTATTAGAGCATATAAATGAAAATATATTGCATACATATATATATACAGTCTGTTATAAAATTAGAATAGAAATAAAATACAAAATATATTTATTAAAGACCCGGAGTATTTCGTGGGGGTTAAGTTTGTTTAAGGGAGTTTTAAGTTTAGTTTGAGCCTTTGTGGTCACTCTGGGTAGAATCCACCCAGTTGCCAACTTCTGACGTAAATATCTCCTGGTTCCCGCTAATTAATGGGGCTGTAATCGTCATTTAACGACAGTTTGTAGTGTCGCTAAGTCTTTAAAATCCACTTTGAAATCGACCCACTTCCAATAACGGAATTGATATGTTTTTTCAAACGCGCGCTATCCTACTATTTTTTTCTCAAAAGAACCAGATATGATGAGTATCAGGTCCAAATTTTAGGCAAAAATATTGAAAATTCACAAAGTGACGATTATTTTAGTGAAAAAACTTTTTTTTCCTGTTTTTTTCTTCATTTTGCATTTAAAAAAATATTTTAGCCTTGGATTTCTTTCAGGAAAGTTTTTCGTATCTAAACTGGAATGTCCAAGGGCTGTTCAGTAATTTTTTGAGAATTTTCGGGCCGATAGATTGGTCACAATACGGGCCCGAAAATTGACTGGGTAGAATCGACCCAGTGTGACCACCGAGATCGCTGGCAGAAGTGTGACCACGGAGGGTTAAATATTTCATCGATGCTCACACTTTCCAAGTATTTGTTTGCCGATAGACAATTATTCTTGACTCTTTTTGCCATTGAGAGCAGAAAATGATTGAAAAAAATCGCCAATTTTTCATTTTTTTTTTCTCTTTTCCCTTGGTCTAGTCGTTATTATTGAGAAAACGATTTTCTGGTCACAGTTTTAGTTTTTTCTGACCTGAGTTGGTTATTTTGTTTCAATAGTGAACGATTCGGTGCAAAAATGATGATTGAACGGGAGCAATCAACTGAAATCCAAAGTAAGTATCGGAAAACTCGCGATTGCGTTATTTGTAGGCAGATCTAAAAACTAAAAAAATCCTTTGTCTCGAAACGGGTGAATTGCAAGATAAATTTTGGATGGGTTTGATTTTTTAATTAAATTGTTGAAACTCTGATATTTTCTTGAAAACGATTAGTCGTGTGAACTGAAATTATTAAAATCGTTGCTCCAAAAATGAAAAATCGAAAAAGTAGGAAAATTATGTAAATTCTGGTAAAAGTTCGATTTGTGGAGTTGGCAAAATATGAGAAACGATTCTGTTCACGTTTGTGGATTACTTTGCAGCGTTAATTCATGAGAATCGTTGATTCGAAATGAATGAACCAAAATTTTCGACAATTTGTAACTTTTCGCTGCGTTTTGTTAAAAATTAAGAGACGATCGAACAATTTTAGAATTTGAGTCGTCCAGGGACGCTCGGAACTGACGTGATAAAATAGATTGCAGTATTTTTGGGTCGAACCAAAATTGACATGCTTTTTGCTCCAGTCAGTAGTTGAATTCTGTCCAAAGTTGGATAATTAACTTGGCTCACAGAAATGTATTTTTATCAAGTATAAAAAGCTTTTGCAGTCACCTGTCTTTTGGGTCGTTATTGGTGTGATAAATGGGCAACGACGACCGACCAAGAAAAAACATCAAAGGAGTGAAGGAAACACAAAAAAAAAAGGCTTGTAAAAAGGGGAGGGTGCTGCGGAAAAAGGAGGAGGCTACTGGTGCAATATGCAATCTTGCGCGATGGTACAAAGTCGGCTGTGGGCGCACACCTGTTCTTTCACCGTGGGTATTTGTGGGGTGAGAGGGGACGCAACCCCGAGATCGAGCCGCGCCTTCATCTCCTTGCACATATATACACTGAAAATTAAATTTACTCAAAAAACGTCGATATTGCTGTTGAACACGGTGAAGTAAATATTTTTGGATAATTTCAAAATTTTCGTAGTTTTAACGATATTTTTTATTCCTAACGAAACTGTCGGCAAAATTTACGATTGGAATGACAAAAATTGACACGGTGAACTAAATATTTTTGGATAATTTCAAAATTTTCGTAGTTTTGACGTTATTTTTTATTTCTAAGGAAACTGTCGGCAAAATTTACGATTGGAATGACAAAAATTTACTCACTCTAGTCAAAACTTTACTAACTCGTAGTCAATTCCTTCAGTAAAACTTCAATTTTCTTTAAAAATGTCGAAATTTTGTTGAACACGGTGAATATTTTTCGATAATTTCAAAATTTTCGTAGTTTTGACGATATTTTTTATTTCTGAGGAAACTGTCGGCAAAATTTACGATTAGAATGACAAAAATTTACTAATTCGTAGGCAATTCCTTCAGTGAAACTTCAATTTTCTCTAAAAATGTCGAAATTTTGTTGAGCACGGTGAACTAAATATTTTTGGGTAATTTCAAAATTTTCGTAATTTTGACGATATTTTTTATTCCTAACGAAACTGTCGGCAAAATTTACGATTGGAATGACAATAATTTGCTTTTTGGAGAGACTTTCCAGAATTTTTCTTGCCGCAATGACAAAATTTTTGTGATTTTTAAGAAAAAATTTACTCGATCCTATCCAACAAAATTTTCTTCTCAGTATACGTTTCTTTTTTCTTCTCGCAATAAATATAGCTTTTCCCCCTTCTCTCGATTCCTTCATTTCTCTCTCTCTCTCTCTTGGTTGTGGCCTTTGCAATGATTAAGCGTATCATAGGTGTACGTAGGTGGATTCTCATGCCCGGCCCAGGCTCTTGATATCTGATATCTCTCTTCGAGGGTTGGAGGACAACTTGAAGAATATTAGCACCAAGTTGCTTTCGGATAGGACGATGGGCGGTGCTTGGCGTAGCTCCGCCGCCAGTATTGCAGCACACAAGTATAGAGAGCTCGTATTACTTGGAGGGCAATCCGGAAAGCGCGTTGCGCAGAAACCTTGAACGATTCCGGCTCCACCAGCGATTTCTGCCTCTCGTTATAAAAGAGACCGAGAGCAGACGCGCGAAGAGCAGAGAAGAAGGTAGAGAGATGGAAAGGGAGGCTGCGACCGAGGAAGAATAAGAGAGTGAGAGGGGAATGAAGATAATAAAAGAGGCTGAGAGAGAAGAGAAACGAAATTGAGACGCGGAATGAGAACTCGCCGATGTGAGAAAGAGACATCACTCGCGGAATTCCCCCACTCAATAAGAAGAAAATTTTCATCTGTCTCGCTCCTTCTCTGTATCTTTTCTTTTGCTCTTTTTAGCTTCTTCGGAAAGAGCAGGACAGCGACCCCTCGTATCCTCGTCCAACGTGCTCCAACAACGTTTTCTCCTGTCTCTTCCGCAACTTCTTCCTTTCTTCTTCCCTTATCATCATCCCTCTCCTGTCATCAACGTCGATCGATGCTGCACGATGAAGCCATTCGCCAAAAAAGGCGACGACCCGAGAGAACAATCTTCTGTGTGGATTGTGTCGAGCTTACTGCACGACCTCACGTTTCAATGACTTGGAATTGCGCTTTTATCCAGAACAGTTTATCCAGCTCAGCCGTTGCAACCCTTTTCGAAAAATTTACGGATTTTCTTCTCTTTTTACGCGCTGGCCTTCGATTTTGATCCAAACGATGGCGTATCGAACAGACTATGAATTTGCAGGAAAATAAAATGTTCAGGTTTGTAGAGTTTTTTTGAAAAATCACAAAAATTTGGTCATGCCAGAAGAAAATATTCAAGAAAGTCTCTTCGAAAAATAAATTTTTGTCATTCCAATCGTAAATTTTGCTGACAGTTCCGTTGAAATCACGGAAATTTTGAAGTTTTCCTAAAATGTTTAGTTCACCGTGTTAAACAACAATTTCGACTTTTTTTTTAACAAAATTTGATTTTCGGTGTAGAGAAAAATGCTGAGCTGGAAATATTTTCTAAAAAAATCGATTGCAGAGCGGAACGCATTGTCTCTGTACGCTGGAAGTGGAAAAGGCTGTGAGGAAAGGAGAAAGGGAATGTGCGGCAACGTTTTATAGGTGCAAAATGCTATCCGGAGGAAAACCGAGAGGCGGAGTCTTTCTCTCCCTCTTTGCCTCCCTCCTCGAGCGCGGAGGTTCAAGCGTCGAGTTGCTTTTTTTGCAGTTTGGTAAACCCGACAGACCCAAGCTCCGTTTGACCTTTTCGCAGACTTTCCTCTCTCCTTCTCGGTTTCCAGCTCGCCAGCCATTCCAACTGCATAATGCATTTCCCAGGGACTCGCGTATTTTCTTCCAGAAACTTACTCCGCAGAAAACGAACAAAATGCATCGAACCATCGCATGAATAACTTAATTTTTTCCAGTTTTCATGAAGCTCAACGAATCCCCAAAAGTCTCCTCGACACTTGACAAATAATTGATGGAAATTTTTGGTCTTTGATGAATTTTTACGAATTTAACGCATCGGAAGGTCGAATAAAAAAAATCCAGTCAGGACTTCGTTCCGGCGATTTGGAAATTCTTTTTGATCCAGAAAATTGAGGAATTCGTGACAAACGTGGTCGCCAAAAGATTGAGTCGGTTAAAAAAAAGAAAAAAACATTTTTTGTTGTTTTTTGTCTCGTTTGGAGAGCGAAAATATTTTGCGAGTATATTTCGTTGGAGAAGACAGGGAGGAGGGCTAGGATTGTTATAACTGCGGAGAGGCGTCCAAGCCGCGCCCAGCAAACTCCATTTTGTAGAATTTTCTCGCGCAGCCATTCGTCCAAGAACCGGAAACTTGAGGAACTCGAGATTTCTCGTTTTTCGAGCTCTGCGTATAATTAAGGTTGCGCCGAGGTGCGATATTTACAAGGAAAATTCTTCCAGATAAGCCTGGATCGTCGTTTTTCATCAACGGAAATGAATCGCCGGCATTTGTTGCTGCGAAACTTGCCGTCTTGATATTTTTCTTCCTTTCTTCCTGGACTCTCCGAGCCGGAGTTTGCAAAACTAAAAATTGAGGATTTTTGTGCAAAAATATTTAAAAAAAACGAATTGAGTTGCTCGGAACTGAAATTTCCGTATCGCTGTGGACGTGGGAATAAAAATAGAAAAAACGCAATTTCTCATATCCTCGTTTCTCTTTCTTCGTTTTTATTTCGAATACAGAACATCGGAATATTTTTTGTTTCTGGCTATGAATTAAATTCGTCAATTATTTACACATGGATCGGTCGTATTGGTGTTTTGTCATGGAATTCCGACTAGATCAGTATTTTAGTCGAAATGCTCGTTATTGTTGTTTGTTTAATTTTCATGATTTATTTTCCTACCAATAGAACACATTTTTGTAAAGCCTTTTCGGACCATTTGGCTATAAACTTTATTTTCTTTGTCAATTTCAAGATCTTGAGGGCTTTTGTGTGCATTTTTTGAGACTTGATATTTGTTTTCCGTTTGGAGTGCGAGAGACAATTGGGTGAGTGCGTGTTCGACGTAAATAACGATTAATTCGTCGAGGACTCGGAGCGGGCGTTTCAATTTATTTATTTATCGTTTCCCGGTCGTTTTTCAATTTATTTCAAGTCTTTCCTTCGCAATATTTAATTCCCTTTCATAATTCCTAGGAGTTAATTTACTAGGCGCTAGATACGGGTCGACGGTACGTCAGAGTTTGTTAATTTACGTAATAGAATTTTCAATATACAAATGTACAAGTTTCGCGGTTCGGCGGCGCCTGCAACGTTGACTTTTCAACGGGGCTCTCCGAGTCAAGTTTAACGAAAGAAATTTTCGTTTCTCCTTCCTTCTGCAATTTCTCGCAGGACATTGTCGTACCGCTGTACGCAGCTCACATGTAGATCCTCCGGAGATCCGACGGTGAGGTGATCATGTTACACTGCGGACACAATTTTTTCGCTCCCTGCAAAAACGAAAAAGCCACATTTTTGCAATTTTCATGGGATTCAAAATATTTCGATGCCAAATTCAAAGAAATTTGCTGCTCGTTCGTATTCGTCCAATAAAAAAAACTCCAATTTCTCCAAAATTCCAATTAATTCTACAATTCAATTGACAAAAACTCAAAAAACCGACCCCAGACGACGTTAAAAAATTTTGTTTCAGCGTTTTACAGAATTTTTGTCTAATTTTTCGACTCTGAGCAAATTTGACTCAGGCTCTCGTGATCGTGCATTGAAAAATGATGAGAATGAGCCGACGTTGAACTCTTTTCGTTGAATTTTACTGGAGATATGAATTTTACAAAATTGGGGTCATTTTTGGGTTGAGGTGGTTGGGATAATGGAATGGTAATAAATGATAAAACGTTGGATTGCCGAACTCACCAGTGTGTGAAGCCAACACTGCTCGCAGTGTACGTGCCAACAACATACCGAGGTCACGGGCTTCTTGTATTGTTCCTGGACGCAGAAGAAAAAATATTTTTGTTGATTGAGTGAAATTTCAATGACTCAACATATCGGCTCGAAAAATTTGGATGACATTGAAAATTGAACGAATTTTCAATAAAATACAATATTTTTCGATGCATTCCAACGTTGCAAACTTCAGCATCATCAATTTTAACAGAATATTCAAAAAACCACCGGGAAACACAATTTTTTTCAAAGACTCCTCCCTTTTTTCCCGGCGGCTTAAATTTATATGACTCTGAAGTTTGCATCGTTGGAATGCAACGAAATTCATTTTGATCTTTGACAAAAATAATTATTCAAATGCAGATTGTAATTACGATGATAAAATGATCAATTTTTGCCATTTTCAATTTTTAACATTGAAAATTGAACGAATCTTCATTAAAATTCAATATTTTCCGATGCATTCCAACGTTGCAAACCTCAGCATCATAAATATCAAGATTTTCGTTTTTTTTGCTACAATTATTTATTAAAAAATGTATTTGGCGTGATGATTTTTGTGCGCGCGTAATGTGGAAATCCGATCGGCACTTATTCGATAAATCGATCGGCTTCCATGTGATAAAAATTTCTAATATTTGAATATTCATCGAAACTCACCATGCAAATGAGACATTTGAATAATTGGCCCCTCATTTCAGCCTCCAGTTCGCGTATCCGGCCGCGAAGAGCTTCAACGACAGGCGCATCGACGATGTCTCGTCTCGTCGAGCTAATTCCGCTGTCTTCGGTTTCAAGATTAAGCGGCGTCGAGCTCGGCGAGTTTGGCGAATTTGCGGTCGTTCCAGGCTCAGGCTTTACTTCGACCTGGGCACCGTGAGGTTGATCCGGTGGCGTGTGCGGTGTCAAAGGTGCGTTTGGCGAGATAACGGCTTCGCGAAGAGCATCGCGCTCTTTTTGTTCTCTCGGTGTCCCTTCGCCCCTCGGCGCTATTACGTCCGCCTCCGAATACTGAGGTGGACCGAACTGTGCTGCGTCGTCACCGTCCACCACCAGGTCGACGTCATCGTCGTCCTGATTTCCACCCTGTCCTCCGCCGCTACGGTTACTCGAAGTCGCTAAGCCCACGGCTAAACATTTTCAACGACAAAAAACAAAAATAACATCATGATTTTTTGACGCTTCAGCAAAAATGTTATTCCGAACAATTTTGGCACCAAATCTAATGATTTTCATGATGCTGAAGTTTGCAACGTTGGAATGCAACGAAAAATATTGAATTTTATTGAATTTTCGTTCAATTTTCAATGTCATCCAAACTTTTCGCGCCGATTTGCTTTTCAAATGGTAAAAATTGATAATTTTATCATCGTAATTACATTCTGCATTTGAATTATTATTTTTGTCAAAGATAAAAATGAATTTCGTTGCATTCCAACGATGAAAACTTCAGAGTCATATAAATTTAAGCCGCCGGGAAAAAAAGGAGGAGTCTTTGAAAAAAATTGTGTTTCCCGGTGGTTTTTTGAATATTCTGTTAAAATTGATGACTTTGAAGTTTGCATCGTTGGAATGCATCGAAAAATATTGAATTTTATTGAAGATTCGTTCAATTTTTAATGTCATCCAAACTATTCGCGCCGATTTGCTTTTCAAATGGCAAAAATTGATCATTTTATCATCGTAATTACATTCTGCATTTGAATAATTATTTTTTTCGAAGATAAAAATGAATTTCGTTGCATTCCAAAGTTGCAAACTTCAGCATCATACGATTTTTTCCTGTGACGAAAAATTTTCTGACATTTGGAATTTGAAATCTTCAATTTGCAATTTTTAATTTTCTGATTCAACATCTCAAATTCTTGACGTCAGAAATTTTTTCTTTAGAGCAGAAAATTGTTAGCGTTAGTGTGAAAAATGTGCGGGCAAAATAATTGAAAAGTCGTAAATAAATGAATTTTGTAATAGTAACGAAATGAATTGAAATTTCGGAGTAATCAGAAAATGGAAAAAAAGTATGGGGATGGGATTTTCTTACCGGAAAAACCACCGACGAGCATCGAAGTCGCCCGAACTCTTCTCTGTCCGGCCCACTCGTACTCCTCGAAGCTCTCAGCGTCGCCTTCGACGTCAACTTCCTCCTCGTCTATGCTCCCAGTAGCAGGATTATGCCTCGAAGGATTGGCACCCCCGTTGTGCTTGTTCAGGCAACGTTCAACATGCTGATTGAGCTCCTCCGGTGTGCCTGACAGACGTTCGCTGCAT
The DNA here is from genome assembly GCA_037043255.1 of Diadegma fenestrale. Classification (NCBI taxonomy): domain Eukaryota; kingdom Metazoa; phylum Arthropoda; class Insecta; order Hymenoptera; family Ichneumonidae; genus Diadegma; species Diadegma fenestrale. The sequence goes on from CM073313.1 coordinate 16,455,995, forward strand.
ACCGGACAAGCAGGCTCGTCGGCTTTTCTTTTCCTGTTCTTCACGCGGATTCTCGCCTAAATATCGCATCGTCAAAGCATTCGAGAGATAATGCAAAAGAAAAATTGCCAAACCAAAATATTTACATATCGATCCTCATCAAATCTTGACACTAATGAGCCAAAACCTAAAATCAATGTTGCAAACTAATTTGCGGGTCATAATCGCATCGTGCCAAATTTTGATATCGATCATTCGAATGAAAATTAAATCATCAACAACAGCAAACAAAAAATAAAAAATGCAAGTACAAAATTGACGAATTTCAATAAAAATTCTCACAAATTCGTATTTTTGAAAAAATTAATTTGAAAATTGTATAAAATTTGGAATATTTAATTAATTCATCGACATAATTCGTCGCAATCGACTCGAGATTGAATATTTTTTAGTTTCAGTTGAATCGACGTGGAAGGAAAAAAAAATTACAACGAAATGAAACTCTGGCTGATTAGCAAAGAAATTTGCTTACCTGGCGATTCGCTTTGATCCTCTTGTAAGTTTCCCATCGTCCCTGGGGCGTACCGTCGGCAGCCGACGGTGCATGAAGCATAGGACTGTGCTGATGATCCGGATGATGACCGGGCGGTGGACCGATAGCGGATCTTTGCCTCGGCCGCGAATTACTCGTTGACACCTTGTACAAACGATCGAGCTCCTGGGTAAAGTGTTGCTCGAGTTCCTGCGGTCTCACCGTGACGCTGCATACCGGACAGCACGATGGATCCGACGAGAATTTCTTTTTGCCTGTCGACAAAAAACAGACGGACAAAAAGCTCAATAAATTGCATTATACGATCCAGCACTTGTTACTGTACAATAATTGGCCTACTTAATCGTCAAATAATTGGGATTTCAATTAACGCGATATGTTTCGATCGTAATATCATTTTTGATATGCCAATCGGTAAGAAATCGCAGAAACGATAATTAATTATTAATTGGGCGTAGGATTACGCTAAATAAAATAAAAAGAGAAGATTCAGCAGAAATTAAAATTAAAAATCAACAGATTCGTCGTTTAATTAAATCACAAATCGACTTTTTTTGGGTTTCTTTCCAAATTTTTCCATCGTTTAGAATTTGAGATATTTCATTTGCAATTTTTAATTTTCCCCGTCCAAACGCGTGTAAATTGAATTCACGTTGAAAAGTTGCAAAAAAAAATGGATTTTGGATTTTTTTTTGCAGATAGCCAGAAAAATGGCCGAAATTTTTTAAGATTAAGGTCGAATTAAATTTGGACCAATTCGAACGCTTATTTTTTTATTTATTTCAATTATTTCTCAGTCTCCTCGGGCCCATTACATTTTCTGAGCATCCCGGGGTGAAAAATTCTTTGAAATATATAAAATGGGTGATTAATTTACAAACAGAAAGATCGTGAATAAAATAAATAGAAGAATTACAACGCCAATATATCTTTTTATTCCTAGGGTCATAAATCACGGAGCATTGTTGTAAATTAGAAAAATTCTGTTATTCGAGTGAGTTCCAAATTTTTTGGTCAACAGCTGGGCCCACTCACGGCGGTTCATATTTATTTATTTACGCGAGCGAGTACGTGCGAGAGATCGTTTTTCTCTCGAAAAGCAAAGAGAAAGAAAAAATGGTTCTCGTCTCGCGGTTGTTCGGCTATGAGAGTTGGGCTATGATAGTCGACACGCGTCTTATTCAACACGCTCTTTGCGCGACGAATAAAACGCCCTCTTGGTATGCACACACACACGTATCCATATCTCTTGGGGTCCGAGAGCGTCTCGAGCCAAACAAAATAACCGCAGCGTATCCGGAAGTCCCTTACGGGTATCGTTCATCGTGTATTTTCACAGGCCTTGGAAGAATCTTCGCCAAGAAGGAGAGAGAGAGAGCGAGAGAGATGCTGATACACAAGTTTTCTCGTGATACGAAACATTTGGTCATATTCCATGCTTCACCGCTTGGAAATTTTTCAAATTCCTTGCCTCCCCGACGAGTTATGTGCCGACGGACCGAAATAATATATTGAGCTCATCTGGTAAAACAATATTTTACAAGGCGACATCAAATATTTGTTGAATTTTCGTTATTTATTCACGCGACGTTTATTTATTTTCAGTATTTTATTCTCTAAGATATTTATCATTTTTCAAAAGTTTCCGAAAACTATTCAACGCGCGAGGCTTCGATTTTCCTTATTAAGGTAGTCGGTTCGAGAATTACCGTTCAGAATTTAATAAAATCTGGTACGGTAATCGATTATGATAAGAAAAATATCCAGTCAAATTTTCAAGAGGCTACAGAGAACCAAAAAAAAGATAGTCGCAAGATAAATCTCAGTTTTTATTGTATTTACGATGAATTCTTATCAATTTGTTGGAGAAATCGAAGTTTTCATTATAAAATACAATGAAATGTATAAAATCAATGTTAAATTCATGAAATTACCGGAGCGAAAATCTTTTTTCTGGTTCTCTCTAGCAGCGTCTTGAAAATTTAACTGGATCATTTTCTTATCATGATCCACTACTGTACGAAATTTTATTAAATTCCGACAAGTCATTCTAAATGATGCTGAAGTTTGCAACGTTGGAATGCATCGAAAAATATTGAATTTTATTGAAGATTCGTTCAATTTTCAATGTCATTCAAATTTTTCGAGCCGACATGCTTTTCGAATGGCAAAAATTGATCATTTTATCATCGTAAATACATTTTGCATTTGAATCATTATTTTTGTCAAAGATAAAAATGAATTTCGTTGCATTCCAACGATGCAAACTCCAAAGTTTAAAATTCTGGCTCACCCCTGAACCATATTTTATGGAATTTTACTCTATACCCAAATGTTAAACACCTCGTCTTGTAAATCGACGATTTGCTTCTACTTTGGAGAAAATACGAGAAGAAAGGTCAACGTATCGAGAGGCCGAGCGACGGCAACACATAAATTTGCCTGGCTACTTAATTGAATGGGGAACCAGACGAGATACCGAGGGATCAGAATGGAAAACGAAGGGAAGAAAAAGAGACTTGCGAGGGTTGAAACTTTGGAGCAACAGAGCAAAACCGAGTCTTCTTTCGAGGACAAAGAGTCGAATATATTCGTAAGAAAAGAGTATTGTAATTCGCTCCGAACACGATACATGTTCAACTTTGAGGAAATACCATTCGGCATTCTTCGAATAAATGTCCGAGATAAAGAAGCAAAAAAGGCTGATTTTCAACGGCTCAACGATTTTTCAAATATATCAGGATTTTTGCTCACGTGGTATTAACGTTGATACACTTTGCTGCATTTATTCCACTCCAACTGCAGAAATTGCAGGAAACTTTACGAGGATTTGGAAGAATTTTCAACTTCTTGGATTCCAAAAATGAAAAAACAAAATTTCCTTAACTGTCGGTTTTAGACTGATGACTCTGAAGTTTGCATCGTTGCAATGCAACGATATTCATTCTTATCTTTGACAAAAATGACAATTCAAATGCAGAATGTAATTACGATGATAAAATGATCAATTTTTGCCATTCAAAAAGCAAATTGGCTCGAAAAATTTGGAGGACATTGAAAATTGAACGAATCTTCAAGAAAATTCAATATTTTTCGATGCATTCCAACGTTGCAATCTTCAGCATCACGAAATTATTCACAGTGACGAAGCAGTGAAAAAAAAGAAAAATAATTGCATCATTTTATGAAAATGAAGAGAATTGGGCAAATAAAATGAGGAGATAAGTTAATGAAATAAATAAAATGGTAAGTGTGTAGGTGCGGAGAAGATTGGTGCTGAATAATAGGCCGAGAAAGAGTGAGATTACGGTTTAAAGTACGTCGTAGGCCATTTAAAGTTTTCACGGTTGGAACATTCGTAATTAATGGAAAACACGAGCCGAGCCCTTTTGCAGAGTGAAGAAACGAGGGTGAGAGTTGCACCTCGTTTCTCGCGAATATCTCGCGAGTTTTCAACTATCGTTTTTTTTTCGCGGTAGGAGAAAAGAATGGAAAAAGTGTATAGAACGATCTCTGCTTTTTCTTCAACTCCCAGAACTCACCCCCTTTTTTATTTATCTCAGTGGACGACACGAGAGGTCGTAAACGCTTTTTAAAAAGTATCTCTCGAGGGCTCGCGAGGCAGTTACCATAACCGCGCTATCATTTACCCTTAGCCTCCCCCCCCCCTTCTCGTCTTTCCACTTGTCTCGTGTAATACAGCTTCGTACTCTTTGGCTTTTGCTCTCTCTCGCGGTTTCCCGCGGGAAAGGTCGCCAATGCTTGTATAATACAGATTCTGAGAAAAGCTTCTTTGTCGGGATACAGCGATTCCGTATCTTTAATTAAAAGAGAGCCTCGTTACCGAGCTTTGTAACGCGTTTTCAAGTTGCAAGAATATACGAGAAAAAGAAAAATAGAAGAGAAACACGGGCGCGTGAAGCAAATGTTGCGTATGATTCACATTATATTTCGTTCTATTCTTATATTCGCACGAAATACATAATTAGATTTTTCAATTAGCTGTATCGCATACACCGAAAATTTAATTTTGTCGAAAAGCTTTGATATTTTCATGACTCTGATGTTTGCATCGTTGGAATGCAACGAAATTCATTATTATCTTTAACAAAAATAATTATTCAAATGCAAAATGTAATTACGATGAAAAAATGATCGATTTTTGCCATTCAAAAAGCAAATTAGCTCGAAAAATTTGGGTGACAGTGAAAATTGAACGAATCTTCAATAAAATTCAATATTTTTCGATGCATTTCGACGTTGCAAACTTCGGCATCATGATATTTTGTTGAAAACGGTAAATATTTTCGGATAATTTCAAAATTTCCGTAATTTTGACAATATTTTTGATTTGCAACGGAACTGTTAGCAAAATTGACGATTGGAATGACAAATTTGCCTGCAATAACAACATTTTTATGGTTTTTACAAAAAAGTTTAGTCGAACCCACAAAATATCGATATTTTTGATCCAAATTTGATGAGGTTCGATAAAATTTCCAATTTTTCTTCTGTTTGCGGATTCCCGTAGAATTTATTCGGTCGCGAAAGATGCCAAAAATGTGTTGAGCAAGTTCTGCGACAATAATTGTCGAAATTGTGCTCATGAAAGGGTTATAACAGGCTGCGCTGTTGTAAAACGCGCTGAATTTGCATAGTCAATTAGTAATGATAATTAATCGGTAGGAAATAAGCAGAAGTATGTTTATTTAGCTCTGGAATAATGGTCCACGATGAGAGAAAGAGAGGGAGGCTGCGGAATGGCAGAGACGAGAGGCGCATCAGCTGTTGTCCAAAGTATCGCATATAATTATTTGTATATGCGTGTATATATATTTCCAAGAGCCCCTTCTTTTGGCACTGAACGCATAACGCGTCGACTAATCCGGATTTAATTAAATTACCAGCGCACTATACTTGCTTTTCTCTCCCTCCGCCACTCCCTTTTGCTCTTTGCTCGGCACGAGAGTGTCTGAATCTCGCGAAAGGGTTGGACCATTTCGTTACGAATATCTAGGAACATATTCTTTTTATTTCGTATAGACAGGACCGGACGAAACGAGAGGGTTGGCTCTGAAATCAACCGCAATCGCTGTAGTTCAAGAGCTCCATCGAAATTCCGAATTACGATGATAAAATGATCAATTTTTGCCATTCGAAAAGCAAATCGGCTCGAAAAATTTGGATGACATTGAAAATTCAACGAATCTTCAATAAAATTCAATATTTAAAATTTTTTTTCGTCAAATTTTACCGGAAATATGAATTTTTCAAAATTGGGGTCATTTTCGACCCCAGGGGTCCGAAATAATAGGTGAAAAAATTGAGATTACCGTTTTGGGGTTGATTGAAAAATTGAGTGAGAAAGATTTCACTTTGCTACTGAGTGGAGAATTGAGGGAGAAAGAGAAGAAACTAATAGAAGAGGGAGAGTAATAGAGCATGTGCAGTCAGAGTAGGCGCGAAACGAGCGTTTTATTAATAACTTGAGCCTCGGGATAACACGGTAGAACGACGAGAGGGCTACTCTTAACAATTATCCGGCTTGCTTGTGGAAGAGCTCTCTCCGTATAATGAAACGATAACGGCAGTCGTTTCGACAAGCCCTTTATACATAATAGTTATGGACATATGAGCAGGACCTTTTTCAACTCTTTCTCACTCGTTCTCAAACAATTCCTGCGGAAACATAAACCCACAAGGAACATGACTCTGAAGTTCTCATCGTTGGAATGCAACGAAATTCATTTTTATCTTTGACAAAAATGATTATTCAAATGCAGAATGTAATTAAGATGATAAAATGATGAATTTTTGCCATTCGAAAAGCATATTGACGCGAAAAATTCGGATGACATTGAAAATTGAACGAATCTTCAATAAAATTCAATATTTTTCGATGCCTTCCAACGTTGCAAACTTCAGCGCCATCGAGAAATATTCTAGAAAGTCTCTCTGAAACGTCAATTTTTGTCATTCCAATCGTAAATTCAGTTGACAGTTCCGATAGAAATCAAAAATACTGTAAAAATTACGAAAATTTTGAAATCATCCAAAAATATTTGGTTCGCCGTGGTCAACAACAAAACATTGACGTTTTTTGGCAAAATTTTATTTTCAGTGCATTCATTATGACTCTGAAGTTTGCATCGTTGGAATGCAACGAAATTCATTTTTATCTTTGGCAAAAATAATTATTCAAATGCAGAATGTAATTACGATGACAAAATGATCAATTTTTGCCATTCGAAAAGCAAATTAGCTCGAAAAATTTGGATGACATTGAAAATTCAACGAATTTTCAATAAAATTCAATATTTTTCGATGCATTCCAACGTTGCAAACTTCAGCATCATTAAATCTCTCGTTATCAGACACTAATTGATGGTATTTAGCAAAATGTTAGTTGATCCAAACTCAGTTTCGTAATCCATCAAAAAATCACGAATCTTCATCAATAAAATTCATAAATAGTAAATCAAAACAAAAAAATGATAATAATTACAAAAAGTTAGTCAAAATTTTCCATACTTTTCAGATTCAACATTCCCAATCGCGAAATAGAAACACTATAAACAAATTGCATTGAAAAAAAATGACTACTATACTGTTGGAATAAAATGAGCTTCGGAGGCTGAAGAATTGCTCGATACATATATGTCGTTGGGGCTCGAATTCAGGAACACATAAAGGTCGGTGTATTAGCTCCTTATGTTTTGAGAATGGATAAGATTTATATATAGCTCGTACGTGAATGAGAGGCTAGAATAATAATTTGTGTGTGGGAGAGGCAAAGTGGCTGACGCGAATCAAAAGGCAAACGTTATTGAGAGTTTGGGGCTCGGTCATAAGTTCGGCAGTTAGGGATGTAAGAGGCTCGTAGGGGCGCTTGTACTTCGTACACGAGCATCCTGCGTTTCCCCCCCTCTCTGTCTCTCTCGCTCGAATATCATGAGACTATCCGCGAAGAGGCAGCAGCAGCGCGCACTTGAAACGAGAGATATGTGAAGGAAGTAGAAAGGGTAAGGAAGATGACGGGAAGGAGAGAAGAGGTCGAGAGAAATGAGGATGTGAGTCCTTTCATGCATACCGGAGTATCTCCTTGTGGCGCAAATCCTCATCCTCCTGAAGTTTCCTTCTCCTTCTTTTACTTGGCTGAAGATGAGGGAGTCTCCACTTGACGTTAAATCTCTCGCGTATCATAACGCAATCGCTTGAGTTACGGGGAGAGGCTCAGAGAGGAAGGGATGAGAAAAAAGTTAGTGTGTATGTGTTTGAGAGGGAGAAGGCGAGTGGATGATACTGTGGCATGCACCGGCTGCGCGAGGCCTTAACGGTCCTTCGTATACGAGAGCATGCCTGTCTTTATCCCGAAATCGAATCAGGTTGTAATCACAAAAATTAAGATCCTTAAGTGTCTTTATTATTAGGCACAAGGTAATAAAAAGTAATTACGCTTTTATTTATACTTTGGAGAATTTATAAATTGCAAACTTCTTCATTAAGAGATGAAATTAAAATTCCGGGCAATGGACTGAAAATTAAATGTCAAAAAACGTCGATATGTTGGTAAACATCGATGAACTAAATATTTTTGGATAATTTCGAAATTTTGGCAATATTTTCGAGTTTTGGCGAAACTGCCAGCAAAATTTACGATTGGAATTACAAAAATTTACTTTTCTAGAATTTTTCTTGATGCAATGACACGATTTTTGTAATTTTTCGAAAAAAGTGACGACAAATTAAAATTTAGCGAATTATTTTTGTCTCCCCGAGATTTTCCACGCCCTTGACGACTCTCGTGTGTTGACACTTGAAAATGAATGCATTTCCGCGCAATCCTAATACGCTTTGTTTATTTTTTAAGACGCGAGCGAGTGTCTAGGACTCAACAGCCTAGGATCAAAGGGCCCTCGAGAAGGATTTTGATGCAGGCACACGTTGTCTCTTCCAAAGTCTTGGAAAAATGGCGGAGAGGGCAGAGAGAGAGAGAGAGGAAAATATATTTTTAGGTGAAGTTTGTAGGGCGGATATATTTCAAAGAGGGTTTTAGCCTGTATTTTTTATTTTGACGAAAAAGTCGAGCGTCGCTAATCTTTCCTTTGGTCGATGTGCAGACTCACGCGTCACCGCGTTCACTCGGTTCTCGGCTTGGTTTCCGTCTCTCATATAGACATTCCTTTCCCCATTTGCCTCAGGGGCAATTTCTTCTTTCCTACTCCATGCAACATATTTGCTTGTGTCTCACATCGGTGGCTTGATTTCTGGCTGCGTGAAGCGCGAGAAAACAGCCCCTCGAATTTACGAGCGAGTCGAAGACGAAATTTTCGGGTGTGTGATGCGTTCAACTTTAATTTGCAACGTTTAATTTTATCAGGGCAGTTGACTCGTTCGATTTTCATAACAACGACCAAACGAATCAATTAAAAACAATTCGTACGTTTGCCCCGGTAATTGAAACGGAACGAGGCGTATTAAAAACGTTTATATGTTAATTGAAAAATAAATTACATTTGGCTGCGTGTGCGAAATGAAACGACAAAAACGTGGAATGGCCCGAAGGCCGTGTTTGCCACGAGAGACCAAACAGCGCGACATTTCCAAAAACGCTGAGACGACACGTTCAAACACCTTTAACGATATACAGAAAAAAAAAATGCACAAAAAAAGTGGCAGCTTTGCCATGACTCTGTTTATACGCTGGACCGTTTGCTACGAGGCCCTGAAACACGCTGTGGCAAAAGACCCCCCGCGGTTCTAGCCTCCCTTAAATCACGGCTGTTTGTAATTAAGTGAATGAATGGCCTGTATCAGAGTTAATATTTGCGACATGAGGCACGACGCTTTGCCGCGGAGACAAATCCCTTATATATCATCGTCGACCCAAGCCCATGTACTCTTTACATATATATATATATATATATAGATGTATAGACTAGGAGTGCGTGGTTATAACACACCGAAAAGCCAAGTTACACCCTCCCTTTCTTCCATACACAAAGATCGACACACGACGCTTCGAAATTCCCGATTTATGTTCTCCTCTATGAAATTTCTTAATATTTCTCTAATGTTCCGTCTACGGGACACGCCATTCTCTCATGTTTCCAACCCTCAAAAACGTCGAGACATCTTCAACAACCCCAATTTTTCGAGCCAAGTCTTTTCTCTCCTCGATCATTCGGATAAACTGAATGACTCTGAAGTTTGCATCGTTGCAATGCAACGAAATTTATTTTTGTCTTTGACAAAAATAATTATTCAGATGCAGAATGTAATTACGATGATAAAATGATCGATTTTTGCCATTCGAAAAGCATATCGGCTCGAAAAATTTGGATGACATTGAAAATTGAACGAATTTTCATTAAAATTAAATATTTTTGAGAATTTGACCAACTTTGATACTTTTTATTACGATGAATTTTTCCGAAGCTTACACTGAAAATTAAATTTTCTCAAAAAACGTCGATATTTTGTTAAACACGGTAAACTAAATATTTTTGATTTCTAGCGGCACTGCCGACTAAATTTACGATTGGAATGACAAAAATTGATTTTTCAATAAAAGTTTAGTCGAACGTATGCAACAAAATTTTTTTTTCAGGATAGAAAATGAATTAAAGAAAAATTGAATTGAGAATTGTGTGAATGACGCGATCGAAGTTTGCGGTAAAAAAAAGCAGATGATAAAAGTACTCGCGGCTTATTCATGTTTTGTTGATAAAAAGAATGAAAAAAACAAAATGACTGACATTACCATAAAGGTCTGAAACGGTATTCGATACAACAAGATGCGTTTTTCTTTTATTCTGTCTTTGAAAGACGAGATTCGAAGGAGAAGGAATAAAAAAATAAAAAATGAAAGAAAATGCGATTGCGGAGCATCCGTCGGGTCGTACGTGGCTGGCGGCGTTCTCTTATTCGCCAAAAGAATAGTCCTGTGTATGTATATACGAGAGAGAAAAAGGAGGAAAAAAAGGATAAAAGACACACGTGGAAGTAGCCAGGAGGAGGAATCGCGGTGGCGGCTCGCGGACGGCGTGTTTGTAAGCCTGCCAATACTCATAAATACGTCCGGTCCCCGGCGATATCTCACTCGGTCCCGGGCGCGGTTCCCAACTCTTTCCTCTTCTCCTTCTTTTTCTCTCCCCCCTCCCCATCTTTTTGCATCGCCAAGTTATCCTGTACGTATAACTCGGTCTCTAACATTTTGCTCTATGGACCAAAGAATCCAAGTTTATCCAAGCATCCCCCCTCAGTTCGACTCCCTCCAGTCGCTCGTTCCTTCAAGCTTTTTCAAATTCATTCGGGCACTAGCTCAAAACCGTATTAATCTATTTATGTATTTTATTTTTTATTTTCCATTTGAATTATATGAATTTTGTCGTAATTCTGAGCTACAAAAAGCAGCAGAAGTTTTTACAAGGACGAAGAGAATTCGATGAAAATCATGACTCTGAAGTTTGCATCGTTGGAATGCAACGAAATTCATTTTTATCTTTGACAAAAATAATTATTCAAATGCAGAATGTAATTACGGTGATAAAATGATCAATTTTTGCTATTCAAAAAGCAAATCAGCTCGAAAAATTTGGATGACATTGAAAATTCAACGAATCTTCAATAAAATTCAATATTTTTCGATGCATTCCAACATTGCAAACTTCAGCATCATCAATTTTAACAGAATATTCAAAAAACCACCGGGAAAAACAATTTTTTTCAAAGACTCCTCCCTTTATTCCCGGCGGCTTAAATTTATATGACTCTGAAGTTTGCATCGTTGGAATGCAACGAAATTCATTTTTTTTTTTTGACAAAAATAATAATTCAAACGCAGAATGCAATTGCGATGATAAAATGATCAATTTTTGCCATTCGAAAAGCATATCGGCTCGAAAAATTTGGATGACATTGAAAATTGAACGAATCTTCAATAAAATTCAATATTTTTCGATGCATTCCAACGTTGCAAACTTCAGCATCATGTCAAAAGATGTTTCTCAATTAAATTTTTCCAACAAAGTTGTAAGAAATTATTTTTTTACTGATCAAGTTTCTACAAATTAATAAAATCCTTAAGCCATGAATTCGTTAACGAGGCGCATTGCCACTTTTATCACTAATTGCTGAGCCACCTCTAGCTAATTTACGAGAATCTTTTTCTCAATGCTCCGGAATGAGTTTAGATATTGCAGTGGTTTCCGATAAGATTCCGAATGCGTTAAACTTCTCCCTTCCTTATTCATTCTCCGAAATAGATAAAGGAAAATGGGGATTTCAATATCGACACGAAAGGAGGAAAAATAAAAGCGAGAGAGCGAGGTGACTTCTCGCGAATGTTCTCGAGGCGGAGAGGCACGAGATCGAACAAGAGAGAAAAAGGACGAAACGCTCCGGAGATATGTCTCTGTTGCGGAGTAGAAAGGACGAAGAGTAGTTTTCTCTCTGCTATCCTTGAGTGGCGCGTTCTTCGCGTTAAGGTGGCACAAACCTGGTTGTGGATAAAGAAGATAAAGAGGCTCAACAACGTATACACACACACACAAGTGTATGGATTCATTTATACCAAGATGAGAGGAAGTACGTCGAGGTCCAGCTGAGCGAAGCACAGCCTCCAATCCCCGGAGCTGCTTTATGAAGTAGACCTCGGACGGTATACGTTATTACATTATCGACCAACACGCACTGGCCCAACTCTCTTTTTTATCTCGTGTCTTCTCTCTCTTTTTTCTTCGTTCTTTTGTCCATCTTTCTATGTCATTTTTCATCCTCTATTTCTATCTCGCTCTCGCGTTCCTTTTTCTTATCTCTTCTCCTCTCCTCGCGTACCGCATCTTTGTCTCCTACTCCTTTCATTCAACATATCGTTGGCTCCTGCATTGACTAACGTGTTTACTACCGAATACAGTGTCTTCGTGACTCTGAAGTTTGCAACGTTGACATTTAACGAAAAATATTATTTCTATTAATTATTCATTGAATTTTCAACATTTTGGGACGAGGAACTGTTTTTTATGTCCGGAACAAATATTGAATAATAATTATGAGCCTCGCTAAAGAAAAAAACAGAATTTCGTTGCATCCAACATCATAAATCTGGATGACTCCGAAGTTTGCATCGTTGGAATGCAACGAAATTCATTTTTATCTTAAAAAAAAAATAATTGTTAAATGCAGATTGTAATTACGATGATAAATCGATCCATTTTTGCCGATCAAAAAGCAATAAAATTAAATATTTTTCGATGCATTCCAACGTTGCGAACTCCAGCATCATTAAATCTGGGACGTTCTAATTTTTTTACTTGCTCCTTTTTTTCTTAATGTAGAATTCAATTTGCAGAGAATTTTTTGGGAATGACATTCGTGCTAACAATTTTTTGATCCTACGAGCATGAAACTTTGAGTCTTCGCGATGAGTATCCGTGCAGCGTTGTCCACTCCTCGAATACCATGGCTGGATGGGCGGGCATATCAGCACGTTCGTAAATTCAATGCGGAAGTGGATATTCTTGCGCGTTTGTGTACATCTGGACCGAAAACGAAGGATGCTGGGTGTGAAAGCAAGCGAGACAGGATCCACTAAACTAAAACGCGTACATTGGAGCAGAGAGCAGAGCGTCGAGCCACCGTCACCACCCGAGAGAGCCGGGTAATTGGAAGCGGGCAAAAAGAAACGGCCTCGGTCCTATCTTTGCTAATAAATACGTTGCCACCGCGTATTACCGTTTCGCGATAATAAATTCGCGACATAAATGATTGTTCAAAGGGCCGTTCCATATACGTATTTTCATATAAAAGTCTGGGCCATATCTAAACGATCATCGCTCCTGGGACGAGACTCATTCGCATGAATCCTCGAAGAACCTTATGGAATAGAACTAACAATCCCATTGTGTTGAAAATTTTCTCTAGATTATTCGCTAACAATAACTTTTTGTGGCAAACTAATGCAAATTTTCCATTATTTTCGTTCCGATTGTAATAAATCGAATATCGCGTTTCTTAATTTTGCTTAATTTTTACGAAATTCCGGCAGAAATGAAAAGTTTGTTTTCGTTCCGGACGATTTTGAATTCCGCGCCCTTTTTCCCGAATTTTTTGACCTTAAGCAAAACTGCCCAGGTTCGCGTGATCGTGCATTAAAAAACGAAAAGAATGAGCCCAATTTCAACCCTTTTCGTTAAATTTTACCGGAGATATGAATTTTTGAAATGGTGAAAAAAAAAAAAACAATTAGAAAGTTGGAAGGAATGGAATGATTGAGATTCCGGAGATCTCGTTGATTCGGCAAAGTGAGTTTTTCATTGTGGAGCAAGTTTGACCCTAAATCGATATTTGTGTTACACATAAACGATGACAGGACTATACGGGGCTGAATATATACGCGAGCAAGTTCTTTGATATCGCTGAAGCGTAAGAACGTTTTGTCAGACGCGGATGATTTCATATCTGTCTATGGATTGAACCGAGATCGGAGGAGAGCGATAGAGAGAAGAGTCGGAAAGCAACGGATACGAACAATGATGCTTGGCCCTTCGGTTATGATTGCAATGTTACGTTTGAGTCTCGCCCCTATATATACTTGTATATATAGAACAATATATATGTATCAAAGGAGTGATGGTTTCTGGAATGTGTGTTGCATTTCCCTCTGTCATCTATTTCAATTCCCATCTCTCGAGCCTCGCGCCCTCTGGACCGCTGGTGCTCGCTTGGATATCCACCGATTTCCGACCACCGGCGCACAAACATTGCTACGTAATCCATCAAACTCACTCAACATTAAAAAGGTCAACTTAACGGAGGTCAGCAAAGCCTTACGCTGGAAAGAAAATTTTTGGGGAAAAGATCGATATTATTTGATGATGCTGAAGTTTGCAACGTTGGAATGCATCGGAAAATATTTAATTTTAATGAATTTTCAATGGCATCCAAATTTTTCGAGCCATTATGCTGTTCCAATGGCAAAAATTGATCATTTTGTCATCGTAATTACATTTTGCATTTGAATTATTATTTTTGTCAAAGATAAAAATGAATTTCGTTTTTTCCATTCAGCAATGCCAAAAAAACTTTTTTTTTGTGAGGAACGCGAATGGTCGTATCGTTACTCGCGTAATTCCATGCATGGATACCGTAACGACGTACGGATCCAAAGATATTCAAAGTGCGATGTGTTATTGCCTCACCCTGTACATGAAAATATGGGACGATGGATGCGTCTGCCCATCGGGCAAGAGAAAGCACGTCTCGCGAAACGCTAATCAAACGGGCCAACCCGCTGCGAGCGAATATTAATTAAACTCTCGGAATCTGACCCTGCGTGCGTTTTTTTTACACGGTGCATATAAAAATATACATCGGTGTATGACCCTGTGTGCATGACTGTTTGCAATTGGAATTCGAGATTTTTTTTCCATTTGGAAAGACTCGATTTCGAGCTTTTTATTCAAAGCTCAAGGCAATTTGAAACAAAAAATAACTTTTCATGATTTTCATGACGCCCTGCATCACCGAGTGTTGCAGGAAACTTGATCATTTTTTTCCTGCACCCCCAACTCTCCCTTTTGATTGGAAAAGATCGATATTTTGATGGATTCGTTCGACTAAACGTTTTTCTAGGAAAATCATAAAAATATTCTGGAAAGTCTCTTTAAAAAGTGAATTTTTGCCATTCCAATCGTAAATTTTGCTGCCAGTTCCAAGGGAAATCAAAAATATCGTCAATATTACGAAAATTTTGAAATTATCCAAAAATATTCCGTGTCCAACAAAATATCGACATTTTTAGAGAAAATTGAAATTTCACTGAAAGAATTGACTACGAGTTGGTAAAGTTTTGACTAAAGTAAATTTTTGATGATGCTGAAGTTTGCAACGTTGGAATGCATCGAAAAATATTGAATTTTATTGAAGATTCGTTCAATTTTCAAAGTCATCCAAATTTTTCGATCCAATATACTTTTCGAATGGCAAAAATCGATCATTTTATCATCGTAATTGCATTTTGCATCTGAATAATTATTTTTGTCAAAGATAAAAATGAATTTCGTTGCATTCCAACGATGCAAACTTCAGAGTCATAATTTTTGTCATTCCAATCGTAAATTTTGCCGACAGTTTCGTTAAAAATCGAAAATATTGTCAAAATTACGAAAATTTTGAAATTATCCAAAAATATTAAGTTCACCGTGTTCAACAACGACGTTTACGTTTTTTAACAAGATTTAATTGTAAGTGCACGAACCGGTAATTAAAAATTTAGCGTTGACAGATAATTATAGACTCTAGTCAAGTGTGAGGCGAAGAATTGTCTGGAATAATTTACCTCGTCACGGTCTATGAGGAATAAAATGGAATATATAAAAAAAAAAAATAAGAAGTTCTGAGATCTCGAGTTGCCTCGGACAGTCTATTCATTTAATAGTTAAACAGTAATAATAATAAAGTAAATTCTAAACATTGTAAAGTAGTATCGCATCTTGTAATGATAAAATAATTTTTAATGATCAATTTCGGAGTGGAATGTTATCAAGGATTGAAGACCGGAAATGATATAATCCAGCTGGCAAAATGGATAGAGAGTCGTGAAGGAATCGCGGTTGGAAAGGCAAAAAGTAGTGCGCGAGGAAAGAAAGTAGAATCGGGAGTTAAAAAAGAAGGGAATGAAGCTGCGAAAAGGAGGAAAAGGGTGCGAAGAGGCGGTTGTAACTATATGTTTTTGCGATGTATAAAGGAGAGATATCCCGCGTGAAAAACACTCCGAAGCATCTCTTTTATAGCATTCAAGTGGTCGGTACTATAATATAACATTATCAGAGGTGCGAGATCTTTTCTCTTCTCGGCTTTAGCTGGTAATTGTTATTATTGAGATAACGAAACCGCGAGGTGTGCCGTTGGTCCGACTGCAAGCTGCGGAGCGAGTGAGAGCTCGTGAATAAATGAAAAATAAAAAAGAAAAAGCGAAATGAAATAAAGTTGAAAGAAAAGAAAAAGAGAGAGGCAAAATGCCTCGAGACTCGGGTTACGATACGTATAACTAACCGCAATAAGAGGCGATTTAAATAAATTCCGTACACGATCTCGCGTATAACAGGGAGCTACTGATCTCGTACCTTTTCTCTTTCTCTCTTTCCCCACAATTCCCTCTCTCCTCGTGTTCTCTCCTCCTCTCACGATGGTCCGCGAGGCCTCCTCCTCCTTTTCTCTTCTCGTTTTTTTTCAATTTATCTCTCGTCTCTTTCGCTCTCTTGATTTCCTCTTCAATTTCTCTAGCCGTCTCGCTCCCTCTCGATTTTTCTCTCCTCAACTATACAGTCGATATTATACTCCGCACCTTCTATTACTTCGATGCCCGCGGAAAGATAAGCAAGACTCCGAGACACGAGACAGCTGTGTGCCTCGAGATATCGCCAAGATTTCTTGCCAACTATACTCTCCGTGCCCCACGTATTTGATATCCCCACGACTTTAACTATTACTACTACCTTTGCTACTACTTCGATCGTACTTCTCCTCGCGGCTAGTACACTTTGTTGCGTCTCGTCTCGCGACTCCTCAATACTCATCCTCATCCTTGGGTGTTTCTTTTCTATGAAAAAACTTGGTGATGAGTCATTCGTCATTTCGATTCGATCGGTTAGATCGAATCAATCCGGGTCCCAAAGAGGCAGGACCGAGACTTTTCTACAATACAGCTCGTTTAATATGAAAAGTGAATTTTTTTTTCAACATTCTTTAAACTTTGACGTTACTGAAATCGCTACAACTTTTTTTTTATCGCGCATTATGTTCGTTTTCGAATTATCTTTGAATTGGTAATTAGCGAGTTTTGATTTCTTGTGATTTTTTAGCTGCTCGTTGAACTTTGAAAGTGGAAAATACAACGAAAAATGATGACTCTGAAGTTTGCATCGTTGGAATGCAACGAAATTCATTTTTATCTTTGAAAAAAAATAATTATTCAAATGCAGATTGTAATTACGATGATAAAATGATCCATTTTTGCCATTTAAAAGCAAATTAGCTCGAAAAATTTGGATGACGTTGAAAATTGAACGAATCTTTAATAAAATTAAAGATTTTTCGATGCATTCCAACGTTGCAAACTTCAGCATCATGGGAAAATGTAATTTTTCAGTTCGGGTTCCCAAAGAAAAAAAAATTATCGAAATGCATGAGTTTCATTTCTGTTAAAGATTCATCGCAAAATCGGAGAAAAAAACAAGTAGCGAACGAGATTTATTTCTAATCCGCCAACTTGAGATGAAAAATAAACTCGTTTTTCACATTAATTTCTACAAAAGTGACTCTCTTTTGGGTAAAAAATGAGAGGACGTCGCGGCGTATTCGGTAGTGAATTTTTGTAGATGCCGTGACTAGCGAGGTTCGCGGAGAGTTCAACGCGATTCGAGGCGACAGAGAGTGTGTGTCACAGAGTCTGTGTCGAGTCCGAAGATTTTTCACACTAAAAACACGACTGAGGTGGACGAAATGATGTTTCAGACAAAAATCGTGTCTCCCGACGTATACATCTCAATATATGTTCAAATCTTATAGACGTACGTTATATAGTACAGATGTCAGATTTCAGGATTGTAAAGCTTATATGGTGGGGTTGTAAAGTGACCAAAGCGGTCTCTTTGATAGATCCGGATACCGGAGTGTATATGCTGCAGGATCGTGTTATGTACCGTCGCTTTATAACTATGGAACATCGAGGTATATGCACATATTAGTGTTTATAGATATACGATCCACATGGTTTGGGAACTTGTACCGAGACGTCATAAATACCGCGAGGACTATCTTTTATTTATTTATTCATCAAATTGGCTTCCCTCCATCGTTTTTTCTCTCTGTCTCTCTTTTTCTTGGTCTGGAAGGGATTTTCATCTCTTTTTATTCCCCGACTTTATACTCATTGGTATCGGAGACGTGACTCGTCTTAATTGCTCGTCATGTTTGAGGGAGTCTCTAAAAGGATGCGGGCCATAGGTAAGAGGGTCAAGAGCACTTGGAAACTCACACCGATGCACATGGACCAGGGATGCTGGGAAGCTCAATGGGTCTGTATATGCTGCGGGAGGATTCGGCTCGCGAATTCGTTACAACCTGCAGGCGTTCTCAGGGATAAGATGCAAAACTATTTTTTGAAGAGTTGGCAACGTTTGGATCGAGTTTTTGCGACTGACAGGGTGGACGTGAAAAAAATTGTTTAATTACTCACATTGCAAGCCCCAAAAGAGCGCGAAATTGACGTTGTGATTGTGAAACATCTCCAAATCCAAAATGAGCACGTGATCGGCCGCGACGTAAAAGTTCAGTGACGAGGTCGTTGGGGATTCTTACACGAGACACATTGAGGATTTCTTTGCGAAATTCACTTCCATGCGCGTTGACGCGCACGCGATCAACAGAGACCGAGTACGGGATATATTCGTCGGTCATATGGGGTGGAAATAAACTAATGCCTACAAGGGCAGCTTCGAATGCGAGCTAATAGTGTGCCACCGTGCCAGCGTGCCACGCACGACTGTCAGAAATCCGAGACACATAGAGAACCAGGGTGACTCTCCTGCTGTAAATGCGTTGTCTCTCTCGCCACCTCGAGAGGGGGATGACGCCGGTCTCTCCGATGCCGGTTCCCAACCAGCAAACCATCAGACACTCGACAGCCTCCCCTAATTGCGCCATTACAGTGTCAATGTATATTTCCATATATATGTTTATGTGTACGACCCACGATTACACGCTCGCAATGATTCCTCAACCTGGATATAATGTTGACTAATGAGTGCTTCGTTCTAGTAATTACAATTACCGTAAACAGAATTTGAAATCCTTGCAGAATCGTCAGAAAAGTAAAGATTCCCATGACTCTGAAGTTTGCATCGTTGGAATGCAACGAAATTCATTTTTATCTTAAGAAAAAATAATTATTCAAATGCAGAATGTAATTACGATGATAAAATGATCAATTTTTGCCATTTAAAAAGCATATTGGCTCGAAAAATTTGGATGACATTGAAAATTGAACGAATCTTCAATAAAATTCAATATTTTTCGATGCATTTCAACGTTGCAAACTTCATCATTATTTTGCTTCCGGAAATCGAACGAGAAATTGTATAATTTTATAATCAATGACTCTGAAGTATGCAACGTTGAGATTTAACGAAAAATCTTGTTTCTATTAATTATTTATTGTCCTTTGAAAATCAAACAATCGTTTTTTAGTGTGGCCCAAATATTGAAAAATAATGATGAGCCTCGGTGAAGAAAAAAACAGAATTTCGTTGCATTTGAACGATGGAAACTTCAACATCATTCATAATGATGAAAATCCGAGAAAGTGTATGGAAGTCAAGGAAAAAAAAGTCAGCGAATGAGCGCCACTGTGGTGATTCGGATGAGCTTCTGAAACTGACTCCGTTTGACTGGAACGTGAATCGAGGGGCAAAGGCGAGTGAGAGAGGGAGAGAGAAAAAAGGGGAAAGAGGGAGAGCGGGCGATGATGATGGTATACGCGATTGGGATGGATGGTGAGTGAACCGCGTGACGAAAACGTATCCGGACGGAGAACTCGACTGACAAAAGAGATTCGAAGCTTTTGTGCGCTTACCTACAGATTAGTGAACTCGGACAAAGTCGGAGTGCGGAGTTTTGGCTTCTCTGGCTGATGCGGTCCCGCCTTGACTTCTGCCTGTCAGATCTTTGGACTGAACGACCCGACGAACGCTTATTATACATACGAGGCTACTTTACTATTGTTGATTGTACACAAATGTATCCGGGCCGGTTGAGCAATGAAAGGGCGTAATTCGGGTGAATCCAAAGGCCGAGAAATGGTCAGGTCAGGCCTTTTTGACTTTCTATTGGTCGATAATCGATCTGTCATATGAATTGAGCGTCTAATCCTAAAAAGAACCAACTTGTGTAGTTTTCAATGGCTCATACGACCTTTCTGTAGCAACCAATCGGGTACACGCGTTTTAGGGGTGTCTTGTATATCCGAAACAGCCACTGTAATACACGTACAGTTGGCGTTCACACCTATTTACCAGTTTGGACGTTCAATGCTCTACCTCGCGTCATACACACGAGTATATGTGTGTCTGTCGGTATTATACACACAAAGAGCTAAACTCTAAACGTCAACTGGCTCGCTGACGCACCCTTGGCAGCAAATCCAACCACGACCCCATATAATCTCGTTAATACAGATGTCACTGGCTCCGACTCGCCCTTCTTGGCTGCTCCATTCGTGCGCATACCCTGCACCTCGGAAGATTCACCCTTTCGTGAATTTAGCACCCTCTTGCATAACCAGCTCACCTTAAGTGTGTGCATGCTCTCGTTCTTTTGTTTATACCGTCTCGTTGACGATGAAAAATCATACTCGGCCCAGTTTTCAACCCCGAGTCGTTTTTTCGCATCGAGATATTTGAGAACTGAACCGAGCAACGTTTGATGCTGAAGTTTGCAACGTTGGAATGCATCGAAAAATATTGAATTTTATTGAAAATTCGTTCAATTTTCAATGTCATCCAAATTTTTCGAGCCAAAATGCTTTTTGAATGGCAAAAATTGATCATTTTATCATCGTAATTACATTCTGCATTTGAATTATTATTTTTGTCAAGGATAAAAATGAATTTCGTTGCATTTCAACGTTGCAAACTTCAGAGTCATCGTTTGAGGTGGAAAAAGTTAAAAATTGGGGATAAAATGTCTCAAATTCGTAATTGTCTTCATTGGAGAAAATTGTTAGTTTATGTTGATACAAAATTATGAAAGAATCATAAATAAAGTAATTTTGCGATGGTAATAGGTAAAAAGTTGTTACTTTACAACTAAATTGTTGCTTCTGGAGAAAAACGACTTAATAATTTTATCGTGAACGATAAAAGTGTCTAATTCGCGAGATTAACTTCTCGTACAAAAGGTTTAACGTACGTGACGCGCAAGGGTGCAAAATATATACCACTTTCTAATCTCCGTGCACGGGGATATTGTAACAATAATGATATAGTTGATGCACGTATATGGGGAGCCGAGAGAAAGGGAGCAGGCGAGAACGTTTTGTCCAAGATCAACGTAGCGCGTTTAACTTTACAGTCCAGCGGCGTTCATGCAAACATCTCGGGAGAGTGAACTCTCTCGCCAATGTTTCGCCACCATGCGCGTCTTCTCTCGTGTGAGACTCTCCGACATTCTCTCCTCCTCGCGTTATGCCACTCTCCCTTGGGCTCCCTCGAACCGTTCAAACGGTAGTCAGCATCCCCCTTTCGCCTCCTCCGCCCCCTCCCTCCTCCCCCACTCGCCCATCGCAGTACATATTTATTTATGTTAAATTCTCATACACCGACCATTTTCTCTTTCGAGCGCACACTTATCGGGCAAGGAGATATGTCCAACGGGATTTATGAGATGCCACGAACGGACTTTGCGGTGAGAGAGCAGCAAAACCTTTCCACGCTGTATTCCTCGGGTGAATAATCCCATTACAATACACGCGCATGTATATATTCCTATTGTAAAGAGCTCCATTTATGATTTTCGAACGTGAAACACACCGCGTATATATAGCCAAGAAAATTATTCTAGCCTTGCGTCTTAAATTGCACCGAATGCATGATTCTCAAGTTTGCATCGTTGCAATGCAACGCAATTCTGTTATTTCGTCAGCGGAGCCAATAATTATTATGGAATATTTGGTCCGGCCAATAAAACGATTCTCTATTGCGACCAAAAAACTCAATCGACTCAAAAATCTGCGACGATTTTCAAAATTCAATAAATATTCAATAGAAAAAATGTTTTTGCAAATGCAATGATTCTGAAGTTTGCATCGTTGGAATGCAACGAATGCACTTTACTTGGCGGTCTGCAAAGACACACTGGGTCAATTTGACCCTGGCATTCTGCACTCGACTCTCATTCGCACAGGAAATAAAATTTTGTCAACAAACGTCGATATTTTGTTGAACACGGTGAACTAAATAATTTTAGATAATTTCAAAATTTTCGTTATTTTGACAATATTTTTCATATCCAACGGAACTGGCAACGAAATGTTCAAATAAAATGACGAAAATTCATTTTTTGAAGACAACATTCTTGTGATTTTTGAAAAAATGTTTAGTCGAACGTAAACAACAAAATTTTCGAACAAAATTTTCTTCTCAGTGTTGGCTTCGGTTGGTTTTTATTGAAAAAATCGAATTGTTGGTGAAATTTACTATGAAAATGTTAGGAAAATTGTGAGCATCTCAATTTTGATGTATTTTATTATTTTTACGAGTCTACGGCGTGTGAATTTTCTTGATTTTATATCTTTAGAGTTTTTTTTTCAAAGTGGGGATCGTGGTGTATTATAAATTGACGTAGCAGGACTAAATATTAGTGGATGAAGGTATAAAAATGCGTTTACTACATCTGATTTTTGATGGTTATATATAGGACACAGACAGGGTGAAGATTCTCGTGAGCTATTTAGGGTGATGGCTCTTGATGTATATAATACCTTGAGGCACAATGCTCGTTTCCCCATTGGGACCAAAGGATCACACGTAGTCGAGTCTCACCGTCTTGTTATACGGTTGAAAGTCAGAGACGCACTAAACACCAGGCAGTTTGAATTTGTCGAAGCATTCAGCCGAAAATGCCCCGCGGTGAATCTAAAGGCTTCCGGTCTGCGAACACCTGCCGCGCGTTTCGACCCAAAATTAAAAGAGAGAAAAAATACATTTTTATCCCTCTCTTTCCTTTTCGGTCTTCTCTCACTTCGTAAACAAATTTAGCCAACTATTTTCCAAATTTAAATGGAATATTTTGAAAAATCGAACAATTTTCGTTCGATTTATGGAAAAAATCCAAATTTTGGAATCAAAAATTAAGTTTCGTCAAAAAAACTTCGATATTTTTTATTTTTAACGCAATTGTCGGCAAAATTCACGATTGGAATGACAAAAATTTAATTTTCGAAGAGACTTTCTAGAAAATTTCTTGCTGCAATTTTTATTTCGACACATACGAGCGATAAAGTTTTGAATGAAATTTAAAAAAAGTTTCTCGCATTCAGAGGGAGATTCATAAAAGAAATTAGCAATTAAATCGACGGCGTTGAGAGTGAGCAGTTTGTCGAGTTGGCGTGAAATGCTTTTTGAACACACTTCGATACGTTGTTGCGAGTCGCAGCCCCATTAATATGTGATTTGCTCCTGGCTAAAAAGACGGTTTCACATTGAACGCCATTCATCGTTCCATTCTCTGTAATGTATCTCTGCTGGCGATGAATGAACCGAAAAAAAGCGACTCGCATACGATACTTTTGACATTTATCGCGTATGAATGAAGCTGCGGAGGCTCTTACGGACGTGATTACATTATTACCGACAAATACGTCGAGATCTTTATTAATCGTGCGCGGAGAAGAGGTTTTGTGTACGTGTCCGCTCCGACTTTGGTCCTGAGCAGCGGAAATAAATTTTTGAAAATCCGTTTCACGTCGTCGCTCCTTGAGACGGAGACGGAAAGAGGAAGGAGGAGGAGAGTCCGTCGAGAGAGAGAGAACGTTTTGTCGGATTAAACCGGAAAAGCCAACCCGTACGAGAACATCGCAGGAACCATGAGAGAGGGACAGGAATACGGAGAGGATTCTCTTATAAGATGGAAAATTAGTCAAGGAGCAAGGACCGCTTTAATATCCGAAAGCAAGAGCTTAAACCCAGCCGAGGAAGACGAAGAAAGAGACTCTGAAGATTGCATCGTTGAAATGCAACGAAATTCATTTTTATCTTACACAAAAATAATCATTCAAATGCAGAATTTCATTACGATCATTAATTGACCCATTTTTGCCATTTAAAAAGCATATTGACGCGAAAAATTTGGATGACATTGAAAACTGAACGAATCTTCAATAAAATTCAATATTTTTCGATGCATTCCAACGTTGCAAACTTCAGCATCATCAAGAAATATTCTAGAAAGTCTCTCTGAAAAGTCAATTCTTATCATTCCAATCGTAAATTCAGTTGACAGTTCCGTTATAAATCAAAAATACTGTCAAAATTACGAACATTTTTCAATTATTCAAAAATATTTGCTTCACCGTTTTTTGTTCTATAAAAATGTAATTTCAACGTACAGAAAATTCTTCCAAATTAGCATTAATTAAAATTGCCAAAAATTAACGATCCATGTGATTTTGAACGTACGTTCGTGAGTAAATCTCTCCAAATTATTGAAAGACCAGCAGTAATCTTTGAAGCAACTTTCTCAGTGTTGAATTGTCCATACATGTGCGAAATGTCGTCGTGGTGGAGTGAAAGGAGAGAGCGAGAGAGGAAAAAGTCGAGGAACGAGCGCGAAGGATGCTGGAAAAGGGAAAGGAGAGGATCGTTCCGATAATAACGAGGATAAGACCGAAGATATTAGTTGTAACAACGCAGCTACCCTCCCAATCAGAAGTTAACCTCGGATGGAGATGGAAAGAGAGACGAACAAGAGATTTGGCACAAGCTGGGGTTGCACGCAAGAAGGGGTGGAGAGGCGCGAGCACGGATTTTGCCTAATTGTTTCATACCGCTCGGTGTGGCGAAGAGACTCGACGTCGAAGCCTCTGCTTAACTACCCTGCTTGCTGCCTCATTCCCTTATTTCTTCCTCCCTTCTCATTATTCCACAAAATCTACCATCTATTTACGAGCTAGTCCCGCGGTATTTACTTGCATTGTCGAACAAGCCAATTCACTTGTAAACTTTTCAGTTAAATAATATTAAACTTGGTTATTACGATCATATCGAATTATTATCGTCGATCGGTAATTCTATGGCAAGAATTTCCGTGCACTGAAAATTTAATTTTGTTAAAAAACTTCGACATTTTGTTTAACAAGGTAAACTAAATATTTTCGTTATTTGACGATATTTTTTATATCCAACGGAACTGCCAGCAAAATTTACGATTACAATGATAAAATTTCACTTTTCGCAGAAAATTTTCTAAAATATTTCTTACTAAAATGACGAAATTCTTGTGATTTTTCAAAAATAGATGATGCTGAAGTTTGCAACGTTCGAATGCATCGAAAAATATTGAATTTTAATCAAGATTCGTTCAATTTTCAATATCATCCAAATTTTTCGAGCTAATTTGCTTTTCGAAAGGCAAAAATTCGATATTTTATCATGGTAATTACATTCTGCATTTGAATTATTATTTTTGGCAAAGATAAAAATAAATTTCGTTGCATTCCAACGATGCAAACTTCGGAGTCATGAACTGCCAGCAAAATTTACGATTAAAATGACCAAATTTCACTTTTCAAAGAAATTTTCTAAAATATTTCTTGCTAAAACGACGAAATTTTTGTGATTTTTCAAAAATTCTTTACTCGAACGTATCCAACAAAATATTATTTTATTATTATTTGTAAAATCCCATGAATCGGATAATTCAAGAGTTTCGATGCACTTTCTATTGTATGTTCGAAATCAATATGGATTTTTGCGGTCCTAATGGAGTTTTTGTCGAAAATGATGACCACGAGAAAACAATTGAAAAAAAATGAATAAAAATCAACAATTTGTTCGTGGCTATTAGGAAAAGGGGCAGTTTTTGTGAAAAAGGAATAAAGTACAAACGTACATGGTGTCATTGGAACAGAGGGATGGAGAACAAAGTTGAGCAGGCGGTTGAGTTTGCTTTGTAAGGGCGCTCTCGTAACGAGAGCCATCGCTATTAATTAACGTTTTACTATGGCATTGCCTCTTAAGCAGCGGTGTTCGACGAGGGGAAACCGGCTTGGGAAGAGCATTATATATACCCACCGGAGAATCGTGTAGTTATATTACACATGATGAGAAAAAGCGAGAGAGAAAGGGCGGAGAGAGAGATGGAAAAAGACATCAGCAAGATTCTTCAGCACGCCGTTTTGAGCCACTTTGGCTTTTACTTCTTTCCCTCTCCTGTGTACCACGAGGCGCAGCCCTCTTTGACTTTTCTTCGTTTCACTTTGTACCTATCCCGACGTATATAACTGCAGTAAAACTGCTCTTTTCGCTTCTTCAAGAGACGATCATGCCGGAGAGCCTGCCAATTCGTATAGTTGCGCTACTAACCGGACCATGATCCATTTTATATACGTACAAAAAAAGAAGGAAAACCACAAAATGAACATTGAGAATTAAATTTTGTTGAAAAACGTTGATATTTTGTTGAACACGGTGAACCAAATATTTTTGCATAATTATTTTTTATTTCTAACGAAACTGTCTGCAAATTTTACGATTGGAATGACAAAAATTTCATTTTCGAAGAAACTTTCGAAAATATTTCTTGCGGCATAACAAAATTTATGTAATTTTTCGTTTGTTTTGTTTTTAGTTCATTTTTTTTTTTTAATACCGTATCGCGACTGGCTCGTTCAGCATCCCCACAGGCGGATTTTTTTTCTCTCCCCGGCTTTCCTTACGTCTGATTTCCTCCAAATTCGCAGATAAAAGTTTACACGCTACGTACCGAGAGAAAACAGAGTGCGTCGAGTCAAAGAGACAACGAGGAGAAAAGCGTGGATGGGGGAAGGGAGTACGAGCGAAACTAAAAAGCGTCGAGGTTGGCTACGTCCAGGATCATAAAATCGGGATTCAATATCGCGAGGGGGTGTCGTGTATGTCACGCCGATGTCAAGGGGCGCTCGTTCCAAGACTCACAGTCTTGACTTCTACTCGCTCGTTTCACCGTCATACACTACACCGTCTACGACGAAAAAAGAACATGACAGAGAGCGAGAGAGCCAGAGAGAGGGAGTCGGCGAAAGAAATCAAATTGTTCGACCCTCCGCATTAAGAAATATCACAAAAGCTAAAAAAGCCCGACAAAATTTAGAAAATTGTACACTGAAAAGAAAATTTTGTCGAAAAAGATCGTTTTTTTCGAAAAACCACGAAAATTTTGTCATTTTAGCAAAAAACATTCTGGAAAATGTTTTCGGAAAGTCAATTTTTGTCATTCCAATCGTAAATTTTGCTGACAATTGCGTTACAAATGAAAAATATTGTCGAAATAACGAAAATTATGAAATTATCCCAAAATATTTTTAGTTCGCTGTATTCAACAAAATATCGACGTTTTTTGACAAAATTGAATTTTCAGTGTAATAATTTGCATTCGTTCGCTGGTTTCTTATCATTGCACCGAAATTTTGACTAATTTTGACTAAAAAAACGAAAAGAATGAGCCCAAGTTGATCCTTTTTCGTCAAATTTTATCGGAGATATGAATTTTCAAAATTGGGCTCATTTATACGACTCCCACGTTATCGGGAAAAAGTTACCGGTCGAGGTTTGAAATCCACATACGGGACACTCACCCTCGAGGATTCCAAGTCACTTTTTTATACGATTTCCTCTTTAATTCTATGATTTTCGTAATGAAAGTTATAGCCTGAGGATTTGTTACATTTGTTACGACGTAGACGAAAGCTTTTAAGGGCGAGTGTGTGTAAAATTATTCATTTCCAGATCAAAACGTATATTTTAGCATTTTTCTGCTCCTCGTTTTCATTTCTCCTACAATTTCTTTCCTCCTCGCGATTCCTCAGCCCTTGTCTTTGTTTTTTTTTCAAACATTTATGCATGCAATGTATTTTTATGTGTATGGTATGCGCGCGTATGCGTGAGAGCCGGGGGGAAGAGAACGTGTAGGTAGTTCGACACGCTCGTAAAAGACGGGCAATTTTAATACAATTTGCAAGAAAGTATAAAGTCGAGATGCGCCACACGTCCCCTCGCTGCTCCTCGTAGACTTTTCTTTCACATTTATAATTTATTTTTTTCTGACGTACATTTTGTCGGTATTAGCTGAATTGTTTCATTTTTTTTTCATTCACGCAGAAACCACTTCTAATTGTAAGAGTTTTTTCTCATTAATATTTCGACACATTAGAAAAATGATGATCGCTCCCTAATTTGCTGAAAGTTTCATAGAATCAAATTGAACTTTTAATCGCCTGTAACTTTCGTTGAAAAATGACAATTCACAATTTATTCGCTCATAAAATTCAAAAATGCATAAAAAATTTGAAAATGTTTTTACTGCATTCGAATCGGTTTTGAAATTCAATGGAAGTCGCATTTCTCTTGAGCTTTCGATCGATTGCATCAAGCGAGCAGGTGGTTCGATCGTTTTCTCTTTTGTTTATCCGACGGAGAAATTTCTCCTTTGGGAACTTTTTTTAAATTGTTTGTGAATTTCCAATGATGCTGAAGTTTGCAACGTTGGAATGCAACGAAAAATATTTGAATTTATTGATAATTCGTTCAATTTTCAATGTCATCCAAAATTTTCAAGCTAATTTGCTTTTTGGTTGGCAAAAATCGATCATTTTATCATCGTAATTACATTCTGCGCTGGAATAATTAATTTTGATAAAGATAAAAAAGAATTTCGTTGAATTCCAACGATGCAAACTTCAGAGTCATAATTTCTAGCGTGAATCTCGATCGACTCGAATTGCATGAGTCTTGAAAATTAACAAAGTTCTCTAAATTCTCATGTTTTTAAATTTTTCATGTTTTTAACATCGTTTAGCATGGCAACATTGTATCGTCGCGATCCAACGTCCTTAACGAATGAGACGGACGAGAGATTGTTCCGTTACTCAGCATCCAAGATACATATTTATTTATATATTTTTGTACACACATGGATATACGAAACGGCAATAGTTTGGCGACGAAACGATCAGAGGAGAAAAGAGGGTGACCGCTCTGTGTCTGGCTCTGTGAGATGCCGCTCGCGTCGCGCATCCCTGCAAAGTAATATTTTATACACTTTACGAGCCTTCGCGAGAGGGCACAGACGAGGGAAAATTCTACGAGAGGCCATCAGATCCCTTTGCGCTTCTCTCTGCGTCTCTCGTTTATATCTCGCTTGCCTCCGTTGAGATCGTCATGAGAACGAAGAAAACTTGGTGCACCAGTCAATTTTTCATATCGAGAAACTGCAACGTTTTCATCAGGAACCAGAATCGGGAAAAATGGAAAATTTATTGAAAGAACAGTCAAAAATAACGTGATCGTTAAAATAGAGAAAAAAAATGTGACGAAAGAGGAAAGACGATGGAATTTGCAGGGTGCAAACGCCTCGGAGAAGAGACGAAGATGAAAAGATTTTGAAGGAAATTGCATGGTCGGCAGAGAGAGAGAGAAGTTCGGATTATAGAAAAGGCCACGTGGTCCAGCAGGAGGGAGAGAGAGAAGAATGAAAAGATTATGGAAGAAGCTGTATAGGCGGAAGAAATGAGGGAGCGAGGTAAGGAAGAGTCGAGAAAGGAGCAGCGCAGCACACTTCGAGCTAATTGTCGCTTATTAAAAACGGTCCTCTGCTCGTTCCCCGGCGAAAATCAAAGACCTGCTTTCGCTGCTCAACCATCCTGGCAGCCCTTTACGCTGGGCCTTTGGCAAAACTTACGAGACTCTCGAGCATCTTTTCGAGAGGACCCGGAGAGGCTTCCTCAGATACTCTAATAATTCCCCGGGACCCAACATCACAAGGAACATGCTCCGGAACCGTTTCATTATTTATAGGATTATAAAAATTGATTTTCAGAATTCATTCACATTTATTCTCATAATGATTAACGCAATTAACTAAAGACACATGTATTTACGTTGAGATTCAACGAAAAATATCGTTTCTGTTAATTATTTATTGAATTTTGAAAATTGTGGCAATTTTTCGTCTCGATTGAGTTTTTCGGACTCAAGAGACGATCGTTTTTTTCTCCAGAATTTCGACGCATTCCAACGATGCAAACTTCAACATCGTCTACATTTAGCGGTTCGAGAAAGTTTCCATTAAAAGCCAATCCTTAAGACACTCTCGGTTTTAGAATTTAATTTAATTTGGTACAATAGTCGATTATGATGAGAAAAAAATCCAGTCAAATTTTCAAGAGGCTGCAGAGAAGATGACTCTGAAGTTTGCATCGATGGAATGCAACGAAATTCATTTTTATCTTTGACAAGAATAATTATTCAAATCCAGAATGTAATTACGATGATAAAATGATCAATTTCTGCCATTCGGAAAGCAAATCGGCTCGAAAAATTTGGATGACATTAAAAATTGAACGAATCCTCAATAAAATTCAATATTTTTCGATGCATTCCAACGTTGCAAGCTTCAGCATCATATTTAATAAATTTAATATCGATTTTATACATTTAATTGTATTTTACAATGAAAATTGTGATTTCTCCCAAAAATTGTTAAGAATTTGTTGTAAAATACAACAAAAACTGAGATTCATCATAAAACTTTTTTCTACTTCTCTGTAGCCTCTTGAAAATTTGAGTGAAACTTTTTCTTGCCTCGCATTGTACCAAATTTTGATTAAATTCTGAACAGTAATTAAAAAATCGACCTTAACCTGCTTTTTTTATATTTCTTTCATAACGAAGCTCAATGTCGATGAAATTGATATTGTGACGTTATCGAGATCGACACGCCAAGAGTATATGCGATTGCAATCCTGATTGAGAGATTCGCTGCAACTGCAACGAGCAGAGTGATATCCGAATGAATCGCAAAGTACTGCGCGGGAAGCTTTCATCATACGATACACCTAACTTTTCAACCCTCGGGATACGGTCGAACGCGCGCCCCAGCAGCTTCTCATTCGTTCCTAGTCTCGCGTTCTCATCCTCTGGACTTGTCGCTCAAGGCGATGCACAGCGCGCATCACTGCGCGGTAGCATCAACGTAAATTGTATTTTCACAACGAACTGTGTATCGTGTGCTTGCGAAATTGACATGATTTCAATCTCATAGAAATTTTATCGATTTTTCGGGCAGTTTATCAGGCTCAGACCCATCAGCTGGCAACGAAAATCATCAGCAGAGCTAATTGACGCAAAGAATTGCCAATTCAAGTCAATCATTCACTAATTCGGAGATTTATTATTATTGAATCATTCACTGAATAGAAAATTCAAAAAATCACAAAAATTTAATCATTGCAGCAAGAAATCATCCAGAAAAAATTTTTGTCACTCCAATTGTAAATTTTACTGACAGCTCCGTTAAAAAACGAAAATCCTGTCAAAATATCGAAATTTTTGAAATTATCCAAAAACATTTAGGGAAAGGGACAAAAATAATTTGAGCTACATCGTGACGATGAAAAGTCAAATGTCATTATTGTCCTAGCACGTGGTTTACGAGGTTAGGCCAGAATCCGGAAATTTTCTGGTGTGCCGAGAACGGACATTTGACAATCATGAAATAATGTGTCTGGCATGAGAGAAACCTGGCGGAAGATTTGAGCTTGAAATGTGTGGTGAACTCTGCGGTCTCTGTTATGACTAGCCTCGATGTTGCTAAACCTTGCTGCGTTCTCTTTCTCTCTTATTCGCCGATATCACGTCACTTCCGAAAGACCAAGGGAGAGGGAGAGAGCAAGGGCAGGAGGAGCGAATGGTCGCTGACTAACAGCTAAACCACTCACGCCACACTTGTTTCATTTCATCCTCCTCGCTCTCTCCGTCTATTTCGTCCAAATTTCCATGTTACGATTATTTCCTGCAAATCAAACTCTCTGCCTATATAAGCTTGTTCTCCCCTAACGATAATACGAGAACGAACTGCGAACAGGAGTTGTACGTGCGTAAATCGAAAATCAATTATCCGACCACAAAATGTGGTTCGCTACGATTTTTCCCTGCGCTCCTCATATGAGCGAAATCCCCAAATTCTAGATCTTGGAAATTACACGAGTGCGAGCGATTTTTTTCGATCCGCGCCAAATTCACATTCGGTCGGACTTGGGACTCGAATTTTTGGATAAAAAAAATGACTATTTCATCACTGAAAAGAAAATTTTGTTGGAAAGTATCGAAATTTTGTTGGATTCGTTCGATCAAACGTTTTTTTTTGAAAAATCACATAAATTTTGTTATTGCGGCGAGAAATATTGTAGAAAGTCTCTTCGAAAAGTAAATTTTTGTCATTCCAATCGTAAATTTTGCTGACAATTCCGTTAAGAATAAAAAAAATCCAAGTTTTTTGACGAAACTTAATTTTTAATTCCAAAAGTTTGATTTTTTCAATAAATTGCACGAAAATTGTTCGATTTTTCAAAATATTCCATTTAATTTTGGAAAATAGTTCGCTCAATATTGTTTACAACTGAGAGAAGACCGAAAAGGAAAGAGAGGGATAAAAATGTATTTTTTCCTTCTTTCAATTAACAATTTAAATTTAAAACACGAAAATTTTGAAATTACCCAAAAATATTTGGTTCTCCTTGTTCAACAAGATATCGCCGTTCTTTTTCAAAATTGAATTTTCTTTTTAGTCTTTAAAGACTGACAAGGCAACATGGAGCAATGAAAATTTCGACTAAACATTTTCCCATGTGAATTTTCAAGTACAAGATCGTGAAAATTGTTCTGATGCAGATTTTCGATGACTTGATCAACGCAAAGGATCAAAAGGCCACAAGATATGGAATAGAAAATTCTTTAAGATGGTTTTGTGCGATGAGGAACGATCGACACTTGTTGAGTTGAATGGAAAAATGTAATTTCGAATATTAAAGTTGACTTGGAACGACGATTCAGCTCTGCGGTTGAGAATAAGTGCGATGGAGAGTTGCGGTTGGTTGCAGGAGCGTTGGTAGGATCCGAGTTGGCATACCAGGGGCGACTGGCTAATAAATAAATCGTCCGGTGTGCACGAAGCTATATAATCGCTGATTCTGTCTCTCTCGGTGGTTGATGCGGAGCTTGACGCACTATCTCTTTTTGTCTTGATGGTTGACTCGGGAGTTTGCTGTCGCGAGCGAGAAACTCGATCCCCGGCGCGTTATACAGGGTAAAAAAGTCACGGGACAATTAATAATGCGAGCCGCGCGCACGCCGACCAATTTGTCCCTCGTGGATTCCGCGATGAGCGCGCGCGCGAGCGAGCATGCTCGTCCACTTTTTGAAGAGCCTGTTGTCTCTTTCTCTCGCATCGCGGGCATCTTTATTCCGTCTCTCCCGCGTTTGTATACGCGTCCCCCCTTTCGGCTACCGCCTGCCGTATTTTCTCCCTTCGACAAACGATACAACAGTCGTAACAGTAGCGGACACTCGTCTTCTCTCCCACAATTTTCATCGAACCTCCATGCACATTTCCCAATGAATACAAACGATATGCACTGAAAATAAAATTTTGTCAAAAAACTCCGATATTTTGCTGAACACGTTGAACCAAATATTTTTGGATAATTCCAAAATTTTCGTCATTTTGACAGGATTTTTGATTTCTAACGGAACTGTCAGCTAAATTTACGATCGGAATGACAAAAATTGCCTTCAAAGAGACTTTCTAGAACATTTTTTGCTGCAATGACAAAATTTTTGTGATTTTTCAAAAAAAACGTCAATTCGAACGGATCAGTGTGCGATTTTTTCGTACGATTTTGCACAAACCGTTAAATCGGCAATAAAAATTTGTTGAAAAGCTCCGAAAAATGTTAATTACGTAAAAATTGTATTCAATTCTCCAGAGAGTGTAAAAAATCCCTGAATAAAAGAGACAAAGGGAAAAGTTGATTGTTCTGTTTGATTACATGGAGCGGGGGGGCAGTTAAAATTGTATGGTGGAAAATCGCGGCCGCATTGGTGTAAGCAACGCGGGTGGTGACAAAATTAGGATCTCTGGGCTGTTGTGAAAGCAGTGTCATAAATGTTGAGCTATGTGTATCATCGCAATACGGAATAGGAAGGACATTAGTCGGCTGAATGTTCGGAGGGTTGCAACTCTCTCCAGGGCAACGATAACAAAAGCACGAGAGAGTGAGAGAGTGAGAGAAAGAGAGAGAAAGAGGAGGATGCGGAATGTACACGCGTAGTCATGTGAAGTGAAGGTTTGCCGGCGGAGGTGACGACGCGATGCACATAAGCGCGAGAGGAAGTTGGTTTAGAGCTGACCAACGTTCATGCATACTGTATAGATGAGTAAAGTGGACAGAGAGACGTTGATATATACAGAGGGATTCGAAATTTCTACAGAGTGAGAGTGAGAGCGAGCGAGCGCGGCGTTATAATGGGACAGTTCGCGGTGCATGGTAAATACACGCGAGCCCGAGAATTGTAACCACTTGCGAAACTGTAAGCCAAGCATATCGACCATAGAATTGGCACTGATAATGGTGTCGCTGACATTAATTGCCGAGCTATGCTTTCTGGGCTCTCGATATTGGAACTCGGAGAGAAATAGAAAGAGAGAAACAGAGAGAGTGTGTGTAACGTGTGTGACGAGTTGCTTCCTCTGTTCCGAGTGTCCTGTTAGGTCGTCGAGGCACACGCTCCGGATCTCTGGACCACGTAAAATCAGCGCTATCAACATCGAGACATTGACGTCGTACGCGGCTGCAGCGGGTCAATGCACCAAAATTGCATGCGGCGATTCAAACCAAAGTCTATATTTTATTCCGCACTACGTTCGATCAGATGGACCGATTCGGACGCTGAGAAATTCGCTTAAAAAACCCCGATCTCTCATTCGGCGAAGACGAATGTGCATAAATCTCGTCTGATAAAAAAAAAAATGTAATTTTTTTTTTTTTACTAAAGTGAAAAGCTTTATGAAATCGTGGATTTCAATGGACCAAGTAAATCGATTCTGCATTGGCTGAATGTTCTCTGCAGTTAAAATTTGTGCGCGAGCTTCCATAAAATTCACACGAGATCTCAATATTTAATTGGCTGAAGAATAAAAGTAGCAACGACGAATTTTTCGTGTGCCTTAATGGACCAAGTCGAGAAATTGAATCGAACATAATAATTATAGGTCGAGTTGAATAATGTAGGAGAATGATTCACAGATAATTCCGAAGAGAATTCATTTTTTGCTGCAGCTGTCAACTGCAACTAAGAATAAAATTTTAGTCAGTTGAATAAACGCGAAAAAGTTGGTTATTAATCGACCTACTTGATCTCAATGACAATTTTTAAATTCAGAATAATCATAAATTTTCAGACGCGAAAAATTAGTAAAATTCCAGCACTGAAAATTAAATTTCGCAAAAAATTTCGATATTTTGTTCGTCAACATGGAGAATCAAATATTTTTAGATAATTCCAAAATTTTCGTAATTTTCACAACGGATTTTATTTCTAACGGAACTGTCAGCGAAATTTACGATTGCAATGACAAAAATTTACGTTTCGAAGAGACTTTCAAGAATATTTCTTGCTGCAATGACAAATTTTTTGTGACTTTTCAAAAAAACGTTTAGTCGATCGTTTCCAACGAAATTTTATTTTCGGTAAGTGATTATATTAAATTTTCGTATTTCATCGAAATATCGTCGTGTTTTTTACAATCTCGTGTGTCATAATAATAAAAAAAAGAAAAATTTCTCAAGTGAATTTAAATTTAGGTATTCTGAGGATTTGCGGTGTAAGTTTAATCGGGAATGGGTGTTGGAAGATCCGAGAGATAGCCACAGGCTTCCTTAAAGTGCGACGCGGGGTACGAGCGCGATTAATTAATAATTCCATAATGAGGACGTGATATGGCTCGTGCCTGTTTTTCAGCCTGAACCGCATGCAGGTAAATCGTTTGCTCTCAGTTTCTCGGAGTCTCCGGCTTCTCTCTTAATTTCTTTCACCTTTCGCGGGAATGATTTATCGGCAGATGGTTTTTCTCGCGACTCGAACCATTAAAATATGCTCTTTCAAGCGGCAAGGACCGCCTTCGGGAAAGCCACAGCGCGCATCTACGCAGCTCGCGTTGGGCTCGGCGTGTGCTGCGATGTTGTAAACCTCCCGACGGGCTAACCTCAACATATACATGCGAATATATATGTATACAGCACGAATATGAGGAAAGAGCAACAGCAGCCGTAACCACCGAGAGCAAGCTCGTACCTCATCTGCAAATTATTTCTCGCCCGTCTCCGGAGCTTACATGGCGAATTAAGAAGTTCCACGCGATCTCCATGCTTTCCCGCCTCCTCTCCGCGCTCCTACACGAGCACACCGCGCGCGGATCTCTTCTTCGTCTCTTTCTTTTAATTTCTTTATTCGCCAGGCTTCGAAAAGGCTCCGTGTAACAAACTCTTCCGAGATGTGCATCTCGCTTCTTTATGAATTATTCTCCTCGTCGCGTATTCGTATTTGGTTGAGCCGTTTCGAATCTGCATTCTTCACTTTGCGCTTTCGTTTATCATTGTTTTTAATTTACCACCGATTTTTTTTTGACGTTGTGTCGCGATTTTTGTCGAATTCGTTTACTCTCGCAACGATTGGAATAGAAAAAATTGATTTTACGAAAAATCGTGAAGTTTTTTGCGATGTTATCAACGAATAATTAGGAAATTGGGACTCAAAAATCGATTTTTGTTATCAATGGCGTTATTTTGTCAAAAAACGTCGGAATGTTGTTGGACACGATGAACTGAATATTTTTTGGTTTATCTCAAAATTTTCGATTTCTGATGGAACTGTCAGCAAAATTCACGATCGGAACGACAAAAATTTAATTTTTGAAGGGATTTTCTAGAATATTTCTTGCTGCAATGACAAAATTTGTGTCATTTTTCAAAAAAAAGTTGGATCGAACGTACCGAACAAAAAATCATCGAACTTTTCCAACAAAATTTTCTCCTCCGTGCGGTTGGTTCGGAATTGGTTTGAGGCGAAAAATGAGGTTTGCTAGTTTAAGGTGTACGTGCGAGTGAATGTAAATATGAGAGGATTCAAGCGGTCGGGTATGACTGGTGCTGTCATATATAATAACCGCATGAAAGAGAGATGCGCGCGCGAAACACATACATGCGGAGAAAGACAGAGAAAGAGAGAGAAAGGGTTGCTGACTCGCGCGAGCGAATATATTATGTTGCATCGGCTAATTTACGATTATAAGGTACGTGTATAACTATCATTGTTGATATACTACCGGGGGTCGATTCCGGCGAGGCCCCCGAAGGGAATACACACACGCCGGGCGCAGAGAGAGTGAGAATGCGGGGGCCCGCGTGTCCAACTTTCATACCCCTTCGCTTGTTCAATCTTTTATTTGATTTTATTGTTTAATTTCCTCGTTTTTTTCTCCTTGCCTGTTTCTTTTCCGAAACATACAGTTTCTCGGGCTATTTTAAATCATTCATGTTCCACGAAGGCAAAAACGTTTCGAGAGGAATTGGAATCAATGAAGAGCGAATAAAACGAAAAAAAAACGAGCAGCGTGGAAGCCTCGAGACAGTCAATTTCTCTATGCGTGTCCGGGAAATCCTGAGATCTTAATTCGTAGTAATACGCGCGGGAGTGTCGAATTACGCGTACGAAAGTAAATCAAGGAAAGAGGAGCTGAAATGGGATATAAAAAAGTGAAAACGCGCATTGGCAATCGTGGTCGTTTATGGCGAAATAAACGCGTCCATATCGAGTCGATCTTTGTGCCGAGAAATCTTGCGCGGAATTGAAACGGACCCGCCATCGTGATCCGGCGTGTGTTTTGTTCCATTTTTTTTCGCGTTAAGCTGCAGGGACGTCGTGAGCGTCTAATTCGTACGTCGATCGCGTCGA
Organism: Diadegma fenestrale; assembly: GCA_037043255.1. Taxonomy (NCBI): domain Eukaryota; kingdom Metazoa; phylum Arthropoda; class Insecta; order Hymenoptera; family Ichneumonidae; genus Diadegma; species Diadegma fenestrale. Next base: position 16,494,131 of record CM073313.1, read on the forward strand.
TCGAATTGACAAATGCGCGAGTGAAAAAAAAATCAAATATGGCGGCGTAATCGAGTTGTACGAATTGCGCTGCGAGGAGTGCGTCGAGTTTGTCGATAAAAAACGATCGTGCGAGCACGGCCAGTGCAGAAAACACTTTTTTTGCGGCAATGAAGCCTATTGGCAAGAGTCGTGAGGCGATTTGACGATCGCGAAGCCCGAACCAAAGTAAAAAAGAAAAAAAGAGGGGGAAGGAGAGAAAAGAGGAAAAATATTGGCTGCAGCTTTTGCACATCGGATCAACGATGCAGGACCGGTCCGAGAGCTCAATCGGTTTGATTCTTGCGGAGTCTCGAAACCGTCGCAAGAACTCTCGATAGAAATAGCGATCCCGAGCGCCGAGACAGCTGTATACGATTCGTCGTCTCGTTTCCTCTCTCTCGAAAGCCAAGCGCGTGTATTTATACACGTACACGCGCATTTAGACAAAGATACACGTTTTAAGGTCCGTCCCCGCGCAACTGTACGATGACAGTGACATGTCAATGCGCTCGACGCGATTGTAAAGTCGTTATTCGTCCCATCTCCTTGGCTCGCTCGCTCGAACCTCCAGCCATCCGTACAAACATACACGAAAGCTGCACGTTTCGTCTTCGCGTGTCCCGCAGCAGTGCTGGCAAGGAGCGCGATCCAACGACTGCTTTTCGCTCCCTTCCGCACAAACTCATGCAACCGCGCGTATGCGTGTGCGTTCGGATTAGCAAAAAATTCCGGTAGTTGGCCGAGCACCCGGATGACTCTCTCGATATCGATCATACACGCTACGTCGTCTCGAAATTGAGATAAAATTGCCAGCGATCTCTCTTGCCGCAGGAATAACGGCCAAATAAAAAAAACAACAACGACCGCATGATTTATTAAGATTTCATGACGCATCGATGAATAAGGGACTCTGCGGACTTGCAACTCGCAAAAAATCTTCACGCTGAAAAGTCAATTTTGCGAAAAAATCTCGATTTTTCGTTTAACACGCCGTGAACTGAATATTTTTGGGTAATTTGAAAATTTTCGACAATATTTTTCATTTCTAACGGAACTGTCAGCTAAATTTACGATTCGAACGACAAAAATTTACTTTCCGAAGCGACTTTCTAGAATATTTCTCGCTGCAATGACAACATTTTCGTAATTAAAAAAAAAAAAAGTTTATTCGAACGTATCCAACGAAATGTCGATTTTTCCCAACAAAATTTTCGTTTCAGTGCAATCGGTAATTTTTTTAACTAATTGGATCGTTTTGTTGCTCCCGATCGAGTAAATTTTGGGAATTGTTATTGATTTCCACTCGAATTATCAATTTTTTCCCTTTTTTTATTGAACTGTTGAAATGTTTTTAAAAAATGCAGAATTGCGATTAAATTTCAAAATTTTCGACAATATTTTTTATTTCTAACGGAACTGTCAGCTAAATTTACGATTGGAACGACAAAAATTTACTTTTCGAAGCGACTTTCTAGAATATTTCTCACTGCATTGACAATTTTATGATTAAAAAAAAAAAAAAACGTTCATCCAAACGTTTCCAACAAAATATCGATTTTTCCCAACAAAATTTTCGTTTCAGTGCAATCGGTAATTTTTTAAATTAATTGGATCGTTTTGTTGCTCCCGATCGAGTAAATTTCGGGAATTGTCATTGATTTCCACTCGAATTATCAATTTTTTTCGTTTTTTTATTGAACTGTTGAAATCTTTTTAAAAAACGCTGAATCGCGATTAAATTTAAATTGAACGAGCACGATGTTCACCGCATTATCGATTATTGAAATTCATTTCAAAGCTCGAACGACGAGGCAATTCCGTTTCCAACCATTTGTCACTTGTTCTCGTAGCATATGGGTGAGGCGTCGAGGTCGTGATAAAGCTGCTGATATCAGGCCACAAAAATGTAGATCCCTTGTAAAACGATACCCTTCAGAGGATTCTCGTAGACTCGTCAGTGCTTGTACGAGAGAAGGAGAGAGAGAGAAAGTTGAACAAAATAAATAACAAGGTGCTAAGCGTTGTACGGTGGAGGTTGGTGAAGGGTGGAGAGCCCTTGCCCAGAAATTTCACTCAGAAAGCTCACCCCGAGTCTCCTCGATTTTTCTCTCTCGTTCAAGTGGGATCGAGACGAAAAACGGTTGGTGAAAATTCGGGGAGGGTGCGCGTGTAAAAAGGAGAGAATCCCCGGGGCCAACTGCGGTCTGTACGTCTGTTTAACAGATTTAAAAAATCACCAATAATTTCAACAAGACCGACTGGAGGGGTTTTCACAGCTTGGCGGGGCAAAAGAGCGAGAAAGAGATGGAAAATGAGCTCTGCGTAACTACCCCATGTATATTGCAAGTCAGGATAAGAGAGAGAGAGAGAGAGAGAGGGATTTGGTGGGGGTTATGTGTGATATGGACCAATGTGAGATCGGGGATACTACAGCGGGCGCGACGTCAGCGAGAATGTCATTTTTCATTTTAATGGTGGCCACGACGCCGACGCGTTCACCCTCGTTTATTTGTTTTTCTTTGCTCCTCGCTCTCTCTCTCTGCTTGTCTGCACACTCTTTCACTAAAACTTTGTATAGATCGCTACACATACATATAAACACATATTTCTTTCTTATTCAAGAGAAGGCTCATTCTTCGTGGTTGGATTCTCTCGTCTTAGCCACGCAGCAGTTTCGTTCGAGCACCTTCGAAACGTCTGCTGGTAGTTTTGCCCTCCCATCTCGTTGCTCTCGCAGCATCTTCCGCGTCCTTCCTCTTTCGGCAGTAACTGCGCGTGCTTTACCTTTTATCTTTCGGAACGTCTTAATAGCCCGCGGGCTCGCCATCAAAAAGGACGAGCCCGGGACCGCAGGAGTCGCGGTGGCCGGCAAACTCTCGAGGCTTTCTCGCTTCCTACCAGCCCGCGCAATTTAGCCCGAAAAGCCACGAGATTCACAGCTTTGTTTGATAAACGCGAACGCTTTCTCGTTCATTGCCCATCCGAGCGGAAAATCTTTACCGCGGCTCGTCATAACATCGAGATTTTTAGCGAATACAAAGAAAAGCCTTTGGACATTTTATTTTGACGTTTTTCGAATCGAGGGGGATCCGTGGACGAGATTCAACCTCGTCGTCACTCGCGAGGGATCATCGAGGGCTAATGACCATCCTGGCTCCACCGACTATAGCTCTGCGAGACCGACAGAGAGGAATTCCACAAGCAGAGCGAGGGAGAAACCAAGAGAGACAAGTGTCGCGAGGCTGGAAGCTGCTGCTGTCAACGCGTTTGGCGTGTAACACGTTCCTACAGCCGTGAAAGCAACTACGGTCAACTCGTCACTTCCAACCCCTGGTGTTACGTCCTGCTACTCTCGTCATCGTTCTCCTCGTAAGCGAGAAACTCTCGCAGTTACAGACCACTTAGTACGATTCGTCTTCGCGTTCATGTCCACTCGCGTTTGCATCAAACGAAATTCGTCAACGCAGCTTCATTTTTCTACAGAAGCAAAAAAAAAATGACGCTCAAGTTTGCATCGTTGGAATGCAACGAAATTTTGTTTTTTATTCAGCAGAGCTCACACTGAAAATAAAATTTTGTTAAAAAACATCGATATTTTGTTGGAAACGTTCAACTATAAACGTTTTTTTCGAAAAATCACGAAAACTTTGTCATTTCAGCAAAAAACATTCTGGAAAATCGTTTCGGAAAGTAAATTTTTGTCATTCCGATCGTAAATTTTGATGACAGTCCCGTTACAAATGAAAAATCTTGTTGAAATAACGAAAATTTTGAAATTATCCCAAAATATTTAGTTCGCTGTATTCAACAGAGTATCGATGTTTTTTGACAAAATTGAATTTTCAGTGCATCATTATTATTCAATATTTGACCTGGACAATAAAACGATCGTCTCCCGAGTCCCAAAAACTCAATCGAGACGAAAAATTGCCATGATTTTTAAAATTCAATAAATAATTAATGGAAACAATTTTTTTATAATATCGATAAAAAAAAATGTCGAAATTTCATCGGATCCGATCGGCTGAACGTTTTTTTTTAAATCACAAAAATTTTGTGATTGCAGCAACAAATATTCCTGAAAATCTCATCGAAAAACAAAGTTTTGTCAATTCGATGCTAAATTTTGCGGACAGTTGCGTTAAAAATGAAGAATATTGTCGAAATTCCGCAATTTTTGAAATTATAATATCGACGTTTTCGATCAAATTGAATTTTCAGTCTAAATCGCTGGTGAAACGATATTTTAACTTTCATTACATTGGGACGATGAAACAAGAAAAAACAACAAAGCTAACGAGTCTTTCTGAAGTGAATAAAAAGAATCTTTAAAATCGTAATTGTTTTTTTTTGCTTATTGCCCATTAATCTTAACCGTAAACGGCGTTTTCGACATTTTCACGGATTTATCGTGTCCGGGATTCTCGAAACATGCCTTTTAGTACGAAAAATGGAAGAGGGTTGGAGGAGCCCATGAAAAAAAATGTTAAGCTTGAAAACTTTGCTTTCAATTTGCTCGATCGAGCGCCAAATTTATATACACGTAGATGTGTAGACTCTCACGTGTGTATGCGGGCAAGGATTATAATCTCCGGTGCAACATCGATGACACGCCGCCAGTTCGGTTAGATCGGCTCACCGAGAGACTTTTCCCCCCTCGATCGTGTGGACACATGGGACTGCTCGCTTCACGGTGCAAAAAAACGCGGAGAAAAAAAAATATTTCACCACTAGAGAGATGAACGAGTGTGCGGAGGGAGAAAAAAGGGCTTCGCAGGATCTTTTTGGCGCGGGGCTCATGGAACACATGTATGCATTCTCTATATACATATGGATATGAATGTTCAGGGTGCGAGGACAAAAGCTGGTGGATCGAACGCGAAGAGTTTGATTTATCATTTGGTTGTATAGACACGATCATACAGGCTCGTCGAATGCTCTCCCTCCCCTCTCTGCCTCTCTCTTTCTCGCTTGTACGTCAACGCAGCTATTTGTATTAGAATCGGGACGAAATGTGACATAATAGGTGGACGCAGTTGATGCCACTGGGTCCATTGTAGCATGTAATAGGTGACAAGACCGCGTAGGAATAGAGTGAGAGGAGCGAATGCAAAAGCCTGCTGTACTGAGATACAAATAAATACTACGAGGGGAGTTTCGATTTGCCATTAATGCTGTTAACGCCTCAGTCAACGTGCGTTAGCATCTTGTGTCTCTGTGTCTTTCCCTCTTTGTGGCTTAACTTGATACATAAATTATAAACTGAGGATCACAGCTGCGCATATCGGCCACGGATTTTAAGTTTACAGTAATCTCTCGTGTTCGAAAAGGTTGTCAAACTAATTTCGTGATGCTGAAGTTTGCAACGTTGAAATGCATCGAAAAATATTGAATTTTATTGAAGATTCGTTGAATTTTCATTGTCAACCAAATTTTTCGAGCCGATTTGCTTTTTGAATGGCAAAAATTGATCATTTTATCATCGTAATTACATATTGTAAGTGAATAATTATTTTTGTCAAAGATAATAATGAATTTCGTTGCATCCCAACGATGCAAACTTCAGAGTCATCGATTTTGATACTTTTGGACTCTTCGGTTTTTAACTCTCTATTTATTTGAAACAAAAAAATTCAACAACCGCTCGATTTATTTGCATTAAATGTTGTTGAACTGACTCTTTCATTTATAAACCATTTCCCATACAGTAACAGAGGACTCTCTCGTCTGCGTGTGTGTGCATGAGATAAGTGTGTGTATTTATGGGCGACACATTATTGAGGGAAATGGATTCGATGTGTATACACCGTGACGAGAGACTCTGGATAATGAAAATCTAGCCTGTTACCCTTCCGCTCTTGGAGTTCTCTATAATTGTCAGGTTTTGTATATTTTTTGGATCGTTTTCGTAACTCGCAAATAAAAATTGGGCAGATTGACGAATACAATTGAAATAATTGATAAGTGGAAATTCTGGTTTATAACGTCGAGGAAATCGTTTGTTGTGTCGGTTCGTGATCCCGGAAGGGCGAAATTTTTGAAAAATTCTGCGAAACGAAATTAAATGTGCAAAATCTAAAAAATAGTATTAGAAATATTTGACGGGCCTGCGGTGTGTAAAAAGGAATTGGTTTTGAGTGAAAAAGCCCATGGAGTGGAGTGTGGACTCGAAAATGGTCTATTTCTGACGGGCAGCGACGTTTATTTAGCAGTTTGGAAACTGCAGCGTAGCAGGAAGTGCAGTGGAGCTGAATATGCCTCACTCCTGTACCGGGGGCAAAGCCTCAAACCATTTTGGCGAGGGTATCGACGATACGGTGTACACATATTGGGACAGAAATGAAAATATTGGGGCACTTTCAACAGCTCGGGGTATCGACGTCAAAATGTCAAAATTCTCGTTATTGGATCACGAGAAAGAGAGAGCGGGTTGCAAAGCGGGGGAGATGCGCGTGTATGCTCGTAAATGCGACACGAAGTGGTTGTGTCGCGAATATTTGTCGATGGGAGAATCGGACCCTCCGCGATTTGAGGAAATGAAACCTCAAAAGCGCGACAAATTTGATTTTTAATCAAAAACGCTGAAATATTCGTCGCAGTCGTTTTATTTTTTTGCAAGTGGACGTGAAAAGTTTCGTTTACCATTGCGGCGTAAAAATTGCACGGTCGATTGGTCACTGACCGTGAAGATTAAGAAATAAGTGTCACGAGCGCTCATGCGGGTAAAATATACATCGAGATACTAACAGATGCGGGAACGGGGTCATGGACAAGGTGAAGTGAGTAGGGCGGCGAGGTGAGTACGGGGACATCAGTCAAGGGATTAGCAGGATTAGCCCCTCGAGGGGGACTTGTTAATTGCTCGGTATAGGCAACGCAAGCGATCGCTCGTTCGCGAGCAAGTTTCAGCCCCTGGTTCAATCCCTCCCGCCCTCTCAAGACGAGGGATGAGCGTGCCAGCATACAGTCCGCGATTTGCTCGCGTCTGTCTCTCTCGAACTATGCGCTACATGGTCAGTCGGTGCGTCAACCATTTCCACCGCGTTTGGTCATTAGACACACGCACACTGACGTGCCGGACCAAACGATCGAAAAGGCCTGGACTCGGACTATCGGCAAACGATATTTCCGTCGCCCTTACGCCTTTATGACGCTTAGCCCTCCGTTTTGGCACACATACGTCCACCCTCGGACGGAAACTGTACCATGGAGAGGGAGAATCCAGCAGCTACCCGGAGAGGACACAAATCACGCCAGAGTTACGGACTTAAGCGGGCAGGCTTACCAGCCTCGGATTGTGCCAACTATGTCTATATTATTTCCGAGTGCGGATGTGTGGATATTGTCGATGTTTATATAGGACGACTCGATTCGATTAGACGTGCGGACTGTCGCGTGTGATGGCTCGTGCGAAACTTGCAAGATTCTAATACGAATTCTTCTGCTTTTATTGCACATTTTTTTTTTTAAATCAAATAAATTAAATTATTTGATAAATTTAAATTCACTTAAGAAATCTTTCTTTTTATATTATTATGACGCTCGAGATTGTTAAAAACACGACGATATTTCGATGAAACACGAAAATTTAATATAATCACTTACCGAAAATAAAATTTTGTTGGAAACGTTCGACTAAACGTTTTTTTGAAAAGTCACAAAAATTTTGACATTGCGGCAAGAAATATTCTAGAAAGTCTCTGCGAGAAGTAAATTTTTGTCATTGCACTCGTAAATTTCACTGACAGTTCCGTTAGAAATAAAATCCGTTGTGAAAATTACGAAAATTTTGGAATTATCCAAAAATATTTGATTCTCCATGTTGACGAACAAAATATCGAAATTTTTTGCGAAATTTAATTTTCAGTGCTGGAATTTTACTAATTTTTCGCGTCTGAAAATTTATGATTATTCTGAATTTAAAAATTGTCATTGAGATCAAGTAGGTCGATTAATAACCAACTTTGTCGCGTTTATTCAACTGACTAAAATTTTATTCTTAGTTGCAGTTGACAGCTGCAGCAAAAAATGAATTCTCTTCGGAATTATCTGTGAATAATTCTCCTACATTATTCAACTCGACCAAATCATTATAATAACTAATTCTCTCTTCTTACTAATTCAATCGTAAATTTGGCTGAAAGTTTCGTTAGAAATAAAAAATATTGTCAAAATAACGAACATTTTGGAAATATCACAAAATATTTAGCTCAGCGTGATCAGCAAATCGAGTTTTTCGACAAAATTCATTTCTCTTTAAGAAAAATCCGATCGAGTTTAAATGAAAAGCGGAGACAACTTTCCAGAGCAATTTTCTCAGTTAAGGGAGAATCTTGGGCCACCGTGTACGTCTTTTCGTCAAACACGAGGCAAACCAGTGCACATAGTCGCGTACCTTGACACACGAGAGTCCCGTTGCGACCCTCCGAAGCGACAATGTCTTCGTCTGTATCTCTCGCTCTCTCCTTGATCCCCATACTGGCTAAAACCGATCGGAATACTCGAAGCGTATCTAGTAGTGTATATCCCATGGACGTTTGTACCGGAGAGCTTGAGCTTGCTCGATCCACCCCACTTGCAGGTTGCGGTATCTCGGGATCTGACACTTGCTGTTACGCATTAGGAGAAGGACAATCATGTTTCCTGCCAAGGATCGCGAACGGGCGATTCAACCAGCGGCGCCAAATTTGAATTCCTTTTTCCCAATCGCATGAAATTTTTTTTTTTTATTGACTTTTATTCGGAGATGCGAATTTTGAAAAATTCGGATCCGAATTTTGAAAACTTCGGATCCGAAGATCCGAAGAGGAATTCGGATTCGGAGATCCGAATTTTGAAAAATTCGGATCCGAATTTTGAAAAATTCGGATATCCGATAAAATTCAACAAAAAGGGCTTTTTCTTGACGTTTTTTAATGCAGGCTCGCGTGAGCCTGAAAAAATTTCGCTTAAAATACAAAAATTAGGCAAAAGGGCGCGAGATTCAAGTCGCCTGGGGTCGTTTTTGACCCAAGAAAATTTCATTGATCGATGGTCCATTGTAGTGCGTAACACATTGTTGCTAATTCTCGTTCCATGCACAGGAAGCTCACTCGGAGAAACGAAACTCTGCGGCAGTTATTTATGCCTCATATCGTCCCAAGTGACGGGCATAAACGTCGAGGAGAATATTTACAGTGAGTCAAAAAATTCCGAGTGCATACACGCCCGAAGGACTTCTTCGAAAATGTCTGAATTGGCTCGTGAGATCTGTTGATGGGACTGCGTGCGCTCTCGAATCCGTATGGACACGTGAATTGTGGTCGAGTAACCGCAAAAACTGATGTTCACAGGGGGAAACACGCTGAGAACAAAATCGAATGTATTCCTGCCGAATTGACGAATTTTCATTCTTAAATATTTCAATTTCTAAATCGGTCGTGAAATTTTTGCGGAATTTTGGTTAAAAAATACAAATTACCTTGAAAAAACTGAAAACGAACGTTCAGAGTTGACCGTCGCCGTACAACGTGCTTAATACTGCGGAATACACGATGCTGAGTACAAGAAGAAGTGAGTGTAAAAATTGCTTTGTTGGTTGTGTATATTGGTCTGTTTTTGCAACGCTTACGCGAATCCAGTCGATTGGTGGTATAAATTATCACGTGGACGTTTCAACGGTGGCTGGTGCTCGACTTTACAACAGGAACTATAAAAGAGGGTGATCTCTGGGGCTCTCGGAGTCGGAGAGTTGAGAAAGAGAAGGAGAAACGAAGGTGGGAGAGAGAAGGAGCAAAAGCGAGAGTGTCTCGAATTCCATGGAGGAATCCCGATGAGATCGGCGACTGATCTTGAAATTTATAACTCCCAGTCTTGTTGGACTAAAACGATTAGTGATTGCAACAAGCGTGGATGTATACGGGAGTGAAAAATACACGCAACACCGAGCAGGTTTATAGTTGTAATAAACGAAGAGCGCGCGAGTATGAAAAAAGGGAAAAATAGTTAAATTTGACATCATTTTTATGGGGAATCTGGTCCGATCTTTTGCTGATGGGACATTCGGATCGGTTGCACTGACTAATATCGTACCGGGGAAACAAAATAAAGTCGAGCAGCCGAACAGCGTTGGCAATTTGATCGAGTGGACGACACGACTAGCAGTGGGATAAAAGCTGAGCGTCAGAGGCGGGAGAGTACGAGTCGATAATGAAATCGAGTCCCTCGACGCTTCAACAAAACGACGGAGAAGCAAAACTGCGACATATGGTGGCCAACGATTCACTGTGTATATCGGGCCAATGCAAAGGACGTTTTGCGCGAAACTACGAAAGTCTGTAATTCAACTATTCAATTTTCCCCGACGTAGCCAAAGTTCGAATGAACCCGATTTTGAAAAATTCATATCTCCGGTAAAATTTAACGAAAAGGGTTCAAATTGGGCTCATTCTTTTCGTTTTTTTATGCAGCATCGCGTGAGCCTGGGCGATTTTGCTTGAAGGCAAAAAAATGACCCATAAACGGCTAAATATCACTGAAAATGAAATTTTTGTCAAAAAACATGGAGAATCGAATATTTTTGGATAATTCCAAAATTTTCGTAATTTTGACAATGTTTTTTATTTTTAATGGAACTCTCAGCAAAATTTAACTTTCCGAAGAGACTTTTCAAAATATTTCCCGCTGTTTTTTGGTTTTTCTTGACCTGCAATTTTTTTCATTGGTCACTGCGGAATTGCGTCGTTGGATTTGGCACGAAAAAGCCCATGGCAGGTTAATACACGTCGTGTATAAATGAAGTTTGAGCAACGTCGAGATATCTCGTTCTCTCGGAGTTACCACGCGCGCGGGCAAAGAGAGAAGATTGTAAATTAATGTGTCACACATATAAGCGTCCTGGACTAACCGCGCACTCATCCAGTCGCATTATCTCTCCATAGTTTTGCGGCTCTGTCGTTCGCTCTCGTTGTAACAAAAGCCCGCACAAGTTTACCAATATGCCACGTGATTCTCCTTCCAATTTTTCATCACTCGCGATCTCCGTCTGTCCTCGCCTTCATATATATTTTGTCCATGGCCCATGGCCCATGGTAAAAGGAAAAAAGTCGAAAACAGACGCGGAGGATGAAACGATAGAGAGGGATGAAATGACACCGGGGTCAGAGGACAAACAGCCTCTAATACTTTCTTCTCCACCGCGTTGCGCCCTCGTCGAACAAAAGTTATTGCGAGTCCCGTAACGTGTGTAGCTTTCCCAACTTCAGAACAGGCAAAAGTTACTCCGGAGCTGATCAAGCGACGTGCGTGTCACGTCAATTGAACCTCGATAGCGGCAAATCTGGCGGAGCATCGTCCACGAACCGTAACGTTGACGTTTAGGGAAAAAAAAAAAAACAGTCCAGAACGAAAAAAGCGAACGAATGGATCAAAATGTTCAGTCAGATGCGTCGGAGCTTTACCAATTTTCGAAATTCCGTGTCAATTCGCATGAATCTCGATATTTATAAAACTTTTACTACAAAATTGTGTTTGTGCCGACGATTTTTTTCTTTTCGAACCCTAAAATCGCTTTTTTCGTCAGGAAATGAAAAATCGCTAATTACCAATTTAGAGATAATTAGAAAACGAGGAGAACGAGTTTCAGTTTGTAAAAAAAACAAAAAAATTGTAGCGATTTTTGTAAAAGCAAAGTTTGAAGATTTCGAAAAAAAATAATTTGACTTTTCGTATTAATATTTGAAAACTTGGAATATTCGGCATCAATTCAAATCAAATTGTTTGATTCGAATTTCAAACCGAATATTCGATATTTTTGCATATGCGAAATTTTTACGAGTATTCGATTTTTTTTTCGAATTTCCGATTTTTTTTCGAAAATATTCGGAAAAAAATTTCGAAAGGATTTGCGAAAATGCGCTATTTTTCGGAAATTTGTCGAATACTCGAAAAATCGACGAATATTCAAATCGAATAATAAATTTATGTGGTAAAAAAACTTTGTCAATTTGTACGAATAAAAATGATCGACACGAGATTGACACGAATGACTTAATTTGTCAAAAATTCAAAAAAATGTTTTGTCGCGTCAGCAACTTTGGATAAAGTGGCTCGAATCATTAATTAAAGTCAATTAACGTTGGATAATTGATAGAAACGACAGTAAAAATGTAGCTCTGATTTGAGCGCGGGCTGAGAAGAGGAGATTGCCAGAATAATTTGGAAACGAGTTAAAATGGTTGGTGTAAATAAATCCAGCGTTGATTCCATGAAGTTGGTCAGTGGTCGCGGGGGCGGACAGTTGAGTAATTAGCGGAGTAGCGGTACGCGGCAATCGGGTGGCATTGCCCCTCGTAGTTGAACGGCGAGATATCGAAAATGTGATTGGATCGGGTGGGGAGGAAAAAAGTGTTGGGCATGGTTAACATGGAGAATGGAGTAGGCAAACCGAGCGATAAAATGAGTCGATAGAGTGAAAAAACGATGAGAGCGAGGAAAACGTGTGTCGTGTGGATTTGAGGTTGGGCGAGAGGGATCGTTTGTAATAATTTATCGATTATGAGACTGATACGAGACAAGAGAGCGAGAGGGAGAAGAAAAGAGAGTGTAGATGAAAACTGGACACTCCGGAGGTTCGGAGAGTGTCGAACATACTGGCGGCATATGGTTCACGTCCGCGCACCCCTCGTCCTTAAATACTCATATATATCGATAGATAAAGATCGTAAGGGTGTAACTAACATCGATGGCAAGCTAAAAACTCGTTGGTTACGTCCTTTTGGTGATATATTCTTGATATATCTGTATGTCCGATGAAAATCAACACACGGGATCGCGCGTTGATAACCCCCACCCCCGTCGCCTGATAACGGCCATTCGCTCGGTCCGAGAGCACGCAACCCTCTAAATACCGTCGATTTAGCTCGATTCTCCGCTATATATCCAATAAAAAGTCATCGAGCCGCATCGACACATACCCACACAACCAAAACCCCCCGCGTATACATACACACCGACCAAATTCTCGTGTGTTACCACCGCGCGATGGTCAGTGCGGTCGGCTAGATCGATTCATCAAAATCCAGTTGAGCGTATAAACATTCATACACTATATAGCGTCGGAGGATGAGACCGGAGGGACCAAAACTGACATATATACTTCATCAGCTGAAATTAATCATCGCCTCGCACAATTATGTTTTGTTGCTATTTAGACAGCACCGTATTCTCGCTCAACCTCGAATTACGCAGTTGGAATTTCCTTCTGGGAAATCATATGCAAGTGAGCAAAAATAAATCATCAAAATTTTATGAGAATTCAATCAAAGAATTCCTTCTCACATTTTTTTCATCACTGAAAAGAAAATTTTTAGGGGTGTGCGAAATTCGATTCGATTTTCGAATCGAATATTCGTCGATTTTCGAGTATTCGATAAATTTCCGAAAAATAGCGCATTTTCGCAAATCCTTTCGAAATTTTTTTCCGAATATTTTCGAAAAAAATCGAATATTCGAAAAAAAATCGGATATTCGAAGAAAAATCGAATCAAGCAATTTGATTTGATTTGATGCCGAATATTCCAAGTTTTCAAATATTCGCACACCCCTAAAAATTTTGTCATTGCAGCAAAAAAGACTCTGAAAAGTAAATTTTTGTCTTTAAATTAAACGGAAATGCAATAAATTCAAAAAAATGTCAACAAGGAGAGAATTTCCAATGCAATTCTGACCCAGTAACGAGGCTTTGAGCAGAAAAAAGTTCGAGGCTGGCGTTACGTAACGAAAATGTCAAACGGTTTCATTTTAATTGGCAGCTTTTTATAGCTTGGCAAAAAATTTTCGAGTATCGAGGCAAGTTTGATGTGAATCGGATTTGGAAAATTGTTCGGGAAATATTGGATGGATGGCCGTTATCGATAAAGAGACAACGTTGTTCACAGCTTGTTTATGGGGTTTTTTCCCATGGGTGTATATTGCGGTAGTAACGTCCATCGGAGTGTACGGGTCCCCGCAGAAGTTCAGGGGAAATGGAGCAAGGAGAGGATGGTTGAGGTGAAGCTGTGGGTGTTCACCTTGGTTCTCGGGGTCGAGTGGAATTTTCGGTGGGAGGGAACGAGGAAGGAGGAAAAAAGGTGTTAAAGGTGGCAAGTGGCCCGGAGGACATCCCCATAGATCCCCGAGTGGGATAAAAACGTGAAACAAAAAGCCGATTACGTAACCAAGGGATGAAATACGAGGTACGAAGGGCAGAGAAGGGAGAGCGAGAGAGAAAAGGGCGAAGAAGAGGCGAAGAGAATGAGGGTTTTGGACGGGACAATAGGGTAATTTTCACGGGAGATTTGGGAGGCGATTTTGCGAGAGAAAAGGAACAAATGCTCGCGCCACTTGTTCACGTTTTCACTCTCTTTGGCGGGTTCTTCTCAGTCGCTCTTTCTGCTCGATCCAGCAAACGAGAGAGTCAACATTTTCGCAGAGAAAGAAAATCGAGTACGATAAAGAGAGAGCAAGATTTTCAGTGCTCTCGGTGAATACAACTCGAATGTGGTTTTCGGTTTCTCTCTCTTTTATGAGATACGAGCGTCGGGCCATTTCAATGTAGCCACCACGTTTGTTATTCCTTCATGCCCACTTTGTTATTCGAATACCGTTGCGCCATATTTTTTTCTCTCTTTTTCCTCCTTCCGTTCGTTTCCGTTTCGGGACAAATGGGGCTTTCGCTCTCTCGCTCTCCGCATACTCGGCGCGCGAGACGTTTTTTTTTTTTTGGCACCCTCTTAAAGCTCATATCCTAACGTATGCTCCATTTTTTCTCTCAAACCGAAAGTCCCCGCGCGTCCCTCCCGCGACATCGCTGCGGCAATATTTTTCTTTTTTTTTCCCCTTCCTCTGTTTATCTCATTCCCTTTCAACGGCTAGAAACCATTTTTTTTTTTTTACACAGAAATACGCACGCTCGGCAAGTTTTACGATCGGTTGTTAAACAAAATAAATACGCGAGACAGCGCGATAACTAATTGGAGGGTGCGAAGGGGGGGGAGAAAAGGGAGATAAAGAAAAAGTTGATGTTTACCTTGACATCGAGTGTCGTAAAGATGTTGAATTAAAGTCGTGGACTTACCTGCAACATAATAGAAAAGAAAAACATTATTTCAAGTCACCGCATCTTGATATTTATCGTTTAAACATAATTTTCCATTTTATGCGACTTTCTGGCAAAGCAAATTGGTCAAAGTTGAATGTAACGACAAAACGGAGTTCACGTGCGATGTTTGAGAAGAAAAAAATCGATGGGACGAGGCTGATGAGAGCAACAGGATTAAAACGTGCGAGTGTACAAAAAAAAAACAACGCCGGCGGTGCACGCACCGAAAATAAACGAATTACGCAAAACGCCCAAAATACGAGATCGTTAAAATTTTATTTCCCAAGCTCTTTGTCATTTATCCTTTTGCCAAATCGGACAATCCTATTTTTCCTGTCATCCCTCACGATTTATCGCTATTGCGTCGGTGACAATGCTTCGTTAAATCGTAACGTCGTACAAATGCAGTTGCAACGGAATGCACTAAAAAATAACTGAAGAAAATTGCACTGCATGAAAAAAAATCGCCCTTCGAAAATTAGTGTCAAAAAACTTGTACGGTGTGAGAAAAAATTCGTTTCCGATCACGCACTGAAAATTAAAAAAACAAAAAAGTCAAAAACAAAAATTTTGACAATGATTTTTAACGGAACTGTCAGCAAAAGTTACAATTGGGATTGAAAAATTTATTTTTCGGAGACATTTTCTAAAATATTTCTTGTTGAAATGCCAAAAAAAAAGTTTAGTCGAACTTATACAACAAAATATCGATTTTTATCGACAAAATTTTCGTTTCAATGCAGTATCGTTTAGTTGGAATGTATTTGGAGGAGTATCGATGATGAGGAGGTTGGGACGGAGATTCGTGCCGATAGGGAGGACTCGCGAACAGGAGGAGAACGAGAAGGATAGTAAGAGAGAAAGCGGGAGGATATAGCGGAGATTTAGCCGTGTAATTGGCTCAGCTGGTGTTGACGCGATCCTATCATCAATACCTCATCAGCCACCGTCGGGAAACCTGTATCCCTGTCTGCCAGTTCACCACCCTCCCCCCTTGCCTCTCCTTCAACATGTAAACGTATAGATATAACCGCCAACATATCCCTCTTGTTCCGTGGGGGTTTCCCTCGGCGCTCGCACATATATCGAGCAAGTCCCGACCCCTTGGGCCGCACCAACATCCCCCGCGTCAGATTCTTCTTCCACTCGCGTTATGCTTCGGCTATCTTTCTATTTATTTACATAAAGATCTATAAACGGAACGAATTTCTTTCTTTTCACCTGAACGCAATAACGCTCGAGAAATATCAAGCACGCACACTCGCGTGGCAACTGTTTCGACCAATTTTCATTTTTCTCACTTCGCAAAGCATTTTTGAGTCTTTGAGCCTCGTCGCGACTTTTTTGACTCGTTATAATTTTAATAGAATTGTGTGCAGTGTTAGATTACGATGAGAAAAAAATTCAGTCGGATTTTCAAGAGGCTGCAGAGAACCAGAAAAAAAATATTCGTTTTAGGAGTTTCATACATTTGACATTGAGTTTTATGATGAGTCTCAGTTTTCATTGTATTTTACAATAAATTCTTATCGATTTTTAGGATAAATCGCAGTTTTCATTGTAAAATGCAATTAAATGTACGGAATCAAATAACTCTGAAGTTTGCATCGTTGGAATGCAACATCGTGATGCAAATATTTTATAGAAATGAGTAGAATCTCAAGAATTGATGCAAATTTTTCGTTTAGTGTTTTTTCGTTAAAAAAACGAAGAAACAATAAATTTGAAATGGCGTGAAATGTAAATGACGTTGCTTAACATGTACAAAAGTAACGAATCGGTTAATTTGCATTTTTCCAAATGAAAACAATGTGAATTAAGGGCTGTGTGATGTGAGACGGTAAAACGTGTACGAATGAGAAGAGCAGAGTGTTGGGGATAAGAAAAGATACTTTATCCGGCCTAAGCGTAAACTCATTTTGGTGTGAGTGCGAATATATACCGTTTCTATAGTGTCCTCAGTTTGTCTCTGGGAGAGAAGTCTCTCTTGTGGTTTTAATGCCGCGGTGAGAGGTCGAAACCACAGGGAAAATAAGTGAAGGCTCGAACGCGGACTAGATGGATGCGCCGCTCTTTCAGCTTCGTTGGCAAGCCAAATTGCAATGTATACAAGTATGTATATATAATATTATTTTATACATACAAAACCAAGGTTTGTAAGGCTATTTATATATTTATATAGATGGAGATATATAAATATACAACAAGTATATGGAAAAGTCTCATCCGCAATGTGTAGCTGCCGAGTGCCACAACGACGATTCTCCTCACTTAATCCCCGGACTTATGCCGCTGTTAAGTTGCTCAGATTTATACGGCTTAGCAAGAGAGTACAGAGAGGATGAAGAAGAAGAAGAAGAATAAGATGAGGAAGTTGGAGGTGGGGGAAGCAAACAACTGAAGATGTAACAAACATTCCATATCTCTTGGGAATTCACATGGACCTTCCAACGCCGAATGTATGACGTTGAAGTTTGCATCGTTGGAATGCAACGAAATTCGTTTTATCTTTGACAAAAATAATTATTCAATTGCAGATTGTAATTGCGATGATAAAATGATCAATTTTTGGCATTCAAAAAGCAAATTTGGCTCGAAAAAATTGGATGACATTGAAAATTGAATGAATCTTTAATAAAATTCAATATTTTTCGATGCATTCCAACGTTGCACACTTCAGGGTCATTCGAATGTCACGAGTTGCATCGAATAGAAGTTGCATAGTAAATTCCTGATGCGGAGATGAATTGAGGAAATGGAAGCGAATGTTGGTTGATTCCTGATGATTCGAAACGTTGCATGCGGGCACAAAGCTCCTTAAAGCACTGGCCACTAAATCTCGTTGGAATTGACGTTAATCGTCAATCAGCACGTTCCTAAGCTAGTGACGCGACAGATGGTCGAAAAAAGCGAAAAAAACGTTGGCCAGAGTGACTGGATTGTTGGACATAATTTGTTTTTTTTTTTTCGATACCCTGTCGACGTGTATGCACGAATTATTGTCATTGTATTCTAACCCCTGGTCAGAAAGAACAAGAAGATTTAGAACCTTTGGGGAAATTTATTCCAATTCCAATATATATCGCCCCCAATTCGTAATATATCGGACATGTGGATTTTTGTTTGGGAATCTTGTGTTTTGTCTTTTTCTTCTTCAAACGAAACTCATTTTGAAGGCGAGTCTCGTGCGGGGCAGGGATTTGAGGCTGACCGCACCTTTCCATGTGGCTGAGGGTCGTTGGTACGTATTTCCGTGTGTTTTATACTCGACAACGAGAAAAGCGAGAGCGAGAGAGGAAAAGTACAAATCCTCGAATGTTTTTCTTTTCTCATTTTCGTTGCTTCTTTTTCCATCCCTTTTACCTTCTTTTGTCTCGCTAGCTTTTTGTATACTCGCGCGCAGTTCCGTGTGTGGCTTGTTTCGCGGGTTTGTGGATTCAAACACACAACACATGGATAGGAACGTGAGAATGTTGAGTAGCACGTTCACGATAAACTAAAGTCTCATCATCCGCGGGGATTTAGACCGATAACGCGGACCATCATGGTCAGGGCCTTTCTCTCCTGCTCCCCTATGAATCCTTGACCGGGGGTGAAGAACGCGGCAGTAAAGTCCAGCCCGATTTCGTACCCTCGAAGAACGAGCGCGGGTAGAAAAGAGCGAGAGCGAGAGACGTCGACGGGGGTGGATCAAGAGAAAACGACGGACAAGCCGCGCGACCAAAAGGGATGAAGTGGATCCTTCACGCGCTAACCACCAACATGCAGCGTTTCTCTCTCTCCTCGCGCTGGGCCAACGCGAGCAAAAAGAGAAAGCGAGAAGTGACGAAAATTCTGCTGCGGGGAACGTGATCCGCTACACGAGGATCACCACCGAGCGCCTTTTAATTTAGACAAATCGTTCAGATTAGCATAACGGGATAATTTATACCGGTCCAACGAAACCCCCAAAATTCTCTCCCTCTCTTTCTCTTTTTTCGCAGACATAAATATACATCGAAATAGTGATGGCCTCGACAAGTCCCTCATCCGGAAATCCTTTCTTGACAGATTTTCTCGCCAACCTCGCTCGCATCATCGCGTCAACTTTTTGCTACTGCCAATTTTCTCATTTTATCTCAAAATTTTTATGCAAAAGCGCAAAACTTGGTGCTGGCTTGAAAAAACGTTCGATTCGAGCCCGAATGAAGTAAAAAAAATTGTGGACCGAAAATTAAACACGGTGAACTAAATATTTTTGGATAATTTCAAAATTTTCGTAATTTTTATAATATTTTTGATTTCCTACGAAACTTGCAGCAAAATTTACGATTAAAATGAAAAATTTGACGTTTCCAAGAGACTTTCCACAATATTTTTTGCTGCGATGACAAAATTTTTATGATTTTACAAAAAAAACGTTAGTCGAACGGATCCAACAAAATATCGATCGTTTACAACAAAGTTTTCGTAATTTTGATAATATTTTTGATTTCCAACGGAACTTGCAGCAAAATTTACGATTAAAATGAAAAATTTGGCGTTTCCAAGAGACTTTCCAGAATATTCCTCGCTGCGATGACAAAATTTTTATGATTTTACAAAAAAAACGTTAGTCAAACGGATCCAACAAAATATCGATCGTTTACAACAAAATTTTCGTAATTTTGATAATATTTTTGATTTCCAACGGAACTTTCAGCAAAATTTACGATTAAAATGACAAAAATTCAATTTTCCAAGAGACTTTCCAGAATATTTCTCGCTGCAATGACAAAATTTTTATGATTTTACAAAAAAAAACGTTAGTCGAACAAATTTTTTTCTTTCCACGTCAAATAATTTAGTCGCTATCGAAAATCTGAAAAAATCAGATCCGGAATCTTAAAAAATGTGATGGCTCGTCGTTGAAAAAATGCGATTTCAATCCGCATGATAAATAAATGGCAAAAAGTAAAAATCATAAAGTCACATAATTCTGGTGTTAATAAATATTCGAAAACTGTCCCATCAATATAAAAACTCAATCAGCCGAAGCAAAAGAGGTTTTCTCGATTAATCGAAGCGACGTGTTAATTTGGCACTTGGAGAATTAAGAAGTCGGCTTATGAGCGGGTTTCTGTGCGAGTTTGAATCGGATCAGAGAGATCCGTATATATATGCATATGAATGCAGAAGGAGAATGAGATGAAACGGAATCGACGATTCCGAATGGTCCGAGAGAGGCTCGCGATTCGTTAATTGAACGTTGCTCTCGCTCCCGAGTTATATGCGGAGAGCGGCGCTGTTAGAAGCTTTCAAAACTTTATTATTTCGTGGTCACAAAACCCTCCAATTAATATACGTATATATTTAAAATTCACACACACACGTCCGCAGGTGCATTAATTTTTTTTTTCGCTTCACGAGCGATACGATTCGATATAAAAAAAAAAATTAATATCAAAGGAGAGGGAATCCCATAAAATCGCTGCTTCTGCAAAAAAAAAAGTTTGATGCAGGGAAAAGGTGATCCAGAGACTCCTGGCATCGTCATCTCTCAAGTTTCGTCTTCGTGTTTGCTTATTTTTCACTCTTTCACTCTTATGGTTACGGGGCAAGGGGGGGAGGGGGTCGAAGAAACGCGAATGCGAACAACGTGGCCTTGCGTTTTACGATCTTTTGACGGACCACATCTCACGCCGCGCGCGCGCTCCAACGACAAACCCGTGGGACTTCTTTTCCTCCCTTCCTTTTCGTGACTCTTTCTTCCTCCTGCTGTAGCAACAAAGTTGCGAAAATTTGCATGCCCACGCCAAACGATGCCAAGACCGAGACTCCCAAGAATTACCGATATACAGCTCCTTAAGGATCGCTCCACTCTCTCTTTCTCTCCTCCTTCGCTCATTTTGATGAGCATTATAACCGGTGACTCGAACTCCGGGGATAAGGATTATTATCGTTCATGGAGTGAACACATTTTACACGCACCTTCTCTCCAACTTGATGCATCTTTTAACTTCCACGTCACTTTTCTCCACTGGTTTCAACATCGATGAGCAATTTTAGAGCCAATATTGCAATTTTAACATCATTTTTTTTTTTTTTATTAAGGAATTATGTAATTTTAATTTAATTAATCGAGGCTCGATGATGAGACTTACGTGGAACCACGTGGTTATTTTGTTATTTAATAAATCTGAAGTTTGCATCGTTGGAATGCAACGAAATTCATTTTTATCTTTGACAAAAATAATTATTCAAATGCAGAATGTAATTACGATGATAAAATGATGAATTTTTGACATTCCGAAAGCAAATCGGCTCCAAAAATTTGGATGACATTGAAAATTCAACGAATTTTCGAAAATTAGGAATTTTGACATTGGAAATTCAACGAATTTTCGAAAATTAGGAATTTTGTCATTGAAAATTCAACGAATTTTCGAAAATTTCGAATTTTATTGAAAATTCAACGAATTTTCAATAAATAATAATAAATAAAGTAATTTTGGGATAGTTAAGCGTGAATTCAATAAAAATCAATCTCCGATCAGCCGATGAGATGGTAAAGGACTGTGAGACTAAGAAATCGAACGTTGTTATGTACCGAGTTCGAGAGTCGAGGATACTTGTTCGAATTCGTCCAAGCGACTGCAAACACCGACAAATAACGTGTCCGACGATTGTGAAAAAAGGAAAACATCCCGTAAACGCACAAACTGTGCAAAATTTGGCGTCTCTTTTCTTTTCTCATTCTGCATTCGTTTCTAGTTACGAGAAAAAAAAAAGAGAAAAACTGCGATCGAAGTACCAGGTTTCGGGATACAAGATTTCGCATCACATCGGGCAAAGAATTACAAGGATCGTGCAGGAAAAAGGAAAAGGACGAAGAGAACAAATCTTGGCCAAGATTATCTCTCGTCTTCGATGTGAGAATCTGCCTGCGCGAGTCGAGCTTGACGTTAATTGTCCACGATCGATTCTTCAGGAGAATCTCCCTCGAGTTTTTCTCTTTCCGATGTGTTTTTTTTTTTATTTGTTTATTGAACGCCATCTCGATTTCACGAATCGTATCCGTGGACGTCGATGTGCGACGAAAGATTTCAAACTCATCGCGAGGATTTCGCACGCGCAAATTTACACTGAAAATTCAATTTTCTCAAAATTTTTTTGATAATTGGAAATTTTTGTAATTTAAAAAAAATTTACGATTGGAATGACAAAAATTGACTTTTTAAAGAGAATTTCCAGAATATTTTTTGCTGCAATGACAAAATATCGATTTTTATCAAGAAATTTTTTTTTCTGTGATATTTACTTCGAGAGTTTTTGTTCGTGGGAAAAAAACTCTTATATGGTAAAATCGGTAACAAAATCGACAGCGCTCGTGCGCGAGGAGGACGCGTCGCGAAAAGAAATTTTTCAAGTTTCCTTGACGATGTGTAAAACTCGCGTTGAAGCGTTTTTCACGCGTTTTATTGGTCAATATGCTTGGCTCGGTACACGATCGGTTATTGCTGTGGGATAAAACGAAAGATCGAGGCAAAGTGGGAAGAGAAAAAACAAGGATTTACCGCGCGGGGATCGGACGGTATACGCGGAAAAATAAATAAAAATAACGAATGTGAAGTGCGAGAGAGAGAGAGTGAGGGAGATTTGGTCGTAAGGCCAGCACATCGGCGTAATGTTGGTCAAAAAGATTTTACGATACCACCAATGAGCGACGGCCTGAGAAAGAGAGAGAGAGAAAGTGATAAAAAGTGTAGAGTCCTGCGGGCGTAAGGACTTTTACTTATTTATCATATTCCAGGAAGGTTTATAAGCAAACAAAATCCAACGCGTATGAAAGTGTACACGAAAAAAAATATTAATAAAAAGCTGGCGAAAAAAAAAAGTTTGCGCAGACATTTTGTGCGCTCTGACATTTCTCCGTCCTCGTTTAAATCTCCCGCTTAATCGCCGTGTCAAACCAGTGCTGTAAAATCGTAATGGCAACCCCTTCTTTCCTTTCCATAAAAGCTGAAACTGTCTTTTGCAATTTTACGTAAAATCGCATATTCCCGAAGACACGGAACACTCGCCCGTTAACGGTCATTTAGTATTTTCAAAACTGTGTCAAAAGCATCTTTATGTACTCGTCCATTATTTATCGGAAATTTACAAGCTCACTTGACTTTTAAGATAGTACTGTCGGTTTTAAAATTGCTGTTCAGCATTTGATCAAATTTTGTACATTCGTAGATTATGATAAGAAAAAGATCCAGTCAAATTTGCAAGAGGCTACAGAGCATCAGGAAAAATACATTTGCTTTAGTAATTTCATGAAATTAACTTCGATTTCATACATTTCATTGCATTTTACCATGAAAACTACGATTTATCCTAAGAATTGATAAGAATTCATTGCGAAATACAATGAAAACTGAGATTTATCGTAAAACTCAACGTCAAGTCCACTCAAATTTTCCAGAGGCTACAGAGAACCAAAAAAAATACATTTGCTTTGGTAATTTCATGAAATTGACATCGATTTCATACATTTAATTGTATTTTACAATGAAAACTGCGATTTCTCCCAAGAATTGATAAGAATTTATTGCGAAATACAATGAAAACTGACATTCGTTGTAAAACTCAATGTTAAGTCCACTCAAATTTTCCAGAGGCTACACAGAACCTGAAAAAATACATTTGCTTTGGTAATTTTATGAAATTAACATCGATTTCGTACATTTCATTGTATTTTACAATGAAAACTACGATTTATCTTAAGAATGGATAAGAATTCATTGCGAAATACAATGAAAACTGAGATTTATCGTAAAACTCAACGTCAAGTCCACTCAAATTTTCCACAGGCTACACAGAACCAGAAAAAATACATTTTCTCTGGCAATTTCATGAAATTAACATCGATTTCATACATTTCATTGTATTTTACAATGAAAGCTGCGATTTCTCCTAAGAATTGATAAGAATTCATTGCAAAATACAATAAAAACTGAGATTTATCATAAAACTCAATGTTGAGTCCACTCAAATTTTCTACAGGCTACGGAGAACCAGAAAAAATACATTTGCTTTGGTAATTTCATGAAATTAACATCGATTTCATACGTTTCATTGTCTTTTACAATGAAAACTACGATTTGTCCTAAGAATTGATAAGAATTCATCATAAAATACAATGAAGACTGAAATTTATCATCAAACTCAATGTTAAATGTATAAAACTACCAATACGAATATTTTTTTTCTGGTTCTCTGTAGCTTCTTGAAAATTTGACTCGATCTCTTTCATATCATGATCTACTACAGTGCGAAATTTTATTGAATTTTGACAAGACGAATCTCCTTGATTGGCAACATTGTTCCGCCTGAAAAAGTCGATAATTAAATTTTGTCATCATTTTTTTCGATCCCAACCGAACCAGGATTGAGTAAACGGAGTAAATCCCATTTGAAGAGGAAACAATTTCAAGAAAAAGTCGTTAAGCAAGCTTGCAATAATGATTTGCGTGTAATATAAAATGGTTTTATGCATATCGATGCAACGCGAAGGATTTTTCAATAGCGGGTTTTATAGACGCTGAGGTAAGTAAATTAAGCGAAATTTATGGGTTTCTATACGTAAGAGGTTTTCGCAGGCTAGATCAACGATCGTCAACGTCATTGACGCGATCGTTGTCAGGTATTTGTGTCGAAAGCTCAGGTGTCATTACGCTCGGGACTGCGACGTACTCGATTAACCTCTTTAACGATAAAACTTTTTGCTCGAGTGGTCGTCGAAGCAGAAAGAATCGATTGCGGTACGTATGGTGTCTGGATTCCGTAAAAATATTCACCTCGAGGCTGAGAATCGATGCTCGTGTATAAAACTTTAATACGTCCTGGCCGCGGAGATTCGAGTTGCTACTTTTTATAGTCTCGCCAAGTGTTGGCATATAAATACGTACATATGTGCAATTTCGTTAGAGAGTTAAGCGCGTAGGTTGGCTGCGCCATTTCCGCCTCCGGACAAGCATTTCTCAAGCCCATATAGACACGGATCTTTAATATACGATTGAAGAATCATTTTATAAAATCAAGTCGTAAATGTTTCCAGTCGTAGCTTCGCGTCCGTAGTCAAGTCCATTAACCATCAACAGTTGGAGATTACTCCACAAGATAAATCAATATCACAGGAAACAAAAAACCTGCGTGCAATATACAGACTGTTGCAAAAGTATCGCTGGCCATTCGTGACTCGAGACAATCACAAAATTATCACAAGAAATCACTGTCCATTTCGAAGACTTTCGCAATAAATCGTTCGTTACAATCGACTCCTTTTTTTTCACATTTTCACCGAAAAGAAAATTTGACTCTGAAGTTTGCATCGCTGGAATGCAACGAAATTCGTTTTTGATCTTTGACAAAAATAATTATTCGAATGCAGAATGTAATTACGATGATAAAATGATCGATTTTTGCCACCCGAAAAGCATATCGGCTCAAAAAATTTGGATGACATTGAAAATTCAACGAATTTTCGAAAATTTCGAATTTTATTGAAAATTCGTTGAATTTTCAATAAAACTTCAGCATCATGAAGAAAATCCCGAAAATTTTATCAATGCAGCAAGAAATCTCTTGGAAAAGTAAATTTTTGTCATTCCAATCGTAAATTTTTCTGTTGGAGTTTCGTTAAAAATAAAAAATCATGTCGAAAATTCGTTGGTAAACGCGTGAGAAAAAACGTTGCGCCTGCATTTGATGCGAGGATCTCACGATTTGTGCGACATCCTGTATGTAAAGGCTCGAGTTTTAATTGTCGAGTATTTGTGTCCGTGGTATCGATGTGGTTGGACATGAGGCGAATGTGTCTTGTGGACGGAAGTTGAAAATACATAGTGAATGAATTAAGTACCAAAGAGATGCTTCGAATACATTGGGGTTGCAGAAAGTCTTTCTTCTTCCTCCAACATGGCCAGCCCAAGAGCTGTTGCTCTCGCTTGCCATCAACACCGCGCGCGGCCTGCACGTTTGGTCTCCTCGTTTTTTTTCAGTCGCTCGTAAGTTTCGTCGATCGTTAAATCTCGCACTTAATCGTCGTGTCCGCGAGCACGGAACTCTCTGCTGTTGTAAAACTTATGTACCGAGCCGCGGAGACTCTTACAAATTTTTCGGTCAAAGCTCGTGTAAAACGATCATTCTTTTCCGCGTATCCGAGGCGGGCCCGCGTGTCCGGCCACCAAAAGGGAACTTGCAATCGTGCTCGTCCTTTTTTCCATACTCTTTCCTCGTACAAGGTGCTTTTTGCGTTAAGTCGGTTATTGACCCCAAACACTGAGAAGAAAAACGATCGACTAGAGTGTTTTTGAAAAATCACAAAAATTTTGTCATTGCAGCGAGAAATATTCGCTTCAAAAATTCAATTTTTGTCATTCCAATCGTAAATTTTGCTGACAGTTCCGTTAGAAGTAAAAAATGTTGGCAAAATTGAGAAAATTATGAAATTGTCAAAATATCGACATTTTGGACGGTATGAAAAAAAAAATTCGGATAAAAAGAAATTTTTTTTCCATAATTCCAAATTCGCAATAAAATATTTTTTTATCCTTGTATAGCGATCGATTTGGGAAGAATTCATAGTTGAAAAACGGATTGACGGATCGGATCTCAAAAGCTTTATGAATATTTTTGAAGAGCGTACGAAAATTGAGGCTCTGGTTGCCGAAAAGAGAATAAAGATAGCGAAAGCTCTTTTTTCGCTTTTACGGATTCAACCCCTCGACTTTGTGTCTTTTTCTCGCTCTCTTTGCCGCGATCTTGCTCCGAGACTCGGGACCCTTGCAGATCGTCCCTCCCTCCTTCGCACCCACGAGCTACGCGGATATTCAAATGTCAGCTGGGATCAGCCGCTTGACACATTTTAGCGTCTCAAAATATTATTTGCATCGAGGGCAAAGAATATTTCACCCCTCGTTGTGTCTAGACCACCGAACACCCTTCACCCCTGCTGCTCGTTTATTCTTTCTCGATTTTTCCCTGAATTTTCAATAACTATGTATAGCAACGAGTTTGGCATGAAATCCAATAATTATGCGCACTGAAAATTCAATTTTGTCAAAAAAAACGTCGATATTTTGTTAAATACAGCGAACTAAATATTTTTCATTTGTAACGGAACTGTCAGCAAACTTTACGATTGGAATGACAAAAATTTACTTCCCGAAACGATTTTCCAGAATGTTTTTTGCTCGAATGACAAAATTTTCGTGATTTTTCGAAAAAAAACGTTTAGTTTAACGTACCCAACAAAATATCGATCTTTTTCAACAAAATTTTCTTGTCAATGCGACTGTTCAATAATTCAAAAATTTTCTGGACACACTGAAAATCAAATTTTGTCAAAAAACATCGATATTTTTTGATAATTTCAAAATTTTTGTAATTTTCCCAATATTTTTGATTTTCAACGCAACTGTCAGCAAAATTTACGAATTTCTAGAATATTTCCTGCTGCAATGACAAAAAATGACAAAATTTCCTTTTCAATACACTGAAAAATTCTAGCTCGTTGTAAAATAATTTGAATTTTTTTTTTTTTTTGCAATCTTTGCACAATTTTCAATGCGACTCCGTGTATTTCGTGGATGCACAAAATTATCGTATTGGCTGTCATCTCAGCGAGTTGTACTCGAAAAAAAAGGAATCGGCAAGTGAAAATCGAGGGGATGGGAAAGAAATAACGTGTAACGCGCGGGATTCGGTGTCGCTGTTGTTGGCGTACGCGCGAGGGTGTCGCTTATGCAGATATCGTTTTATTCGGACGAGGGCTTAACGATTCAATAACCGATAGGATCAGCGAGTCGTGGAGTTTGGGAGCGCGATATAAATATATACAGAGATATTTAGAGAAGCGAATACTTTGCATGGAAAGTGTCTTGGACGGGGCATATTATTGTCGTCTCACTAGCAAAAGCCCATAGAAGAAATGAAGAAAAGCAGGAGAAAAAAGTCCAACGAGACTAAAGAAAATAGTGAAATATCAGTCTGCCCTTTCCAGAGGATTGACATTTTTTTAACCCGCCATTTTGCCCATAAAGCCCCGGTGCGCGTTCATCCCGGGCACAACAATCTGCATTTTCCCTCTTTTGTTCGCACATCCATGAGATCTTGAGCTTCTTCGAGAGAATATTGTATTCCCTTTTTTTTTTCTTGTTTCTCATTTCTTCTTCGTTCCTGTCTCCCTTATTTGGCAATGCTTAGTTAGAGAGGGTGGAATATATGAAATATAAAGTATCCTTCAAATGGGAGTGAAGAATATTACATCGCGACGGTTAATCCCGACTGAATTTTTCTCCTTTTCATCTTTTAATGAAGAAATTGAGGATTCTGTGCTATATAATCGACCAACGCGCGAGGGTGGTCAACGATTTCGAATACTTGCAACGATCTTCGCTCGTTAAGGTAGCACCGTCGGTTATAGAATTAGCGTTTGGAATTTAATAAAATTTGGTACAGTAGTGGATTATGATAAGAAAAAGATTCAGTCAAATTTTCAAGAAGCTGCAGAGAACCAGAAAAAAAATATTCGTATTGGTAGTTTTATACATTCAACATTGAGTTTTATAATAAATCTCGGTTTTTATTGTATTTTACATTGAATTCTTATCAATTCTTAGGAGAAATCACAGTTTTCATTGTAAAATACAATGAAAAGTATGAAATTAATGTTAAAATCATGGAATTACCAATGCGAATATCTTTTTTCTGGTTCTCTGTAGCGTCTGGAAAATTTGAGTGGACTTAACATTGAGTTTTACGATAAATCTCAGTTTTCATTGTATTTCGCAATGAATTCTTATCAATTCTTAGGAGAAATCGCCGTTTTCATGGTAAAATACAATGAAATGTATGAAATCGATGTCAATTTCATGAAATTACCAAAGCAAATGTATTTTTCCCGGTTCTCTGTGGCCTCTGGAAAATTTGAGCGGACTTAACATTGAGTTTTAGGATAAATCTCAGTTTTCATTGTATTTGGCAATGAATTCTTATCAATTCTTAGGATAAATCGTAGTTTTTATTGTAAAATACAATGAAATGTATGAAATCGATGTTAATTTTATGAAATTACCAAAGCAAATGTATTATTTCAGGTTCTCTATAGCCTCTGGAAAATTTGAGTGGACTTAACATTGAGTTTTACGATGAATCTCAGTTTTCATTGTATTTTACATTGAATTCTTATCAATTCTTGGGATAAATCGTAGTTTTCATTTTAAAATACAATAAAATGTATGAAATCGATGCATTTTTGCTAATTTTAATTTTTTCGATTAACATGCGAGTGGAAAATTTTTTTAATGTCACGAAATACGTTCGAGTGAGTTTGAAGTTCCGGAATCGGTTCGTAAAAACAGCGAACGGTATATGAACGGAAACAATAAGTAAAAAAAAGTCGAAAATCATGTTTCTGATTGCATTTGATCGTCAAAGTGGGCGAGGAAAAGTGTGAGGGTCCAGGAAAGGCATCTGGAGAAGGTGTCGAGAGCGAGGGAGGGAGGGAGGGAAACGACGCGCGAACGGTCGTGTTCGGGGTAGCGTGAGAAGACTTTAAAGAAGTTGAAAATTCGCGAGATGCGAGTGCTCGAGGCGGTGAGTTGCTTGCAGTGTGTGTATCAAGTACGAGGCTTTACCGAGAAGATGGAACGAACGAGCCTTTCGAACGGGATTCGAAATTTCTGTCGTTCACCCGGGCTAAATTAAATGATTATGGGTAAACGATATCAAAGGGGAAGGATGCTTGGGTGGAAAGCTCGGGCATTTCAATTCTTCGGCATGACGGCTTCTCAAGATTGCGTATTTTTAAGCTTCGCTTGAGTTGCTATCAACTCCGTTTTTCCCTGAACGTACAAGGCGTAAAGTCTTGCAACCAAAATCTTTCTCCATTTCTTTTTCCCACTTCTCGCCAGAACGAACCTCGAGGCGCTTCCGTTTCGTTTGACGTTGAGAAGATTTTGCAAAAACCGCCGCATGAACTCTCGCGAGGCGAAAAAACTTCAATGACAACATGTGGAAATCCGTATAGTGGCAAAAACAAAACAACGATGAGATTTTTTCATGATTCAATTGTTGGAAGAAAAATTCTGAGTTTCTGGCTCATTTTGACAATTTTTTTGATTTCCAACGGAACTGTCAGCAAAATTTACGATTGGAATGACGAAATTTACTTTTCGGAGAGACTTTCTAGAATAATTCTCGCTGCAATGACAACATTTTTGTGGTTTTTCAAAAATAAAACGTTCAGTCGAATTTATCCAACAAAAAATCGATTTTCTCCAACAAAATTTTCTTTTCAGTAGCACGGCCACGGTATATGTATGTATAGTGCATTTTCCTTTGTCCCCTTCTTCGTGCGACCCTCGCGAAAGACAATTAGCAGAATAGCCTGGCTACAGGCGATCAATTGGATAACAGTGTTACGGTAACTCGTTTTTGTGGCTGACGAGACCCGCACAACGATCTTTTTATTCTCGCGGTATTACTCTCGTATATCACGAATTAACGGGTCGCCCGAGTGATCACTTTATAGTGTGATTATAATCCAGGACCAAAAAAAATCATTTTAAAATACTGTCAACTGGAAATATTAACCGCGAATACTTCATTTTTAGTTTCTTAGCGAATAAACGCGATCAGGATCGTCATTAATAAAATTTATCAAAAATATTTGTGAAAAATCAAAAAAATCAGTGACTCTGAAGTTTGCATCGTTGGAATGCAACGAAATTCATTTTTATCTTTGACAGAATTAATTATTCAAATGCAAAATGTAATTACGATGATAAAATGATCAATTTTTGCCTTTCGAAAAGCATATCGGCTCGAAAAATTTGGGTGACATTGAAAATTGAACGAATCTTTAATAAAATTCAATATTTTCGATGCACTCCAACGTTGCAAACTTCAGCATCATCAATTTTAACAGAATATTCAAAAAACCACCGGAAAACACAATTTTTTTCAAAGACTCCCCCCTTTTTTCCCGGCGGCTCAAATTTATATGACTCTGAAGTTTGCATCGTTGGAATGCAACGAAGTTCATTTTTATTTTTGCCAAAAATAATAATTCAAATGCAGAATGTAATTACGACGATAAAATGATCGATTTTTGCCATTTAAAAAGCAAATCGGCTCGAAAAATTTGGGTGACATTGAAAATTGAACGAATTTTCATTAAAATTGAATATTTTTCGATGCATTCCAACGTTGCAAACTTCAGCATCATATGGAAAATCACAAAATGGTGTGGCAGAGGAACGAAACTGTAGCTTTGGCTTCACTAATGACCGAGGAACTTCGAGCGTGCACACATGTATATAAAAGAGGTTTTTGCAACGTCATTCATAACGTGGACGAAGGGGAAAACTCAGTTTTTCCTCGATCCTTACGATCGGTCAAACTTGGCACAGCCGTTACATCAATTTTCTCACTTGGTCTCTCTGGAATCTCGATTAAATGAGATGGGAAAAAATGATTGGAAAAAGTCAATTTTAATAGTTGCTCGTGTTCAGGAATTTGTTTCGATATATTCGAAATAATTTTGGGTCGGAATAACGAGTAGAAATTCATATCGGATGGACATTGATGGGAGGCTGGAAATAGAGAGAGAATCTACGAGCAAAATCCTTCAGGGAGACGAACTCGGCAATGCTGGCACCCTTCGGCCCTTCCAGAGAGATTTAAGCCCTTCGCCTTAACGCAGTAAGTTGGCGTCGCGTGCACAGATGCGACAAATCGACACAAGTTCTGGAAGATCGTCGAGAGCAAGTCTTGTACGCCAAACTGCCATCAGTCGATGTCTCGTCTCTCTCCTTCTCGTCCACCCTCTGAACTTCTATATTTGTACGAGTTCTCGCGGCAAATGTGTCTCATCAAGCACAATCTTGCTTTAAACATTAGGATCGTGATCTTTTCTTGCCGCGATCACAGTTTCGTTGACACTGAAACTCGAGCTATACGGGTGAACGAAAAATTCTAAAAAAAAAAAAAACATTTCTAAATTTATAAAATTTCACTACAAAATTGTGTTTTTGCCCTTTTTACGCAAAAACTAGTGAACCAATTTCGATGAATCTTTCACAGGAATGAAGCTCATCGACGAAAATAAGATTTTCGCATTTCGATGATTTTTTTTGGGGAATTCGAACCCAAAAATCACATTTTTCGTCAAATTTTCCACTTTCAAAGTTCACGAGCAACCAAAAAATGATGATTAATCAAAAATCGCTAATTATCAATTCAAAAATAATCCGAAATCGCGGCTGGAGTGTCAATTTGTAAAAAAAAAGTTCCAGGAGTTTCGGTAAAATCAAAATTTCGAAGATTTCGAAAAAAAAAAATGTCGATTTTTCATCTTTTTCTATATTTTTCGATTTTTCATGCTAAACGAATGGGAGGAACGTGATTTAAGAATTCGGATCTTGATGTTGGTGCGGGATAATGAATTTGAGAAAACGAGAGTCTGGCGGGCGGAGCGTAAATAATAATAGGACGTTAATAATGGATTTTTGTATCGTTGGCTTGCCGGAAGTTTGTTCGAAACGCCAAAACCGCGGTCGCTGGCCTCTTGCGGTTGCGGAACTTCCGGAAGAGACCCTGGACCTTTGGACGGTCGTCCATCTAGCGAAATTGACGTGGGGGGCGTAAGGTCGATCGAATTAATTAATTCCTCGCGTTTTACGTTACGATGCCGGAGGATTAATAACGTTATTGTGGGTCCGAGAGACCCAGGAACTTTTCCTACCCGAAAAATGCCGTTTTCGCCGTAAAAAAAAAAAAAAAGCACGAGTTCGAGGGTTGACATCGAAAAAATGTTCCCTCGCAACTCTTTTCCGCACTCGAAACGTTATTTGATTCAATCGACTTGCAGGTCCTTGAAACACTTTGTAACAAGAGTTGAAAGGGTTGAACAGTCAATCGAAAGTGTTCGGATGGACGAAATGACTGCTATCGATGTTTAAAAGTCTCTGGGGTGAGGGAACAAGCAAAAAAACTGGGAGGAAGAGTGACTCGGAGGTTTGGCAAGCGCTTAAAGCAGAAAAGGGACATTTGACGAGTTCGCAGAGCAGGATGAGAGACGAACACGGTTTAGGTGAACGACGCGCCATACGGACGAGCCATTTAAACTTCTCATCCCCGGAAACCACGTGCCTGTCCGCATTCTGACTTATACCCGGGCATCGTTCAACCCTGACGACGACCACCACGAGCTCTCCTTGCTCTCGCCTCTCTCGCTCACTCTTTCTCCCTGTCTTCGTGCTGCTCGCGACTCCCCAGTTGCTTCCTCAACCCCATCGACATGCTACAAACCACAGCCGGGACGCCTGTACCACGCACACCCACACAAACCCATTTTCCAACGTTAAACCAAATCGAGCACCCTCAACGAACTGCCTCGTGCTCAAAACTACGTCTTTCAACCTTTTTCGCATTAGGCCCCTTGAAACAGATTTATTAAGTAAGCTGTCGAACGCAAATAGAAATTCTTTCGAGATTTATCGATTCGATAATTTAGACTTTCGATTCATCCATTTTTTATTGAGTTTTTTAGGCACTTTGCGAAGCTTTTATCGAATTTGAACCTCGGCAAAGAACTTCCTGAAAGTTATTGCAAAAAAATGGGAAATAAAATCGAACTTGGGGCCGAGACTGATGATTTAATAATTAAAAACAATTTTTTTGCAAATTCCAATCGTGAATTTTGTTGACAGTTTCGATAGAAATGAAAAAAATTTCCGACCACATTTAATTTTCGTAGAATTTTTGAGGCCTCAATGGATTTGCGAATTGGCCAACCATCAGGAGGAGAAAAAACGAGCGTGGTCGATGGAATGGTGGGTGATAAAATATTTCGGTTGGAGGGATTTTGTTGGCGGTATCGCGAACAAGAATCAAAAGACGAGACAGGGGAGTAAGCAAACGTGAAAATGTCTCTTCTCGGATTTCAAGGGTGTTGGAAAAAAAAAAGAGTATAAAACATTGGCGTTGCGGTGTCGACACTCGAAAATTTCCGTAGCTCGTGCATAATTTTATTCATTTTTCCTGGCGAGAGCGAGGGTGAGCGGAGGCCAAAAGAGAACGAGAACGAGAGGGAGAGAGAGAGAGGAAAAAAGTGTCGTTGCTCAGTTCCTGTTCGTTTGCGTATGGTAATCCAAACTCGAGAGTTTGAAAATTCACCAGGAAATCGTGCCGGCGTACACGTTTTTCCAAGCTTTAGTAACTAAAACGTCCAAACCTTCTCGTATTCACATTTTCACGCTCACGACTTTCGCGCGTCTGAATATTATTAGTAATTAACGAAAAGAACCGTTCTTTGCTCTGGCCAACGCTCTCACAGTCGTCTCCATTTCGGCTGCGTCTCTGAACGTACAAAACCGTGACAAATCTCAGCCGTCATAGTTTTCTCACTATACACCAGCACCAGCAGCCCTCCTTTGAATTGGTAATGCTCATCTCTCGCCACGAGCTTGGCTAGAATAACTTTGCACACTTAAAAAAAGAAAAAAAAACTACGAAGAACTGAAAAATCGACGTAAATGCATGACGCAGCAACGACGAGCATAACCAAATATCACTCGCTCTCTTGTTCTATTGAGATTAATATTAAATAATGTCAATCCAAACTCTGGAAAGAATCAGTTACAAAAAATCATGACTCTGAAGTTTGCATCGTTGGAATGCAACGAAATTCATTTTTATCTTTGCCAAAAATAATTATTCAAATGCAGAATGTAATTACGATGATAAAACGATCCATTTTTGCCATTCAAAAAGCAAATTAGCTCGAAAAATTTGGATGACATTGAAAATTGAACGAATCTTCAATAAAATTCAATATTTTTCGATGCATTCCAACGTTGCAAACTTCAGCATCATCAGAAAATGTTATTTGTAAATTTCCAAAGAAAAGTGCAAATTTAAGGAGTTTCTGTAGGAAAATCTAAATATTGAGGAATGGATTAAATTTTGGGATAACGTTCTTCAGGATCAAGTGCGAAAACACAAATTTTATCCAAATTTTTCATTCGTCTAGTTATCGAAAAGAAAGCAGAATTTTTATGCCACGTGTATTTTAATGTTCTCGAGAACTGGCAGGAAGAAAAATCCGAAAAAATTTGAATTTTCACTTAAATACTAGAGAATATGGTCAGGAAATTTGATGGAATCGAATTACTTTGAATATTTTCATGTTGAAGCGAACAATGTACATGAAAACATTGATTTCCGCGGAGAAATTGTTTCCCTCATCGGGGATCGTTCAATTCTGCCGAATAAAAGTGCAAAAAAGGGTAAAAAAATGAATGGCACTCATCGGAGATATCAGATTGCACGTAATATATTGAAAATAGAAGGATTTCTTGCTTTTTGGGTGAATCTGTTTGTTGGTGCGTGGGGGTGGGGAGCAGTTACGAAGCTTCGGTAGTGAATGCCACTCGATACTGCCGAAACCTCGGCTGCAAATTGGAATATCAATATTAATATTATGAATGCTTTTACGTGTGTGTGTATTGAGAACGAAAAGTCAGGTGGTTGTGAATTTCTGAAGCTCCGGACACTCGACACGCGGGTATATAAATGTGAACGTCGAAAGGTTAAGCGAAGCATGATTTTCGAGAGAGTTGGTTGAGAATCGAGAATCAAATTGAAAAGCTCGAAAGGTAAAAAAAAGAAAGGGAGAAAAGAACAACTCGGATCCCACAGCATCCGAGGATTACATACGTCACACATTTGTTCGATATTGAAAATAAATCTCTCGGCTGAAGGAAAAAAAGGTTGATCGAGAGGCAAAGAGGAAAAAACATAGTGGACGTGGAAAAAATAGTGTAGGCTATTTTTTTTGTGTACACACGTGCCCGTTAGGTTCATTCGCAGGGAAGATAACGCGTTGAGATTGATTCCCCGATTTTCAGCCTTTTTTTTTTTATTTGGAAAAAAAATGTTTTTTGCCAATATGCAAAAATACTCTGAAAACTCTGGCTGGAAACCTCTTTCACGAGTTTGCTCGCTCTCGTTCGATGCCGATCACCAGTTTCGTATCCTCTCTCGTACGAGAATCATCCCGCGCACCCCCCCTGAGATATTAAATCCGATAGGTCTGTGTTAAACAGAGGCTTTTGAAATTCGTACGTTCCTATGCTTCGTTCTCTTGCTCACGTTTACACGAATTTTCGTCACACACTCCGGAAATCATCAACATATTCGTATTAATGCTGAATGTGTGTAATATGATGAAACCCTTTTAGCAATCTCACCTTTCATTCATTCCCATTTCCCGACCGTTCCAAATGTTTTACTAACTTGTCATATAATGACACGTGCAATCGAACTTGCTGTCTGATTATTCTGTTTCCATATAATTTTGCATTGGGTATTGAAGAAATTGCGATTCGTACTAAATCCAGAGTCGAACGAAATCGAAAATTAAGGAGTCTCGAAGACGTTTTGTCAGATATTTCAACGAAACTTTAAACAAATTTTAATTTTTTCAAAATTGAGTTTATTTATGATAAATCTCAGTTTTCATTGCATTTTACAGTGAATTTTTATCAATTCTTAGGATAAATCACAGTTTTCATTGTAAAATACAATGAAATGTATGAAATCGATGTTAATTTCATGAAATTACCAAAGCAAATGTATTTTTTCTGGTTCTCTGTAGCCTCAGGAAAATTTGAGTGGACTTAACATTGAGTTTTAGGATAAATCTCAGTTTTCATTGTATTTCGCAATGAATTCTTATCAATTCTTAGGATAAATTGTAGTTTTCATTGTAAAATACAATGAAATGTATGAAATCGATGTTAATTTCATGAAATTACCAAAGCAAATGTATTTTTTCTGGTTCTCTGTAGCCTCAGGAAAATTTGAGTGGACTTAACATTGAGTTTTAGGATAAATCTCAGTTTTCATTGAATTTCGCAATGAATTCTTATCAATTCTCAGGATAAATCATAGTTTTTATGGTAAAATACAACGAAATGTATGAAATCGATGTTGATTTCATGAAATTACCAAAGCAAATGTATTTTTTCTGGTTCTCTGTAGCCTCTGGAAAATTTGACTGGATTTTTTCTTATCCCAATCGACAACTATACCAAATTTTATCAAATTCCGAACGGTAATTCTAAAACCGACATTCCTACTTGAAATCTATTCCATTTTACATGAAAAAAAAAAAAAAATGCTTCCTGTTACGTTTTTTATTCGCACTCTAAACTAGAAGACTGTTTTTATTCACGCTGTAGAAAATGTGTCAAATAAAATAATGAGCAATAGATTTCTGTGGCGATTATTCGAAAAATAAGCAAAAAAAACTTGGTCCAGGGCGGACCAATTTATGTGTCTCAATGTCGAAAAGCCTCGTAAACGTTTTGAAACGATTTTCGAAGAATGACAGCGACACGCAGAGAGTTTGAAAGTGTGTGCAGAAAATTTGTGGGATAAGATTTTCTATTTCGGAAGTGTCAAGCACGGGACGGTGAAAAGCTCGAATTTTTATGTCCCTTAGGGGGAAATGGTATCACGTTTCAATCCTACACACGCAGAACATAGTGAAAAACATCAATCGTGGAAATTTAGTGAGGAAAATGTTGGCACCTTGGAATCTTTTCCAGCCTGATTTTCTGAGCATCGGTTCGATCGAGTTGGAGAAATTTTTTAAATCGCAGATCGAGCAAATTTCATGGGCTTTTTTTATCCTTCAATTTGACGTTGGAAACGAGCGAGAACGAGTGTGAATAGTAAAATGAGACGCGAGCTCGCGTGTACGGACGGTGAGGAGCGAGGCATGAAAAAGGGGATAACACGTAAGGGCGACGGGGTGCAAAAGGGTGAGCTGAAACGATTCTGTGAAGGATAAACCGCTTCCCTGTCTACAACACCGGAAAGGAAAGATAAAGGAGAAAAGAGACGAAGAGTGTGTGTTGTAGAAAGAGAAAGAAATACGTATTTGTCGGCTCGCTTGCTTTACGAGATACATCCATTTCGAAGAGAACCGTCAAACCATCTCCCTCGAGTGGTCCTACCAGTGTACGACGTGCGTATGTAGTACGAATGTGTATATTTCCGTAGATAACAAACATCAGTGTGAAAAGGAAGCTGTTGGGGCCGATCTCGTATTATAGTGCGATCGAGACGATATGCAAACTTCAGCTATAGATATTCTTTATAGAGGAAATTCTGTATTCAAAATTTCCACTGACCAAAAGTCGAAAACCATATTTACGAAAAAAAATGCAACGAAATTCATTTTTATCTTTGTTAAAAATAATTATTCAAATGCAGAAAGTATTTTTTTTTTTTTTTTTTTTTATATTATTGTTCCTGCGTATACCCTTGCGGGTTTTTACGACCCATTCCCTTTTTACCCCCACTTCCCCACTACACTGTTTCTATGTTTTCTTGATGTTTCTTGAAGTCACTGTAAAGTTCCTGGAGTTCCCCCCTCGAGTGTTGCCCACAGCCACTCTTTCCTAATGCACTACTGTATCGCATTCGCACGAGGACCAAGGGAAACTGTGGAAAACCTTGGCCGATACAGGCGGCTATATTTTCACTGAGTTTCAGTTGGTTAGCACCTTCAGAAACTCAGCGGAAACTGCCTTCCGCTCAGCGATTGATACGCCACCCGGTGCATGGCTAAGCGGTCACCCAACCAAGTACTGACCGCAGTCAGCGCTGCTTAACTTGTGTGATCGCCGGAGCCACGCCCCGACCGCGAACCTACCACTGTCGGTTTTCAAATGCAGAAAGTAATTACGATGTTAAAATGATCAATTTTTGCCATTCGAAAAGCATATCGGCTCGAAAAATTTGGATGACATTGAAAATTGAACGAATCTTTAAAAAAATCGGTGCAGAGTGAGCATTTTTTTCGAAATGTGCATCCCAACTGAATTTCGTATGCTGGAGTAGAAAAAAAAAGAAAAAACATGGAAAACACAAGCTGCACTTTGTCAAACGCTGATGTCCCGGCGTTCGTGTATTGGTAACAACTTTCGACAGGTTTATTTTTATTAGGACTGGAGGCATCAATCTAATATTGACAAATTCGTTTATCCAACAAGCTGAGGGCATCGCGAACGTGTATGTTGATAGGAGAGGGATGTGGGAGGTGTTTTCGATGGGCTATGAGAGCAGCAGGTGATGTCCAGCAGAAATCGACACACACGTCGATGGGTGAGTGAGTGAAATGGATGCGAAGGTTGTTGTTGTTGATGGGGGAGAGAGCGAGTGGAGTTTTTGGTTTATATCACGAGGAGGAAAGTGAGGTGATCAGGGATGCTGGGACGGGTCTGGTCCAGGCGCACATCAGCCCTTTTGCCACCCCCGCGATGTGGATATCCGCGGTATTGGCAAGAGGTGGTTACATAATGGCTGTCAGTGCGGGGAACGCGATTAACGAGACCTATCGATTTTTCATCAAACGATATAATCGACATCTATCTCTTCCTCTTTTTCCCTCTCCACAACGATTTTCCCTTCGCCTCCCTGGCAGCCCCCTGTGTGCGGTGGAAAGGTGACCACATGTCAACAATCGTGGACAAGAGTCACGAGGTTCTCTCACATTGCTCTGGCACATCGATATCAAAACGATTACATTTTTCGTTTGATTAATTAATTCCTACATTTACTTGTTTGATTAATCATTCGCTGAAAAGTACAATTATACGAGATTTTCGATGACTCTGAAGTTTGCATCGTTGGAATGCAACGAAATTCATTTTTATCTTTGACTAAAATAATTATTCGAATGCAGATTGTAATTACGATGATAAAATGATTCATTTTTGCCATTCAAAAAGCAAATTAGCTCGAAAAATTTGGATGACATTGAAAATTGAACGAATCTTCAACAAAATTCAATATTTTTCGATGCATTCCAACGTTGCAAACTTCAGCATCATTCAAAACCGCCACTTTTATTGAAATTTGATGACTGAAGTTTGCATCGTTGGAATGCAACGAAATTCATTTTTATCCTTGACAAAAATAATTATTCAAATTCAGATTGTAATTTCGATGATAAAATGATCAATTTTTGCCATTCAAAAAGGAAATTAGCTCGAAAAATTTGAATGACATTGAAAATTGATCGAATCTTCAATAAAATTCAATATTTTTCGATGCATTCCAACGTTGCAAACTTCAGCATCACGACTTTCGATGACTCTGAAGTTTGCAGCGTTGAGATTCAACGAAAAATATTGTTTTTATTAATTATTTATTGAATTTTGAAAATCATGTCAATTTTTCGTCTCGTTTCAGTTTTTGGGACTCAAGAAACGATCGTTTTTTTGTCTGAACTAAATATTGAATAATAATTATGAGCCTTGCTGAAGAAAAAACAGAATTTCGTCGCATTCCAACGATGCGATTCCGATCATTTTGACACAAGTTCTCACGAGCTCAACTTTTAAGAACGATTTTTACTCCAGATACGATGAAATTTGTCATTTTGATTTTTAATTCCTGATAATTTTTCTTTCTCGTCTCCGAGCAGCGACGCTTATTCGTATCTGTGGACCACCAAAAACGCGTAACTAATGGACGCTCCGCAGCGATATATCCGAGGCGAATTACAAGAATGTTTCTGTGTAGGGATTATGAAAAAGGAAAGATTTTTTTCCTGTTACTGTAGCTCTTGAAATATTGAGGGTAAAGGGGGTGTACAGTGCGCGTATTCGAAGCGATGATGGGGGTTGGTAGTGTATAGCTCGAACGCGCTCACCCGTTTATCGTCTCTCTCTCTTCGTTGCTCCTCCATAATTCTCTCTTTTTCCCACTCTCTCTCATATTTTTCTTTCCATCACTGTTTTCTGGCTTTTCACTCTTTTTATCTGGTGTATACATTTTTCTGTCGCTCTCTCTCTCGCTCTCGGTCTCTCGGGAATGTGCGTTTTGGTCCTATTGTGCTCCACCGGCCGATATTAAAATGCCGGTGATTGATGTGTGTACCGTGTACTGTTATAGCTCTCGTGGTGAACGCCACCATCGGTATCACATTGAACCAACCGACCAATGCCATTTGCCCTTTCTCCCATTCACCGCATCCACCCCGCACGCGTCCTGCTATGCCTTTAGTCCTTTTTAACACTCTACTTTATGTAGGTTATACTTTCACTTATACGTCTCATTTTTGCGGCTGCATAAAAAAATGCCAAAAATTCTCTCCTCGCAAAACTCCCGGAATTGTGTCCATACTTGGCACTTTATCGCTTAACGAATTACAATCGGGAAATTACTTTAATAATTTAGTATCCAAAACTATAGAAATTTTCTTGGGTCGAGAATTTGAGGAATTTGATTTCCAATTTTTAACTTTTCCCATCCAAACGCGTGTGAATTCGAGTCGCGTTTCGTTTATGAGTTGCAAAAACAATGTGTTTGGGATTTTTCTTTAAAAATTTCGGTTCGTAGCCTTTCTGGCTATCTGCGAAAAAAAAATCCTAAATACATTCTGTTTTGCAACTTTTTAACGAAATTTGATGTCAATTTACACGCGTTTAGATGAGGAAAACAAAAAATTACAAATTTAATATCTAAAATTCTAAATGTTAGAAAATTTGTCTACATCGGAGAAAACTTTTAGTTTTGGTGCCAAGAAAGTTAATATAAAATTTTGAAAGGACTCTAAATAAAGATTACTCTGAAGTTTGCATCGTTGGAATGCAACGAAATTCATTTTCATCTTTCACAAAAATAATAATTCAGATGCAGAATGTAATTACGATGATAAAATGATCAATTTTTGCCATTCCAAAAGCAAATCAGCTCGAAAAATTTGGATGACATTGAAAATTGAACGAATCTTCAATAAAATTCAATATTTTTCGATGCATTCCAACGTTGCAA
The DNA here is from genome assembly GCA_037043255.1 of Diadegma fenestrale. Lineage (NCBI taxonomy): Eukaryota > Metazoa > Arthropoda > Insecta > Hymenoptera > Ichneumonidae > Diadegma > Diadegma fenestrale. The sequence continues at coordinate 16,536,138 of CM073313.1, forward strand.
ACTTCAGCATCATGATTTTCCATGACTCTGAAGTTTGCAGCGTTGAGATTCAACGAAAAATATTGTTTTTATTAATTATTTATTGAATTTTGAGAATCATGTCAATTTTTTGTCTCGTTTCAGTTTTTGGGACTCAAGAGACGATCGTTTTTTAGTCCGGACCGAATATCGAATAATAATTACGAGCCTCGATGAAGAAAAAACAGAATTTCGTTGCATTCCAACGATGCAAACTTCAACATCGTTCGTTACAGGATGTTCCGTGTGGATAAAACCGTGTTAATAGAATATAAAATTCACCACTAAATATAGCATCGATATGTTTTAAGAGCGTTGTATCTTGACACGCGTGTAAATGCATGGGACGAGGGGGCGGGTGAAAAGTCCGATCGAGATTGACAGAAAATCGGTATTCGCAGTGTCATTGGTCGCAACGTGGCAGACGCAAGAATAGTCTGACGTTGATGGTTCACCCTTTAAATACTTGATTGCCCAATCAGTTGGGCTATAATTAATTGAGGCTGAAAAATGCATGAGAAGCAGGATAAAAAAAATGGACAATCGATCATGGTGTACATAAAATATATGGTCGGTCTTGGTCTTCGCGTTTTTATGAGTCTTGGAGAGGACAGCAGCTTTTCTTTGTCGATGATAAACGATAAAGACACGCAATTTAGTAAATGTTGGTGTGCACACGAGGACGTGGCTGTGTTGAGTATAAAAGAGCTAACGTGTGTCCTATGTTGAAGCTCTACAAGCCACCCAATCGTGCAGAATTATCAGGTTGGAATGCAGCAATAAATCCCAGCCCCATGAACCTCGTCCCTCGTTCCTCAACCTCTTTCTCTCTGCCCTCTCCCCCCTCACCCTTTCTCTCTCTCTGTCTCACCACAGCAGCCGTTTATACGCGATTCACCCTTATATTGTTAGTTGGACAAAGAGTCGCGAGACCACAACGAGCCCGACATACTCCACCACCACTACCCTCGCGCCACTATACGCTCCTACTGTATCCACTTCACCCTCGCTAACCACGAGCTCTCCCTCTCTCTCTTGGCGTCTCACTCCAAATCCTTTCCTTTTGAATAAACCAAAACCTGCACTCGCGATTATCGTTTCGGAAAATCGACTTGAGCATTTTCCTTCACAACATTTTTTCCTTCTCGATTTATTCGTGCACTCGACGATTTTCACAAAAAGTTGTCATTACAGCGAGAAATATTCTGGAAAGTCTCTTCGAAAAGTAAATTTTTGTCACTCCAATCGTAAATTTTGCTGACGGTTTCGTTGGAAATCAAAAATATTGTCAAAATTACGAAAATTTTGAAATTACCCAAAATTTAGTTCACCGTATTCAACGAAATATCGACGTTTTTTGGAAAAATTCAATTTTCAGCCCCAACGTGGTCGTTCAATGGAATTTGTGGTCAGTGCAACTGGCAGGTGCATTTTTTTCCAGCTTGCGAACTACACACAGCTCAAGGTGCATGTTTCTCAACAGGAAGGACGAGAAGTTGTCGTATCGGACGAGGAAATGCGTTGAACTGCTACGAGAAAGGGTTTGTTTGCTTCGTTGGCTGCAAGTATGAAGGAGTATCGCTCGCTGTCGCGTGGGCAGCCACTTTATCGCTTAACCGGCAGACTAATAAGCCCCCGCGACAACCGGCCAAACATGTTGCTATACACACGCACACACTTTGTCAATGAATGGATAATGTTTCTGGCTTGTGAGTAAACACTCGAACGTGTGAACGTCCATAAACACAAGTGAATAAATATTCAAATGGGGGGCAAATAGACAAGACCCAATCGACCCCCAAATATTTCTGCGAGACGAGGCAAAGTAGGATTTTTAAAAGTTGCAGAAATCCTCATACAAAAACGCCATAAGAACTTTATAAAGAAATTTCGAAGTCTCTACTGAAAATTAAATTTTTCCAAAAAACGTCGGCGAACTAAATATTTTTAGATAATTTCATAATTTTCGTAATTTTGACAATATTTTTAATTTCCAACGGCAAAATTTACGATTGGAATGACAAAAATTTACTTTCCAAGAAACTTTGTAGAATATTTCTCGCTGCAATGACGAAATTTTTGTGATTTTCCAAAAAAAAGTTTAATCGAACGCATCGAAAGTATCAATTTTTGTAAAAAAACAAAATTTTTTTCCAGTGCATCATGATCAGGAGCCCGAGAAAGTTGTTGCTTCGGTATTTATACGACTCTGAAGTTTGCATCGTTGGAATGCAACGAAATTCATTTTTATCTTTGACAAAAATAATAATTCAAATGCAGAATGTAATTACGATGATAAAATGATCAATTTTTGTCATTTGAAAAGCAACTTGGCTCGAAAAATTTGGATGACATTGAAAATTGAACGAATCTTCATTAAAATCAAATATTTTTCGATGCATTCCAACGTTGCAAACTGCAGCATCATAAATTTCTGGATAATTTCAAAATTTTCGTAATTCTGATAATATTTTTTATTTCCAACGAAACTGTCAGCAAAATTTCTTTCTGCAATGACAAAATTTCTGTGATTTTCCAAAAAAGTTAATCGAACGCATCCAAAGTATCGATTTTTATCAACAAAATTTTTTTTTCAATACATCATAGATCAGGAGCCCCAGAAAGTTGTTGCTTCGGTATTTATTTGATTCGGCTAATATTCGTTTCCGCGGGTGCTTGTTCCACGTTGAAGGAATTCAATCTTGGCGTGTATATCATGCTCGTAGGAGGCCCATAGGCTTTATATACAACTCCATTCCAACTTTCTATAGATATACGTATCCATATGTGACTTTGCGAATGTTTATGTTGCAGAGAGAGTGTACACACGAGTAGCTCATCTCTCTCTTTCTCTCTGGGGCTATAGCAGGCTGTTTGAGCTACGGTTTGAGGGTTGGACCGAGAGATTTTGCGGGGAAAGCTTGGCTCCTCGCGTTGTTCTCGCTCTCTCTCCATTTCTCTTTCTCCTCGCAGTTCTCGCATGACATATGATCTTCCATATTGCCCACGGGTACACACGCAACACACGCTAGCCTGGTCCCCCGTCTCTTATTGCACAAGTCGACACACACGCGTGTATTTATGTATTTCGAATGGTATAGAACGAGGGAGTGAGCGAAAGGACGTAAACGAGATAATTTTGCGTGTTGAGTCAACTGGATTAGGCCCTTTCGTTGGGTCGTACGCGCGACACATTGATAGCGATGTTTGTACACGAACCAAATCGGTGTTGACCGCATTGTCATGCGTGTACGTTCGGGCTTGTATTCGTCGTGTGTGATGACGAAGGCGAGTCGCGGACGTTTGTCACCGGGTTTACACGTCTACATAATATCTCAGGGTTAACCCCCTCCCAAAAACTCCATTCTATCCTTTCGCGTGAACCCGCGAATATATCGAAACAAACGTATAAACATGTATATAGCGATGTGCGAGTGTGTGCTGCACAAACCAACAACAAATAGCGCTAAGCGTTACGACGAAACGTGGCCTGACAACATTGGTTTAATAACTAATATCGTTTCTCCTCCCCCGCGAGAGACCACGCGTTACAAATGAATTTGAGCGCACGGGACACGCGAGTCGGGCAAAATAATAGCTCCGCTTTCCTACAACGCCGCAACGACAACCGAAATTGCCAAGAAAAACAACTCGCGATATTTATCGCGTGCGTTTTCTCCGGCGAGATATGGCTGTCGGGACCGTTTGTGTGTTTCGCCCAGCATTCTCGATCGGGAGGCGGAAATACGATCGTGACTTTGTAAGATTTGACTTTGGTGAAATTTTCAATGATTTTTTTTTAAGGACGTTGTATGCTAAATTTTCTATCGATAAAATTCGTTCAAATTTGCAACACACGAAGAAAATAGTCGAGTACAATAGCTCGCGCAATTTCAGGAGGTTTCAGGGTGTAGAAATCGAGATATTATGATGTTGGAGTTTGCATCGTTGGAATGCAACGAAATTTTGTTTTTTCTTCGGCGAGGCTCATAATTATTATTTTCTATTTGGGCCGGACAAAAAAACGATCGTCTCTTGCGTCCCAAAAACTCGATCGAAACGAAAAATTGCCACAATTTTCAAAATTCAATAAATAATTAATGGAAACAAAATTTTTAAAACAGTTTTTTAAAAAAATTGGTCGGAAATTTTTTACTAAATTTTGGTTATTGTATAAAAAATACAAATTACCTCGGAAAATCTTGAATTTAGAGTACGTCGTTCTTTAGTCAATTCGCAGCAACTTTTTTTAATGAACTTAGGCTCGCGAAGCATTTTGTATGTAAGGAAAACTGAAAACAAACATTTACATTGGACTTTCATTTTGAATTTCGCAGTACAAGATGCAGCGACCGCGTGATCGCGGGGGTCGATTGGAAATGGAGCGAATAACGAGCGAGCGTTGATTCCGCGCGTTATCCAATGAGCCAAAACCCTTTCGAACTCTTTCTTGAGCGGATTTAGGGAGGAAAAATGTCACATTAGGGATTTCGCATGGACCGAATGGTGTTAATAAACGACAGTGGCTTAATCCTCGCCTCGTAACGCACACGCGGGTATAAAAGACGAGAAAGTAGCCAGCAGAGCCAGGACGAGGTGTGCGATAAACGTTGCGATTTGGAAAGCGTGTTTGGAAACTAAATCAGGGAAAATCCTATGCCTGCGGTAAAAGCCCCGTCGGTGGTTACAAGCCTGTTGGGTGTCGAGTGCGGGGTAAACACGAGTATAAATTTATATACATGTATGTAACAAATTCGGTCTGTATCGTGATGAAAATCTCTAAACAGAGTTGAGCTTGCGGTATAGGAAACAGAGGCCTATTGCCAATCCGTCAACGCTATCAGTTCAACTTTCGGCAGCAGCGATTCGAAGCGCGAGGCAACGAGACAAGAGAAATGTCGAGACTAAGAGCGCGAGAGAAAAGAGATGGACCAGATACTTTTCCAAATTGCGGGAGGGTTTCGCAGCATCCCTGGATTTACCGCACGGTTGATCTCGTTTCAAGATTTTAAAGAAAATGGCTCGAAAATTTAAAGCCCCCGAGAGCCCCACCGAAGAAAAGACACGACGCAGACTTGTCAGCACGTAAAATCGTTCCGTTTACGTCCTTTTGTGTACGAGCTTGCGTTTGGTTATGCGACGTGGACCAAGGGAGTGAAGGAATATGTGGATTTTGGCTCGCGGCGGCTCCCACGTGGCAAGTGCGTAACGGGGCTCTCGATCGCGGGACTCTAAACGAGGGCGCCACTGCCGAGTGTTATCGGTAACGCTTATCGTGTGTGGAGGGCTTACACCCGGATTGCTTGCCCCACCTCCAACCCCGACCTCTCCATACATTCGCTTATATCTGTTTTGTAATATGTACACCCTGCTCTGTGGAACCACTACCAAGCCACTAACTCCGCTCTCTCGTTATACCCCCTTCGACACATGTTTCGCGTACTATCTTATGGTGTCGCGCTATGCATACTGTATAAACGCGTATTACGAACTAACACACAAACTCTGGCTTCTCTCTCTCTCTGTCTCTCTGTCTCGTTTACTCGGGATCCCTCACATTTGCGTGCAATCACACATAAACCAACATGCGAAACCGCGTTTCCTTTAGGAGAGCCTCTCGTTCGACAAATTGGCGGAGTAACGCGTTCGATGATGCTGAAGTTTGCAACGTTGGAATGCATCGAAAAATATTGAATTTTATTCAAGATTCGTTCAATTTTCAATGTCATCCAAATTTTTCGAGCTAATTTGCTTTTCGAATAGCAAAAATTGATAATTTTATTGAAAATTCAACGAATTTTCAATGAAATGCGAAATTTTCGAAAATTCGTTGAATTTTCAATGACAAAATTCATAATTTTCGAAAATTCGTTAAATTTTCAATAAAATTTTATTGAAAATTCGTTGAATTTTCAATAAAATTCGAAATTTTCGAAAATTCGTTGAATTTTCAATGACAAAATTCCTAATTTTCGAAAATTCGTTGAATTTTCAATGTCAAAATTCCTAATTTTCGAAAATTCGTTGAATTTTCAATGTCATCCAAATTTTCGGAGCCGATATGCTTTTCGAATGGCAAAAATTGATCATTTTATCATCGCAATTACATTCTGCATTTGAATAATTAATTTTGTCAAAGATAAAAATGAATTTCGTTGCACTCCAACGATGCAAACTTCAGAGTCATAATTTAATCTCGTCCCCTAATTTGTGTCCTCTTGACATTCATATGGGAAACCCCAAGATCGTCTTGTCTCACCCAAATGGACCATTTTCGCATAAGCTTTTCTCGACGTCCCCATGCCATGATGCTTCATAAGTATGTAAGCCAAGTCGCTGCTCCCGGTGAAAAAAATCTCATTTCCAGAAGATTGCATAGGGGTTGTTCGATACTTACGCGTCCTGGTTATGGCCACTATTTGCTCCGAGAATGACTGACTCGGAGCTCATGTGACAACCTAATTTGCCATTCTTCAATTTCGTTTTTTTTTTTTGCACCAGGCTTGAAACTCAGGCCTCGTTCGATCAACTTTCGCGAGCTCAATTCACGAATCAAGTGCATTTTGTTGGATACGTTCGACTAAACTTTTTTTTTGTAAAATCACAGAAATTTTGTCATTGCAGCGAGAAATATTCAGAAAAGTCTCTTCGAAAAGTAAATTTTTGTCATTTCAATCGTAAATTCTATTGACAGTTTCGTTGGAAATGAAAAATATTTTGAAAATTACGAAAATTTGGAAATTACCGAGAAATATTTAGTTGATCGTGTTCAACGAAATATCGTCGACGTTTTTTGGAAAAATTGAATTTTCAGTGCGGTTTTATCAGAATATAAAATCATCACTACCCTCGGGCATCTGGTTCGCCCATACTCGAGGCTTTTTTTAATCGTCTCGGAGCTTTACGATGATACAGAACGTCGTTTGCTTGGTTATATACCGTAGTCGGGATGAGTGTACTATATTGAAGCAACAGCGTCACTTTCCACTACGACGAACGAAGCTAAACGGGGCAATACTCGCTTTTCTCGCCTCTCCTTTGCAGAGACAGTAATTTTACTTAATTAAATTCCGTTCTTTCTGCCTTTGGTGCGTTCGGCTACCCTCTTGGTTCCTCGTCCTCGCGAGGCAGCTCGTGCTTTTATTTTCTTTGCTCTTTATCCAGCAAGAATAAAAAAGAAAAAGAAGCGACTCGCCAACGACCATTTACGACCAACTTTAAGGCCCGATTTCGAGATTTTTTTACTCCAATTTTCACGCACTCTATCGTAGCCAATTGTGGGGTGGGAAGGGGCCGTGAAAAATATCGATTGGTGCCAAAAAATATGAAGTCTGGATGAAATTCTGTTTTTTCTTCAGCGAGGCTCATAATTATTATTCAATATCTGGTCCGGACCAAAAAACGATCGTCCCTTGAGTCCCAAAAACTCGATCGAGACGAAAAATTCCCATAATTTTCAAAATTCAATAAATAATTAATGAAAACAATATTTTTCGTTGAATCTCAACGTTGCAAACTTTAGAGTCATCAAAAAGTTGAAACCCCTGCGCAGTTCGTCCAGTTCGCGCGTTTGTTTGCAGTATTTTGGTAAAAAATCAGAGAGAGCAATGAAAAATTGTAATCGCTGTCACAGAATAAAGTGTTTTTTGTCGTTTAGAGCAAAATGCCAGTTCCGAGACAACCATTCGTTAAGAATACTGTGGAAATTAAGGGGCCCGGCTCGCTCGCGGAGCACGGGAAATAAGGCAAAGCAGATATTTTCCCCTTCGCGACTTCCGCGAGAGTCTCTGATATTCGGGGATGTCTTTTTTACTCTCTCTCTTTCTCTCTTTCTCTTTCTTACCTCCGCGCTCTTGTCTCTCCGTTACACCTCTTCATCTGCAATTAACATTTATGGCCGGTAAAACTGGCGTCGCCCACTTCTGGAAAAACTAATTAAATATTCCAACGAAGGCGACAATCCGGGAAACAGGATATATTTTCAATCCCCGAACCCCTCGAGTCCTCTCTGAACTGTACGACTCTTTGACTTTCATCGCGCGACTGATAACAAGTTGAAAAACTCCTAAGAAATTTATACAGACGCGGCATTGTCCCAGTGAACAGTTAAATTTAATCGCCGAAGATTCGTGGCTCCACTGAAAATTTCATTTCCCTAGAAAACGTCGATATTTTGTTAAACACGATGAACTAAACATTTCTCGATAATTTCAAAATTTTCGTCATTTTTTTGGAATGATTTGGATTTAATTGCAGAATTTTCGTCATTTTTTCGGAATGATTTGGATTTAATTTCAAAATTTACGATTGGAATGACAAAAATTTACTTTTTGCTGCAATGACAACATTTTTGTGATTTTTCAAAAAATATTTAGTCGAACGTATCCAACAAAATTTTCTTTTCAATGTCGCCAAGGAAACAAGAGCTTTCGCGGACTTTCGCGGGGAATTTCTGCTCAAGCTGTGGGCAAAACTGGTTAATCGGAAAATTTTCTAGAATTTATAATTTAGAATTTTTAGAATTCTAGAATTTCTAGAATTCAGAATTTCTAGAATTCTAGAATTTATAATTTAGAATTTCTAGAATTCAGAATTTCTAGAATTCTAGAATTTCTAGAATTCAGAATTTCTAGAATTCTAGAATTTATAATTCAGAATTTCTAGAATTCTAGAATTTAGAATTTCTAGAATTCTAGAATTCAGAATTTCTAGAATTCTAGAATTTATAATTTAGAATTTCTAGAATTCTAGAATTTAGAATTTAGAATTAGAATTTATAGATAAAAAATAAAAATTAAAAAAAAAAAACAGATAAAAATTAATAAATAAATACTCAAAAATATCAAAAGACAGGAAAATGATGGAAAATTGAGAAAAAAGTTGGTTTTAAAAATTGACTTTCGTCAGTTGGTGAGAATGCAACAATTTCGAAAGATTTTTCGGCAACATTTAGTTTGAGCGATTATTTTGTTGATCTTTTGATGTTTCTTGGGTCAAGCTGCGCGCGTTGCGGGCGAGGTTCGTAAAATGAATTTCTTGCTCGACCCCGGCACAACGCGCAGATATTTTAATGACGACCATACAACGGATTTTAATGACCTCACCATGGCGTGGTAGTGACCGCGTTTGGACCACCAGTTTTATAGTTTCTTTCCTAGTAGCGCGATCTTCGGCGAGATCGTAATGACGACGAAATGAGGCAAGGACGAGGAGAGATGCGGAGCGGGCGGCAGAGGAGACTCTCGACGTAACCAGCAACGTGATAAAAACAAAAACTTAATAATAAACATGCACGCACACACGCACATCCGCCTAAATGTGCAGCACGAAAAGGGCAGAGTATGAAATTCTCTTCACGCTGCACGCTGTAATCAAAATTTTGTTGTTCAACCCCATAGGAATTTAACGACATACAGTTACAACGGACTCGGTGCAAATTTCCAGCGCAATTTCGTTCAACTTTTATTTTCTCTTGAAGAAATTGACCACGAGTAAATAAATCAATGAATCATTTTGCTACGAGATTTTTTTTCCCCTTAAATCTCTGCTCGTTGGATTAAAAATTCATTCGGTCGATTATTCGATCGGATCGGATGGGAATTTCGTGCTTTTTGGTTCAGTCACGACAAGCCGGAGGAACTTTTTTCGTTTCTCTGGTTATTTGGACTCGAGACTCTTTTAATTGAGCAGAAAATTTGCTCCGGGAGCTTCGGATAGAAGTGAGAAAATAAGTTGATTGAGAAACTAATTAAAATAATGAAATTTACCGCTCTCGATAAATAGAGACAGCACGAAAGAATCCGATGGGGAATAAGTCTCGCAAAAACAAGAGATTCGTGATTAAAACTTACTTCATAAGAATCGTGAATTTTTGCAAGCACCGAAAATGTAAGATGAAGAGAAAAATGAAACAGTTACGAACTGTTAATTCGTCGTAATCGCTCGGTGTGACTAAGTAAGAGAGCACAAGCGGGATAATATTCTTTATTAAAATATCGAGAAATTCCCGAGATGAGAAAAGATTGGAATTCCCGTTTTATTTGACGGTTCAAGAGGGTGGAAAACGCAGCTGCTACCCTAATTCGTGAAAAGTAAAATTCCCTTTTAAAGATTTTAAAGATTCGCTGCAGAATCACCAGAAATTATTATTATCATTGTTGTTAATATTATTTCATTCCGTCAAAAATTTTGATATTTAGCTAAACACGGTGAACTAAATATTTTCGGATAATTTCAAAATTTTCGTAATTTTGACAATTTTTTTAATTTCTAACGAAACTGTCAGCAAAATTTACGATTGGAATGACAAAATTTTACTTTTTGGAGAGACTTTCTAGAATATTTTTCGCTGCAGTGACAAAATTTTTGTGATTTAAACAAAAAAAAAAGTTAAGTCGCGAAAATATCCAAAAAAATATCGATCTTTTCCAAGAAAATTTTCTCCTCAGCGTAACCAGATCATGGAAATTAAATTTTGGATAATTTCTAACTAAATATTTTTGGATAATTTCATGGATTTCATGGATTTGGATGATTTTCGTTATTTCGAAAAAAATTTTTATTTCCAACGAAACTGTCAGCGAAATTTACGATTCCAATGACAAAAATTTAATTCCCGAAGAGACTTTCTAGAATATGTTCTGCTGCAGTGCCAAAATTTTTGTGATTTTTCAAAAAAAAAGTTGAATCGAACGAATCCAGCAAAATATCGATCTTTACCGAAAAATTTTCTTTTCAACGCACGAAATTCGATGGATCAATATTTTATTGGAGTAATAAAAATGAGTAGTCGATGGCTCGGAGGAATTTTTAGTTTCGCCACGTTCACCGGGATATTAAAAATCCATTAGACAATGTAAAAGCACGGAATATAAATGGGAACCATCAGAAAATACGATGGATCGATTAATGTTTCATCGAAGCAATAAAAACGATCACACTCGTTTCCTTCAATCTTGACAGCATTCACAGCATTTTTTGCTTTATCGTCCTCGATAGGATATTAAATATACACGCTGGATTCAACCAGCTAATATTTATAATAGTCACAACAGGAATTCGTATGAGAATGATCGAGAGAGAGAGAGAGTGAAGATACAAAACTGTCGAGCCACGAACGAAAAACACGAGAAACCGGAAATGAATACGCGGATCCGTTTTCGGGGTTTCGGGGCATATGCGAAAGGTACGCTCGCGGATATTGAAGCATTTTTTTTGTTTTTTGACAAGCTTCCATTCGTATCTCTATGTGCATCGTATTTATAGTGAAGTCCTGAAACTTTCGAGTTTAAAGCTTGTCGCGATCGAAAAATGGCACATCCGGATAAAAACGCGACACAAGTGACACACGATGCTGATCGGAATATCCGCGCACGTGTATACCAAAAACGTTACGCACTTTTATATGAAGCTGAAGTTTGCAACGTTGGAACGCATCGAAAAATATTGAATTTTATTGAAGATTCGTTCAATTTTTAATGTCGTCCTAATTTTTCGAGCCATTGACAAAATTACGAAAATTTGGAAATTATCGATAAAAATTTAGTTCAAGTTTGTTGGCAAAATTTATTTTTCAGCCTCTCGCGCTCTCTCTCTTTCTGTCAGTCTTCTGGCATCGGTCTCGCGATGATTTTCAACGATTCTGGGACGTTGCATCGGGACGGATCGACGGACATAAATTCTTGACTATAAACGAGAGCGGTCGCGAGTATACGAGCAATGCTATCTGATTACACACTATACACAGAGATGGCGGTTTAGTGTGTACCTGTGGCTGCAAGAGCACGAGATAGAGAAAGAGAAAGAGAGAGAGAGAGAGAGAGATAAAAGTGTACCTAACTACGATTACCGCGAAATAAATACACGCGCAATGCCGATTCCGTCAGCTCGTTAGCGAGAAAAGCGAATATTACATATACATATATATACGAGAGTTACGTGCCACGAGTTCATACCAACATTTATATTGAAGTATGAACGCGTGCTGTGTAATCTATACGAGCAAGAATTTTCCAGCCTGGCTTCAAACGCGATCTCGTTCATACGCGAGCTACCCCGTGACCAAACACACAAACACACACTCTCGCTCTTTTCATTCTTGCGCCTTCACCCTCCGCATGGACTGCTCGCATGTGCTCGCACTGGACCCTATAGAACGCTAACCTCGTTTTTTTTACCTATTTCGCTAACTTGGGGTCAAAAATGACCCGAATTTTGAAAAATTCACGTCTTTGGTAAAATTAAACGAAGAGGGTTCAATTTGGGGTCAATTTTTTTGGTTTTTGATGCAGAATCACGTGAACCTGGGGCAATTTTGCTTGGAGGCAGAAAAAATAGTCAAATGAGTGTGGGATCGTAAAATTTCTCGCGTGTTAGTTGACCCAAAGTTTTACTTCATAAATAGCCACGCGAGATTAGTAACCAGAGCGAAACAACTTCGTGCTGTGTAAATAAGCGAACAACAATCTTTGAAATTGGATTGAAATGTTTAGAAAACGATTAATTTGTTATGCAAAGATTTTAGGAGAAAAAACAGAAAGACGAATAATGAAGATGGCTGATGAGGGCCTACCTTGGTCGAAAACAAGGCATCGAGTGGTCTTGGCAGCGAGTCCCGGGGGCAGAGCGAACCTGTAGGTCGGGCTCAGCGACAGCCCCAACCCCAGACCGAGCGCCTCCGCGCCGCATCTCCCCCCGAACACAGGCCCCACTAGAATCACCCACATAATAATTCTTTTTCAGTCATCGTCATATTTCCTTATCATTTGCTCGAATTATCTTAAAATCACTAAAGTTCACGATTTTGGGGAGTGTGGAAATGATTCGTTTATCTAAAAATGCACACTGGAAGGAAAATTTTGTTGTAAACGATCGATATTTTGTTGGATCCGTTCGACTAAACTTTTTTTGAAAAATCACATAAATTTTGTCATTGCAGCAAAAAATATTCTGAAAAGTCTCTTCGAAAATTCAATTTTTGTCATTCCAATCGTAAATTTTGCTGCCAGTTCCGTTGGAAATAAAAAATATTGTCAACATTACGAAAATTTTGAAATTATCAAAAAATATTTAATTTACCGTGTGTTCAACAAAATTTCGACGATTTTTTTGACAAAATTTAATTTTCAGTGCAGGAATTTTTGCAGGTTCGACGTGTGAATTTAATTTTTGAAGAATTTTAATTACCAATTTTTGATGAATTTTAATTAACGAAATTTTTTTTTCTGGATCGATTAGTTTTTCATAACTACGCTTTTGAAGTGATTTTCGGTGTGCGATTAATATTGAAATCATCTCGGAGGCTGAGGCGTTTCTGGAGAAAGATAATCGCGTCGATAATGGTCGTTTGACCCTCGCGTTATCGCGTGGAAAACATCGCAGGGGTTTGGCTCCAGGGAGGAAGGCAACACGACGCTCTCGTGCTTTATTATGATCTACATTGGATTTCGGAGGCCGCTGTTGCACCCTCTCATTATGTGTACCATCGCATAACACACGAACACGTGTACGTGTGCAGCCACATCCAAGTTCTCGCGCATACTACATCGAGGTTTATTGCTTTTTAGTGTACAGTCGGCACGTGCCAGACACAATCTTGTATTCCTGTCTCTTTCGTTGGAAGCCCCGCACAGCATCCCGGTTATCAATACGAGATCGTTATTTCGAATAAAATATGAAATATTTCAGGCAGACTCTCAATAATTCTCCGCAATGCTCTCTGATGAAAAATAATTCTTCAAGCCATTCGACTCTCCAACTATTGTGGAACGAAAACGAATCGGAGAAACTAAATTTTATGATGCTGAAGTTTGCATCGTTGGAATGCAACGAAATTCATGTTTATCTTTGACAAAAATAATTATTTTAATGCAGCATGTCATTACGATGATGAAATGATCAATTTTTGCCATTCAAAAAGCATATTGACGCGAAAAATGCAGATAACATTGAAAATTGAACGAATCTTCAATAAAATTCAATATTTTTCGATGCATTCCAACGTTGCAAACTTCAGCATCGTGCTCGCAAGCCATTTTGTATGTAAGAAAATCCGAAAATGAAAATTTAGATTTGACCGTGGCCATACAACGTGGATCGAGTTATCTCGGTACAAAAATGTCGTGACGACTGTCTCGTACAGGAAGGAAAGACTCCCAGAGACCGGAACGATATTCCAAGGAGCACATCGTGCAGCAGCATAATGTTGGCGGCTTTAAAACGTTTTTTTTTCCTCCTCTTTCCTTTTTTATAAATTGCGTCTTTGAAATGCAGAGCAACGGGCGTAAAGGTGGTCGAGAAAGAAGACGAAATAGGCAGGGAATTGAAGGGCAAAGACGAAACGACGAGAGCAAGGAGAAGCAGCAGCTATAGACAGCAAAAGATGCGAGGAAATAAGGTATAGAGAATTCTCGCTCGTCCCTTTTCTTTCCCTAATACGCGGCTCGCCCTTTGGCTCGGTAGCTTACACGCTGATTAAGACACCCGATACAATTAGGCGGCGAAAAGAACCTCAAACGATGCGCGACCGGAGGGCTCCGCGCGCGAGATCTCTTCACGGCTCTCTTTATCCTTATCTAACGGGTGTCCCCCTCTCAATTTCACTCGCTTCCTTATATAAATATCGCTGTATATATATCCAGGCATGAAAATACCTCAATATTAATACGTTCGCCTGTACGTCATCGTTTACCTTCAAATTTATCCCTTTCATCTTCCATCTCGCCGTGTATCGAGCCAGCTATTCATTTTTACAAATTCGCTTGAGTCTCCGCCAAAATAATACACTAAAAAACTCAAACGATACGGAAATTACGAGAAAAAGTCATTCAAGCCCTTTCGTCCCTTCGTTCTCCAGTTTTTCAAACTTTCTACCGCATTTTTGACTAATTTTTTGACTTTGAGCTGAATTGCATCAAAAACGAAAAAAAAAATGAAGCTGAAGTTTGCAACGTTGGAATGCATCGAAAAATATTGAATTTCATTCAAATTTTTGGAGCCAATTTGCTTTTTGAATGGCAAAAATTGATCATTTTATCATCGCAATTACATTCTGCATTTGAATAATTATTTTTGGCAAAGATAAAAATGCATTTCGTTGCATTCCAACGATGCAAACTTCAGAGTCATAATGTATGCACTGAAAATAAAATTTTGCCAAAAAACGTCGATGTTTTGTTGATGACCACGGTGAAGCAAATATTTTTGGATAATTTTAAAATTTTCGTAATTTTGACAGTATTTTTGATTTCTAACGGAACTGTCAACTGAATTTACGATTGGAATGACAAAAATTGACTTTTCAGAGAGACTTTCTAGAATATTTCTTGATGATGTTGAAGTTTGCAACGTTGGAATGCATCGAAAAATATTTAATTTTAGGGGAGATATGAATTTTTCAAAATTGGCCTCATTTTTGACCAAGAACAATTTCTTGCACTGGTGTGAGTCATAAAACAATCAGAAAGTTTTGCCAAACTTCTAAAGTGCTCAGTAAATTATTCAAAAGATTCACAAAAATGGTTGAGAATTACGAAATTCGAATTATCTGTCGATCGGTCATTCGCATTTTCCATTTATATCTTCGCATTCATCGATAACGAGTGAATATTCGAAATAGAACGTGAAATGAAAAATCTTATTCGTTTGTCGAGGTTTTTGTAATCGACAATTTATCGGAATATTGTAAAGCCTGCATTACCGATTCATTGCGATCGGTTCGCTGGGTTTCACCTGCAAATAAGCGGCCAAACACATTTTTGCAGTGGTGAACAATAAAAAAAGTCATTCCACGCGGTTGGGAGAAACGCCACGATTGGAATTTTCGACCACGAGCCAGCAGGATTTTTATTAATTGCTTTTGAATCCATGCGACTATTTTTTTTTCTTCTTTTCGAGTTTATTGTCCTCGAAAAAATTTCAACGCTGTGAACTAACGGAAAATATTCAGACGTACGGTTCTTGGCCGGCGTAACGCGCCCCTCAATGATCGCACGATTTATGATTCTATTTACGATTTTATCGTAAATATGTGAAATTGACTAAAAACGAAAATTAATGACGAATTGTACACTGAAAATCAAATTTTTGGATAATTTCAAAATTTTCGGGCCTTTCACAATATTTTTTATATCTAACGAAACTGCGTCAACAAAATTTACGATTGAAATGACAAAAATTGACTTTTCGAAGAGACTTTCTAGAATATTTTTTGCTGCAATGACAAAATTTTTGTGATTTTTCAAAAAAACGTTTAGATTTTCAACGAAATTCAATTTCCAGTGTGAAATGTCGTTTGTGCCCAAGTTTTAGAATTTTTTCCTTCACTATAATAAAGTGAATTTCAAAGCATAGTTTTAAAATCGTCCTGAAACTTAAATTTAGTCAAAAAACGTCGATATTGTTGTTGAACACGGTGAATTAAATATTTTTGGATAATTTCAAAATTTTCGTAACTTTGACAATATTTTTGATATCTAAAGAAACTCTCAGCAAAATTTACGATTGGAATGGCAAAAATTGACTTTTCGAAGAGACTTTCTAGAATATTTTTTGCTGCAATGACAAAATTTTTGTGATTTTTCAAAAAAAGTCTTTTTTAAAGAAATTCTCTTTTCAATGTTGAAAAAGAAATTGCGTAATTTGAATGGTTCGAAAATTGGAGGAATTTGATTGGAACGTGGACAAAATGGTTGTATAAAAATTTGAATAATCTCCGATCGCTTAGCGAGGTGTGAAAATGATTTTTGTGCTTAATCGATGAGGAAACACCCGGTATATGAATAAATGGCAATTTGAAAAAGCGGGAGCTGAAAAAGGATATGAGACGTGCCACCTCACATAAAAAATATATATTTTTATATGTGTGCTCGCTCACAGACATATGAAGACGAAAATACTCGCGGTCTCTGTTTGGATAACGACTGGTGTTCGGGTTCGCTGCAGTTTGGCCTGTGCACATTCGCTTTTGGCTACTTTTCGACTTTGTCGGAACTAATCCTCCCGAACCGGTCGCGCGAGGCTCGTGCCTGATTCCTATGCACGCTCGTTTTATTTTTATTTTATTTTTTCGTACATGTATCACACCGTGGGATCGGAAATTCTCGGCTATCGTCGAGTTCCTAAGCCTTCGCCCCAACAGTGGCTCTTTTTTTTCTTTCCAAAAAATCCACTCGTTAAATATTTTATAATTAAGAACCAATCACTCGTTTTTTTTTCATTTCTCGTGCAAATTTTGTCAAATTATTTTTCCACGTTCATTGCGATGCATTTTTCTATGCAGTTTCAATTTTTTCCGATAGTTTTTTCGGAAATCGATATTTTTTTTGAAAAATCCCATAAATTTTGTCATTGCAGCAAGAAATATTGTAAAAAGTTTCTCCGAGGAGTAAATTTTTGTCATTCGAATCGTAAATTTTGCCAACAGTTTCGTGAGAAATGAAAAATGTTGTGAAAATCGGGAAAAATTTGAAATTATCGAAAAATATTTGATGCAACGTGTTCAACAAAAAAATCGACGTTTTTGGACGAATTTGGAATTTTTTTTTGGACATTTGTATTGAATTTCAAGGCATTTGTTTATTTATATAGACGTTGTTGGAAGGAAGAGAGGAAGCCAAAGCGATCGACCAAGTACTTAACGTCCGATGAGGGCGGAGCATCGCGAGGCCGCAGGCTAATCGTGATTTTCGCGATAATCGGAAATTACACGGGGTTTACGGTCGTGTTCGCGCTTGGCAAACCTCGCGATGACGAGCCGTTGATCTAAGTGAATTATCGACTCCGGGGGGATGGGGAGACTCGCACACGTGTCTATCGTTTTGCCTGTGTATGTATCGCCCGATACGCGCGGCTATATATATGGAGCACGTATGAGAATCGACGCGGAGCAACGTTTTGTGATCGGAACTGACGCGCTAAATCTCCAACATTCACCGGAAGTAACATTCCAGCTTTCCTGTTTCCATTAATTATCGCTCTCGAGGATTTTCTCATTCAACATCTCCGAAATAATTGACGTCTAATCATTGTTTTATCCACGATTAATACGACTTTTTCCTGATGACTCTGAAGTTTGCAACGTCGAGACGAAAAATATTGTTTCTATTAATTATTTATTGAATTTTGAAAATTTGGGGCAATTTTTCGTTTTGATTCACTTTTTGGGACTCAAGAGACGATCGTTTTTTTGTCCGGACCAAATATTGAAGAAAAAACAGAATTTCGCGTTGCACTGATAAAAAGCTGCAGATTCGCTTCGATTTTCGAATCGAATATTCGTCGATTTTTCGAGCATTCGATAAATTTCCGAAAAATAGCGGATTTTCGCAAATCCTTTCGAAATTTTTTCCGAATATTTTCGAAAAAAAATTGAATACTCGAAAAAATGTCACAAATTCAAAAATATTGATTATTCGGTTTGGAATTCGAATCAAACAATTTGATTTGATTTGATGCCGAATATTCCAAGTTTTCGAATATTCGCACTCTGAAGTTTGCAACGTTGGAATGCAACGAAATTCGTTTTTATATTTGGCAAAAATAATTATTTGAGATAAAATGATCGATTTTTGGCACATCGGCTCGAAAAATTTGGACGACATTGAAAATTGAACGAATCGACAATAAAATTCAATATTTTTCGTTGCATTCCAAGAGAGGGGAATAAATCGCACGGAAAATTCGAAATTTATTCCTTTGATGGATCGTGGAATCCAATCGATAACAAAAATCGCACATTATTAAAAAACAATAAAAAATAGTGTGAGGTGCGGAAATAAAAAGTTGGAGACGTAATTGTTCGATCTCTCGTGAGGTCTCAATTACGGGCATCTTGTCTACGCGCAGCACTAACGTATCTATTATGATACGAGAGTACTAGAGAGCGGAGACGAGAAAAAACATTTAGCAACGTGTTGCTGATGGATCAGTGACAGGGATGCTGTTTCGTGTTTACCCGGATAGGAAATATCTTTCTCTTCCTCTGTCTCTGCATCTCTTTCTTCCGCTCTCCACACGGCGTACTCGTTCTGGACCACTGGAAGAATCGTTGGAGAGCGAGGAAGAGCGTCAGAGAAATAAGACAAAGAAAGAGAGAGAGCGAGAGAGAGAGATCTCGACGCCCGTACATGGCACGCGGGACATACGAGCCGCGCGAGACCCAGACTGGCAGCTGACAGTCGAGGATCTTGGCGAGATCTTAATCTGCGACAGTTTTGTTCGCTCGGTTCGTCCAAAAGTCGAGGAAAAAGATAAACCGAGGGAGAGAGACGCGAGTGAACATCTCGGGGATGAAAAAAATTGTGTAAAATAAAAAAATGGACCGAAAAAGGGGAAAATGTTGGCCGTTCGCGATTGAGAGCAGGACAACGATGTGACCGCGTCTCGCTCGCATTTTTCTCTCGTCCATTCGTCGATCGAAACCTCAGCCCGATCGGGACACCCTGAATTATTCATCGCGATGTGAAACTCGCGTTCCTCCTTCTCATACTTCGGCCTTGTCTCTCTCTCTTTGAGTATGCGACTTCTTGACTTCTCATCCGCTCGCGCGAGATTCTGACGGCACAGTCTCCCCCCCTCCCCCCAAGCATATGCTCGCTAACCCCTCGCGAGCGCCCTTTCGTACTCTTTTTTTTTTTTCTTACCTCCCACATTCGCATATATTTATATCAGCGCGTCGAATTTTTCTTCCCTTTTTCTCTCTAGGTATTTTTTTTTTTTTTATTCCTCGTTTCTTGTGCCGATAAAATTATGATCGAGCTCCCTTTTTTGAAAAATCACACGAACTTTGTCATTGCAGCGTGAAATATTCTAGAAAGTCTCTTTGAAAAGTAAATTTTTGTCATTCCAATCGTAAATTTTGCTGACAGTTCCGTGAGAAATGAAAAATATTGTCAAAATTACGAAAATTTGGAAATTATCCAAAAAATATTGGCAAAATTACGAAATATATTGGAAATTATCCGAAAAATATTGGCAAAATTACCAAAATTTGGAAATTATCCAAAAATATTGTCAAAATGACGAAATATATTGGAAATCATCCAAAAAATATTGGCAAAATAATGAAAATTTGGAAATTATCCAAAAAATATCGGCAAAATTACCAAAATTTGGAAATTATCCAAAAATATTCTCAAAATTACGAAAATTTGGAAATTATCCGAAAATATTGTCGAAATTACGAAATATATTGGAAATTCTCCCAAAAATATTGGCAAAATATCCAGAAATATTGTCAAAATTACGAAATATATTGGAAATTATCCAAAAAATATTGTCAAAATAACGAAAATTTGGAAATTATCAAAAAATATTGTCAAAATAACGAAAATTTGGAAATTATCAAAAAATATTGTCAAAATTGGGAAAATTTCGAAATTATACAAAATTATTTAGTTCACCGTGTTCGACAATCGTCTCGAAATATTTCCGTCAGAAAAAACACGAGAGTTTCCTCCTTCTTGACCGTGTATCTCGCGGATCTTGACGTTATGTCTCAATTTTTTTTTTTTTCGCGTTTAACTTGCTCGAAATTAAGAAAACGCTGACACAATTTCGCTTTGACTATGCGGGGTGTTGCATAAACAAGTGCGCGAGGGCAGAGCGTCATCCATGCGATCGAGAGAGTCTTGAAACACGAGAGTGCGAGTGGCTTGGGTTGCAGCGAGTTATACGGCTCGCTACACCCCGTGAGATACCTTCGTGCAACGTCCCTCGTATGCAGGATACGCGCAAGTTCCGATAGCCCGAAATATACCCAAAAAAATATTGTTTTTCTTAATTATTCATTGAATTTTGAAAATCATGGAAATTTTTCGTCTCGATTGACTTTTTGGGACTCAAGAGAGTCCCAAAAAAAAGGCAGTCGAAAAAATGGGCAAAATTGAATTGGAAAAGGCCGAACGAGATTCGCGTAGCATGTGACACGAATCGCTGGCAGGTCGTCGATGCAAGAGAGTGCAGACGAATGGGCCCGCCAACGATGTCATTTTCTCAGGACGTTCGAGTTTCATGGTGGTTGATATTTCATACAGAGTGGGTAACGGGGCTATAGCTTTACCTGTAACCCTTCCAAACAACTGTATAACACGTCTACGTCATCTATATTGTTCACTCGGAGTCTCTCTCCCCGTCCACCCCGTCAACGTGATCGCCCTTGAACAAAGTGCGGTTTTGCGTCCGGCTATAGGCACACAACGCGCCGCATTCGTCCATGCCAATATCGCGCAAATCACGCGTGGGGCTTCCTTCGCAAACATCCTTAAATATACACAACTTGACACGGGCGTGAGACTCTGAACTTTTTGGCATTAGGAACAAAAAATAAATAAATTTTTTTCAATTTTTAAATTTTAAACAAATAAAAAAAATTAAAATAAAATAAATAAAAATACAAAAATAAAATTTAATAAATAAATCAAATTTTTTTTTTTAATTTCAGCCTTTTTCATTCTCATCAAAATATTTATTCTCTCAAAATTCACTTATTAGTGCACTATAAATAAAATTTTGTCAAAATACGTCGACATTCTGTTGAAAATGTTGATAATGTCAAAATTTTCGTATTTTCGACAATATTTTTGATTTCTAACGAAACTTTCAGCAAAATTTACGATTGAAATGACAAAAATTCATTTTTCCAAGGAACTTTCTAGAATATTTCTCGCTGCAATGACGTTTTTGGGATTTTTCAAAAAAAAGTTCAAAATTTCGATCTTTTTCGAGAAAATTTTCTTTCCAGTGTGGATTTACTTATTAGGGCACTACAAATTTTGTCAAAATACGTCGACATTTTGTTGAAAATGGCGAACTGAATATTTTTAGATAATGTCAAAATTTTCGTATTTTTGACAATATTTTTGATTTCTAACAAAACTGTCACTAAATTTACGATTGAAATGACAAAAATTTATTTTTCCAAGGGACTTTCTAGAATATTTCTCGCTGCAATGACGTTTTTGGGATTTTTCAAAAAAACGTTCAAAATTTCGATCTTTTTCGAGAAAATTTACTTTCCAGTGTGGAATAAAGCAACAGATGCAATTTGATCGACACAAAAATGATCAAGATTGTGGCAAGAATGCGAGTCTTTTAAATTAGCCGCGAATGCACCTGCTCAGGAGCTGCAGGAGCTTTTTTTTGTTAATCGAAAAGAGATCGAGTGGAGAGCAAAGAGTTGGAGTAAAAGTGCGAGATTAAATGAAAGAAAAAAGTAAATGAATGGAATAAAAAGGAGAAAAAGGGAGAAAAGTCGAGAGATTTACATTCGAAGGCGAGCTTCTGTTTGTCCGGTCGCGGAGCACAGCTCGTTTGCCCTACGATCGCGGACATTCCTTACTCCGGAGAACGATTAAGACCCAAGAGGAACGACTGTCCAGTCTTTGGGTATTTCGAAGTTGTGCCACATTTTTTTTTGTGTATACAGGGAATAATTCCAGGGCTGGAACGCGAATGAATGTCTCGATTGTTTCATCTTACAGCCGTGAGAAAAGCGGGCACGCGCTTCTCGCTGCGCTACACACGCAAATTCGCGATATAATTAAATGAGTAACGCGCCAGCAAAAAACACGATCCCAATCTCTCTTCTTGATGTTTCAATCCGCGTACGAGCGCCTCGAGATTCTTTTTTCCCACGCGGCCTTATCGCGCTTTCCATTTAACAATTTTTATCCTATTCATGCAAATCGACCAATCGACAAGAACGTAAAAAAAAAAAAAGATCTGAAAATTGAATTTCGTCAAAAAACGTCGATATTTCGTTGATTCGGTGAAATGTCAAAAATTTTCGAAATTTCAACAATATTTTTGATTTTCAACGGAACGGAGCAAAATTTACGATTGAAATGACAAAAATTTACTTTTCGAAGAGACTTTCCTGAATATTTCTCGCAGCAATGCCAAAATTTTTGTGATTTTTCAAAAAAACGTGAAAAAAAAAATCTGAAAATTAAATTTCGTCAAAAAACGTCGATATTTTGTTGTTTCGGTGAAATGTCAAAAATTTTCGTAATTTCAACAATATTTTTGATATTTAACGGAACGGAGCAAAATTTACGATTGAAGTGAGAAAAATTTAATTTACGAAGAGACTTTCCCGAATATTTTTCGCAAAAATGCTAAAATTTTTGTGATTTTTCAAAAAAAACGTGAAAAACAAAGATCTGAAAATTAAATTTCGTCAAAAAACGTCGATATTTCGTTGACACGGTGAAATATCAAAAATTTTCGTAATTTCAACAATATTTTTGATTTCCAACGAAACAGTCAGCAAAATTTACGATTGAAATGACAAAAATTTACTTTTCAAAGAGATTTTCCCGAATATTTCTCGCAGCATGCCAAAATTTTTGTGATTTCTCAAAAAAAACGTGAAAAATATCGTTTTCAACAAAATTTTCTTTTTAGTGTTTAATTCCGACAAAAGTGACGGAATCTAAAGAGAAAAAAAAATGTCATGCGTATGAATAACACCGTGCGAGTCTATAAATCCCTAAATTATAATAATTCTCGTGCGATCCTGAAATTTTGCTTGTCTGCCATTTATCTCTATTGGAATTATTGGTAACAGTCGTTGAAGGACTTTGGAACGCTTATACGGGATTACAGAGGTAAATCTCGAGCAAGGGGTCCGCGAATTCTCTCCGTTTGGTAAGATCCCTGATAAGCCATCTCTGGCACTGGTTTTTCTCTCTTGCCCGCGAGGCAGCCTCGTGCAGTGTGATTTATTTTTTCCGACAGGACGTGGACTCCGGATTTCATGGGTTTTCGAAAACATTGTCAAAAAACGGCGAATTTACGAAATTTGAAAAAAAAAAATCGTCTCTCCAATAATTACGTAATTAAAGGGAGAAATTTTCGTCGTGAAGAAAATTGAGTGGGTGAATTTGCCACAGGAATTAAATCGGACTACTCAAAGTGTCATCGAGGCTTGAAATAGATACGCGAAGGAATTTTTCCGGATGAGATTTTTCCCCTGCCTCATGCCTGTTCTCGTGGCGTTTTCGCTTAACGAGGATTCTCAGTGCCTGGATCACCGCGCGGTTCGTTGACTACGCGAGAGGGTAAGCGCGATCGCTTTAAATTCCGTTCTGACAAACAAAAGAGCGCGCAACTTGTGGAAATCGCAATTTCAGAGCGTAAAACTTACGCCCTTTCATTTTTCTGAGGCTCGATTTATATAAACGGAGGATTTTAGTGTCGCAACTTGCAGCATGTGATACTTATACTCTTGGATATAAATATACATAGGAAAAGCGTCTCTCGACCCAGAGCACGTTGACGATCTAGACACGGGCGAATCTTTTTTTCCCTGTAATTAATTTAAGAGGGCTCGTTCTCTTAGGGTGGAAGATTCACCCACACTCGGATGGACTTTTGCTCGTCTTGGGTGACTGAATATATATATAGACGCTACGATTTTTCTCGCCTCCTCGAAGCGTTTCCACCAACCTCTTGTACGATCTTTTAGCTTCGATCTCTCTGAGCACGAAACGAGACGAGTAGAATTTTTTTTCCAAGCAGTTTCCAAAGCGACAGCCTCTTAAGGACGTTCTATGGCGACGATCAAATCTGAATGTTCGTTTTCAGTTTTTCTTTCATACAAAATCGTTTGCGAATGGTTTGCATCGAAAAAAATGACTCTGAAGTTTGCATCGTTGGAATGCAACGAAATTCATTTTTATCTTTGACAAAAATAATTATTCAAATGCAGATTGTAATTACGATGATAAAATGATCGATTTTTGCCATTCAAAATGCATATTGACGCGAAAAATTTGGATGACATTTTCCGTCTCGAACGATTTTCCATCTCGATCCGTTCGTAATAATTTCTCAGGCTCATTCGATGTAAAAAATAATCAGTTTGGCCTTAAAAGCAGATCGACAAAAATGTTCTAAGCTGGACACGCTGTCCGAAGACTTTAGGACAGTTCGGTCGCTGCTCATTGTCCCTTGCGGAGGTTGTTGGAACGCCTGTTAAGTCTGTGTCTCGGTCGGTCCAGCGGAGTGAGAAAAAACAAGGCGAGAATGAGAAAATGCCGATATAAAGAGAAAGCCAGAGAGTCGCGAAGGGAAAGACTTTGGAGTCTCGGGCTGCTTACGGCAGAGACAGTAGCGAGGGCGAATCGAGGCAAAGGATAAAAGAAAGAGAGAGACGGGGTGAGGTCGCGCGCGTGGTAATCCGAGATTTATCTCGGCGACACTCTCCTGACACTCGGACTGTTCTTCGCTGGTTCGTTGGTTCGCCTGTGCAGGATTTCAGGAGGAACGGAGAGCTACCGGGTGATGCGAAATTTTCTCGATCCTTGGGGCGTCAAAAATCTTGAGAATAATTCAAAATTCAGACGAAAAAATAAAAAAATAGGGCAAAAATGTTTTTTTTTCGAAACCACCCAAACAATTCGATCGTGGACGATTCAAATTTCATCATTTCCAGTCAAAAACTTCACGAGAATGTTGCAAATGCATTTTACCAGGAAAGAATCGACGGAGCATCGCTAAAGTGCGTTCGACAAGGATCGAGCGTGATAAAAGTATGTTTGCGGGATGCTGGGCAGAATTATAATCCAGCTGGGCAAGAAAGCCAAATGGTTGAAGAAGCTCGTCGTATAATAAATCGCGGTTTGGTCGATCGCGTACCCAGAACTCGACGAGGACTCGCGTTCGCCCTGTAAAACGATCTCACCTCGATTAAAGTGAAATATATGGAGCCTTTAATTGCGAGCAGAAAGATTTCGATGGGACGAGTGAGAGGGAACGAGCAGCCTGGTCGAGCTTCAAGGTGCATGATGTTAATACTTGTCCCGGGCGAGGAGGTGAGAAAACGGTGATTAAGAGGCCGCGAGATAAAATGGAAAAAAAAAAACGAGAGAAATGTGGATCGGACAATGCGAAACTTTTTTCCACTCGCCCACACTCGATTGCATTAAAAAAAATTCACATTTTTTGTTGCCAAGACTCAAGGCCGTTCCGATGCACGAAAAGTGCAACGAAATTTCAGACAAAAATTACGAAAATGCATCAAAAAAATGTTGAGATAGAAAAAAAATGTTTTTTGAGTAAAAATTGGAGTTTTTGCCCGGAAAATCCTCTACATTTTGCGGATGCATTATTCATGCTGTGCGAGGCGATACGATATGATCCAATATGTGAATAGGGCTCTCGCTCGTTTCGCCATGAAACGCGCTTCCATGAGATACGCTCTTCGTGCGGCTATGCAAGAGAGAGCGAGAGAGAGACGATCCCTCCGAGCTTGAACACTCGCTAAGCTCCTGGAAATTGGTCGTCGAATTTTCGAGATAATTTTCGGGATACTCGCACGCCGAAAGCCTCATTTTGTGTTATACCTATTCCGGAATATTCCCCCATCATTTCAAGTACAAGGTGTCTTAGAATTCGGGCTCCAAATGCTCCATGTGAGGGCACCTTTTGGAGGAAGCGAGTGTTTGCTAGTTTTTCATTTTTAAACCAGCTTCTTGCTCATCAAAAACCACTTTTTTTAGGATTTTTTCAAAATTTTGCATAAATGGACGTTCTTGGCACCGAAACTTAAAGTTTTTTCCTATAAAGAAAATTTTCTGACGTTTGGAATTCGAGAAATTTCATTTTCCAAATGTCATCCAAATTTTTCGAGCTAATTTGCTTTTCGAATGGCAAAAATCGATCATTTTATCATCGTAATTACATTCTGCATTTGAATAATTATTTTTGTCAAAGATGAAAATGAATTTCGTTGCATTCCAACAATGCAAACTTCAGAGTCATAATGTATGCACTGAAAATAAAATTTTGCCAAAAAACGTCGATGTTTTGTTGTTGACCACGGTG
Source organism: Diadegma fenestrale (assembly GCA_037043255.1). NCBI lineage: Eukaryota > Metazoa > Arthropoda > Insecta > Hymenoptera > Ichneumonidae > Diadegma > Diadegma fenestrale. Next base: position 16,562,982 of record CM073313.1, read on the forward strand.
AAGCAAATATTTTTGGATAATTTCAAAATTTTCGTAATTTTGACAGTATTTTTGATTTCTAACGGAACTGTCAACTGAATTAACGATTGGAATGACAAAAATTGATTTTTCAGAGAGATTTTCTAGAATATTTCGTGATGATGCTGAAGTTTGCAACGTTGGAATGCATCGAAAAATATTGAATTTTATTGAAGATTCGTTCAATTTTCAATGTCATTAAAAAGTTAGAAAAATCGAGCTGCAGCGAAAAATGTATGGAGGATTTTTTTTTGCAGATCCACCAGAAAGGCTGTGAGCCGAATTTTTTAAAGAAAAATCCTAAACCCAATTTTTCGCAACTCATAAACGAAACGAGACTCGAATTCACACGAGTTTTGATGGCAAAAATTTGAAAATTGAAAATCTCAAATTCTTGACGTCAAAAAACGTTTTTTCATAAGAGAAAATTGTTGGTTTTCATGTCAAGAATGTTGACAAAAAATTCCCAAAGCGAACATCGTCAAAGATTCAATTTTTGGAACTTTTGTATTCAACTTTTTTTGTTGTTCGATCTCCGTGAGGTTAGAAAATGCGAAATTTGTAGTAAATCTGCAGGTTTATCACGAGAAAAATCGATGCTTTACGGGAAAGAGAACGCGAGCCGGGGAATCGAGAGTCGCAGAGAAAACGCGTCGTGGTCATTCCACTCGACTGACAAAGCCGAAGAGAAAAAAATGGCAAGAAATAAAACGAGAGAGACGGACGAGAATCTTATTAACACACAATGAGATAGTTTTGTTTCTCCGCTCTCTCCTCCTTCGGTTAAATTCTCTGGATCGAGTCGCGGGGTTGAAACCTTTAGCCATGCCACGAATGCAATTCCCGCGCGATACCGGGTGTCCTTCGGAGAGGCAGGATCGGGCGTTTTATGAGGAAATTGAAAATTTTGTATTAACGAAAAATTGTCAAATTTGCGGATAAAAAAAAATGTTGCTCGGTCCGATTTTCGACTCGTATTGGCAGAAAAATAAAAACTCAATCGTTCGGGCTCGCCGTTGCTCGCGAGGCTGATTTTATTTCGGGGACACCGATTGTATAAAAAAGTTTGCATTGCGCCGGCCAAGTCAAGAGCGACTCTCGTGTTTGCTCCATTGTTTCACGGACGCTTTGATAAATTACCGAATAATTGTCAAATGCTCTCTCGCGCGCGACCGCCAGTAAAAACCGAGAGAAAAGGCTGAAAAAAAAACGTTTCCCAGGAGAATTATAAGGAGTCGAAACGGGAGGATTCTCCGGCGGTTACGAAAAAGGATTTCGCGATCGTTTCTGCGTCTTCTCTTTCGCTCTCGTTGCGTCGCGCACGCAAAGATATGGGACGAGCAAATACATTGAGTTTTAGCGATTTTTTGGCTCGTTTTTATCGCTCGCCGCCAGAAATTTATCGAAAACATTGAAAAAAAAAAAAAAAATGAAGATTTTTCTACGAAATTTCGCGATTTTGACACTCGGCACGCAGGAACTTTGTAATGATGAAAAAAGCCAGGAAAAAATCTCGTTAAATATGTCGCTTGCGTGTGTACAAAGTGGAATTTGTAAAAGAGAGAGAGAGACGAGGAAACCGCGATCTCCGGGCGCGGGGGATTTTAATCCTAATTCACGAGCGCGTTTAACTGTCGCGATAAAGTCGGGAGTGCAGAGATCTATAAATTTGTCGAGTCGAGGATAATTCTTGGGTAGCATTGGCAAGAGTAAACGCGAACGAGAAAGAGCGCGAGGCAAGTGAAAAAGGAAGAAACAAGAAGAAAAATAACGTGGAGTGAGATGGATGTGGCGGTTTAACGTAAAGAGGGAGAGAAAGAAAGAGAGAAAGTGGCCGCGCTCGTGAGAAGCGAGAAGCGGCGGTAATTTATCGATTCGTACGAACGAGAAGAGCGCAGAGGAACCGCGCGCGAGCGAGCGTGCACCGCTTAGGAAGAGCGACGAAAAAAGGCCAACAAAAATGTGGAAGGAAGAAGAAGAAAAAAAAAGTGGCACGAAAAGCTTTAATCAGCGATTTAATCCGTCGCTCACGAGGCTTTTCGGTGAATTTATTTTTCCGGTAGCATTTTCTATCTCTCCTGACCGGCATGGACGAATTGACGGCGACCGACACGCTCAGAGAAAGAGAAAACGCACGTGCCTCCCGCCAATACGACCGAGAAACACGCCCAGAACGAGACAAGATTAAAAAATCTCTTTTGCTCTCCTTGTCCCCAGCTCTCGCAACCCCTTAATTGCTTGATCCTGTTATTACGCGCCGCGATCGTGTCAAAGAGCATGTCCCGCGTCGTCGGCTTCATTGGGACTAACTTGTAAAGAGCCGCCAACGTCGCAAAAGGCTTGAAAAAACTCTACATTTTCCACAACACCCAAAAAAACTGACGTCTCTATGTTACTTAACTCTAAAAGTCGCGACATCCAACCTGACATCAAAACGCTGCACGAACCCTATTTACTCGAGCTCACGCCCAAATATTTGCATGATTCTGAAGTTTGGATCGTTGGAATGCAACGAAATTCGTTTTTATATTTGGCAAAAATAATTATTTAAATGAAGAATTTAATTGCGATGATAAAATGATCGATTTTTGACACCCGAAAACGTATGGGCTCGAAAAATTTTCATGACATTGACAATTCAACGAATCAACAATAAAATATCCAAATTTATTGAAAATTAGTTCAATTTTCAATGTCATCAAAATTTTTCGAGCCGATTTGCTTTCCGAATGGCAAAAATTGATCATTTTTCGATGCATTCCAACGTTGCAAACTTCAGCATCATCAATTTTGACAGAATATTCAAAAAACCACCGGAAAACACAATTTTTTCCAAAAGACTCCTCCCTTTTTTCCCGGCGGTTTAAATTTATATGATTCGGAAGTTTGCATCGTTGGAATGCAACAAAATTCATTTTAATCCTTGACAAAAATAATTATTTAAATGCAGAATGTAATTACGATGATAAAATGATCAATTTTTGCCATTCGTAAAGCATATTGGCTCGAAAAATTTGGATGACATTGAAAATTGAACGAATCTTGATTAAAATTAAATATTTTTCGATGCATTCCAACGTTGCAAACTTGAGCATCATCAGAATAGTCCAAGCTGCTGCGATCGTCGTGTAATCTTTCCGAAATGTTGTCAATGGCATATAAAACGAGACACTAGATTCAAACGGGAACAAGACGTTCAAGGAGCTATAAAGTTTTCCTAATCCCATTGAATCGTTGACACGCCCTTCCGGATCTCACGTCTTCCTGGCTCATTTTGTCAGGCTCTTTCTTATATTCTCTTCGGACGTCGTTACCGAGGTTATTTACAAAGAAGATTCTGTATCCGCGTCTCATCACGAGCGTTACGCCAACGCTTATACCTCGTTTTTCTTCTACACGTATTTCTATATATAAGAAAAAACGTATATATTTTATTCTCCATATATCTGTCTCTGTTGGTCCGGAGCTAAGCCGCGACGTCGAAAAGTAAGACGTCCATCCAACCTTTAGCCCTTTCGGGCGTTCTCGGCGCCCTACGGGATATTTACGACTAACCCGCTCATCTCTTCTCTCTGCAACATCTTCGTTCGCCCCCTCTCTCCCTGTAAAACGTCGTACGAGCAAACTCGGCTATACAGCGTTCAGTGAAAAATGGCTTCGTCGACAATTAACTGAAATCACAGAGGCCCGGGGCGTTTGTCACTGCCTCCAAACTCTCCCGTCTGACTATACCGAGACAACCTCACTTTACTACTGTGCTAGTAAAACGACGTCTACGAACACCACTTTACCACACTGAGAAGAAAATTTTGTTGAAACTGATCACTGGAAGGTTTTTTTTGAAAAATCACAAAAATGTTGTCATTGCAGCAAAAAATATTCTAAAAAGTTTCTTCGAAAAGTGAATTTTTGTCATTTCAATCGTAAATTTTGCTGCTAGTTCCGTGAGAAATGAAAAATATTGTCAAAATCACGAAATATATTGGAAATTATTGAAAAAATATTGGCGAAATTACGAAAATTTGAAAATTATCCGAAAATATTGTCAAAATTACGAAAATTTGGAAATTATCCAAAAATATTGTCAAAATTACAAAATATATTGAAAATTATCCAAAAAATATTGGCAAAATTACGAAAATTTGGGAATTATCCAAAAATATTGTCAAAATCACGAAAATTGTGAAATTAACCAAAAATTAATCAACTTTTGATTATTTTTTCACACTCCTCGATGTTTTCTTCTCATTCCTCGTGGAAACGATGCCAGCAAAATGTTGTTGCTAGCGAATTATTGCTCATTGGAGAACGTCGAGCTCCGCGTGGAAAAAAAATTGGTCTAAGGATATGCAGGAGTGAGCAAATACACGAGTCTGAAGTTTGCATCGTTGGAATGCAACGAAATTCATTTTTATATTTGGCAAAAATAATTATTTAAACGAAGAATTAAATTACGATGATAAATTGATCGATTTTTGCCACCTGAAAAGCATATTGGCTTGAAAATTTAGGATGAAATTGAAAATTGAACGAATTATCAATAAATTTGAATATTTTCCGTTGCATTTCAACGTTGCAAACTTCAGCATCATCAGATTCCGTTTGAGGAAAATGTCATCATCATTCCTGAGCCGGTGCTGTTTTATAGAGAAAACAGTGTGGACTCTATTCCAGATGCGGAGGAAAAAATCTCATTGGGTTGAAACGATCGCAAGGCGATCGAGTCCGAAATTTGAGCCAGGGGATAAAAAATCTGGTAAACGGGAGTGGAAGGAAAGAAAGTCCACGATCCCCTGCATCAAATGTGATTTGGCGTGTGTCTGACAATAATTCGGAGCAACAAATATATTTAGAGACACTTGAGTGAGAGACAATCATGTAAACGAGTGGCTGGATCGCGCAGAGAAATTTTTATGATCGTCCCGGATCGCGATAGCTCAATTTTTTTGGTGCCAGTTTGTGTGCTGGCTTGTGGCTGGAACGGTCGGACATTGATGTCGGTACAGCGAATATTCGTGGATGGGACGAACGGAGCTGAGGCGAAATAAAAATATAAGAGATTGTCCATTGGGGTGGAAAAAAAACACATTCCCTGGGGTTAAGCCGATCGTGAACGTTTTTTTTTTCTTTCTCTTTTCCGCCTTATAGTTGGCTCTTGAGCCCCATTTTTCGGGGACAATTGGAGCGAAAGCTCGGGCGATGTTTCGCTGCGGACGCGGTAGCCAGAAAGCACAACAGGGAGCAGCGAGCATTTGATCGGGAAGAATTTTTTTCACACCCTTCGCGTCGGAGCTCGCGAGAAAATACGCAAAGAAGAAAAAAACGTTGAGGGGAGGAAAAAATCGTCAAGTTTCTTGTATGCAGATAATATCTATCTGTTCGACGTTCAATTTCCACAAGGTGCGAAATAAATCATTGTAATAGGCAGTTGGAAAAGCGTTTTGTCTTGCACGAGTCTGGGCCCTTGTTGATTTACAATCGTCGAGGCTTTTCGACGGTCTACGGGCTGGAACAACCCACCGCCAAGGAGCAGAAGAAGAAGAAGGATCTTCATCGCGGTCAAAGGTGAAATGAGCTGCGGCAGTCGCGAATCCTGCTCATCGTTGCCTCTCGCTTTATCCACCTTTTCCTTCATACGCGGAATGACGTACGGAGCTGCCGTTCTTGAATCAGAACGACGTCTCGTCTCTCGTGACGTTCCAGGCGAATTGTACGAGACACAAAGTTTACTAGACTTTTTGACCCATAACCACGCAGTCATTACGCACATTATGTTGAATGACATCGTTGGAATGCAACGAAATTCTGTTTTTTTTTGGTCCGGAGACAAAAACGATCGTCTCTCGAGTCCCAAAAACTCAATCAAGACGAAAATTTGCCATGATTATCGTAATTCAATAAAAAACGAATAGAAATTCGAGAGATTCGTTGAATCTCAACGTTGCAAACTCTAGAGCCGTTTAGTGACGTTTGTGGAGGGCACGCGACTGTACAGGCGAGAATCTGGTTGTAGGAAATTTCTATCTCTCATGGTTTTTCTCTCTGTCTCTCTTTGTATTGCGCGCTGATGGTGACAGTTCAATTCGAACTTTGGTGTTCGGTGGTCAGAAATGTTAGCCGCAAAACCGCACGTCCTCGTGATTTCTGTCTCTGTTGGCAGGGCTGGACATTTAGCCGAGGGGCCAACACAATTATGCGTCTCACTCGCGCGGCCCGCTTTTCCTCTCCCTTTGCCCTGCGCGGATCCGCAGCGGCGTGTTCTCCCGACCTCAGTCCTGGCTGAGAGCTCGCGCTATTTTGGTTACGGTTTTATATATACAAACAAACATGCACACGCGTTCACACGCACGCGATGAGCGAGCTCATCGACTCTGCGGCGCGCGGCACCCTCCGCACAACATCCAAACGTGCATGCACCCTATCCTGCTGTTTTCGACACTCTGTTGCGCTCATCGAAAGAGCCAGCCGTATAAACACAGGACGAATGCTAAAATCGCGATACGCCAACATATCCCAAAATATTCCCCCGATCATGATTATAAGAGCAGTCGGAATGTCGGTCATGAAATTTAATGCACCTATACAGCGGCCAGGAGTCATGCACCCTGCTGATGCGCGACTAGTGGTCGTCGAAATGTACGCGTTCGCTAATATCCGCTCGGTTGACAGATTATTGCGTATACCAATATTTCCCTCCAACCACATCAGCTCTTCTCTCGAAAGTACTACAAAACGAATATACATTAACTTCGCGGTTCTTCACACGCGTCGACATTACTCTTGATGTACTTGTGTACAATGACTCTGAAGCTTGCATCGTTGGAATGCAACGAAATTCATTTTTGTCTTTGACAAAAATAATTATTCAAATGCAGATTGTAATTCCGATGATTGAATGATCAATTTTTGCCATTCAAAAAGCATATTGGCTCGAAAAATTTGGATGACATTGAAAATGCAACGAATCTTCAATGAAATTCAATATTTTTCGACGCATTCCAACGTTGCAAACTTCAGCATCATGAAAATTTGCAAAATTTATAAAATCAAAACCGTTTAACCGATATTTCCGAAATTCAATGCCAATTTTTTTATTAAATTACTCTATTTTTCAAAAAAAATTAGTAAAAAATGTCAAAATTTGCGGAAGTTCGAGCGCTGAGAGCTTTTTTTTTGAAAATTCCAAGAAATATTCTAAAAAGTCTCTCTGAAAAGTCAATTTTTGTCATTTCAATCGTAAATTCAGTTGACAGTTCCGTTAGAAATCAAAAATACTGTCAAAATTACGAAAATTTAGAAATTATCCAAAAATATTTGGTTCACTGTGGTCAACAACAAAACATCGACGTTTTTTGGCAAAATTTTATTTTCAGTGCATACATTATGACTCTGAAGTTTGCATCGTTGAAATGCAACGAAATTCATTTTTATCTTTGACGAAAATAATTATTCAAATGCGGAAAGTAATTACGATGATTGAATGATGAATTTTTGCCATTCAAAAAGCATATCGGCTCGAAAAATGTGGATGACAATGAAAATTGACCGAATCTTCGATAAAATTCAATATTTTTCGATGCATTCCAGCGTTGCAAACTTTAGCATCATTCGCTACCGAGCGCGATGCACTGGCAAGACCATTTTATTGGAAAATATCGATATTTCGTTGGAAACGTTCGACTAAACTTTTTTCGAAAAATCACTAATATTCTGTCATTGCAACAAGAAGTTTTCTATAAAGAAAACTTCTCTCACGTGATCCTGCATTTAAAAAAACGAAGAGAAAGAGCGCAGGGCGAACCTTTTTCGTTGAATTTTACCGAAGATATGAATTTTTCAAAATAATAGTAAAAAAAAACTCCATTTTTTTCGCAATTTTCAGATTCTTGACCTTGACCGAACCGTTCGAAAAAAGCTTTTTCGGCGTGTCTAATTAGTTTAATGTGTTTTTTGTTGTCGTTATACATTCGGGACGAGCGTCGCACCTGCTGTCAAGATCGTCCTTATATAGAGATGTAGCGAGGGAGGTAACGCGTTCGGGAAAAGAGAAGCCGATGGTCGCGGGGGGGCTAGTTATGGTATGAGAGCGTGGATATATGATGAAACGGGATTTTGGCCGTGGGGGTTTGGCGCGAATGGAGGCTCTTAATCCAAGCACGTTCTCGCGCGTCAATCGCGTACGAATCCGGTCGTGCGGACGGGGCAGGATGGTGCCATGGGCTAGGAAGCTCGCGGGGTCTGGCCGTAGAGGGAGCAGGAAGACAGGCAGAGAGAAAGAGCAGGAACGCAGGGAACGAGAACGAATGACCGACGCGAGAGAGAGAGAGAGAGAGATAACAACGTCGGGCACACGCAGATTTGCCAATTTGCCGTCGGCGTTATGTAGGTGGTTAGCCCGGTTAGCTGCTGGAGTGAGATCAAGTGCGCGTTTACGAACGAGATTCTCGTACAGCGGCGAATGCTCGAGGCTGATGTGCGGTCGAAGAGATTAATATGCGCGCGAGGCGAGAGAACGTACAACGTACGCTTTTCCTACACACATGCCAATTTATATAGATCTAAATATATTCACGAGAATCCACACACATGGGCGCCTATCCAGATAGAGGCGAAAATACAGACATAGAATTATGTTGTCTACTTGCCCTGGCCGAGGTTTTGTTCGGAAGGAGCATTCACTTGAATCTCGAGTTCCCCCCTTTGCCCCTTTCCCCGTCCCCGTGGAGCTTCCGTTTGCAACCCGTTTCTCCGAGAGCTTCCTGCAAACCCCCCTCGTTCCGCATATTGCGACCTCCGTTTGACCATCCTCCCGCGATATTCCCTCTTCGTGCTCCTCTTTCAACAGCCCTGCACTCTTGCCATACGCGATTGCTCATGTCCCCGGCTGGAAAAGGGACCCCGCGAGGGCTTTCCCGCGCGCGGCACGTTTCCATTTCGTGCCACGCTCTCTCACCCTCTTTCCAGCCTTTCAAACCCTCTCGCTACCTACCGCTGCGTTGTTGCTTCTCGTGCCTCTCCCTCCAACCCGAATCAACGCCCTCTCTCTGCGCTCCAACAACGTTTAGTAATTTCTGTCACGAGTCATACGTTCACCCTCCCAGAGATTGCCCGTTACCGGTACACGACCCCACACACCCTCCCCTCCCGCTTTTACGGTTTTTACCTATAAAACGAGAAACGCGTGCATCGAGGCTTCGTCACTCTTGCACGCAATTGAAATACATCGTGTCGCAGATATTTCGACGCAAGTTCGATCACTTGAGCCTCTTTTTCGACTCCAGGGACTTTCAAAAGTTCGGGGGAACTTGAAATCGAGTCATCAACAAAAAAATACTCTAGAAAAGCGTCGCTGAGAAGAAAATTTTGTTTGAAAAGATCGAAATTTTGTTGGATACGTTTGACTAAGATTCTATTGTGATTGCAGCGAGAAATATTCTAGAAAGTCTCTCCGAAAAGTAAATTTTTCCGTGAGAAATAAAAAATATTGTCAAAAATTACGAAAATTTTAAAATTACCCAAAAATATTTGGTTCACCAAAATTTCCATTTCAGTGACAGAATTTTCTTACGTCTCCGAAGTTCGCAACGTTGAGATTCATTGAAAAATATTGTTTCTATCAATTATTTATTGAATTTTGGAAATAATGGCAATTTTTTGTCTGGATTGAGTTTTTGGGACCAAATATCGAATAATTATGAGCCTCGCTGAAGAAAAACCAGAATTTCGTTGCATTCAAACGACGCAAACTTCAACATCATGTTTCTGTGCCTTATCTCGCAGGTTCAATCCCCGGGAACTCGCCGCATCCCTGGATAAAGTCCCGTCGAAAACTCATGCACTTTTTATTCGTTCTTACTTGGTGAGTGACATGTAGTCATGGAAAAACGGAAATAGAGGAGAGACACGGTAGGAGGATCTTTGGGATACACCACGCCCAGGGGATCGGGACTTGTCGTTTTATCCCGCAAGAGAATCTCGCGGGGCAAAGAGAGCGAGTTCCCGGAGGATGTTGAAAAGAGAAGATAATAACTGTATATGCTCTCGGTACCTTGAGGTGTGTATAGAAAGAGGCGACAGCAGGCCGCGGGGCTCTGGTAGCTTCTAGGGAAGGCGGGGCTTCTATTTCTAGTGGCTTGGTCGGATTCGTTGGCGGTGTTCGTGGGAGGCAAGAGTGAGATCCCACCGACAACGAGCGATGTATAAAGCAACGCGGGAACTCGGTCTATAGCAGCCTGGAATTGCAACTTTAGCTGCAGCGTGTATGCGCAGCATTAAAGTCGAGCAATGAGACTGTGTGCGAGTCAGCGAGCGATATAAACGAGAGAAAGAGGAGAAAGAGGACTTTGCTGCAGGCAATTGGCAAGTATAATGGTCCCTGCATCTGGATGTTGGTCCAAGTGACTCTGGGGGGATGTTATAGCTCTGGGCATTGCACTAGGCACGCGCAAAACCAACAGACTTCCCGCACACCGTCAGAAATCTCAAGATCTATTGCGTGTGTGTGTGTCTACGCTGAAGAGCCCCGCGGAGGCGGTACCGACACATTAAGGTGGTGAGAGCGTCGGCGCCGAGAATCCGATAAATATATACACGACGAGACGTCGGCGGGCCAACAAAATCCACGTCCCAGACGCCCATTTTCTGACATTCGTATAAATTTCGAATCCCAGTCTTCATGAGATGGATTTCCATGTGTAGAGACGGAATCATGTGTTTCGATACTATATTTGCAACGGGGGAGGAAAAACGAGTTTTTCACGAGACGAACGTCACGATCTCGACCCTAGAACGGTTTTTTTTACCTATTCCGGTAACCCGGGGTCACAAATGAGCTCAATTCTGAAAAATTCATATCTCCGGTAAAATTTAATGGGAAGGGGTCAACTTGGGCTCGATCTTTTCGTTTTTTAATGCAGGATCACGTGCGTCTGGGGCAAGAATGCGGTGAAACGAGTAAGGGCTCGGGATTTAAAATCGTCTGGGGTCGTTTTTGCACTCAGGCTCCGACGAGACGAACGAAAGATTTTAATAGTTGGACATTGAAGTTCATCAATACTAGTAAATTTTTGGAATCTCTTTCGACTGAGTTTTTCTCCGGATGTGAGCAAAACTGCAGTGAATGGGATTGTCAAGTTTAACTCAATCAATTCCACATCCCTTAATCGTCTGGCAGCCAATAAAAGCTCTAAAATGCAGGGATCAAAGAAGTTTGGTTACACGGGGAAAAAATTATCTTCGCAAGTCCATGGTTGGGGACCTTTTCGCGGAGGACATAAAAGCTCGCGAGGTCGGTGCACTTGCCCCGGTTGGAGGTTGTCCCGATATATATGACACGGGGACCTCGCGGTGCCCCGCCTAGTTGGCCTGAGGGGTGGCAAAGTGTTGAACATAGGAGAATCGCGCGAAAGAGGAGGTTCGCCCGACGCCAACATCTCTTTCCACTTGCGCACGAAACCGCAATATAGATACCGAGTCTGTATGAATCCCACGGCGGGCTCTTTTCCGTATCTCCACTTTCGGAGCAACTGTCGCGAATCACCGAGCCCCGGCCATCCCTTATAGGTGTACGCTTACCCCGATGCACCCACCTAGACGAGATCCAATTGCATCTCTCCCACCCTCCCCCCTCCTCCTCATCCATCGTCTCTCATACACTTTTCTTGCTCTATACGTCAAATCTGCCATTTTGTGGACTCGGGAGAACGAAATACTAGAAAATCGATCAAGTTTGAAGAGCCGGCAGGGCAGCAAACTTGTTTTTTTTTTTTTGTTGAAGGATTTTTCGAGAGGCGAAAAGAAAATTTTGGTGGAAAAGAAACTTTTTTTTGAAAAATCACAAAAATTTTGTCATTGCTGCAGGAAATTTACTAGAAAGTCTCTTCAAATAGTAAATTTTTGTCATTCCATTCGTGAATTTTGCTGAAAGTTCCATTGGAAATCAAAAATATATTCAAAATAACGAAAATTTTGAAAATTATCCAAAAAACATTCAGTTCATCGTGTTTAACAAAATATCGAGACGTTTTTTGGAAAATCACAAAAACTTTGTCATTCCAGCAAGAAATTTGCTAGAAAGTCTCTTCGAAAAGTAAATTTTTGTCATTCCAATCGTAAATTTCGCTGACAGTTTCGTTAGAAATAAAAAATAATGTCAAAATGACGTTTTTTGAAAAATAAAAAATATTTTCACTGTGACAGCTTTTTATAGAAAAGTTCGGACAGTTCTGCAGAATGATTATCGAATAAGCAGGAAATTACAAAGAAAAAAAAGCACAATTTCGTGATATTTCGTTTTCTCTGCTCGCAGCATCCTCAAAAGATGTAAAATGGGATTTTGATTACTGGGAAGCAGAGATTGAAATGATACCGTTCGTGAATGGGACTTTTTCCGGCTTCGGAACTGGCCATGAAATTTTGGAAACGAAATGGATTGGGTTGCATACTCGAAGCCTCATATTTGTGGCGTTCGGAGCTCGTAAGAGCAGAGCGCGTTGTTCAAAGTGGGATTCCGGAGCGAAAAAAAAAACAAAAAGTTGTTTTTCATCGTTCCCAAGTGAATCACAATAACGCCGCGAATCAGTGTTTTCTCGTTACACGTGCATGTACATACGTTCGGACCACAAGGGCTCGACGCTACGAATTTTTATTTTCGCAATTGCATTTTTCAATAAAGGTCGCGGACGTAGGATACGAAAGGGTCGCTGGGGATTGAGGATCGGGCAAGCAAATCTCTGCAACACTCTCTCTCTCTCTTTCTCTCTGGCTTGCACATTTATAGCCCGTAACATGTAGCTAACCCTCTTTTCACGTAACGAGTGGGACGTGCGGTATGCAGAATCGAATTCTGTACTAGTGACGCGTGTTTCCTGTGTAGAGAATTATTATTCGCAGATCAGCGAACTGGCTAATTCCCTCTCATGTTTGAATGCAATTATCAATCGTTGGATAACCATAACAAGGGATGTGTGAACGAATATACCGTCCATTCTCCCCTTTTATTAAAATATATATGCCTATTATTATATACAGATCGCGAATAATGTGTTCACTGTGGGAAATGATATGATGCACTTTACCGGTTTCGTGTGATATCCATACAACTGCGTAGCGGGAGCGGCCACGGCGGCAGCAGCGGACGAAAGAGTGAGCAACAGTCCGCGAAAGGCAACATGAGGCAAACACACTCAACTTCGCATCAATGTTGAATCATTTAATGTAATACATTGATTAATCTTCTTTTCGCTAAATATCACGTTTCTAAAATCAACAATTAAAACGCATTTCACGTCACATTTCAAGGTAGACTGTCCGTTTTAAAATTATATACCGTTCAAAATTTAATGCAAATTGGTACAGCAGTAAATTATGATGAGAAAACGATCCAGTCAAATTTTCAAGTGGCTACAGAGAAACAGAAGAAAAATATTCGTATTGGCAGTTTCATGCATTTAACATTGAGTTTTATGATAAATCTCAGTTTTAATTGTATTTCGCAATGAATTCTTATCAATTCTTAGGAGAAATCACAGTTTTCATTGAAAAGTACAATGAAATGTATGGAATCGATGTTAATTTCATGAAATTACCAAAGCAAATGTATTTTTTCTGGTTCTCTGTAGCCTCTGGAAAATTTGAGTGGACTTAACATTGAGTTTTACGATAAATCTCAGTTTTCATTGTATTTCGCAATGAATTCTTATCAATTCTTAGGAGAAATCACAGTTTTCATGGTAAAATACAATGAAATGTATGAAATCGATGTTAATTTCATGAAATTACCAAAGCGAATATTTTTTTTCTGGTTCTCTGTAGCCTCTGGAAAATTTGAGTGGACTTAACATTGAGTTTTACGATAAATCTCAGTTTTCATTGTATTTCGCAATGAATTCTTATCAATTCTTAGGAGAAATCACAGTTTTCATGGTAAAATACAATGAAATGTATGAAATCGATGTTAATTTCATGAAATTACCAAAGCGAATATTTTTTTTCTGGTTCTCTGTAGCCTCTGGAAAATTTGAGTGGACTTGACATTGAGTTTTACGATAAATCTCAGTTTTCATTGTATTTCGCAATGAATTCTTATAAATTCTTAGGAGAAATCACAGTTTTCATGGTAAAATACAATGAAACTTATGAAATCGATGTTAAATTCATGAAATTACCAAAGCGAATGTCTTTTTTCTGGTTCTCTGTAGCTTCTGGAACTTTTTCTTATCATAATCTACCAAATTTCATTAAATTCTAAACGGTAATTCTGCAACAGACCACCGGTTCGAAATTTGACCCGGAAGTGATGAAGATTGAGTAAAAGTTAATGAAAGACTCGTAAAGAAAATTTTGAGAATTGAAAAAAAATGTCTGACGTTGTGGAAAAAGTTGTTTTTTTTTCGTCTCTTGAAACTTGCGTTTGAGCTCTGAATGTGATTTTCGCGACGACATAATTATAACGTTGCGGGCTCTTTAACGATGACGCGCATTCATAATGAGTTTCATGTTACTCTCTTGCTATATTATCTCTGGCGCTAGTACAATCGTATCCATTTATATATCCGTAACGTATATTTGTGGCAGCGACGGACACAGGGACGAGGATAAAATGGAAAATTTCATTTCACCGCGTCAAGAAACTAATTTTTCTCCAGGGCAAAAGGGATTTTTGAAATGTCTCGTCGATTTGGAAGTTTTCAATTGGTATTTCGCGGAGACGCGTGTATTATTGATGCGAGCACGAAATGAGGCAAACGTTTGGGGAAAATTAGCGACCGGATCGGCACGTACGTTTCCAGCACGTAGAGCTTGTATATATATTCATGCGGATGGTAAAGACACATGTGTATGAAACGGAGGATTCGTACAGTAACGTCGAGATTGTGGAACGTGGGAGCAGAGAACGCATTTCCGCGCGGGGGGGAGGGAAAGCACACCGGGCGCACCAAATGTACGCGCGCGTATCTGTCATGTGGTAGAAAAGCAGTTTGCCTCATTTGTATTCTTAGGGGTGTGAAAGCTGGTCGGAGCAGAGACTGTTTAACCTCCGCGGAGTTTCGACTCCCCGAGCTCGCTCTCTTTTCCTCTTCGAGCCTCTCCTATCCATTTCTCTAACCGTTCACATCCTCGATTCGCTATCGCACGTCGTACGAATTATTCGGTAATCAAATTTTCTTGGGCCACGTCGTCGCGTGCTCCGGACTGCGAGCCATTACTCTCCTGACTTCTCTATTTTACGAGAGACTCGTGTGACCGCCGCTCGAGACCCCCCATCTCGAGCATCTACTCGTAAAAATATCAAAAATAAAAACTCTACTCGCGATGCAAAGAAAATTTTGTTTGATACGTTCGACTAAACGTTTTTTTGAAAAAATCACTAAAATCTTGTCATTGCAGCAAGAAATATTCTGGAAAGTCTCTTCGAAACGTAAATTTTTGTCATTCCAATCGTAAATTTCGTTAACAGTTTCGTTGGAAATTAAAAATATTGTCAAAATTACAAAAATTTTGAAATTATCCAAAAAATATTGGCAAAATTACGAAAATTTGGAAATTATCCAAAAATATTGTCAAAATCACGAAATAGATTGGAAATTATGTAAAAAATATTGGCAAAATTACGAAAGTTTGGAAATTATCCAAAAATATTGGCAAAATTAAGAAATATATTGGAAATTATCCGAAAAATATTGTCAAAATGACGAAAATGTGGAAATTATCCAAAAAATATTGGCAAAATTACAAAAATTTGGGAATTATTCAAGAATATTGTTAAAATTCCGAAATATATTGGAAATTATCCAAAAAATATTGGCAAAATAACAAAAATTTGGAAATTATCCCAGAATATTGTCAAAATTACGAAATATAGTGGAAATTATCCAAAAAATATTGGCAAAATGACGAAAATTTGGAAATTATTCAAAAATATTGTCAAAACTACGAAATATAGTGGAAATTATCCAAAAATATTGGCAAGATTACGAAAATTTCGAAGTTATCCAAAAAATATTGGCAAAATTACGAAGTATATTGGAAATTATCCAAAAAATATTGCCAAAATTACGGAAAGTTGGAAATTCTCCAGAAATATTGTCAAAATACGAAATATATTGGAAATTATCCAAAAAATATTGTCAAAATTACGAAAATTTGGAAATTATCCAAAAAATATTGTCAAAATAACGAAAATTTGGAAATTATCCAAAAATATTGTGAAAATTACGGAATATATTGGAAATTATCCAAAAAATATTAGCCAAATTACGAAAATTACGAAAATTATCCAAAAATATTGTCAAAATTACGAAAATTTGGAAATTATCCAAAAATATTCAGTTTATCGTGTTTAACAAAATATCGACGTTGTTTTCTTTTTTCTTTTCTACAGTATTTCTGATAGACCGAAAAAAAATCGCTTCCGATCGCTTTTCCTTTGAAAAATCCTCGAAAAACTCTCTTTTGCCTGACCAATTGCGGGTTCGGCTTCCCGAAGGTACAAATCCGTTTCATGATAACCACATTTTTGTTTGTAGCCGAAAACAACGAACATGCCCTTGGCACTTTTCGAATCATCACATCAAAACTCTACGGTCTTGTCATAAAAAAAAATGAATACCTCGAGGGACACAATGTTTGCCATGTCGAATCGCTTCTGCAGGAAAACTCATTCCCTCACAGATTTTTACGTTATTCTGTGAGTGTGTATATTTTTTTTATAGCTTCATAAACACCGTACACGGATATTACATCGGATGTTGTGCCAATCTACGAATCTTGTCTCTCTCGGTCCATATATAGACGCAGAATACGCGCGTACGTCAACGTGACAAAATGTTCAACAACCGAACATATGGGCTAAAACTACTCGGATATTTCGATATCGCATTTCTCATATGCGATGCGTACGTATACAATTCCGAACCGCATTTCCTCGTTCACTCACCGTTTCTCAATTTTCACGGCTTTTCAATAACTGAAAATCAAATTTTGTCAAAAAACCTCGATATTTTTGGACATTGTCAAAATTTTCGTAACTTTGACAATATTTTTTATTTCTAACGGAACTGTCGGCTAAATTTACGATTGGAATGACAAAAATTTACTTCTCGGAGAGACTTTCTAGAATATTTCCTGCTGCAATGACAGAATTTTTGTAATTTAACAAAAAAAAAGTTCAGTCGATCGTATCCAACGAATTATCGATCGTTTCCAACCAAATTTTCTACTCAATGAACTCCAATTTTTCCATTAGCCAATGGACGAGACTCGCCCACACTTTTTTTTTTTATGCACAAACCTTGAAATGAATTCATCGCGAAAAGCACCCCAATTTTTTTTCAATCCTCCAGTCGCACTTTAATCCATAGCGCGAATGAGCCAATTAAGCCGAACGGAAAGGATGAAAAACTTGATCAGTTTATCGAAGGTTGGAGGAAATTAATTTCCATGTTGAATCGAATGTTGCTCAAGAATTTAAAGAGAAGAAAATTATCCGCAAAATTAAGTTCTTAATATTAAAGAATTAT
This sequence comes from Diadegma fenestrale, assembly GCA_037043255.1. NCBI lineage: Eukaryota > Metazoa > Arthropoda > Insecta > Hymenoptera > Ichneumonidae > Diadegma > Diadegma fenestrale. The sequence goes on from CM073313.1 coordinate 16,580,519, forward strand.
TGAGATTTGAAGAAAAAATTTGAATCTTTGACTAAAAAGTAAAATTTTGTTGAAAATAACAAAAATTTGACTTTGACTTGAAAATTTTTTGGTCAAGGAAAAATTGATCGATTCGAAATTTGTTGGATCGAAGGATCGTGTGGAAAGTTAGTGTCGTAATGTTCAATTTTTGTCCAAGACTTCAGGTGGCCGGGGGCAACAATTTTTATTATGCCTCGTTTTGTCGTTTAAACTCTCGAGAGGGGAAAAAAAGGGAGAAAAAAAAGTGATCGTGGTCTTTGCTGAACGGTCGGTCTGTGGGAGACGCGGCGTATCGCCTTGTACGACGTGCATGAAACTTTTATAACCTACTAAAGTCGAAAGTAAAGCGCTTTGTAACTGTCGAAGCTTTACAACACTTAATAGGGCAGAGGACGAGAAAAAACGTGTTGAAAAAGACGAAGGCATCGTTCTTGCGACGCCGCTGCTTCGACAGAACTAGAAATATTTGTGAAGATTGATCTGAATTTTATAGATTTATGAGAGACACAAACACGTTTGAAATTCTGAATAAATGAAATTCTAAAAAACTAGAAAACGTTCGAAACGTTGAGATTTAGAGAAAAATTTTGTTTCCATTAATTATTTATTGAATTTTGAAAAATCGTTTCGAAATCCGAATCGAGGCAAAAGAAGAATTGGAAAAAAATGAAAAATCTGCAAACAACAAGAAATTATCTTAAACGGAGGGTCGATGCAAAGGCTCGCGCGCGGAGACAATTAATTTGACGTGTTTGACGCTCGAAATATGGAGGCAAGAAGCGAAGGCACGTGAGGCGAGAATAGGGGAATTTCTGGTGTTTGGTATAGCGTCGAGGGAGGAGGGCAATTAGTGCGTTTGATAACGAGACGAGTGCAAACGCATCGATGAGGTTCGCAGATGCGGAATGTCATACGCCGCGGTCAAAGGATGGACAGCGTCGTTCGCCAGTTTTCATCGCTCGGATGATCGCGGACTGGTCCAGAAACGAGATATACGCGAGTCGTATGAATATATCGCTATATAAAGTTGGGCTGACCGCGCGCTCGGCACAAAACAGTGCGAAGGTGTCGTCGGCTGTGAAAAGAGCGAGCGAGCGAGAGAAAAAGAGAAGAAACGGCTGCTGGACGAAATAATGAAAATAAAAAATAAAAAATTCACAACAGGCTTTCTTTTTCCAGTCTCGCAATCAAACGAGAATTAGCCTCCTTAGTCGCCTGCGTTTTCGCGCAAAAGGTTCGTTCCGCGCGCTCGCCGCCAAATTTCTCAAACGTTGTCCAGGGCGATGATAAATAAATATAAAAAAATTAGATAAAAGAAATCCCGCGTGTAATTACCAGCAGGAAAAAGATTCACGGGGCGAGAATAACGCGATAAAAAATACGGTCCACGTGCGCCAAAGGGCCAAAATACAATGAGAATCGTTATCGTTATGTTTTGGTGATTAAGCCACGCAGCAAATGTGTCCGCACTGAAAAGAATTTTTCTTCAAAATGCATCGATATTTTGTTGTATCACAAAAATTGTAAAAAGTCTCTATAAAACGTAAATTTTTGTCATTAGAATCGTAAATTTTGCTGACAGTTCCGTTAGAAATTTAAAAAAGTGTCAAAAAAATATTGTCAACATTACGAAAATTTGGAAATTATCCGAAAATATTTTCAAAATTTCGAAATATAGTGGAAATTATCCAAAAATATTGTCAAAATTACGAAAATTTGGAAATTATCCAAAAGTATTGTCAATATTACGAAATATATTGGAAATTATCCAAAAAATATTGGCAAAATTACGAAAATTTGGAAATTATCCAAAAATATTGGCAAAATTACGAAAATTATGAAATTATCCAAAAATCATTGGCAAAATTACGAAATATATGGGAAATTATCTAAAAATCATTGGCAAAATTACAAAAATTTGGAAATTATCCAAACATGTTGGCAAAATTACGAAAATTTCGAAATTATCCAAACATGTTGGCAAAATTACGAAAATTTGGAAATTATCCGAAAATATTTTAAAAATTTCGAAATATAGTGGAAATTATCCAAAAATATTGTCAAAATTACGAAATATATTGGAAATTATCCAAAAAATATTGGCAAAGCTACGAAAATTTGAAAATTATCCAAAAATATTGGCAAAATTACGAAAATTTTGAAATTATCAAAAAAATATTCAGTTCATCGTGTTCAACAAAATTTCGACGTTTTTTGAGGAAATTCAAAAAAACATTGCGCGATTTTCAATAAAATTCAGTCACAATTTCGTTTTTTGATGAAAAATGAGAATAACATCGTCGCGATTCGCGAGCAATTGAAATTTTTAACGCGAAATGAAATGCGGAAGTGGACAAAAATTTTTGTACTCACGTCTGTATGGTCGTCCCTCCTCCGGCGTCGATCTTTCGGTGTTCTCGGATCCCGGTGTGGCGTTGGTTTCGCGATCTTCCTCCTCAGGGGTTGGTCCACGATTGTTTCCGGCGGATTGCACGGAGCCCGGATTATTATTAACGGTCGGTGAGCGACTGGCCGATCCAGCAGGACTTTGCGGTGCGATTTCTTGGTTATTGGAGGCGGACAAGCCCGTGCCACCGATGCCACCGGAAGAAGGCAACGACGGTGAAAACATGTTCGACATACCGGACAACGAGCCGATACTCGCCAATCCCGACGATACGCTCGTGCCACCAGTTTCGACCTTGAGACACTTGCTCGGCGGTGCAAACGCCGATGGCCCCAGTGGCCTGAACGCGCTGAACGGCAATCGCGGGTCCACGGGATGTAAAAAATGATGGGGAAGATGTAACATATGATGAAGTCCGTAACCGAGCGAAGCCGCTGTACTGAATGGCACTTGCAAATCCTTCGCGTCCGATACCTTTTCAGTTTTTTTTTTCGTTTTCCCCAATTTCAAGAGGAAATTGGGGAAAAGGGCAAAAAGGACAATCACAAATTACAATGTGTCAAAACTTTATGGGAAGTTCATAATTTATCGCTTCGATTAAGGACGTTGTATGCTAAATTTTATATGCATGAATTCCTTATAACAATGACTGAAGTTTGCATCGTTGGAATGCAACGAAAATCATTTTTATCTCTGACAAAAATAATAATTCAAATGCAGAATGTAATTACGATGATAAAATAATCAATTTTTGCCATTCAAAAAGCATATTGGCTCGAAAAATTTGGATGACATTGAAAATTGAACGAATCTTCAATAAAATTCAATATTTTTCGATGCATTCCAACGTTTCAAACTTCAGCATCATTCAAAACCGCCACTTTTATTGAAATTTGATGACTCTGAAGTTTGCATCGTTGAAATGCAACGAAATTCATTTTTATCTTTGACAAAAATAATTATTCAAATGCAGAATGTAATTACGATGATGAACTGATCGATTTTTGCCATTCGAAAAGCAAATTGGCTCGAAAAATTTGGATGACATTGAAAATTGAACGAATCTTGAATAAAATTCAATATTTTTCGATGCATTCCAACGTTGCAAACTTCAGCATCATTTATAACAAAATAAGCTCGGGCAGTTTCAAGACGTTTCACCATGTGGAGGTCGAGACATTTATTTACAAAAATCACAATTTTCTGTAGTTTCTCATAAGAGCGCGTGTTAAAAGTTCCAATTTTCAACATTAAATATTTCGATTTCTAAATGGTGAAGCCTCTCAAAACTTCGCACACGCTTTTTCGTAACATCGAAGAATCTTTATTTAGTTTTCCAAAAAAATCGGACGTGAAATTTCCTTGAAATTTTGGTTATTAGATAAAAAATACTTAAATTTAGAGTGTATTGTTCTTTAATCAATTTTTAACAACTTTTTTTTTAATAAACCTAGGCTCGCAAACCATTTTGCTCGCAAGAAAAACTACAAACAATTGTTAAGATTTGACCGTCCCGCCGTACAACGTCCTTAAGCGTTTGCATATAATTTTTATTAAATCTTATGAGCGTTGAACCAAATTGCACACTCGAAATCTAATTTGAATGTAATCAAATTTTCATTATCACGCGTTAACCAAATGCATCTTTATCGCGCGTAGAAAATTCATCGAAAAACGAACAAAATTGACAAGACGATCATGGCTGCACACAAAGTTTTGTATGACTCAAATGCCCAGGGCTTTTCATGAGTGTACGATTCGACAATTAGTTTATTCGGCATGATCGTGACGTTCCAAACGTTTTTGCCCACATTCTGACGCTCTGCGTGGCATGAAATTTCATTTTCGGATGAAACTTTACGATTTATTTGGCTAATAACGTCTCAAGTGTATAACGTTGAAGTTTGCATCGTTGGAATGCAACGAAATTTTGTTTTTTCTTCAGCAAGGCTCATAATTATTATTCAATATTTGGTCCGGACAAAAAACGATCGTCTCTTGCGTCCCAAAAACTCGATCGACACGAAAAGTTGCCATAATTTTCAAAATTCAATAAATAATTGATAGAAACAAAATTTTTCGTTGAATCTCAACGTTGCAAACTTCAGAGTCATTTCAAGTGTTCAGTTAGTTTTTTTTTTGGTTGACGGTCAACGGGATAAGGATAAACGATCGATTGTAAAAAACCGTCCGACTACAAAGAATCACGGCACGTGATTAATCGCAGAGATGGTGAAAGAAGTGACGAAAAATAGAAACGATTGACGATCGGCTCGGAATAAGAAGAAAAGATTTTTTCAGTCTCAATGGCTTTTGGCGAACGACGATTTAAAATGACGCGATTCGTCCGACGTCAGCGAACATAATAGCGTCGAAAATGAGCCAAGAACTTTGAAACCTCATTAATTTGTTCAACCAACTTTTTATTTGCGTCGCTCTGATTCAACGCTCATTTTTTTTTGTTTTTTCATTTTTGCACCATTCGGGAAGAACTTCGCATGCACAATTTTTATTCATTCATCAGGAAATTTCTTTTTCCCGGTGTCGTGAAAATCTGTTCGAAAAATTTTCTCATTTTTGGATCATTTTTCGGAACGAACATTTTTTCAGGTTTTGGTCATGATTCGAGAAATTAATCGCGTGCATGCGAAACGTTATTTAATGGACAATTTCGATGAGCTGGATAAAGACATAATTAGCCTAGTCCAAGGTCAAAATAGGTTTGCAAGCATGCGGGATTTAGGCAAGGTCCACTAACTTGTGGATTGAAGGGTCTCTGCATTCTCAGGGCGTCGGGGAGGCCCCCGGCCTGAGAGAAAACGACCAGGGACGGTGGCGGGAGGTGATTCGGCACGTACGTCGAATTGTCCATCTAGAACAGACCGGCGATTTCCTCTTTGAAGCCCACAATCTCGCGTTTTAAACCTCGCGATGAAAAAAACTCGCGAAAAGACTTTTTTGTCGTCTTTTTTGTCGTTGATCGCGACTCTGGTTCACGTGAACTTGCACAATTGAATATTTTCGTTAATTAATACCCTCGCGAACTTTCTTCGTCGCATCAGGACAAAGTTTTCGTGATTTTGACAGTATTTTTCATTTCTAACGAAACTGCCAGCCAAATTTACGATTGGAATGACAAAAATTTACTTTTCGTAGAGACTTTTTAGAATATTTTTCGCTGCAATGACAAAATTTCTGTGATTTATGAAAAAAATCATTTAGTCCAACGTTTCCAACGAAATTTCAGGTTTAAGACGAATTTTCGACCATTTTTTTATGCAACTCGTGTCGTTTAAACTGAAAATTTGAATCATCGGCGAATAAACGCGATGGTCGGAAAGAGCCACTGGATTTCGAGGATTTCACGTGATTTTAACTCGATATATTATATGAAAGTGGAATCAAAACTGAATGCGCGTTTTATGTTACGAAACTCTGTTTCGTCACCGCGAGTGGCAAACGGATTTGATATAATTGTAGATGAGGAGGTCGGTGGAAAAACTGTTTTGCTCTTGGAGCGCGTTTCCCCGGCAAACGTCATGAATAATCAAGCGTTATTAATACTTCAGTTTTGCCTTTATACGCGTGTTCGAATGTTCCATAATATAAACGCAACGCGAAACATCACTCGATATTCTCTCCCACGACCTTTTGCACACTCTTTGTTTCAACGATTCGAGTATCGCGTTTCCAATACCCGCGCAAATGCAATATCCGCATTTAATGCTTTTGTCAACCAAAAAAGGTAAAAATTCGTCGGGCGATTGATGATTAAACGATTAATTAAAAACCCATTGATTCTAAATTGACAAATCAATTCCAATGAAAAGCAATTTCGAGTTTTCTCTCGCAATTCTATTAAATTGTGCACGAAACCAAATCTAAATAATGTTTTCTCGTTATAATTCGAATAATTCAATCAATTTTTATAGAAAAAATTTCGTCTTAATCAAGATTTTCGGCAAAATTGGAAATTGTCCGGAAAAAATTTCTTTCCAGAAAAACATAAATTGCAGCGACGTTTTTTCTGCACACTGAAAAGAGAATTTTGTTGGAAAAGATCGAAATTTTGTTGGACACGCTCGACCAAACGTTTTTATTGAAAAATCACCAAAATTTTGTCATTGCAGGAAAAAATATTCTAGAAATTTCTTCGAAAATTAAATTTTTGTTGTTCCGATCGCAAATTCTCCTGCAAGTTCCGTTGGAACTCAAAAATATTGTCGAAATCACGTAAATTTTGAAAATATCTAAAAATATTCAGTTCACACGTTGTTGAGAAAAAAAATCGACGTTTTTTTGACAAAATTTGAATTTCAGTCATTTTTTTCGAAAATTTACGCGATTCCACGATTTTTGCCCTCAATTGTTGCTCCACCGGTCGCGAAACGTAAAAGTGAACCAGAGACGCGTTCAAAGTTCTCAATGAATGAAAAACGGACGGAGATGGATAAAAAAAAAGTGAAATAATGAAGAATGTAATTACAGTGGGTCCGCTGTCTTTCCACATGGTGGTGAGAAATCGTGAAAAGTCTCGTTGCCACAAGATGAATAAAGCGGTGTCGCTCTTGGGAATAAAAAAAAAGGGGAAACTCGTCACGTTCACAAAGTTCGTAAAACTTTGTTATCAAATTCCATTGAGCATGATGAAAAAAGTGTCATCGATCGTGAACTAATTCCAAAACGAAGAAACGTCGCACTGAGCGCACACACGTGTAAATTTTTCACGTTAAAATCCTCGTCGACGATGGAATTTCGTTTGAAAATAACCCGCGTAAATTTGTACCTAACTGCGCGACGTTGCTCGCACCACGAGATACACGCGCGAATTACGAACGGCGTAAACGTCAAAAGCAACGTCGTCTTTGTTGACTACGAAAACCGGAAGTTTCGAGTTTCGAGAAATCAACGAAAATGTCGTTGACGCTTATTCGACGTAATGACGCAGTTGAAAAAACGATAAACCGTGATAAACATCGCGTTTCATAATCGAATAACAACTCGGACTGAGCGCGCGCGCTTCAGATGCAAACCTAACCTCAACTTATATGATTGACAGTGTGTATATTTTGCTTATTTATTTGATGCGCGATTATAACCTCGAAAAAACGTGCCGGGAGGTGAAACCGATTGACAGGTTATGTCGGAACGAAATGGTAATGCGTGGATGGAAACGTGAGATCGTGTGATTGGCTCGTGTTATGAGCGGGCTGCCAAGAGGAAACCGCCAGGCCCGGTTCGAGCTACCTCGTGGGACATGCGAGTGCAGACTGATTCGAGCGTGCGTTTAGGTAAAGCTACTTACCCACAACGTTCCCACCGGCCGTCACCGCGGCGGCTTCGCGTAGCGGCGCTTATTTTTTCTCCTTTTTTTTCCTTCTTCCTGTTATCCCCCTTAAACACAGTGCAACTCGTGACGAAGCTGGTGGCGGTGGTGGTTGCGGCGTCGGTGGTGGTGGCGGTGGAGGCGGACCTCACGCGACCTCCTGGTGGAAACGTCTTGCGCGCGTGTTTTACGCCGCCATAACCCGGCGCCACTGTACAATGAGCGTCTATCGTCAGCTGCTTTCGCGATATTTCGCCTCTCTTTCACGCTCTCGCACACAACGCGCTAAACTCTCTTTCTTTTCTCCCTCTCTCTCTCTCCCTCTCGCTGTCCGTCTTTCGTTTGCATGCGCGATAACCATTCTGCGCATATTGCACACTGCGCATGCGCGCTTTACACCAAACGCGTCAAGCGATTCATTTCGCCTCACGATGCTCGACAAGATACACGCTTTTTCTCTTTCAATTATTATTTCGAAATTTTGCGTCTGAACCATTCGGAATTATCACGTTTCGTTCATTTTCTCAACGTCTATTGCAGCTAAAAAAAAAACGAATTCAAAGTCTCGTGTTTTTGTCGTTTTTAACCAAAATTCAAAATATTTTTTTTTAGTTATCGTTGCACGTTTCCTCCAAATGACACTCGATTATAATTTCAATCAAAATCCACCCGTTCTGCACACAAAATTTGTTCAGAGCTTCTTCAATCACGCGACACAAGTTTCACTTGCAAAATTATTATGGCAAACTAAGCGATTCCTCAGTTTTTGTATCCACCACAATTCGGTTCCGTTTAATTGTCTTTAAAATCATTTCGGAATGAAAACTCGGTTTTATTCCGATCGCGAGTTTTTGTTTCGCTCGAACTCTCCGGATTCACCGTAAAATTTGTTGACCGATGACTAAATTTTTGCAAGTACTCCGGAAAATTTCAGAAACACGCGTGTAACGCGACCTATCGGGCATTCTCGAACTACCCAACAAATTTTCATGTACCGACTGCCGATAACTCGAGCTTTTCGTCAAAATTTCTTACCTACGGAGTAATACGTCGTGCATCGTTTTTACCTGATGTCCACACCCGATTCTTGAATACGACCGCGATAAGCGTCGTCCGTGTCATTCACACATACACGCTCCCCGCCTCCCACTTGCGATTGTTGTGGAGTCGTGTAGTAAGCAGCGAGAATTCACGCGAGTGGAGCGCGTCGTTCTCGACTTAGGAGCGTGTTTTTCGACGAAACGCGAGTTTTTGTTTCTTTGTTTTTCATGGGGACCGAGAGGACAGTGTATTTTTGTTAATTCGACCGAGGTAAGTTCGTGAAGTTTGTAGAAAATGTGAAAATCTTGAGAAACCAGCGACGAACGTGAAAAATCATGAATCGCGCTCGTGAGTAACTCCTGCCACTCCCTCATTCCCCTCCACCTTTTCTCGTACACGTTTTAATTGACAACAGTGAGTAATGCCGCGACTGCTCATTCCTAATTACAAGGTTGCCCTTAATTTCGTAATTTCTCTCGTATTTTGCGCGAAAACGACGAAATCTCGGGAATTCTCTTGAGAATTTCATTTTTTTGTCGCCTCAACAGGTGGGACTGTCCGGTTCCAAAAAACACACACTCAATCATGACGATCAACTTATTTTTCTTCGCCATCCTCTCCGCCCTCATTTCTCTCTGCCAACCGCAAAATATTTTCTACGGGGATGTTCAATACGACTGCCCAAAACATTGGACCAAATTTCAAGAATCTTGCTATCGCTTTGTCAAAAGTCCCCTCAAACGACGCGAAGATGCCAGACGCACTTGTCAGGCTTACGAAAGCGATTTGCTGTCCATCAATTCTGTCGAAGAACACGGATTCATTCTCCAACAATTGTTGTGGCAGGATCCACAACATCGGACGTGGTACACAGGTAATTAGAATTTTCTGGTCCATAAAATCTTTTCTTAATTCGCCGCGATTCGTTCCGCATCAGGATCGCTCTAGGAAAATGAATTTCTGCAAAGAAATATTGTAGAAATCTTATACAAGCTTTGTTCGTTTCATTCGACAATTTTCGGAATTTTAATGACTCTGTCGTTTGCAATGTTGAGATTCAACTAAAAATAATGTTTCTTTTAATTATTTATTGAATTTTGATCAATGATTTTTCGTATCGATTGAGTTTTTGGGATTCGATCGTTTTTTTGTCCGGACCCAATATTGATAAATAATTATGAGCCTCGCTGTAGAAAAAACTGAATTTCAATGCATTCCAACGATGCAAACTTCATTATCATGATTCTTATATGTTGAAATTTAGTAAAAATGTTGTATGGTAATTTTCTATCGATAAAATTTCTTAAAATTTGCACTTCGCAAAGAAAATAGTGATATCCAGTAGCTCGAGCAATTTTAAGAGGTTTCACCATACAGGAGTCGAGATATTTATTTATAAAAATCACAATTTTCAGTAGTTCCTCATAAGAGCGCGTGTGAAAAGTTCCAGATTTCAACATTAAATCATTCAATTTCTAAATGGTGAAGTCTCTCGAAACTTTGCATATGCTTTAATGCAACATCAAAGAAACTTTATTCAGTTATTCAAAAAAATCGGTCGTGAATGTTTTCGGAATTTTGGTTTTTACATAAAAAATACAAATTACCTCGGAAAATCATGAATCTAAAGTTTGCATCGTTGGAATGCAACGAAATTCGTTTTTATATTTGGCAAAAATAATAATTGAAATGCAAAATGTAATTACGATGATAAAATGATTAATTTTTCCCATTCAAAAAGCAAATCGGCTCGAAAAATTTGGATGACATTGAAAATTGAACGAATTTTCAATAAAATTCAATATTTTTCGATACATTCCAACGTTGCAAACTTCAGACTCGTGGAAAATCTTGAATTGACAGCATTTTCATGAACTTAGACTCGCAAAAGATTTTAGTATGTGAGAAAAACGTCGTTAATGTTCAAAGTTGCAAACCGACTTGAGTTTTTTTGTCTCGGTTCGGGGAATTCTGGTATTTGTACAAAGGAAATGAATATTTTTCAGGAATACGACAAACCGGTGGTTACTGGTCGAACGAGGCGGACAACACGCAATTGTTGAATATGGAAACGGCGTTTCTGCCGGATTACAGCGACGGTCTTACGAGTCGAGATTATCTCGCGTACTCGTTCAACAGTAACTTGAAGCGATGGGGATTTGAGAAGTTGGTGGGTAACGAGACGCTTCTCTACATATGCGAAGCGCCGGTCTCGCAGTTGCATAATCTGGCCGAGGACGATAGAACGTACACGTACGGAATTGACATTGACAATCCCCTGAAAATACCGAGAGGGCCTTTTTTCATAAATCAGCCTGTTAGCAAAATTTTTGACGTACCGAAACGTGGACAACTCAATCAAGTCGCGCTGACTTGTATCGCCGGCGGTTATCCAACGCCGACGTACGAATGGTTCAAGGAACATTTTGAAGATGCTCGTTTGATCGCCACGCCGATCGATCCGCTGAAAAATCGACGATACACGATCAGCGGCGGTTCTTTGATCATCAATAATCCCTCCCAGAGCACGGACCGTGGCTCGTATCATTGTAAAGCGACCAACGAATACGGCAGCATTATTTCCGAGAGCGTTGAACTTTCCTTCGGTTACATGCTCGAATTCAATCTCAAACGTTCGGACGAGCGAGGCGAACAAAATTGGGGCAAGGCCATCTATTGCGAGCCTCCTCATCATTATCCAAGCGTCAAATATTATTGGGCGCGTGATTACTTTCCCAATTTCGTTGAAGAAGACAAACGCGTCTTCTCGTCCAACGATGGGACGCTTTATTTCTCGGCTCTCGAGCCCATCGATCAGGGAAATTATTTGTGCAACGTCCAGAGCATCGCCTCCGACACTGGCCGGAATGGCCCGCTCTTTAAACTCAAAGTTGAACCCCATTGTAAGTAAAAATTCGAATTTTCTCATCATACACTTGAAAAAACCCAAATTTGAACTTGTTTTTATAATAAAAAACGAAATTATTCATTTTTCAGCCTCTTTCCAACAACTCAAATTCGCGAATAATTTCCCAAAACTCTTCCCGGAAGCTCCGGTCGTCGGTGAAACGGTTCGCTTCGAATGTGTCGCTTACGGATAGTGAGTATCAAGAAAAAAAATGTTCTATTGATTATTTATTGAATTTTGAAAATCGTGGCAATTTTTTGAGTCGATTGAGTTTTTTGGTCGCAAGAGAGAATCGTTTTATTGGCCGGACCAAATATTCAATAATAATTATTGGCTCTGCTGACGAAATAACAGAATTTCGTTGCATTCCAACGATGCAAACTTCAGGATCATCAAACTTTTATAACTCGAGAACGGTTCGAGCCACGTGGCTCCCGTTTTGCTTCGACGTCAATCCGTCCAAACTCTCAATTCTCTGAAAATTTGATCGGAATTGCTAAAAAAAAATATGAATTCCACGGCATTTTTGTAAATTTTCAAAAAAAAGCTCTCACCGCTCCAACTTCCGCAAATTTTGACATTTTTTACTAATTTTTTCTACAAATAGATTAACGTAATAAAAAAATTAGCATTCAATTTCGGAAATATCGGTTAAACGGTTTTGATTTCATAAATTTTGCAAATTTTCTGAGATATTGCGTGAAAGTTCGGAATTTCTTTTTATTTTGTGGTTTTATAATTCTGGAACTTTTGTTTTTATCGCACATTCTGGATAAATAATCAGATTCACGGGATTTACGTTGAAATTTGAATTGCAGCCCCGTGCCTTCTTACAACTGGACGAGAAAAGGAGCTCCGTTGCCGCGAGGCGCTCAGTTGTCAAGTTATAATCGTGTTTTGACGATTCCTCGAGTCCGGATCGAAGATTTTGGCGAGTACGTGTGTCGCGCCGAAAACAATCGACTTTCCATCGCGAATTCGGTCTGGCTGACGATCCAAGCAACTCCTAATTTCACAATTCCATTGGAAGACAAACACATGGACAATCGAGCCGATCTCGTGTGGACTTGCGAAGCCTTCGGTGTTCCCGATGTCACTTACAATTGGTTCAAAAATGGACAACTTTTAGACAATACAACGATACCACCGGAAGATCGTGATCGTTATTTCATACAGGACAATGTTCTGAGGATTCATGAACTGGACGCTGAACGTGATCCCGGAATGTATCAGTGTCGTGCCAAAAACCAGCTGAAAACTGCCTATTCTTCGGCGCAACTGCGCGTATTGTGTAAGTCTTTTTGTCTCTTCTCTCGTTTCCTTGTTTTTTAGCGAAATTATCAATTTTATGAAATTTCGAACGCCGTCATGAAAAATTGCAATGAAGCGAAGTTTTCATCGTTGGAATGCAACGAAATTCCGTTTTTTCTTCAACGAGGCTCATAATTATTATTCAATATTTGGTCCGGACAAAAAGCGTTCGTCTCTGGAGTCCCAAAAACTAAATCGAGACGAAAAATTGCAACAAATTTTCAAAATTCAATAAATAATTAATAATTAATAATTAAATTATAAATAATTGAATTAATAATTAATTAATAATCAAATAATTGATTGTTTTATTAATTAATTTATTCTTAATTAATTGATTAATTAAATTTATTTAAAAAATTGAATAAATAAAGTATTTAATTAATAATTAAATGATTAAATAATTGAATAATTGATTATTAATTAAATTATTGATTAATAATTCAATATTTAATGGAAACAATATTTTTAGTTGAATCGCAACGTTGCAAACTTCAGAGTCATAAATTGCATTGTAATTCGAATAAATTCTCGCAGCTCTGAAACCATCGTTCAAGAAACGACCGATGGAGTCGGAGACGTACGCTGCGGAACGTGGCAACGTAACGATCGTTTGCAACCCCGAGGCTGCTCCGAGACCGAAATTCATTTGGAAAAAAGATGGAAACGTGATTGGTGCGGGTGGGAGACGAAGAATTCTTGAGAATGGAAATCTCATAATAAGTCCCGTGTCTCGCGACGATGAAGGCACTTACGTTTGCACAGCGTCGAATCAGTACGGCAGTGACGAGACTCGAGGACGACTCATCGTTCTGCGTAAGTTACGGGTCAAAATGTAATTGAGACGAAATTAATCGCTCGGGCAAAGGAAAATGTGAAAAAAATGTTTTTTTATTAGGCGGACCGTCGTTCATCGAATCTTTGCCTCCGAGGATCTCGACCGCTGTCATGTACAATCAGACTCTTCGTTGCCAAGCGGAAATCGAGTCCATCCTCGACGCCGCTTACGTCTGGACCCACAATGGCATCACCATAAGGGACAAGGACCTCAAGAACAATCCACGTTTGAAAATCGACAACGGCGTCCTCGATATTATTAACTTGACGCTCGCTGACGCCGGCGAATACGAATGTATCGTCGAGAGCGCCGTTGGCCGCGTTATCAGCAAAACTGTTATCACCGTCGAAGGTCCACCCGGACCTCCGGGCGGTGTACAAGTTGCCAACGTCGTCAAAACCTCCGTCACTCTTCAGTGGACCGACGGAGCCTTCAACGGGCGACAAATCAAACTGTACACGATCGGGGCACGATCGCATTACGTCAATTCTTGGTTCAACCTCACGGAAAGTGAGTACGATTGCCGTTTACACGAAATATCGAAATTTCTCCCACATAAATATCAAAAACAAGGAAATTAGGAGGACAAATGGAAAAAAGAAGTTTAAAAAAGGAAAAAAACGTTCTTGGCACCAAAGTTAACAATTTTAACGATATTTAATTTCCAATTTTCAATTTTCCTCATCTAAACGCGTGTGAATTGAATTCACGATTCGTTAAAAAGTTGCAAAAATCGAATTGCAAGAAAAATTCGCAGCCTGCACTGTAAAAACTTGTTTTTTTTAATTGGCAATTTCTAATTTTCCCTAAAAAATTGCTAAAATCGAGCTGCAAAATTTTTGCACACAGCCAGAAAGTCTATGAGCCGAAATTTTTTGAGAAAAATCCTAAACACATTTTTATGCAACTGATAAACGAAACGGGACTCTAATTTACACGAGTTTTGATGGGAAAAATTGAAAATTGAATATTTCAAATTCTTAACGCTACAAAATTTTTGTTTATAGGAGAAAAATTTGGTTTTGGTGTCAAGCACGAAACAAAGTTATTGAAAAATATTAAATAAAGTTGCTAAATTTTGATTCGTGGCTTCCAGACATCCAAGCGACCGAGATCGACAGGTACACGGGCAGGAAAGAAGCGTATTTGGAAAAAATATTGAATCCTTATACAACGTACGAATTCCGTGTTTACGCGGCAAACGAATTGGGTTACGGGCCGCCGTCGTTGCCATCGCCAAAATACAGCACGCCACCGGACAGGCCGAGCAAAGCGCCGTCGAACGTGGGCGGTGGTGGGGGGAAACAGGGTGACTTGACGATAACGTGGGATCCGTTGAAACCGGAGGATCAAAACGGACGAGGAATTTATTACAAAATTTATTGGCGGCGTCGAGGTGCCGACACGGAATTCCAATCGGCGTCGCTCAAACATTACGGCAACATTGGCTCGTACGTTGTCGCAGTTCAGGCCGAATATTATTACACGCAATACGACGTCAGAGTTCAGGCGATAAACGAAGTCGGAATGGGGCCCGTTTCGGACATCGCGGTCGTTTATAGCGCCGAAGAAATGCCGCGAACCGCGCCGCAAAAGATTGTCGCGATGAGTTACAACAGCACGAGCTTGAACGTGACGTGGGAACCGCTGGAAGGATCGCGAGAAAATGTTCGTGGAAAATTGATCGGTTATCGTCTGAAATATTGGCCGGACGAGGGCAAAGAGGACGACGCGATTTATTTGTTATCAAGGACGACTCGACCTTGGGCCTTGATCGTTGGGCTCCAACCCGATCGATTTTACCGCGTGAAGGTCATGGCGTACAATTCGGCAGGCGCGGGACCCGAGAGCGAGCGATTTATCGAACGAACTTATCGGAAAGCTCCGCAAATGCCACCGAGCTCCGTCGAACTCTACGTCGTTAATCCGTCCACGGTTTACCTCAAATGGCGTTACGTCCAGCCGAGTCTCGACGAGGAACCGCTCGATGGCTTCAAGGTTCGCGTCTGGGAACTCGACCAAGACATGAGCACCGCAAACGACACAATCATACCCGGCGGCTCCAAGCTCGAAGCTTACATCAGCAATTTGACTCCAGGAAAAACTTACAATCTTCGTGTTTTGGCCTTCAGTCGTGGTGGCGACGGTCGCATGTCCAGTCCTATCACTCAATTCCAAATGGGCGATCCACGAGAATTCAGAAATGCCGCCAGCAACAAAATTCTCAACGCTGGCGTCGGCGTTTCCTTCATTTTAGTTTTGTGGCTGCAAGGCTTCGCCTAGAACGCGATTGTATAAATATTCGTCAAGGACGCCATTCCCCCGAGACTGTCGTCGAATTTTTTCCACGTTCTTACGTGAAAATTTTAATTTTTCGACCTTTCGCCCTCAATTTTTTGGTTTTTCGAATCGCTTCACAATTTCGCAACGTTGAACGTATGGAAAATCTAAAAAATCAATAATTCGCGACGTCGAATTAATTTTGCTAAATATTCAAAAAATTTTAACACGCGTTTCTCAATCAAGTTGTCGATTTTTATTCACAACCGTCCAGTGTCTCGAACCTCCTTAACGCCAATGAATCTCAAATATTGAAGGATCGGCCCGCGATCCTTTGGATTTTATGCACTTAATGGTTCAACACGTCTCAAAGTTTTTTTTATCATCGACAGCCCCGAATATAATTCGCTAATTACGATGAAGCCAAAAAAAAAGAAAAACGGAATAATTTATGGGTCTCCAAGACCCAGAAACGCATTTAGAGGTAAAAATCCACGTAACTAGAATCGTAGAAAAAATTCGTCGACGTGCTCCGTTGGAATCGTCCCCAAAAATGTATATTAAGGTGGTTAATTTTTTAATCATTTTTTTTTAGGACTTACGCCATTAGTTTGACAGTGAATTTTGTTCTCGTCTGCAGGCGAGAGCCGCAAACTCATTCTCTTTTTTTACAAACGATCCCTCGCAAGGATTCAACGAGAAAGAAACTTTAGCGAGCGGAGAAAAATTGTGCAAATGGGCCACCAGGGCGTATGTATATTTCGTATTTTAAAACAATTAATTTTATATTTTTTTTTTCTTTTTTCTCATGATTTTTGCACCTACAGTACGAAGAATACAAAAAAAAATGACTCTGAAGTTTGCATCGTTGGAATGCAACGAAATTCACTTTTATCTTTGACAAAAATAATTATTCAAATGCAGAATTCATTTACGATGTCAAAATGATGAATTTTTGCCATTCGAAAACCAAATTGGCTCGAAAAAATTGGATGACATTGAAAATTGGAAGAATCTTCAACAAAATTCAATATTTTTCGATGCATTCCAACGTTGCAAACTCCAGCATCATAGAAAATAATGACTCTGAAGTTTGCATCGTTGGAATGCACCGAAATTCATTTTTATCTTTGCCAAAATTAATAATTAAAATGCAAATTGTAATTACGATAATAAAATGATCAATTTTTGCTATTTAAAAACCAAATTGGCTCGAAAAACTTGGATGGCTTTAAAAATTGAAAGAATCTTCATAAAAATTCAATATTTTTCCATGCATTCCAACGTTGCAAACTCCAGCATCATAGAAAATAATGACTCTGAAGTTTGCATCGTTGGAATGCAACGAAATTCATTTTTATATTTGACAAAAATAATTATTCAAATGCAGATCGTAATTACGATGATAAAATGATCAATTTTTGCTATTCAAAAAGCAAATTGGCTCGAAAAATTCGAATGAAATTTAATATTTTTCGATGCATTCCAACGCTGCAAACTGCAGCATCATAAAAAAATCTCTTCTGGTGTTGAAAAGAAAAAAAAAGAATATATGCATCGTGAGCACTCAAGACGATGTGTGCAACACACGTTTCCGTCCATAAAAACTGAACTAACAAAAAAAAATGTCGACATTTTTTTGATAGATATATATTTATAAATATATAAATATTGTATATTTAGACTAAGCCTGTTGTATATTCCAGTACTAAATAGTGATGTTGAAGTTTGCATCGTTGGAATGCAACGGAATTCTTCGTCATTATTATTCAAAATTTGGTCCGGAGGCAAAAACGATAGTCTCTTGAGTCCCAAGAAGTCAATCGAGACGAAAAATTGGCATGATTTTCAAAATTCCCTCAAGAATGAATCTCAACTTTGCAAACTTCAGAATCATACTAAATAACGAGATGGGCTTTTATTCTCTTATTTTTCACCCTCGGAATCTCTCGAAGCCCTCTCTTCGAAATATAATCTCCGTGTCTCTTCCAACTTGTTGATCGAGGAACGAGATTCACCAACCACAGACGTCGATTACTAGTTAAGATAACGTTTTTTTTTTTTTATACTCCTTACGAGAGACCGTAATATTTGTTTTGCTACTACGTTTGTACCGCTCGATTGAAAATCAATGAAAAAATACACATTTTTTTACATCACCATTCGCTTCTTTTTTGCACCATTCGCCCTTTTTTTCGTATTTTCCAGCATAAATCGCCAAAACCACCGAAATGGGTGTTCAATTCTCTTTTCGAATGATTCTTTTTTATTTTTTTTAACACTCTTTTCGTATTTTTAGCACCAGCGACGTATTGACGATTTTTTTTTTAGATGCGAATTATGAATCGTTCGATTTCAACAATCGGTCGAGCAGGGCACCTGAAAAAATGAGGGACAATGGGTTTAATGTTGGATTTCGAATAATCATTGTTTATTCATTTCATTCGATACAGATGAGGCTCTCGTCTATATTGCTAACGATATTGCAACTGCGGTTATACACAGAAAAAAATTGTAATTTAAAAAATGTACGAAACGTGAATAACGAAGGAAGATTCGATCGAAGGAGCAATAAAAATGGAAAGCTAGAAAGATAAATATTTGGGAGTATTGAAAGAGAGAAAATCAAACGTCTTGTTGCGACTTTATGTAACGTGAGGTACAGTTATCATATACATATTTATATTTATATGGCATAATAAGATAACGGAGGGGATATGCATTCGTGTGATAAAAACCATAAACGAACTGAAAATTAAATTTTGTCAAAAAAGCATCGAAATTGTTGTTGAACACTGTGAACTAAATGATTTTCGATAATTTCGAAATTTTCGTAATTTTGACGATATTTTTTATTTCCAATGGAACTGTCAGCAAAATTTACGATTGGAGTGACAAAAATTCACTTTTCGAAGAGACTTTCTAGAATATTTCTCGCTGCAATGACAGCATTTTTGGAATTGAAAAAAAAAAAACGTTTGGTCCAACGAAATATCGAACTTTTTCAACAAAATTTTTTTTTCAATGCAATGGCGAATATTTTTTCTTTTTTTCGCTACGTCTAATTGACCAAACGGACGATCAATCTTTGAACACCTTCAGAACCTATATATATATATGCATTTACATATATATATTTTATATATATATAACACATATACTAGTCGTCTAAGGCTAGTAAGTATTCGCGTAGAGCCTGGCGTCTCTTTCTCGCTATATTCCTCTCTCCAGCTTCTTCGTTCGTTCAGCACAAAAGTCAATTCCCTTATTATTCATATTTATTTTCAAATCAACTAAAAATCACGAAATTTCAAGCCATTTTTCAATTTTTTTTGTTTTGTTTCCATCGAGCGAGAACAACTTTTAATTTCAGAATTTTTTTCCCACTTTTTTTTCGCCCAGTGTTTTTGCTTTCGAATAATTTTTACTGAGAGACAAAAATTCGACGCCTTTTTACAAGTTTTTTAATAAAAAGTACATTTTCTATTGCCATCGTCGTTTTTATCGGAATTTTGACCAAATCCTCGTCTCTCGGACTCGCTGTGGATTTTTTTTTTTCTGCATCGAACAAATTCGAAAGAACTCTCTTTTTTTACGTTGACAGGAGAAAAACGTTTCGCGCCGACAGCTTTATCGAAATACTATGTGGAATCGAGTTTTGGCGAACCTTTTGATTTTCTTTTCTTTTAGCGTCAAACCATCCTCGTGGTTATTTGAATTTTTACAGTTTTCGTCTAGAGAGGCGAAAGCTCCACTGCTGGCAGACCCATTTTCGCTCGCAAACTCGTCACGTCGTCTTCTATTCTGACGAGCAACTTGAATTTCTGAAAATCAAAAAGTTTCGATATTTTTTACATAAAAACCAAAGCATCAGGCAATTTCTATGAGTTCGACTATAAATTTTCATGAAAATAACAATTTTCGTCTATTTCCAAAGTTTTATCAATATTTCCATAAAAATTTACAGCCTGCACTGTAAATATAAAGAAAATTTTTGTAAAGTTTAGAATTTGAGATATTTAATTGGCAATTTCTAATTTTTTCCCTAAATAGTTGCTAAAATGGAGCTGCAAAAAAAATGTATTTAGAATTTTTTTTATTCAGATAGTTAAAAAGGCGATGAGCCGAAATTTTGAAGAAAAATCCTAAACACATTTTTTTGCAACTCATAAACGAAACGCGACTCGAATTCGCACGTGTTTAGATGGAAAAAGTTGAAAATTGGAAATTGAATATCTCAAATTCTTGACGTTAGAGAATTTTTCTGTATTGGAGAAAATTGTTCGCGTCTTCGTGTCAATCATGTTGATACAAAATTATAGAAAAATCGTGAAAAAAGGGGATAATTTATGACTCTGAAGTTTGCAACGTTGAGATTCAACAAAAAATATTGTTTCTGTTAAATATTTATTGAATTTTGAAAATTTGTGGCAATTTTTCGTCTCGTTTGAGTTTTTGGGACTCAGGAGACGATCATTTTTTTTTTCCGGACGAAATATTCAATAATTATGCACTTTGGTGAAGAAAAAACAAAATTTCGTTGCATTCCAACGATGAAAACTTCAACATCATGATAATTTATGGATTTAGAGTCTCTCCGTGTGTGGACAAGTAAATTTCGTGCAATTGAGCGAATAAATTGAACAATACCGTAGTCCTATCACCGGGTGTCGTCATCCAGATATAAATCATGTATCCGGGTATGCAGAGCATCGATGACAATGCCGTGAACCAACCAAACACGTGGGACCACCATGGATATTCGTACTCCAAATATTTGACGGGTGTCCATTGTACCAAATTGAAGAAAAATACACCCTGCAACAATTGTCCCAGCAATTAATTCGGTCACATGCGTAAATAAAACAAAATTAATGGTTTTTCTGATTTTTGGAATTTCTACTAACAATGCAGATCATCGGGGTTGTGAAGCACCAGCAGAATTTCCACCACATGAACGGATAGTAGCCAATCATGTCGCGAATGCCATCGTAAAATCGGTTAACACCGAATGCCCAACTTATCGAGACGCACTCGAAGAATATGAGGAAGAGAAGACAGAAACCGGAAACCGCGTAGGAATCGAGAATTTGAAAAACGTACATTCCTCCTTCCGATACGCACGACAAACCAACCAGATACGAGAGCACGCAAACCACCGCAATGAATATTTCCTTGCGCCTCCGGAGCAGCTGAGGCCACTCGTCCACCTGATGAAACCATAATTTAGAGATTTAAAAAAATTGAGAACTGTGCCTTAACCCTAGAACGCTAAACCTGGTACCGAAAACGACCCCAAGCGATTTTAAATTTCGCGCCCTTTTTTTCATCGTTTTCCCGTTTTTAAAATCGTTTTACCGCATTTTTTGGCTATTTTTTCTACTTCAAGCGAAATTGCCCCAAGCTCACGTGATTCTGCATTCAAAAATGGTACCGAAAACGACCCCAGGCGAATTTAAATCTCGCGCCCTTTTTTTCATCGTTTTCCCGTTTTTAAAATCGTTTTACCGCATTTTTTGGCTATTTTTTCTACTTCAAGCGAAATTGCCCCAGGCTCACGCGATCCTGCATGAAAAAACGAAAAGAATGAGCCCAAGTTGAGCCCTTTTCGTTGAATTTTACCGGAGATATGAATTTTTCAAAATTGGGCTCATTTTTGTGGCTCCGGGTCACCGGAATGGGTGGAAAAAAAATCAGGTTATCGTTCTGGGGTTAATGTTTTTTATAGAGATAAAGAAAATGAATTTTGCTCGTTTTACCATCGCCGTGATGAACCCTTCCATGGTACAAAATTGCGAGTCAAGCCCAATAAGCAGAAGCATGAAAAAGAAGAGACAGGACCACATTGGGGCACCGGGTAATTGGAGAACCGCTGATGGATAAGCGAGAAAAGCGAGTCCCGGACCGGAAGCGGCTACTTCGGCGACGGGTTTTTGTTGCTCGTGTGCCATGAATCCAACGACGGAGAAAATGACGAATCCGGCGAACATACTCGTCGAGGAATTGACCGAACAAACGATCAACGCGTCCTTGTAAACGTTGTTGCTGAATTTGTTGTAACTTCCAAGTGCCACGAGGGTCCCGAGACCCAGACCGTACGAGAAGAATATTTGAGTCACAGCATCGATCCATACCTGAGTTGCCAAATTCGATTAATGATTGTTCAACATTTTCATAATCTCGTACAAGAATTTTCACCTTTTTTTTCTTTTTTCTTGGATTTTTGTTTTTTTTTTTTCAAACTCACCTCGGACTCTTTGAGTTTGGACAAATTCGGACTGACGTAAAATCGTATTCCTTCCATCGCACCTGGCAAAGTGATGCCGCGAATGAGAAGAATCGTCAAAAGCACGTACGGAAATAATGACGTGAAATAAACGACTTTGCCGGTCCATTTGACGCCTTTCCAGATGCAGAAGTAACACAATATCCAAACGAGGAGCAATGTACCAGCCAGCTCCCAACGTACACTCCCGATGTTCTCAATACCATCGCTGATTTGTAGAGCTCGTCGTCTGTTAAAAAAAAAAAAAAATCTCCATGTATATACAAAATTACAGTACAAAATTGTGTTTGTGCCCTTTTCACGCAAAAACCACTGGACCAATTTTGATGAATCTTTGACAGGAATGAAGCTCATGAATCAGAATAAGGTTTAAGCTGTTTTGCATTCCGATAATTTGTTTTTTTGGGACCCCAAACCAAAAAATCATAATTTTTGTCATATTTTCCATTTTCAAAGTCCACGAGCGACTGAAAAATGACAATAAATCGGAAATTGCCAATTACTAGGGGTGTGCGAATAATGATCGAATCGAATCGGATCGAATATTAAAATTTTGTTCGATTTTCGAATCGAATATTAACATTTGATTCGATTTTCGAATCGAATATTAAAATTTGATTCGATTTTCGAATCGAATATTAAAATTTGATTCGATTTTCGAATCGAATATTCAAATTTGATTCGATTTTCGAATCGAATATCAAAATTTAATTCGATTTTCGAATCGAATATTAAAATTTGATTCGATTTTCGAATCGAATATTAAAATTTGATTCGATTTTCGAATCGAATATTTCGAGTATTCGATAAATTTCAGAAAAATGGCGGATTTTCGCAAATGCTTTCGAAATTTTTTTCCGAATATTTTCGAAAAAATGTCACAAATTCAAAAATATCGAATATTCGGTTTGAAATTCGAATCAAACAATTTGATTTGATTTGATGCCGAAAATTTCAAGTTTTTAAATATTCGCACACCCCTACCAATTACCAATTCGAAGAGAATTCGAAAAAGAAAATAAATAGCCAAAGTGCGAGTTTGTAAAAAAAAAAGTTATAGCGATTTTTGTAAAATCAAAGTTTGAAGATTTTGAAAAAGAATGTCAAGTCGAAAATTTCGATAAAATTTCATTTTCTGGCTCGATCTCGTTCACTTACTCCCAAAATTCTTTGACCGGATCTGTGAGGTCCGAGGCCGATACGTTCAATTGATTCAATGAACACATTTTCACGAGATTGTGGTTGCGGGTCATTTGATCCCAGCACTGAAGACTTCGTCGGTCGTAAGGGTTCACACAAGTTTTCGTATTCCAGGGATTGTTGCAGCTGCCCCATGGCAAAACTGTCAAAAATGGATTTCATCGGAATCAAGATTTTTTTAATGCACTTTTTGTGCAACTCCAAAGCTTGCAGACCTTGAGCGAGAATTCAAGTGCAAACAACTTACCACTTCGCATGGAAATGAAGAAATAAAATATGGCCCAGGCAAGAATAACGATGTAATAGACGTTCATCCAGCACGACATTACCGCAGCTGCGTAACCGATGCCCTTAAAGAGCGGTGCAATTTTAAAGACTCCGAGACCGCCGATCGTGAGCATTTGTCCAAGTGCAAGCTCCATGAAAAACATCGGTATTCCGGCGAGAATGAGCGCGAGAAAGTATGGAATGAGAAACGCACCGCCTCCATTTTTGTAGCAAAGATATGGGAATCTCCAAACATTACCGAGACCTATGGCGAGACCGACCTTGGGAACGAAAAGTCAAAAATTTCACGTCAGGTTTGCAGGATTTAGCGATTGGAGTGAAAATTAAATTTCGTGAAAAAAACGTCGATATTTTGTTGAACACTAAGAACTAAATTTGACAATAATTTTTATTTCTTACGGAACTGCCAGCGAAATTTACGATTGGAATTACAAAAATGTTCTTTTCGAATGACACTCTGAAGTTTGCATCGTTGGAATGCAACGAAATTCATTTTTATCTTTGACAAAAATAATTATTCAAATGCAAAATGTAATTACGATGGTAAAATGATCAATTTTTGCCATTCGAAAAGCAAATTAGCTCGAAAAATTTGGATTACATTGAAAATTGATCGAATCTTTAATAAAATTCAATATTTTTCGATGCATTCCAACGTTGCAAACTTCAGCATCATCAATTTTAACAGAATATTCAAAAAACCACCGGGAAACACAATTTTTTCCAAAGACTCGTCCCTTTTTTCCCGCCGGCTTAAATTTATATGACTCTGAAGTTTGCATTGTTGGAATGCAACCAAATTCATTTTTATCTTTGACAAATATAATTATTCAAATGCAGATTGTAATTACGATGATAAAATGATCAATTTTTGCCACTCGAAAAGCAAATTAGCTCGAAAAATTTGGATGACATTGAAAATTGATCGAATCTTTAATAAAATTCAATATTTTTCGATGCATTCCAACGTTGCAAACTTCAGCGTCAGCTTTTCCAAGAGACTTTCTACATTATTTCTTGCTGCAATGACAACATTTTAGTGATTTTTCAGGAAACATGCAGTCGAACGTATCGCCAACGAAATATCGATCTTTTACAACGAAATTTCCTCTTCAGTGTGGCAAATGATAACGGAATATGAAACGTACCACACTTAGAATAAAATCGAGCTTAGTGCTCCAGGATCCTCTTTCCGGAAGTTCCTTCTGTTTGGGTGTCGGTGATGCGCACATTAAATTCAAGGCAGCTCTGACTTCTTCGATGTTTTCAGCTTCAGCGAGCTCGGGATCTCTGGTCGTTTCCGTCATTTCGTATCGCCGTTTTCAAAATCGTTTTGTATTTACAATGTAAAAAGACTTGTCGAAAAGTTTCCTCAAAGAATTCGGCGGTCTTTTGAACTTGTACGCGCGACTATTGTGATTTCTTCAACGCTAGGGCAGGAACAAGCCTCGGAAGCATAACACCCGCCACCTGGCGGATTAGTACACTTCTTCGCTCGTCCCGTCGTTACTCCTGAAACGAGCAACAGCAAGAGAAAACAAACGAGCGTGAGTCTGAGTTTTTTTCTTTCACTCACAGCCGAGCAAAATATGAGAATGGGACGTGACTATATATAAAGGTGACTCGTGAAACGCATAATGACAAAGACCGAAAAAAGGTCTCCAATAATTCGGACGGAGTTCGCATCAAAAGCCAATCCAGCCTTTATTTCGGCCTAGTTTTCCGACTCTCTGTTCATTCCTTTTGCGCTCTGTGTTTTCACCTTTTTTCATCCCTTTTCCAAGCAAAAAAAAATGTCAAAAGAAAGAATCGAGCCCCCCGAGCAATCGGGAAATAGTTTTTCAGGAGAAAATCTGCGGAAAGTTATTAGCCGTTACCGCGGAATCCAAGGTGTCTCGGAACAATGGGCATTTCGCCTCTGTAAGAAAAGATGAACGGCGAAAATGAGCTTTTCCGGAACTCACCTACATATGTCTTGATCCATATCCACTACATCGCAAAGAGACATTGTAATGTGCTGACCCATTAACCGTTATACATATATACATGGGGCATTCCAGCTCAATTCGTTCTCATTTTTCGCTGCTGATAACCAATTTTTAAATCTTCTTAACGAACCGTGACTCGAATTTATTCGAATTTCGAATCGAATATTCGTCGATTTTTCGAGTTTTCGATAAATTTCCAAAAAATAGCGGATTTTCGCAAATCCTTTCGGAATTTTTTTCCAAATATCGTCGAAAAAAAATCGAATACTCGAAAAAATGTCACAAATTCAAAAATATCGAATGTTCGGTTTGAAATTCGAATCAAACAATTTGATTTGATGCCGAATATTCCAAATTTTCAAATATTCGCACACCGCTAAAACGAAATATTTCAAATCCTAAACGTCGGAAAATTTTTCTTAAAGTGTGCAAGTTTCGTTGCCAAAAACGTTTTTATACAAACACCTCAAAGTTTCCGTTTCTATAAATGATCGATGATTGCAGTGACCTTTGAATTATTCTCCAACTTTGAGATCGTATGAAAAAAAAAAGATTGAAAACCTGGGACGAGCGATTTGACGTGAAATGTCCTGTGTACATAAACTATAGTGACTCTCCCAGTAAACCTCACCCACTCATCATCATCATCTTGAACTCCGTTGTGTATTTCGTCGACGCAGAGTAGCCGAACATCTATATTGGATAATTAGGTCGCCCTAACAGTTTCCGAACGATTAAGATTCTCCGAAGTGGATATCCCCGTGAACGATTTCAAACAAAGATGCAACATTCTTTAGACGTTTTTTTTTCTACCTCGAGCGATCATTTTTCCGGCCAATTATCTCCGATAATTTCATCGTCATGGAACCATAGGCAAACCTTTTCATTTATTTTTATTTATGAATCAAATTTTTGCTCGGAAGGATCGGAAGTTCTTGGAGAGAGCGATTTTTACGATTATCGGAAAAGAGAGATTATTCGCGGATGGCTCGTTGCATTTCCGGGATGAAAAAGGAGGGAAGGGATTTGTAGAAGGAACTCGGCAACACCAGGAGCGTTAAATACGTATGTCCGGCGGGGATCTCCCTCCCTCTCTCGCTCTCTCTACGTAATAAATATTACGATCCGTATATTCAGTTAGATCCAGCCAACTATATACGTCACTCAAAGCCTATATAGACACGTTGAATGTCCCTCCCCAACCACCGCTCCCTCTCTCAGATCGTCCGGCAACTCATCCGTTAGTTCGTACGCTCCCTCTTCCTCTTCCACGCTCATAAAAAACAGCTATATTCTAATTAACATCCGAGGAAGTGATGTCTCAAGCGCGGTCATCGGTAAATCATCGACGCGACAGGATCCTTGGCGCACGCGTATCGGACTCGCCGTGCAAAGAGAGATGCAGAATAAGGACCGGAAGGACCAAGCAGCGATCGATATATGCAATCGATTTATCGAGTGACCGAAACATGGGCATGTGGGTACTCAAACTTCAAGTCTCGGCGCGATAAAGCTAATTATCCGATTTTCGTTAAAAAAAAATCAAAATTCGAGCCTCCTCGACTCTTTTTTCCTTCTAATCGATCGATAAATGCTCACGCGTGTGTTTGCTTTATGGTAGAGATGTAAACTGATTCACCTGTGATGGAGCTCTCCCTGGACCAGCCACGATCTTGTTAAACAATCACAATATCGAAGTAGCACAAAGTTTTCTCATCAAAGTGGACCGATTTTCGATTTACTCGCGAAGGAAAACGCTGTTTACAATCTCGCGCACTTTTTTTTTGTTTTTCAGACACGCCGGTCCTCACACCGAGGAAAAAGTCGTTTTTTTCGCCTATTTTTAAGAATGATTCGCAGCAAATTTTAACAACGAAAGGTCCATTCGTGCGTACTTTTCGTTCGAATGATTTTTTTGTTTACTCGTGTACTCTTTGGAAAACTTTGCTTTAATGTCGCAGTTGCGCACGGATCTAAAGAAAGATGGTGTATTGAAGAGCCGCGCGTGCGAGCGGTGGTCCAGCCCGCGAAGAACTGATCTGAGAGCAACGAAACCTGTACCCCCAACCACATCAAGGGAGAGGGATATTCGTCAAGATGAAAAAAATGGGGGATCCCCCTTTTTTCATCTATCACCCTTCCTGAGCTTTTCTGTAACGAGCAAGTGAGACAGACGGCCGTACGATCTCCCGCGCTATGTCGTACGTATTATACGTATACGAACTACGCTACATCATTACATTTCCTCTTTACCTTCCCTGAAAACACGAAGAAACGGTTAAAAATTGATTTCGGAAACGTGCAAACCATTTTCCACGTCGTTCATGCCCTTTTTGTCCCCATAACGAAACAATTAGTTCTCAGTTTATTGGTTGCATTGGAATTTTTGGTAACTGGACTCTGGGCTCGGGCCAGGTCACCCGGACAGCAAATGCATCATCAGGTAACTTATTGCGATCATAAATGAGCCCAATTTGGAAAAATTCATATCTCCGGTACAATTTAACGAAAAGGGCTCAACTTGGGCTCATTCTTTTCGTTTTGTAATGGAGGATCGCACGAGCCTGGTGCAATTTCGCTTGAAGTAGAAAAAATAGCCAAAAAATGCGGTAAAACGATTTAAAAAACGGGAAAACGATGAAAAAAAGGGCGCGAGATATAAATTCGCCTGGGGTCGTTTTCGGTACCATTTTTGAATGCAGAATCACGTGAGCCTGGGGCAGTTTCGCTTGAAGTAGAAAAAATAGCCAAAAATGCGGTAAAACGATTCAAAAAACGGGAAAACGATGAAAAAAAGGGCGCGAGAACGAATGCCCGGGGTCGTTGCTGATGCCAGGTTAGCGTTTTAATGTCAACTTCGAAAATCCTTCACAAGTTTCCAGCTGCCAGAATCAGCCCCACAATTCTTGAATCTAAACAAGCAAAACGCATTGAGATTTCTTCAACCTAAAAACGACGTTTTTCGGTAACCAAATTCCGCATCCACGCCATTATCATCATCATCATCATCATCTTCATGACTTGGCGTCGTCAAATGTGCATTACACGGTAAATTGTTGCCCGTACAATATGTACGTGCATGTAACATATAACATATATGTATGATCTCTATATCTATATATCGATGGATCGCAGCGTGTGAGACCCCCAAGATCACAACAGTATATCATCATCAAAACTGTCAACGTTACTACCGTTCCACAAATTTGATCTCTCTCTCTCTCTCTCTGCTGCTCAATGTACCGGCAATTATCGATAAACCAACGCACATTGACTGGCAGTATTTCTCTTCCGCTCCCCTAATATTCGTATTCTCGATGCAGGCTAAAAAAAATTATATAGATATAGTTCAACGTCAACCCCCGTGACGTTTGACGTTCCGCATGTTTCGCTGCTTCACTCATATATCTATATATTTATCTTGTTTTTAATGCTGCGAGCGTGTTGTAATTGTATTTTTATGACAGCAGTGCGAGCCTAAACGTCCTCGTGCAACCCCCGTTCGATCCCTCTTTCACTTTCCCCTCCGCAGCTTTCCGTAAGCTTCCGCGATCCACGCGGGTGTGGCGTTCTCCGACATCCGTCCGAAAACGGAAGTTGCCGTTAGCCTTACGCAAGCTTCGCGAACCCATTTACAATAAGTGGATTTCGCGATCGCTGAATTTCTGCTTTTTTCCCCGCGACTTACGGCTTCCAGCGAATTCGATCGAAAACTTCTGGAGAAAATGGTACCGGAATGGTACAGGCGAATTTAAATCTCGCGCCCTTTTTTTCATCGTTTTCCCGTTTTTTAAATCGTTTTACCGCATTTTTTGGCTATTTTTTCTGCTTCAAGCGAAACTGCCCCAGGCTCACGTGAATCTGCATTCAAAAATGGTACCGGAAACGACCCCAGGCGAATTTAAATCTCGCGCCCTTTTTTTCATCGTTTTCCCGTTTTTTAAATCGTTTTACCGCATTTTTTGGCTATTTTTTCTACTTCAAGCGAAATTGTCCCAGGCTCACGCGATCCTGCATTAAAAAACGAAAAGAATGAGCCCAAGTTGAACACTTTTTGTTAAATTTTACCGGAGATATGAATTTTTCAAAATTGGGCTCATTTTTATGACTCCAGGTCACCGGAATGGGTAGAAAAAAAATCAGGCTACCGTTCTAGGGTCAAGATAGAAAATGCTCTTCTGCAATTATTATTATTATGATTATCGTTAATATTTTATTTGGACTATTTGGTCGAGGAAGCCGCGTCGTCGCCCAATGGGTCGGGATCGCGATGATAATGTAGGTGAGCAAGACTAGGAAGCTGGTATATCCGGAGGGTTATTCACGTGACACCGATCTGTCCCCGCATCCGTTCTGACTACGAGCCGTTAGCTGTGTATATGTCTATCGCGTGGATTTTGCTACGCAGGGGCTGAGAGACTTGGCTGCGTTCTCCCAACACTAACTTTGACCGGAGCTTCGTGTTTGCATCATCTGGACCATCGCTCGCATACCGAGATCGTTGCCGTTTTCAAACTTTTCCCGCGCTCGATGCCCCGAAAACACTCGAAAATTACGACGTCGGGAAAAGTGTCTGCAAAATCCTGCAATCGCATGGAAATTCTCTGATTGTTTTTTTTTCTAAAATTGAAATTTTATCTCGTAACTTTTTCATCGTCGATCGTACGTCTCAAGCAAAGTTTCAATCTCAATTTAAAGGTCAATCTCTAGGATTGACGCGTATGTATTCGAGATAATGACCAAGAGTCCGATTCGTATGGATACAGAGGAACTTGAAAGTTTATTGTACCGTAAATGCGTGATGGGGATATGGGATGTGTCTCGAATGATAAGAGGATGTGGGTGGAAAGTGGCGCGGGAACCATGGTCACCATCATATATTTCTTCTCGGAGCTCTATATATTCGTGTCCGGAAAATCCGTTGACTATTAATAATCATTCAGTGATTTATTTGACGGAAAACTATTTGACAATCAATTATTTCAATGTGCACTCGAAAGCGAACGGAATTACGAAAAAACTTGACCTTGTTTGTAGTGAATTCGTGTCTCGATTTAAAAAAATATATTTTGTATTTCCGGCGTGATTCAAAAATTCAAAACTCGTAAGAAAAATGCAACTTGATGCAAAAATAATTTTCTATTTGCATTTGAATGTGTTTTCAGTGTCTTGCGTCTATATATAAAATAAATTCAGACGAGAGCGAAGTAAATCGACTGAAAATGTTTTAATTTTATTCATTTTTCGTAGAGCGAGAAAAAAATAAAGAAAATTGAAATGTTTGATCGTGTTTTTTGTTCTATTTTAATATCGACGCGACGCCCTTCGTTATCGACAACTTGCCCACGTGTTTCGTTTGCTATGGTAAAAAAGATTTCTACAGCGCGTGGTAACCGGGGGTGTGTGCGTCTGGGCACGGGATCGAAAAATTCTGACACTTGATCAGTATTTTGTCAGTTTTTATAGCGAAGCGCCGCACCGATGAAAATAATACGTAATCATCGTAAAACAGTGAATCGTCCTGAAAAACTTGCGAAAATTCTGAACAATTGTCGCTCATAAGCTCAAAACTGTGCAGGAAACAAGTTCGTGTTGCGAATAATAAAAGTTTTGTGAAATAAAGTTTGTTTTTTTGTTGCCGAATGCGCGAGGTTATGTTTGTGCAACGTCCGATCAAGTTTTCACTCACGCGAAACATTTACAATGTGCAAAATGAGGGCGAGCGGTATGTTCGACGCATACGAGTTTAGTAAACGCATGAGACGATTAATTGATGGCAATTATTCGTATCGGAAAATTCTCCTTCTCCTCATTCTCTTCGGCGCTATTATCCTCTACTTTGGACCTTTTTTAGCCAAATGGCTATTTTCTTCAAACACACTCGACATAAAAGGTAAGCAGACTGCAAAATAAAAATATTCTCAACTTTTTCAATCGATCATTCACTGATTAACGATTCGTTCAAAAAATAATGACACGACGTACATTCCGAATGAGGTTAGGAAACGATAACAATACGCGGACGATTTTTTTACACTCCATCACAAGATGCAATTGAAAAAATCGTCGGATCGAGCTAGTGCTGTCGATTTTAGAATTATCGTTCGGAATTTAATAAAATTTGGTGGCGTAGTCGATCACGATGAGAAAAAGATCGAGTCCAATTTTCGAGAGGCTACAAAAAGAACCTGAAAAATGATTTTCCTACATTTTCATACATTTCATTGTATTTTATAATGTAAAACTGCGATTTCTCATAAAAATTGATTAAAATTCATCGTAAAATGCAATTAAAACTGAGATTTATCGTAAAAACTGCCAATACGAATTTATTTTTTCTGCTTCTCCGCAGCCAGTTGAAAATTCGATATTTTTCTTATTACGATCTACGACTGTGCCAAATTTCGTTAAATTCTGAACGGTAGATCCAAAAACGTCGGAAACGAGAAAATTCTATGAAGAAATTACGACTCTGAAGTTTGCGTCGTTGGAATGCATCGAAAATCGTTTTTATCTTTGACAAAAATTTGGATGACATTGAAAATTTAACGAATTTTCGATAAAATTCAATATTTTTGATGCATTCCAACGTTGGGAACTTCAGCATGATGAAGAAATTGAGAAAATGGATTTTCTTACAGCCTTCCAGGATCATTGTATCGAAGAAAGACTGAATACTTTTAGCACCGACGCCGGCGAATACAATGCGAATATTTTGCATGATCCGCCGTTGCAGACGGAGCACAAATATTTGCCGTACATTGGCAATGGTGTTTTTGGAGTGCCGATAACGGCGGACGGTCGAGTGTACATAAGAAACGGGAGGACAATGTCTCTGGAGCTTCATTGGCAACCGCTGGTCTCTAATAGCCTTTCGGAAGGGAGTCTCTTTCGAGAAGCGACTGTAACTCATTTTGTGGATGGAATTGTTCACAAATATCAATGTTTCAGCGACGGTTATTACATAGATTCGCAGTATTACGCTCATAGAGTTTTGGACGGAATATTGGTGCAAGACATCAATATTGGCAATCCATCTAGTCTTTCCCAGGAAGTTTTTTTCAAGTTGTCGACCAACAAGCACAAGAGCGGTTTCGAGGAATCCTCTGTAAAGTGAGTCTTCCATACGCAAATTGATGATTCAGAAGTTCGCATCGATGGAATGCAACGAAATTTGTTTTTATATTTGGCAAAAATAATTATTTGAATGCAAAATGTAATTACGATGATAAAATGATCCATTTTTGCTATTCAAAATGCAAATTGGCTCGAAAAAATTGGGATGACATTGATAATCGAACGAATCTCCAATAAAATTAAACATTTTTCGATGCATTCCAACGTTGCACACTTCAGTATCATGCAAATTGATGATTCTGAAGTTTGCATTATTGGAATGCAACGAAATTCGTTTTTATATTTAGCAAAAATAATTATTTGAATGCAAAATGTAATTACGACGATAAAATGATCAATTTTTACCATTTAAAAAGCAAATTAGCTCGAAAAATTTGGATGACATTGAAAATCGAACGAATCTTCAATAAAATTTAAGATTTTTCGATACATTCCAACGTTGCAAACTTCAGTATCATGCAAATGGATGATTCTGAAGTTTGCATTATTGGAATGCAACGAAATTCTGTTTTTTCTTCATAATTATTATTCAATATTGGCTCCGGACAAAAAAACGATCGTTTCTTGAGTCCGAAAAACTCAAACGAGACGAAAAATTGCCATAACTTTCAAAATTCAATAAATATTTAATAGAAACAAGATTTTTCGTTGAATCGCAACGTTGCAAACTTCAGAGTCATATAAAAAAGAGCATTTCGTTGTATTTCAACGATGCAAACTTCAACGTGATGCATTTTTTGGTACACAGAATTCCTGTCGACAACACAGTGCACGAATTCACGATGGCTTCTGCATTCGTCCCGTTGTTGGAGAGCAACAAAATGATTGCTGTGTCAATACTTTACAAAGAACCACCGAAATCCGTGCAATTGAAGGCTCGAGCTTCTGAGAAATTGACTTTTCTCACTAGCATACAGTACAGCGAGCCTCTCGTAGCGAAACTCTATCAAGCAGAACGCGCGATGACGGAAAAACGATGCATAGACGTGAGTTTTCTACAGTCGATTAAAAAAAATTCGTAGCCTCGTTCGGATGGCCTCAATCGTCCCGTGTCAATGCCACGATTGGGAAAAGAAATTTTGCCCGAGTACAAACGTCAAATTTTGTTTCTTACCAACGGGAAATTGTCACAGATGATGAGACGCGCTCTGACAAAACAACAAAAAAGCCTGAGAGACGAACACGTGGGTGCTTGGCACAATTATTGGCACAGCGGCCTCAGAATCAGCGATTCAAAAGCCAAAGACGCTCTCAATGGTCACAAAATCAATTCGACCATGTATTACGTACTCTCACAAATTCCTAAAAGCTCTAGCGACGTTGAGCGAGTTGTCGCCAACAACGAAGGTTGCTATCGAGGTCATCACACGTTGTGAGTTGATAAAAAATCATTTTTCAGTAAATCTTGAAAAATGTATCCAATTTATTGTTTTTAATTCACGTACCAAAGTTAAAACGCAAATTTGAACAATTGGAAAAGTTTTCAAATTAACAAAACTAATTGTTCTGAAAACTCTTCACGATTCTTTGATTTCTTCGCTAGGGAAGCGCCCAAGTTGTGGGAAAAGACTGACGGAATCGAGGGTGTGAATTCCGTCACAAAAGCTTGGCTGATAACGCTCGAAAACCAAGAATGTCATCGGCTCATGACCGGCGGGCCGGCAGCCGTGCAACAAGCCATGGTTCTGAGTCTCGGAGGCTTACGCTTCAGTAATCAACATTTAGAATTCAATATCGACCCCCAATATTTGCATCGCGATTACTTATTCAGGTACACAATGAAGCGCGTATTATCGACTGTAGAATATGAAGAAGGCGATCACAAAGTCTTTTTATTCACGATGCAATTGAGGAATTTCTGTAGAAAAATCTAAATATTGAGAAATTGATGAAATTTGATGAGAACGTTCCTCAAAATCAAGTGCAAAAACACGAATTTTTTCACATTTTTCATCTGTCCAGTAATCTGGTGTCCGGGTAGAAGAAAAATCTGAAAAAATTGTATTAAAAATGGATTTTTTTGCATTAAATTGTACAAAATTTCACTAAATTATAATTATTGAGAAGTTTTTTATGTTTTTATGCTTTACCACGAGAAATAAAGGGAAAAATTTGAAATTCCACTGTTGCAGACGCATAAGTTATGGGAACGTGACGCATTTGAATATTTCCGTGACCGTGAATGAAGACAATCGGGCAGTGTTGGGCGTTGCCTTGGATCGCAGTGACAGCACTTATTACGGCTGCGACGCTGGTTGTCTCGACGATCCAGTTTCCTTGACGCAATCCTACACAAGTTTTCCCGTCAAACTTACCAAGCCTTTGACGGCGATCCTTTACGTCACTTCCGATTATCAACACATGCAAGATTTACGAAAGGCTCTCCACGTGAAGGCGGTCGACGAAGGTACAAACAAATTTTTCCTCTTCCCCCTCTCCTCACGATCGAATGACTCTGAATGCAACGAAATTCATTTTTATCTTGACAAAAATAATTATTCAAATGCAAAATGTAATTTCGATGATAAAACGATCAATTTTTGCCATTCGAAAAGCAAATCGGCTCGAAAAATTTGGATGACATTGAAAATTGAACGAATTTTCAATAAAATTCAATATTTTTCGACGCATTCCAACGTTGCAAACTTCAGCATCATTAATTTTAACAGAATATTCAAAAAACCACCGGGAAACACAATTTTTTTCAAAGACTCCTCCTTTTTTCCCGGCGGCTTAAATTTATATGACTCTGAAGTTTGCATCGTTGGAATGCAACGAAATTCATTTTTATTTTTGACAAAAATAATAATTCAAATTCAAAATGTAATTTCGATGATAAAACGATCAATTTATGCCATTCGAAAAGCAAATCGGCTCGAAAAATTTGGATGACATTGAAAATTGAACGAATTTTCAATGAAATTCAATATTTTTCGACGCATTCCAACGTTGCAAACTCCAGCATCGTACGATCGGCGAATAATCAATTGCCCTACGTATCTTTTCAGCTCCTGCACATGACCATCATTTGATGGCTTTGCACAAACATGGTCACCAGCTCGGTGGCCTCCCAACATTCTTCTGGGTCAGCATATGCTTTTTGATCATAGTTTTTCATCTCTTTCTCTTCAAAATCATTATCACTGAATATTGGGGTCATCAGGATCGTCAACGTACAAGAAACTACAAGATTTGATTGCTCCATTGTACATAGAAAACATTGTTACTACAATATACGAATATTTTTACAAAAAGAGAGCAAAAACGAGATGATTATTCACTTTTGTGAACTTTCCACCCGATTTTGGAAAAATGTTTCTTTTTTTTCAGGTTTATAGTCTCAAAGATTTCGAAACGTGAACTGATAAGTGAATTTTTGTCATTCCATCGTAAATTCTGCTGCCGGATTCGTTAGAAATTAAAAATAATGACAAAGTTTTGAAAATATCCAAAAATATTTGGTTCACCGTGCAACAAGATTTCGACGTTTTTTGAAAAAATTGAATTTCGTTATCAGTAGAGCTAGAAAAAAAATTCCATTTTCCGGAATGGCTAAAAAGGAACTTTTCCGGCTATTTTTTCTAGGCAAATGTTAGCAGTTTGATGATTCGCAACCGGAATTAATATTCTCGCACATTTTTTCAAAAAATTCCATCCGTACGACCGTGAGCTTCGTACAAACGGCAGGAAAAATGCGCGTCTCATTTAGCTATCGGATCAATCCAGCTCATTTACTTGGCGATGGTAACTTTATTCAAATTTCCATGTTCACACAATTTCTGCATACAACGGCTGCAGAAAAGTTATCGCGAATCAGCGAATTCCATTTTTCCAGGATAATAAAGAGAATCTGGAGTTTTTCTCGAAGTTCCGCTCTTCGCGTTTAAGTAAAAGCCAACGCGCCGGATCGCTAATTAAAGCTCAAAGAAAAAAGGGAATTCCGGGTAAATAAAACTCGGTAGAATTCAGTTTCTTTTTCAATTGAGTATATTTAACTAAGAATATTGAACAGCATACTTCCGCAACATCGAGGTCGTTTTTTATTCTTTTATATATTTCGTAGGCTCGTTTCCAACATACTCGTATAAATAGGTAGGTATTTATGTACATCGAGTTCCGATATCGTATGCTTTAATTCCGAGTGTAATTTTCAATCAATTGATATCGTTTTTTCCCTTTTACTCAATAAATTATAAAGACGAATGTTTTTTGGGTTAAACTGCAAAATAAAACGGACAGTTTTGTTTTTAAACATGGTAGCACCGAAGCTTGGCCTTAAATTGGCAAATTGCACGTGTGTCTCTGTGATTTTCTGGTTTTAATGTTCGCGTTCAACATTAAATATTCGAACGACTTGTTTTCCGAGTATTTACATTGACGATCAGAGTATTTTATTCTTCGTAACGATATCGCTAATTTTTAAGATTTTACTCTCGCTAAAAGTCTCTAGAAGAATTTTTCTTCAGTCATACATGATTTTTGTCAACAGTGATTAATTATCATTCGGAGCAACATTGATTTTCGAATAATGCGGAAATTTGGACGAATCCAGTGTCCAAAATTCGCAGTACACATTAAGCTTTTTTCTTCAATCATATTCACACGTTATTTACATTTATTACGTAATAAACATCCATAGATTTATTTCAATGATAATATTTCATCAACTTTTCTCGTACTTGTACTATGAGACATTTTTCACAATGTGTAATACTGTCAGTGAGGTAAATTTGGCGAAAAATAAATGACAATAAAAATAAATTAGGGGTGGCGAATATTTAAAAAGTTGGAATATTCGGCATCAAATCGAATCAAATTGTTTGATTCGAATTTCAAACCGAATATTCGATATTTTTGAATTTGTGACATTTTTTCGAGTTTTCGATTTTTCTTCGAATGTTCGATTTTCTTTCGAAAATATTCGGAACAAAATTTCGAAAGGATTTGCGAAAATCCGCTATTTTTCGGAAATTTATCGAATACTTGAAATATTCGATTCGAAAATCGAATCAAATTTTAATATTCGATTCGGAAATCGAATCAAATTTTAATATTCGATTCGAAAATCGAATCAAATTTTAATATTCGATTCGAAAATCGAATCAAACTTTAATATTCGATTCGAAAATCGAATCAAATTTTAATATTCAATTCGAAAATCGAATCAAATTTTAATATTCGATTCGAAAATCGAATCAAATTTTAATATTCGATTCGAAAATCGAATCAAATTTTAATATTCGATTCGAAAATCGAATCAAATGTTAATATTCGATCCGATTCGATGCGATCACTATTCGCATTCCCCTAAAATAAATGAACGATAGACTGCGGACGTTTTTGACGTTCGACCGGTTGCTGGAGATTGAGGGAGATAACGAAAAGTTGGATATTTCGAGATAAAACAAAAGTTTCAACTTTCTTTGTGACTTGCATCTCGAATAATTAGCACGTCAAATTATTTTGATTTTTCCTTTCGTTTGGCTGGCGTTTTTTACGTGTTGATACAAAAAAGTTTGACGACATGCTCGTTTCTTCATCAAGCACGTGGGTTTTGGATGATTTGCTCTTATGTAACGAATAGACGCGCACGATACACTTTCATTATTTTCATAACGTATATATTTGTATGTGTTTATAAATAGGACTAGGATTATATATTTATCACAATCGACGTCGAAAATACTTTCCTATGTATAACGGGAAGTTTTGGTTTTTCTCACAGACCGGCTTGGAAAGATTTGAATGCTCTCCGTCCCAAGGAGAGACTTTTGAGACACGATTCAAAGTCTTGATTAATCTTTTAAATTATTATCATCTGTGTTGATTTGGAGAGTTTTTGGTATAGAGACTGCGACAACCGTTGCCTCATTTTTTTTTTAAAGTATTCGATAACAATTGTCTAAAAAATTGTTTCCTCTTCATAGATTTCTAACGACGAAAATGCATTTATTTAATGATTCTGAAGTTTGCATCGTTGGAATGCAACGAGATTCGTTTTTATATTTGGCAAAAATAATAATTCAAATGCAGAATGTAATTACGATGATAAAATGATCAATTTTTGCCATTCGGAAAGCAAATCGGCTCGGAAAATTTGGATGACATTGAAAATTGAACGAATCTTCATTAAAATTCAATATTTTTCGTTGCATTCCAACGTTGCAAACTTCAGACTCAGAGTGAAATTCCGAGGAGACACGAATTGACTTTATTTCATATATAGATTCGCACGATCTCCTCATTCGTTATTTCTCTCCCTCCGTCAACAAATTGTTGTCGATAGATTAATGTGTTAGTGTGTGTACTATAGATTTTCGTCACCAGGACGTTTTCTTATCTAGCAATTCGCATCGTGCCGCAAAACTTCGAGTCGATCCTGTACGCGAGAAATAATTGATAAAAAGACAAATGAAATGTCTAACGATAAGACGAATGGCATGCTAATTCGTCTTATCAAATCCTCAAATGGCACTAGACACTTATTTATTTAATAAAACTAGACGGTCACGTTTAACATTCTCGCTAATTATTAGCTGATTTTTTTTTCATTCAAGCTGCTTCGTAACGCGACGTTATAATTGGTTTTTATCGGTTTTTAAACTCGCCAAAAATCTCCAAACAAATATCACATTCATCTATAACGACGAGATATTACAAGAGGATAATTTTTTGTCTTTTTTGTCGTAAATATTTAAACTAACGAGTATTCATCGTTTCCTTCGCTATTTTACCAACAATTAAATCGTTCGATGGAAACTGCCTACATTTATTTTTAATATTTATGTACAAAATTGCAGTCTGTGGCTTATTTATTTCGATCATCGAGGGAAATTTAATTCAAGTATCGTTCGCGTGAATTTCATGATTCATTTAATATTCATTTTTGATCAATTGCTAGCGAGAAATGCATTTTTGCTCAGTCGTATTCTTCTAGAATCGATATAAATAAATGCCACCCAAACATTTTTGCTGTCTCGTGAAGAGCCTCAGCGATGAAGACTCGAATGACGGAATGATTTTGTTTTCTTTTCACGTCAAAATTCAACGCTCCATTTTAATAGACAGAAATTAGTTGAAACGTCATTTCCCATTGCGGCATCATGGCAGCATCGCGCTTCGTTTTTCTTCTACTCTCGTTTCATTTCCGCGGCCTCATGCATTTGTACTACCTAAATTTATATCGACTTTTTATTTCTCTTAGTAATCGATCAATTAAATATTTCGCTTACGTGTAAATATTTAATAAAAAATGAGCATCATACGTGAAGCGGTCTTGGGGTCGATTGCACGAGACGAGAGTCTCGCGAATGACCAATGAGTGTGATCGAAAATTTTCTACCGTTGGAGATACTCAAAAGGCGAATGACTCTGACGTTTGCAACGTTGTGATTCAACGAAAAATATTAATTATTTATTGAATTTTCAAGATCGTGGCAATTTCTCGTCTCGATTGACTTTTTAGGACTCAAGAGACTGATTGATGAATAATTATGAGCCTCGGTGAGGGAAAAACAGAATTTCGTTGCATTCCAACGATGCAAACTTGAGTTGGATGAGTCAGTGAATGATCGACCATCAGTGAACATTTAATTCGATGATTCCAGACTGAAAATAAAATTTTGTCGCAAAAGATCGATATTTCGAAAATTTTGTCATTTTAGTAAAAAATATTCTGGAAAATCTTTTCGGAAAGTAAATTTTAGTCATTCCAATCGTAAATTTTGCTGACAGTTGCGTTACAAATGGAAAATATTGTCGAAATAACAAAAATTCTGAAATTATCCCAAAATATTTAGGTCGCTAAAATTAAATAAACAAAATATCGACGTTTTTTTACAAAATTGAATTTTCAGTGCATCAATTCCCAATAATGACCACGACTGATAAAGCACAAAAAATGAATTATTAATTTTATGATTAATTAATCATTTTCATGATTCGACTAGTAATTATTCTTAGCGATGTAATTAATTGTAATTCGTGATTTTTATCCTCTAGTTACACCGAGACCGATCGACTGTTTGCTAAAACATTGTCTTACCTAATTTTACGACTAATGACGATTTTAAATCGATTTTAATTTTCAATCGTTTCGATAACGATCAAAACGATTTTTTTCCGTCGTTTAAACTCTTTTTAATTCTTTGACACGTATAGTACGAACTTACTCAGAGCAATTATGAATCGCGTCTGTGTGAACATTTTTATGAATATTTATTTATTAAATTCAATAAACAAATTATTCAAGGCCTCTCGCTGTTAATATTTCGGGCCAATCGAAATGATATTCAGCTCAGGAAAAATTGTGTGAATATTTACAATTGTATTGCGTGTCTCCTCGCTGCACCAAGGTCGATCATTCACTGCGTAAAGTTTCCGCTCGACATTG
The DNA here is from genome assembly GCA_037043255.1 of Diadegma fenestrale. NCBI lineage: Eukaryota > Metazoa > Arthropoda > Insecta > Hymenoptera > Ichneumonidae > Diadegma > Diadegma fenestrale. Next base: position 16,621,942 of record CM073313.1, read on the forward strand.
CAAACTTTAATGAGAGTCTGTTGCAAAAAAAAGTGGAAAATTTGGTTATCAGGAAAAAAAACTTGTGAATCGACGACTCTTCACGAAGGATCGTACTGCGAGAGCTACTTGAGCGAAATTGCGTTTTGGGATAATCTTTCTCGCGGTATCGGGCATTCCGTGGCGCAGTCAAGATTCCTCTGAATTTTTTCGGACTAATTTGATGATCCTGTGAATTCGTAAAAAGTGGTAAAATCCGAAAATTCCGAAATACTCGCACACTTTTTTGTCTCGAAATCCGGAACGAGAGAGTCGTCAGCAATGAAAAAAAAGGGTCAGAGCTTCGAATTATTGTAAATCGAGCGTGAAACGACTCGTGTATACACAACAGCCTCGCGGGCCTCGTGCTTGTGGTTCGGTTGACACGACGGACAACCCAAAGCTATTATGTGCCTTGTGAGATCTCGCAACGGTTTCAGATTTCGAATAGACAGCTTTATAATGGCTCGATGGTATCGATAGCCCCGAGCGAATCATGTTACTCCTTATCCTTTATCTATACAGCAATTACTTTTTCGATAACGTGTTTTTATCATTTTGATTTACGTCGAATGAAAAAATTGAGAACAAAACAAACGAGCACGATCTGCAAACTTACGATATATGAAGAAATCCATAACTCTGAAGTTTGCATCGTTGGAATGCAACGAAATTCATTTTTATCCTTGACAAAAATAATTATTCAAATGCAGAATGTAATTACGATGATAAAATGATCAATTTTTGCCATTCGAAAAGCATATCGGCTCGAAAAACTTGGATGACATTGAAAATTCAACGAATTTTCAATAAAATTCAATATTTTTCGATCCATTCCAACGTTGAAAACTTCAGCATCATCAATTTTAACAGAATATTCAAAAAACCAACGGGAAACACAATTTTTTCCAAAGACTCCTCCCTTTTTTCCCGGCGGCTTAAATTTATACGACTCTGAAGTTTGCATCGTTGGAATGCAACGAAATTCATTTTTATCCTTGACAAAAATAATTATTTAAATGCAGAATATAATTACGATGATAAAATGATCAATTTTTGCCTTTCGAAAAGCATATCGGCTCGAAAAACTTGGATGACATTGAAAATTGAACGAATCTTTAATAAAATTCAATATTTTCCGATGCATTCCAACGTTGCAAACTTCAGCATCATAAGAAATCCTTGAGTATCAGATTTTCTCTCGATTCTTGGTGAATTACTGCGGGAAGCTTTTTTTTTAAATACTATAGTGATTGAGTATGGTGGATGTATCGAAGTACTTGGGTGGCACCCGTGGAAGACTGTCGTTGCGTTGAAATACGTTAGTTAGTTAGTTGTTGTTTATCTTCTTAGTATTTTAAGTTTCTCTCCAACTTTGAATGTCCCTCGGTTTTTCTTCTTTGGTTTTTGGGATGAAAATTTCTCCTGCCTCCTTTTTTTTTATATGTCTTGGTCTCTCTCTTTTATACTCCCGCTGGGCTTGTCGTTGACTCAAAAAAGAAAGTTCACGAGGACATTTCGGAGTAGGACATCGATGGGCTGGACATGTAGAAAATGCGGTCGTCCTCGGGGGATGGAAGGGGCGAGACGAGGGTCGTTACGTTACGTCTCGTGACCCATTCCGATAGAGTCCTGATGATCTCGTACGGAACAATCTCGTCCGAGTCGACCAACTTGGGAGCAGAGTGAACGGACATTGTTTTTTTGTTGTTTTCGAAATTTTAGTAGTTTGATTCATGAGCGAGATGGTATGAAAATTATGAGATCATTTGGCGAGTGAAAACGTGTGTGTGTGTTTTTCGGTTTCGTTTGGAATGATGAAGAGGTCGAGACAAGAAAGAGACGAGAAGAGCGTCAATGGAAAGTCGATCACCTCGATTAAGCTGCGATGGTGTCGATCGGGCAGGCCCGTCTCGTGCTCGGAGACTGGTCGACGTCGAAAATGATTTGGTGTCTGAGGAACGAGCGGATTATTCGACGCGGCCTTCCTCATGGTCGTTGTCAACGAGCTCGCGAGTTCTGACATCTCGGTAAGTTCGGACACGCTGGTCAGTCGTTTCGGTTTATGCTCGTGGCTCGCGTCGTTCTCGACGAGACGGGAGGGAGCCTCGTCCTCTTGGCTGCACTCTTTGTGCGTCTCGATCTCGTCACGAACCTCGTGCTCGGTGTCCTTATGGTCTGGACAATCGGAAGGAATAACTGAATAATTTTTTTTCTCTTTTTTTCTCCCACTTTTTTCCTATCACTGCCTGTTTTTTGCTTTTTTATGATGCGCTTTTTTTTTTGGTTCGTCAGCCTATATTATGGATTTTTCCCCGACCGATGGACTGTCCGATTGTGCGTGCGACAACAGCTGCTGCTCACCGTTTACCGGCCTACTCGAGCCCGCCTGACTCTGCCGGGTTGGACTGCTTCGTGAAAATGACGTCACGCTCTGCATTGTCTGACTCCTCGGCCCTGTGAATCTCATGCTGTACGTTCCCGGCCGCTGCGACGACGAACACTCGCGTCCGGTACCAGCTATCGCTCCGACTGCCGCAGGACCGCCGGTCTAACAACATCCAACACTCCATTCAGCGAGCTTTTTTTCAACGCATGCCTCCCAAAAGATATCGCAACAATTTTTCAAAGTTTGATATTCTCGAGATGGGAATCATTAACCCTAGAACGGTGACGTTATTTTTTTGGCCCACGAATGAGCCCAATTTTGAAAAATTCATATCTTCGGTAAAATTTAACGAAAAGGGTTGAAATTTGGTTGATTCTTTTCGTTTTTTAGTCGAGGAAAGCGTGGGCCTGGGGCAATTTTGCTTAGAGTCAAAAAATTAGCCAATAGGGCGCGAAAACGATACAAAATCGGACAACGAAGTAAAACTTTTTGGGCCCGAGGTTACCGTTCCAGGGTTAAGTTCGTTTTTTTTTGTGTCTCAGGAGGAAAATTCGTATTTATTGTTATAAAACTTACGTTCGGATGGGGAGGCCTTATATTTTTCTCAGGTTGGAAGAGAACGAGATAAACTTTTGGCGTGAAAAGACATCCGAGAGCGACGGTTGCCGAAATATTGATGCACATGCACATACTCGCGATTTGTATCTGTCGAAACAAAACGAGTGAATAAATTGGATGTTACAGAAAAATGGATGATGTTGAAGTTTGCAACGTTGGAATGCATCGAAAAATATTGAATTTTATTGAAGATTCGTTCAATTTTCAATTTCATCCAAATTTTTCGAGCCGATGTGCTTTTCGAATGGCAAAAATTGATCGTTTTATCATCGTAATTACATTCTGCATTTGAATTATTATTTTTGTCAAAGATAAAAATGAATTTCGTTGCATTCCAACGATGCAAACTTCAGAGTCGTATTAATTTTGCTACCCAAAAAAATATCAAAAAGATATTAAAAAATATCAAAGGAATATTTTTTTAGAAAATAGTTCGGAAAATATTGAATCATTTTTAATTGAATTAATCAATTGCCTAATTAATTTTAAATTTAAAAAAATTGAAATTTAATTTTTCATTGAATTTTAATTGAATTTTAATTTTAATTGACATTGAATTTTAATTTTTAATTTGAAATTTAAATTTCAAATTAAAAATTAAAATAAATTTAAAATTTTTAAATTTATTCTAATTTTAAATAAATAAATTTGAATTTAAATTTACATAAATTAAAAATTGAATAATTTTCAATTCAATTAATTAATTGCCTAATTAATTTTGAATTTAAAAAAAATCGAAATTTAGTTTTTAATTGAATTTTAATTGAATTTTAATTTTAATTGAAATTGAATTTTAATTTTTAATTTGAAATTTAAATTTCAAATTAAAAATTGAAATAAATTAAAAATTTTTAAATTTATTCTAATTTTAAATAAATAAATTTGAATTTAAATTGAAATAAATTAAAAATTGAATAATTTTGAATTTAATTAATTAATTGCCTAATTGATTTTCAATTTAAAAGAATTAAAATTGAATTTTTAATTGATTTTTAATTGAAGTTTAATTTTAATTGAAATTGAATTTTAATTTTTAATTTGAAATTTAAATTTCAAATTAAAAATTGAAATAAATTTAAAATTTTTAAATTTATTTTAATTTAAAATAAATAAATGTGAATTTAAATTTAAATAAATTTAAAATTGAATAATTTTTAATTTAATTAATTAATTGCCTAATTTATTTTTAATTTAAAAGAATTGAAAATGAATTTTTAATTGAATTTGAATTTTAATTGAAATTTAATTTTAAATTTCAAATTAAAAATTAAAATAAATTTAAAAATTTTAAAATTTATTTCAATTTTTAATTTGTTTTAAATAAATTTGAAATTTTTAAAGTTTTAAATTTATAAATTTGACCAGATGACGATATTCTGGAAGGTTACTGGAAACAATGGTTTTAATGAGAAGAAAATAATGAAAGTCTACGCGATCTATATAGTTACCTTGTAGTCGTTGTTGGTTCCAAAGTAAATAGGGACGAATGCCAACCAAACAATGCAAGTCGAGTACATAGTGAACCCGATGTATTTAGCTTCGTTGAAATTAGCGGGCATTTTTCGAGTCTTGAAGGCATAAAGAGTGCACATGAGTATGAGTACCATGTTGTATACGAGTGACATCATGAGTGAAAAAGTTGAAACGCGACAGGTGAGCACCGCCGTTAGAGGATAAGGATAAATCTCTTTTGTGTCCGGTGGCTCGATGACGAGCCATACGATTGCACCGATAAATTGGACCGCCGTTATTCCTGAAGAAATTTTCAATCATCCTCCATAAATTCTCCATTTTTCCACAAACGAAAAAAATAACAAAAAATCTTATTCACTGTCACCAAAAATCGTGATGAAAAAAAGTTTAAAAGCATCCACTGAAAATTCAATTCTGTTGATCACGGCGAACTAAATATTTTTGGCCAAATTCCAAATTTTCACCGCGTCAGCTAAATTTACTTTTCGTCTTTTTAGAATTTTTCTTCCTGCAATGACAAAATTTATGTGATTTTTCAAAAAAAAACGTTCAGTCGAACGTTTTCACCAAAATTTTCTCTTCAGCGAAATAATCGAAATGCTTCGATTTCAAAGAATCGACGATAATAATAATAATGATAAAAAAATCAATCAATTGCTTCATTTTCCTGTGCAACTGAGACAAAATTTGTACTGCACTTTCGTCCTTGTTATTCGAAGCTCCATTAAAATTGAGTTTCAATTAAAAAATGGAAAAAAAACGAGGTGAAAGGCAACTCACCAATTGCAATGGCAATTTGGCTCTCCGGTGACGTGTACGAAGGTCTCTTGACACACTTTTTGCCCTGATTGAAGATTCTGGATATACGATTGGTTTTGGTGAGTATAGCGCTGTAGCAAATACTCAAACAGAGGCCAAGACCGATACGAAGATAAGCACAGTTCCAGGTTGTCGGTTCGCTGAGTATGAGAAAGCTCATCCCGTAACAGGATAAAATGCCAACCAATAGTACGTAGCATAATTCACGTCCCGAAGCCATTATCACTGGTGTACGATTGAAGCTGTTGGCGAAGATAATTTATATCGTACATGGAGCAATCTCGCTTTGTTTAAATCCTTTCATCTGTTTTTTTTTTCCCCCGAGTATATTCATTTTCTTTTTTTTCCTTTCTCCTAGCCCGGAGAGGGTAGAATCGGAGAAACTTTAATGGCAACATTTATTTTCGAGTCACGTACTGGAGAGTCAGAGGGTGGATTGCCAATAAAGTCTTTCCGAGACTTACAGAGACTCCGGCGAAGATGATAAGGCATACGGGCATGGAGAAGAGAAAAAGAAAATGCCAAGTTGCTCGAAAAAAACCAAATAAATATGTTGAGGACGTTGGATCGCGGGGGTCAAATATAAATCGTTGTTTTCACTTTTTCTTACACACAAAATGGTTTGCGAGCACGAGTTCATGAAAAAGAGTTTTTACAAATTGACTAAAGAACGACGTACTCGAAATTCAAGATTTTCCGAGGTAATCTGTATTTTTTATGTAATAACCAAAATTTCGAATAAATTTTACGAGAGATTTTTTTGAAAAAATTAATAAAGCTTCTTCGATGTTACGGAAAAGCGTGTGCAAAGTTTTGAGAGGCTTCGCCATTTAGAAATTGAAATATTTGATGTTGAAAATTGTAACTCTTACCACGCGCTCTTATGAGAAACTAAATGATGCAGAAGTTTGCAACGTTGGAATGCATCGAAAAATATTGAATTTTATTCAAGATTCGTTCAATTTTCAATATCATCCAAATTTTTCGAGCCGATTTGCTTTCCGAATGGCAAAAATTGATCATTCAATCATCGTAATTAAATTCTGCATTTAAATAATTATTTTTGTCAAGGATAAAAATGAATTTCGTTGCATTCCAACGATGCAGACTTCAGAGTCATATAAATTTAAGCCGCCAGGAAAAAAGGGAGGAGTCTTTGAAAAAAATTGTGTTTCCCGGTGGTTTTTTGAATATTCTGTTAAAATTGATGATGCTGAAGTTTGCAACGTTGGAATGCATCGAAAAATATTGAATTTTATTAAAGATTCGTTGAATTTTCAACGTCATCCAAATTTTTCGAGCCGATATGCTTTTTGAATGGCAAAAATTGATCATTTCATCACCGTAATTACATTCTGCATTTGAATAATTATTTTTGTCAAAGATAAAAATGAATTTCGTTGCATTTCAACGATGCAAACTTCAGAGTCATGAAACTAATGAAAATTGTGATTTTTATAAAAAATTATCTCGACTCCTACATTGTGAAACCTCTTAAAATTGTGCGAGCTATTCGACGACACTATTATCTTTGTGCGGTGAAAATTTAAAAGAATTCTATCGATGGAAAATTGAGCACATAACGTCCTTAAAAAAATATTAGAAGAAAAACCAAGAACTGACCGGAGGAAGATGACGAAAGTGAAGAGAGTGCCGAGAATCCCTATCGATGCGAAAACCAAAGGGACGATCGCCCAGGGACTGTCCCAAGCTATGACTTCGGCGGAGAGTTTGACGCAACGAGTTTTTGTCGAGTCCGGAGCCCATCCGGGATCGCAGCTCCTGCATGTGTCGTTGAAAACGTACGCGTCCTCCCTGCAAGCGACGCAACTCCAGCAGCAGGCTTCCTAAAATTCGTGTAATTGCAACTTTACAAAACTCGATCGTCAGTTCACACGATCAAGGGAAATCGGATTTTTGCCATCGATCCGTTTGAATTTCGATTTCCAAACTGGCTCAATTTCGAAAGACCCACAAAGAGAAATAAACAGAAAGCTCCTTGGATGGAAAAAGGAAATTTTACACTTTGTTTCAATATTTATCGTTGACAGTTTTTCTGTCGAGACTTTTATGGCTTTAGGATGAGAAGCCCGTTTGAAATTTGCCAATTTTTCTGCTCTTTATTGGCGTTCCTTTCATCGGAATGCGTGTTCGAACGTGACGTGTGCACAAAGAGTTGAAACGCAACGAAAAAAATACAAGTATTGGATAAAAAAAAGGCCAGATCGACGAGGCATCGAGTGAGTACAAAAAGCATAAGAGAGGGAACGAGAGCAGGAAGAATAGGGAAAGTGTTGTGGGGGATACTTGCAGAAAAGGCAAACTCGAGGTTCCCATGAGATTTTATCTTGGCACTGCCCGGGGGAATGCTTTTCCATTATCGGCTCGCTCTCGCCCCTGCTCCTCGGCTTTTTATGCATTCCCGTTGAATGCGAGCCCGGTATACGCGTGCATTCGAGTGCAGGATACTTTTCCGAAATAAAAAAGTCAAGAGGGCCAAGTTTACACAGCGGGAATTTGAGTAGCGACTACTTTGTCACCAAAGGATTGAAAAACACATAAAAAAAAAGTGCACGACTTTGTGAAGGAGAAAAAAACTTGTGGATTCTTTAAAGTTTTCCTTTAACCAAATTTTTCCCAGTGATCGCAATGCAAACATTTTCTGTTTGTTGTTCAACGTCGATTCTCCTCACGGCATCACTCGAATAATTCGCCATGTTCGTCAGGGAGAAAAAAAATGAAGAAACAATAATTAACCAAGTTTTGATTTTTACTCACCTGGAAGTTGCGCACGTGACCGAGCGGGCAATTATCGCTGCATGCACTACGCGGTATGTTAGTCACGCCTGGTCCGTTGGTCCATCGTGTCTTGTTTATGTCGAGAGATAATCTTCAATGAATAACAAGTGCACATTAGTATTCGAGCTCAATACACAGCTCTTCTTTTTTACTTTTTGGCATTGCGATGACGTTGAGACGTCAAAGTTAATTATATTTGTGAAATTGGTTTTTTTTTCGTATAATAGATCGATAATGTTTGATAGTCTGTAATATTAGCACCGAAAAGAAAATTTTTGGGGGTGTGCGAATAGTGATCGAATCGAATCGGATCGAATATTAAAATTCGATTCGATTTTCGAATCGAATATTCATCGATTTTTCGAGTATTCGATAAATTTCCGAAAAATAGCGGATTTTCGCAAATCCTTTCGCAATTTTTTTCCGAATATTTTTGAAAAATAATCGAACATTCGAAAAAAAATCGAATACTCGAAAAAATGTCACAAATTCAAAAATATCGAATATTTGGTTTGAAATTCGAATCAAACAATTTGATTTGATTTGATGGTGAAAATTCGAAGTTTTTAAATCGCACACCCCTAAAAATTTTGTTGGGAACGATCGATATTTCGTTGAAAACGTTCGACCAAACTTTTTTTTCGAGAAATCACAAAAATTTGGTCATTCAGTAAGAAATATTCTAGAAAGACTGTTCGAACAGTAAATTTTTGTCATTCCAATCGTAAATTTTGCTGACACGTTCGTTAGAACTTAAAAATACTGTCGAAATTACGAAAATTTTGAAATTATCCAAAAATATTCAGTTCAACGTGTTCAATAACAATATCGACGTTTTTTGCCAAAATTTAATTTTCAGTGATTTGATTTTTAATGATGTGGATGAAAGTGAAATGAAGACAAGATTGAATTTTCATGACTCTGAAGTTTGCATCGTTGGAATGCAACGAAATCCATATTTATCTGTGACAAAAATAATAATTCAAATGCAGAATGTAATTACGATGATAAAATGGTCGATTTTTGCCATTCAAAAAGCAAATTGGCTCGAAAAATTTGGATGACATTGAAAATTCAACGAATATTCAATAAAATTAAATATTTTTCGATGCATTCCAACGCTGCAAACTTCAGCATCATGAATTTTCTATTATTTGGGCAAGAAATTAATTAGTCGTTGATAAACTCACACTTCCTTCCATGAGCCAATGAGCATGTAATCGAAACGACCGTCTTCGTTTCTCTGATACTGATAAATGTTGTAGAATCCAAAGGCATCGCCGTCCGAGTTGAACCTAATTTCCGTTCCTTGCCGTCCTACGGTAGAGAGATGGAGAGAGAAAGTGAGAGATAGAGTGCGAGACGAACGATTAAGATAGAAAGAGAGTGGAATCATGGTTGCGATAGGGGCAACCGGCAAGAGTGAGATGAATGATTAATTTATTCGCGTCAAAGCCAACGCTCGTACTAGACTCCATTATTTTCTACTAGAGAAACAGCTTGATCGAGATTTTTCTTCTTTTCTGCCGTTTCGTCCCTTGTCTTTATTTCACCATCATGACAATCCGCTATATAGCCAAGCTCGACAATATCCAGGCGATAAGTACATCGTGAGCCCAAAAATATCGTCAACGAGGGAGAGCTTACGAAAAACTGTTCGATTCGTGCTCGAAGCTCGAGAAAAAGCTCGTCATGATAAAAAAAGAAATAAAAATTCTAGCCAGACTGTGGAAAAGGCATCAAAAAACTACTTTATTTCTGATCCTTTCAAAATTCTTTGTACAAACGTTCTTGGCATCAAAACTCAAAGTTTTTACCTATGAAAAAAGAATTTCTGGCGTTCAGAATTTGAAATATTTCATTTCCAATTAAATTGAATTCACGTTTTCGTTAAAAAGTTGAAAAAAAATGTATTTAGGATTTTGATGAGTCGAAATTAAAAAATGAAAATCCGAAACACATTTTTTTTGCAATTCATAAACGAAACGCGACTTTAATTCACACGCGATTCGAAAAATATTGAATTTAATTGAAAATTCGTTCAATTTTCAATGTCATCCAAATTTTTCGAGCTTAAATGCTTTTCGAATGGCAAAAATTGATCATTTTATCATCGTAATTACATTCTGCATTTGAATTATTATTTTTGTCAAAGATAAAAATGAATTTCGTTGCTTTCCAATGATGCAAACTTCAGAGTCATTGTTGAAGGTTGTGGAAGTGGGCGAATTAAATGAGCAAACCGGGATTGGGATTAATGAGGATATTTATTTTTAACGTGTGAATACATCGAGAGACTTGAACGGATTGAATGGGAAAAAAATGGAGACTGGAAAACAAGAGAAAGGGGAAAACATAAGGAGGCCATGACTTGTTTCCATGGATGAGATGAACCAATCGGGTTCTAATTAATGCTTCGTGATAGTTAATAAATAAAGGACATCAGAATGCTTGACCCAGGAATTGTATCGTCCAACAGTCATTTAAATTTAAGCCGCCGGGAAAAAAGGGAGGAGGCTTTGAAAAAAATTGTGTTTCCCGGTGGTTTTTTGAATATTCTGTTAAAATTGATGATGCTGAAGTTTGCAACGTTGAAATGCATCGAAAAATATTGAATTTTATTGAAGATTCGTTCAATTTTCAATGTCATCCAAATTTTTCGAGCCGATATGCTTTCCGAATGGCAAAAATTGATAATTTTATCATCGTAATTACATTCTGCATTTGAATAATTATTTTTGTCAAAGATAAAAATGAATTTCGTTGCATTCCAACGATGCAAACTTCAGAGTGATGCGATTCGATGGGAAAAGTTAAAAATTGGAAATAAAATATCTCAAATTCTGAAGGTTCGAAAATATTTCTTCATAGGAGAAAATTTTTAGATTCGGTGTCAAGAAATGTTCATACCAAATTATCAAAGAATCCTGAATGAAGTAATTTCGTGATTACTTCAAGGAAACCACCAACGACTCTCGCCGCAAAGTGTTTGCGGATCCTTGATGATTCAATCAAAGTAAGCGCAGAATAAACTGCAAAGGCGAGTTTTGTAAAGAAGGAGAAAAAATTCCGTGTTGGAATAAGGATTGGAGAGGACTTTTGAAGCAAACGAGATTCCTTATTGCGAGTGCGAGCACAAACCGAGCAATTTACCGGTCGCCAGGGATTTAGTCGAGAAAAAATTCAATCAACAGACTGATAGAGTCCTCAACGCGATAATGAAAATTGTCAGAAACAAACTTTCCACCCTTAACTCGTCCCGAGGGGCATCGAGATGGCCGGAGGAACGAAACCAACTGCCAGACCAGTTTGTGGCGTTTTTTCCTTTTATCGTTACGAAAATTAGGCTTTTGTCAGAAGGAACAACGATTTCCAAGGTTAACAGGCCACTCAAGCCCTCCAGAGAAAAATAATGCAATCGGTACTTGATCGCAAAGCAGAAAAAAAAGAGGGCGAAGAAAAAAAATATTCTCAGAACCCTCTTGATTCGTGAAGAGCAATTGGCTCGATCCCCATGGGGAAAATTGGGGCTAGAACGGCCAGTTTTGACACCGCAGAATTTGCCCATTCTCATTTTTCATTTCGGTTAAAAATAGATTGAAAATACACACAGAAAGTTTTTCCTCCAACTTTACCAGTGAAAAAAAAAAAAATATCGAACGCTCGAGTGTCGTTACATGATCGGAGAGAAAAATAAAAATGGGCCAAGAAAAATAGTGTCCAAGTTTCGCATCGATGGTCGTTCCATAGCGTTTTTCCTGTATTATTTTTTGAAATTCTGTTTATACAGAACGAGATCGTTTTCGATTGTTTTTTTTTTCGGAATTTCTACCGCGAGTCCGATGAATCTTGAGTAATTCTGCGGGAACTGACAAATGGTATAAAGTGTCGCAATTGACCCGCCGCAAGGGCGGTAGGACGAAGAAAGATGGGCAATTCGTCTTTGGGATTTTCGTTTTGTCTCATTGTGCACACAGGACAGTTTATTCTGGAACGTGCCGAGCCCGCAAGAGAAGGAAAATTCGTGAAAGTAGCTTTTCAAACGACGTTCTTCGGGGATATATTTCCGGAGGTTTTCTCTCCGAGTGTTGCTTCACTTTACAGGGTGACAAGATGGCCCGAAGATCGTGGAGGAAGAAAAACGCAACAGTCGTAAATTTTCTTTCCTTCCTATTCCCTCGTTTCTCCGTGTATATAAATGTTTTTTTTTTTTAATGCTACGCTCAATACGCAATAAAGTGGCCGCAGGCTGATCGTCGATTCGTCGAAGGCTCTTAGCGACTTTACATTTTTTTCCCCCCCCGCACGTTTGCCGAGAAAAAAAACGAGCAGGCTATCGCGAAAGGGACCGAGGCCAAAGGTGATAAAGAAAAAAAATGCTTTGCGGTCCCTTCCACGAAGTTCAAACCGTCCAGGAAAAAAATTAGCATGTAGATCGACGTTGACGTAGTCCTAGAGTTTTTTTTCTCCTTTTCTTTTTTTACGACATATCCCGCGTGAAAAATCAGAGATTGCGGAAGGCTGTAATTGCGATTCTACACATGCTGGGGACGAAAAACTCGTCAATACCGTGAGAAAGCTCTTCGAGCTGATAATCCTCGAATTTTCGATTTCTTGTCAAGCATTTTTAACATATTTATTAAGGATTCTTCGATAATTTAGTGCGAACATTCTTGACACGGAAACTAACAATTTTCTCCTTATATGAAGACAAATTTCCTGACGTTCAGAATTTGGGATATTTAATTATCGATTTTTAACTTTTTTCCACCTATAAACGCGTGTAAATTCGAGACACGTTTCGTTTATGAGTTGCAGAAAAATGTGTTGAAGAAAAATAAATGTAAAATTTTCTAATTTAAATTTCAAATTCAATTAAAAATTAAATTGCAATTTTTTTTAGATTCAAAATCAATTAGGCAATTAATTAATTCAATTAAAAATGGTTCAATATTTTCCGAGCTATTTTCTAAAAAAATATCCCTTTGATATTTTTTAATATCTTTTTGATATTTTTTTTGGGTAGCAAAATTAATACGACTCTGAAGTTTGCATCGTTGGAATGCAACGAAATTCATTTTTATCTTCGACAAAAATAATAATTCAAATGCAGAATGTAATTACGATGATAAAATGATCAATTTTTGCCATTTGAAAAGCATATCGGCTCGAAAAATTTGGATGACATTGAAAATTGAACGAATCTTCAATAAAATTCAACATTTTCCGATGCATTCGAACGTTGCAAACTTCAGCATCATGAAAACTGTTAGTTTTGGTGCCAAAAACGTTTTACGAAATTTTGAAAGAATCCCAAATCGTATATAATGACTCTGAATCGAGAAAATCTCAGCTCGTTTCGATCGCGGAAGAAATAAAGTTTAGGAACTAAATTCCAGTTGCTTAAAACATTTCAATGTACTTGCCAACAAAAGTGACGTTTCGAATGTATTGAAGGAGATGAGGTCCCGGCGGTGCTGGGCTCAACGATTCGCACAAGTGATGTGACGTATTTGCTGCTCTGACACATTCGTCCTCGATGAGATTGTGAACACCGTGAGCCATGGCGTACACCGCATCGACTGCAAGTAGAAAACCCATATTTTATAAAATGTTTTTATCACAGGCATTGGCTTCTTAAGTCCCGGGACGTCCCTCCGAGTTTCCAAGACGTGGATATCAAGACGTCAGTTCATCGATTGAAAAGTAACAAGTCGGATGCTTTGGAAAAACTCACATTTATCCACGAGCACACCGAAAATACAATATTGTCAAAAAAACTTCGATATTGTTGTTGTTGAACACGGTCAACTTAGTATTTTCGTTATTTTGACAATATTTTTTATTTCCAGCGAAACTTTCAGCAAAATTTTCTTTTTAGTGAATTTTTTCCATGATTGAATGGACTGCGTTGAATAAAAAAAGTTTAAAAAAAAACCAAAACCTGGTCATGTGAAATTTATGGCCTGGAAAAATGGTTGAAATCCGATCGGATTAAAAAGTCTCAATTTTACATTTTTTTTTTTACCTTTTCGAATGGTCAAGGAATTTTTAATGTCGGTCCGAGGGGAATTTGGGTTAATCTAAAAAAACGTGTATATGTTGCGGAGTGTTGTAAAAAATGGAGTGGTCAAGTTGGAGTATCTCGCTCGACACACATGTAAATTAAGGCGTATGTGAAATCGTATTTTTTGTGTTCCATTATCTCTCGCCTCTCGCGGACTCCTTTATGCCGTACGAGAGGAGTGCAAGTGGTGACAATGCAAATGCGAGACGAATTCCGTCAAATTTCGTCTTCCGTGAAAGCAGCACCGCAACACGAATTTGCATCGTAGAGAGAATGTTCAAGGGAACGCATATACCAGAGAAATATAAAATTTGGCGTGGGTCTGGATCCATTATTTTGGAGCAAACGTCATCAACATTCAGCAACACTATTCATGAATTAATGTTGAATTTATCATATGGAAATGTAGGAAAAAATACTGATTATTCTTACTTTCTATTTCTGCAACTTTTGACGAAAATAAATTTGTTTAGTGATCGATTTTGATTGTTTTTTAAAGTCCTTAGTGACATGAAAAATATTTTTCTTCTCTCTGTCTATGATTATTGCATTGAAAATTAAATTTTGTCCAAAAACGTCGACATTTTGATGAACGCGTTAATATTTTTGGATACTTTCAGAATTTTCAAACAATATTTTTATTTCCAACGTCAGCAAAATTTACGATTGGAATGACAAAAATTTACCTTCCGAAGAGACTTTCTAGAATTTTTCTTGCTGCAATGACAATATTTTTGTGATTTTTCAAAAAAACGTTTAGTCGAGCGTGTCCAACAAAATTTTCCCTTCAGTGTATCCATTTTTATTATTCCGCTGCAAGAAATTCTCGATCATCAGCATTTGCCACGTTTTGCATGAGAAGAATCGACAGCTTTTCCATCTCGAACAAGACAATGATAAATTTTGTGTCTCAGACCACGTCCTTCGTGACACATTCGTTGATAAGAAACCAGCATCTTGATCAGCCAACTAATAGTAAAAAAAAGTGTTTTATTTTCGAACCACCCCAGCCACATATATCGGAGCAAAGATAACGTGCTTCTTAACGACGAAAAACGACGAGAGCTCGTTGCTATCCCTTATCTATTGGTTCGCACAGTCGCTGCTACGAGCTTCTATAGCAGAAATCTCATTCCTCGGAATGCTCCATTGGATTTTCTTGCAAATATATCGGCCATTTAATGCCGAATTCATTGCCCCACAGAATTTTCAAAAATCCCTTTTTCGAGTCGATTAGAAAATGTTCAAATTGGATGAAAATTGAAATTTTCTTCCGACCGTTTTGCTATCAAAAAGTTTGGTTTTCGGGGAATTTTTTCATGTCCCACGCCAAAGCAGCAATTTTTTTTTCAAGGATATAGCAAATGAAATATTACGCGAGAAACTGCGAGGAAAATATCGCGCGATGAAGCCCATAACGGATGCTTTTGATCGAGTTATATGTCACCGGATGACACACACAAAAGTTGGTTGTCCCTTTCTCTATAGCAAGCAGGACAAACTCGGCTGGTGTGAAAGACGACGGAATATCGCCAAGAATTGCTCCGGGATGCGAGAAGGTCGGAGAGAAGAAAACAAAACCCGGAAAAAGAAAAATGATATCTCGTGTGAACGAAAGGACCATGTTTTTGTCATTTACAAAATTTCCTTCTTGGACTTTATTTCGTTTTCGTACGGACTGACATTTGGTGGAAAAAAAAATTCTCTCTGATGAAGAAAAAAACATATTCGATGGGAAATTAAAACGAATTCAGGGTTTTTCCTATTTTCTTTACTGAAAATGAAATTTAGTCCAAAAACGTCGATAATTTTTGGATAATTTCAAAATTTTCGTGACTTGGACAATATTTTTGATTTACTACAAAACTCTCAGCAAAATTTGCGATTGGAATGACAAAAATTTACTATTCAAAGAGATTTTCTAGAATATTTCTTGCTGCAATGACAAAATTTTCGTGATTTTTCAAAAAAAGTTCAGGCAAAGGTATCGATAGTTTCCAACAGCATTTTCTTTTCAGTTTTCGGGATTAGAAGGACGAAAAAATTGGATACGTACCCACAAAAGGTACGAGTCCTTCTTGATCGTACTCGGAGAGTTCTTCGTCGCCGGTGCAGCGTTTTACTCCTGCCTGAACGTTTGGACCAAAGCTGCATTTGTGATGTTGGGCCCAAAACTCACGAAACCAGACGTTCCGGCAGTTGATCATTTTGCCCGGATGCAACGGATGTGGAACATTTTTATGGGCTTGTCCGTTGCACTCGTCGTCCATGCGTGGACGGAGACTCAGATAATATTCGTCGAAATCTATAAAGAAGAGGCACAAATTGGAATACGCAATTTCCCATGATTTTTGCCCATTCAGAAATTCACCTCGACCAAAGTTCTCATGATTTTCGATTCGTCGAACGAGAAACTACGTCAATAGGCAATTACGATCCGGAAACGATGGAGCAATCTTGATTCGCACTTTCCTTCGTTTATGTCTTGAAAATCGTAAAATTCACCCAAGAGCGCGATGCCACACAGATTCGGAGAAAATATTTTGCTCTACTGAAAATTAAATTTTGCCCAACAACGTCGATATTTTGTTGAACAAGGTGAACCAAATATTTTTGGATAATTTCTAAATTTCCGTAATTTTGACAATATTTTTCATTTCTAACGAAACTGTCGGCAAAATTTACGATTGGAATGTCAAAAGTTTACTTTTCGAAGAGTCTTTCGAGAATATTTCTTTCGCAATGACAACATTTTTGTGATTTTTCAAAAAAACGTTCAGTCCAACGTGTTTAACAAAATATCGATCTTTTCCAACAAAATGTTCTTTTCAGTGTGTGCGTTTCTCTCACAATCAGTGCGTGATGATAATTAAATTTTCTAGAAAATTGTTTAATTGTGGAAAAAAAAAACATATTTGCTCGAATTTTTTGCATCATCAATAAAGTTTGACCGGAAAATACTGTCGGCCGTTAAAGAATAATTTATTTTAGTTTGAAGCTTCATTACCGAAGACGGCCATTTACGTTGAGCCTGGAAAATAACGGGCGTGAATAAATCATGTAAAGGGAGAGCGATATTTGGCTACTTTTAATCGCATGATCGGAATAAAATTTGTATGATTTATTAGGCAGAGGGCTTTATAACGGGTGTTACACTTAGAGAAGCGAGGAAATCGCGGGGTAGCTTCAAAAATCGATTCCCAAGTTGCGCGTAACGTTACAGCGCATGCATTCAGCTGCGCTTTCGCAACTTAAAGCCTCGCGTTGGAGAATCTCAAATTCGGCGTATTGGTATTAACGTTAGATCATCAACACGTGTTGAATTCTCGGATCCCAAAGGCTCGGGAAATTCCCTGATGCTCCTACGTATACGGGCCGTTTCGTCTCGATGGAAAATCTTTTTTCAACAATTCCTTCAACGATATTCGCTCGCATTTAATTAAAAACCACGACAATGCAAATTATTCGCACTTTTGAGTGACACGGTGACAACTTAAAAACAAAAATTGTTTCGTCTCTACACTGAAAATCCAATTTTGTCAAAAAACGTCAATATTTTGTTTTTTTTTTAAATTTTTTTTCGATAATTTTTTATATTTTAACTAAATATTTTGGGATGATTTCAAAATTTTCGTTATTTCGACAATATTTTTCATTGTAACGAAACTGTCAGCAAAATTTACGATTGGAATGACAAAAATTCACTTTCCGAAAAGATTTTCCACAATGTTTTTTGCTGGAATGACAAAATTTTTGTGAATTTTCGAAAAAAACGTTTAGTTGAACTTTTTCAACGAAATTTTCTTTTCAGTGTATGAATTTCTGTTTTAACTTCAAATGACAGGCGATTTGACGACAACCGAAAAATAATTCCTCAATAATGTTCGAGTTGTTTGAAAAAATCGGGTCAATCCGATGGACTTTAAAGAAAAACCAATCAATAAGTATGAAAACGTGAATTTTTTGTATTTCCATGCAAAAAATTGGCGCGTGAACGAAATCCCTCGAATCGGATTATTTCGAAACACGTTTTTTCCATGTCGTTTTCTATTTTACCTCAAAATAGAAAATTTTATTTGCAAAAAAAAAAAGAATTCGAATCCTGGTCATTCGTGGATTCCAATTCTGTGCTTGCCCATTTAATTATCGGCAGAAACAGCCGGAGAAAGAGAGAGAAAATAAAGAGTGAATAAAGTTGGATTCGAAAAGTCCGAAGGATCAGTTTCCACTTGGTGTAACATGGGAAATGGTTTCACAGGGTCGAGATGCTTGATCGTGATTTTTCTCGAGAAACGAAGAATCTCTCTGGTTTAAACGGCAAGATTTTTTATCATTCGCGACTATTCGACGAGGCTCTCGCATAATAGACGAAATTTTCGTACTGTAATATTGATCGAAACGCCTTATGAAATTGATGGTATCGAATAGAATGGTGAAAAAAGAGAGAAAGCACTTGGATGGCATAGAAAATTTGCCAAGCTGGAGTCTCTTTCATCCCTTTTTTCGTGCCGGAGAAAATTGTCATGCTCTCCTTTTGAAAAAAGGTGTTTCTCACTGCTTTGGAAGATTAATTGAAGCGACGCTTCGATGGATCAGAATTGTTGAAAGCTCGAGGTGGCAGCTAAGTACAGAGGCTGTCGAAGATGATGACTATGAGGGGACGAGAGTGCTTTGAGACAGCACACGGGCTAAGAGCATACTTTTCCAGAATAATGGCAAATTGAATGTATGAAAAAAGCTAACGTGCACGTCAATGAACGAGTAACTTTTATACGATCGGTATGTGCGCGAAGGACGAAGCTGTGAAATTACTCGAACGAGATTACTCGCGCGTGAACCGGACGATTTTTAAACTGCTTTAAAATGAACTTTCCAATGAAGAAAAAATTCTGAAACTTGGGCACAAACGATTTTTTTCACTGGAAAGAAATTTTTTTTGAAAAATTGCAAAAATTTTGGCATTGCAGCATGAAATGTTCTAGAAAGTCTCTTTGGAGAGGAAATTTTTGTCAGTCCAATCGTAAATTTTGCTTACTGTTCCGTTAGAAATAAAAAATATCGTCAAAATTACGAAAATTTTGAAATGTTCAAAATTTCAGGCATTCATTGCAAATTTTATTCCGATCATGCGATTAAAAGTAGCCAAATATCGCTCTCCCTTAACATGATTTATTCACGCCCGTTATTTTCCAGGCTCAACGTAAATGGCCGTCTTCGGTAATGAAGCTTCAAACTAAAATAAATTATTCTTTAACGGCCGACAGTATTTTCCGGTCAAACTTTATTAATGATGCAAAAAATTCGAGCAAATATGTTTTTTTTCTCCACAATTAAACAATTTTCTAGAAAATTTAATTATCATCACGCACTGATTGTGAGAGAGACGCACACACTGGAAAGAACATTTTGTTGGGAAAGATCGATATTTTGTTGAACACGTTCGACTAAACGTTTTTTTGAAAAATCACAAAAATGTTGTCATTGCGAAAGAAATATTCTCGAAAGACTCTTTGAAAAGTAAACTTTTGACATTCCAATCGTAAATTTTGCCGACAGTTTCGTTAGAAATGAAAAATATGGTCAAAATTACGAAACTTTTGAAATTATCCAAAAATATTTGGTTCACCTTGTTCAACAAAATATCGACGTTTTTTGACAAAATTTAATTTTCAGTGTAAAAGGAAATTGATGAATCCGATAGATTTTCGATCCTCAAAGTGATTGAAAATAAAATTAATTCTCAAATTGATCGAAAAACTCTGTAATTGGAATTGCAATTACTGTGTGAAAATGAGCCTTTAAAACTCCACCCAATTGTAATTATTTTAAATTATTGTAATCCAAGATATTAGATCGATTTTATACAGATTAAAAACCGAAATAAAACTGCGATGGAATTCTTATGCGAACGTTTTAGGAGTGAGAATACCGTGTGAATGATAGTCCCGGTTATTTAATGGAGCAGATGAAGCAGGGCAAGAAGGAAGAACGACAATTCGACGTTAAAGTTTCTCGTTAACTGTAATTGTCGAAAGTTTCCACGGATGAATTACCGGTTCTCTCTCCATCAGCCAATAGAGAGAAGGTCGTCCGTCGTCACTGTAGCTCAAGGAGCTCTTATGCACTTTCTTCGCGGTACAAGAGACATTTGACGTTTCTTAATTTCTCGTTTTCCTAAAAGCACCGTGGTCGATGCCGACCAATTCCCCATGCACGCGATTTGCCACGCTGAGACTCGATTCACGTCACGCGAATAGAATTTCTTACAGATTGTTATTCGAAATTTTTCTTTTTTTCCAGTGTACGCCGAAAATAAAATTTTGCAGCAATTCTAGAAAGTCTCTTCGAAAAGTTATTTTTTTTCCTTCCAATCGTAAATTTTGCCGACAGTTGCGTTGGAAATGAAAAATGTTGTCGAAATGAGGAAAATTTTGAAATTATCCAAAAATATTTTATCAATTATTTTTGATTTTTTTTTTTTTTAATTTTATTTATTATCAAATTATCAAATTATCGAATTATCAAATTATCAAATTATCAAATTATCAAATTATCAAATTACCAAATTATCAAATTTTCAAATTATCAAATTATCAAATTATCAAATTTTCAAATTATCAAATTTTCAAATTATCAAATTACCAAATTATCAAATTATCGAATTATTGAATTATCCAATTATCGAATTATCAAATTATCAAATTATCAAATTATCAAATTATCAAATTATCAAATTATCAAATTATCAAATTATCAAATTATCAAATTATCAAATTATCAAATTATCAAATTATCAAATTATCAAATTTTCAAATAATCAAATAATCAAATAATCAAATTATCAAGTAATCAAATAATCAAATTATCAAATTATCAAATTATCAAATTACCAAATCATCAAATTTTCAAATTATCAAATATTCAAATTATCAAATCATCAAATCATCAAATTGTCGAATTATCGATTTATCGAATTATCGAATTATCAAATTATCAAATTAACAAATTATCAAATTATCAAATTATCAAATTATCAAATTATCAAAAAATATAAAAAATTATCGAATACAATATAAAAAAACACAAAGTTCATCGTGTTCAACAAAAAATCCACGTTTTTGTTACAAAATTTTATTTTCAGTGTATCTACGCGCATTGTGTCATGAACAGGACGAACGTGAATGAATTGTCGAGTATGACGTTGATGAGATGGTCGAAATGAAATGGAATGCAAGTTCCTGAATGCGGTTGACAGTGAAACGACGCGGGGGAATATCCATATTTATATATATATATGGGGGAGTCGTGATGGGAGAAGTCAACGAGTTACAAAACGATGGGGAGATGAATGCAAAGTTGGAGGTGAATTAACCGCTCTTACCTCGAAGAGCGTTCCGAAATGGCAAGATAGTGATGGCACCTTCAGCAGCAAATTCCTGGTCTCTGACGGGATGAACCTTAGCGCCCCAAGAATCACTTCCAACCCACATAAAGTGGCCGGTACGGTTTGCTCTCACGGTGGCTTGAAGCAGTTTTCTGAAACAGAATTTTCCAATTTCTTCTTTTGTCTCTAAACTTTTCTTCTTCGATTCTCGTTCCGCAGAGCGTTTCAATACTTTGGCCACAAACTTCATGGCGTGTAAGTGAAAAGCTTTGTAAGTCGCGCGTCAAATTCACTGCCAACTTTTTCCTTACAAAATGCTCGTCCCTTTTATGACATTTTAACTAATTTTCCAACTTTCCAGACGAATAAACACGATTCACTTTACATCTAAGATTCGCGTTTCCTCATAACGGCTGGACAGTTCGAGAATTGTGAGGCTCCGTTAAAAAATTTATATCATATAAAAAACCGAAACTTTTCATCCAAGGACTCAACAGGGAATAGAAATTTTTCTTTAAAAAGGTCGATATTTTGTTGGATACGTTTGACCAAACGTTTTTTTTGAAAAATCACAAAAATTTCATCATTGCAGCAAAAAATATTCCGGAAAGTCTCTCCGAAAAGTGAATTTTCGTCATTCCAATCGTAAATTTTGCTGAAAGTTCCGTTGGAAATAAAAAATCTTGTCAAAAATACGAAAATTTTGAAATTATACAAAAATATTCAGTTCACCGCGTTTTTTTTTCAACAAAATTTAATTTTCGATGCAATAATCATAGACGGAGGGAAGAAAAATATTTTTCGTGTCACTAAAGACTTTGTAAAATAATCGAGACCGATCACTAAACAAATTTATTCAATACTTAAAAAATATTGTTAGAATTACGAAAATTTTGAAATTGTTCAAAAAACATTCAGTTTATTGTGTTTAACAAAAAATCCACGTTTTTTGACGCAATTTAATTTTCAGTGAGGGTTGAAAAAAAAACAACTCGAGGTTCGGCCCTCAAGGCTCATTTTTCAAGGGGATTCGGCCAACAATGATCTCTCAGCGGGACGTTAGGGTGTGAGTGAAAATGACGCAATAACTATGGAACATAATCACACCGACTCGACTCGTATCGTTTGTTTTTTTTTCCCCTTGCTATTAGGTGGATTATTCTCCATGTTTTGTAATTCTGCAACTTCATCGCTGTCCGGTGCTGGGGTGGAGGGCTTAATGAATCGTTTGCATAATTTTTCATTCTCTTTGTGCGCCGTCGCATTTAACGTCATGAATGTGCAGATTATTTTTGTCTTTTGGTCACGCAGGCCATGGAAATTAATATCATGATTAACATGATTTTTTTCGTTCACTATCGAAATGACGTTTTTGTAATTCGAATAAAATCATTGAAGTTTGCATCGTTGGAATGCAACGAAATTCATTTTTATCTTTGACAAAAATAATTATTCAAATGCAGAATGTAATTACGATGATAAAATCATCAATTTTTGCCATTCAAAAAGCATTTCGGCTCGAAAAATTTGGATGACATTGAAAATTGAACGAATCTTCAATAAAATTCAATATTTTTCGATGCATTCCAACGTTGCAAACTTCAGCATCATCAATTTTAACAGAATATTCAAAAAACCACCGGGAAACACAATTTTTTTCAAAGACTCCTCCCTTTTTTCCCGGCAGCTTAAATTTATATGATTCCGAAGTTTGCATCGTTGGAATGCAACGAAATTCATTTTTATCTTTGACAAAAATAATTATTCAAATGCAGAATGTAATTACGATGATAAAATGATCAATTTTTGCCATTCGAAAAGCAAATCGGCTTGAAAAATTTGGATGACATTAAAAATTGAACGAATCGTCAATAAAATTCAATATTTTTCGATGCATTGCAACGTTGCAAACTTCAGCATCATGACAAATCGGGGGCGAAAATTTCTCACCAGCAACAATTAGTTAGACTCTCGTGTTAATTTTGACTGAACGTTCAAATTTGCAGATGTTCATTGTGAATATTAACGATTGTTGTACAAGGAGCATTTAGCTTGTTCTTTGTTAAAAGTTCCTAACGAGCGTAATGAGAAAAGCTCTTTGGTCAAGCTTTGCACGAAGATTAAACGCAGTGTCAGGGAGATTTCCAAGTTTAGTGGGACCGAGCCCAGGGAGCTCCCAGTATAGCAAAAGCATGAATAAATTATTCCAGTTGCCTTATGGAGGATGAAAATCCAGGATTCAAAGAGAATGTACAGCCACCACGTGCTATTGTGGACCAGCAAGAGAGTTAGTGTAAATCCTCAATTATTCATGTACTCCCGATGGTCGATGCTGGTCGATCGAGAGAGACCACGCATCCTCCCCTAAATTCGTGACCTCGGAATATTACGCACGGATCTGACCGACCGATCGTGCATTTCCGAACTAATTGGCAAAAAATTACGATCCATGATCTTCCGTACAGCAAATAATTGAATTGAAACGAATTGACAATTCCAGGAATGACGAAATCGAAAACTGATGCGAGATCAACCTGCCAAAATCCCTCAAAAATTATCCACGCTTTGAGAATTTTGTTAATGGCTCTATAGTGTTCGGTCAAAAAAATGCACAAAATTGCATTCTGAAATTGCAAAATGGACAATTTTCACTTGAAAAAACACGAAAAATTCACGAGCACATTTCGCTGAGAATCTTGATGTGTTTCGAGCAACTAAACGATTGATATTCCGCCCACGTGCATGTTAAGATCGAGCAAAGAGACGGAGGTAATTCTTTCGAGAGTAAATGTTCGGAATTGAATGGAAATTCAGTGCCAGAGACGGCCTCATATTCTTTATCTGCTTCGAGGGAGCAGAATTTGCTCGTTTAATTAACTATCATTGTATCTACGACGACTATGCGTAACGACTTATATACATGTATCATTGTCTTGGTACAACAATGGAGCCCACACTTTGTCCGTGGCCGAGTACAGGCCTTTGTGAAAGAGGATCAGGGATGAAAAAGGTGGAATAAAAAAAAAGGGAGAAAGGAAAAGGGATAGAGAGAAAAAGGAGAGCAAATGTTCGAGGTGGCTTGAAAAAAAGTTTTGATCCGCCGTTACGTGGTGGCAGTCAAGTTTTTGCTGGAAAGGAAGCAGAGGGACAATTTTTTCAAATTCTTATTATTTTTCCATTTATCTCGGAGCAAGTTCGAACGGAGAGAGAGAGAGAGAGAGAAAAATAAAAGAGATATGGGCGAGAAAAGCTCTTCGAGTGGTCGACCCCTTTCAGCTGATGCTGGAGGAGAAAAAATTCCAGCGCGAGAACGCCCGAAAATCCCTCTGGTAATAGAGTTTTCGAATCGCTCATCCAAGTGTCTTCGTGCGACTCTCCACGAAACGTGAACTGCCTTACAACGCGGTTTCTCCCACAGCATATATTTGTCAAATGGTCTACGATGCCTGATGATTTTTCAGCCAAATAAATCGACAATCATTAGCCAGAATGTTCACCTTAACGCGAGATTCTGTTCGAAACGTTATGGAGAATTAAATCACGACGAAATTAATGGAGACGAATAATAAAATGATTCTTTTTCACGAAAACTATCCAGAAAATTTCAATAAATCGTTCCAATCAATAAAATGTTCAAAATCGTTCAAATTATTTGAACTAATTACATTTCGCATTTGAATAATTATTTTTGTCAGATAAAAATGAATTTCGTTGCATTTCAACGATGCAAACTTCAGAGTCATCAATATTTTGTTTTTTTAAATCCCTGATTATGAAGCTGAAGTTTGCAACGTTGGAATGCATCGAAGAATATTGAATTTTGAATTAAAAATTAAAAATTAAAATTAAAATTGAACGAATCTTCAATAAAATTCAATATTTTTCGATGCATTCCAACGATGCAAACTTCAGAGTCATCAATATTTTCTTTGTTTTAATCCCTGATTATGAAGCTGTAGTTTGCAACGTTGGAATGTATCGAAAAATATTGAATTTCATTGAAGATTCGTTCAATTTTCAATGTCATCCAAATTTCTCGAGCCGATATGCTTTTTAAATGGCAAAAATTGATCATTTTATCATCGTAATTACATTTTGCATTTGAATAATTATTTTTGTCAAGGATAAAAATGAATTTCGTTGCATTCCAACGATGCAAACTTCAGAGTCATATAAATTTAAGCCGCCGGGAAAAAAGGGAGGAGTCTTTGAAAGAAATTGTGTTTCCTGGTGGTTTTTTGAATATTCTGTTAAAATTAATGATGCTGCAGTTTGCAACGTTGGGATGCATCGAAAAATATTGAATTTTCAATTAAAAATTAAAAATCCAAATTAAAATTGAACGAATTTTCAATAAAATTCAATATTTTTCGATGCATTCCAACGATGCAAACTTGAGAGTGATGTCTTGGTGAGCAAGTGAAGAGTTTGAAATAATCGTGCTGATAACGATACTAGGAGATATTGAAAATGGGGGGTAAAGCGCGATTCGAAATGAGGACTTTATACAGATAAATAAGTAAATATGTGTATACGATTGTATATATATTGTTGTTTGTGAATGCATATGTATTATAAACGAGGATTTCAATAGCTCGAGACCGGGCGCCGTCTCGTTTGTCTATCTCGTTACTGATAATTGGTGATCCCCGGATATTCCCCGGGGATCTCGGTGATGGGACACTATAGATAGGAGAGAGTACGATGTGGTTGCTTTCCAGACCAGGCATTTCCCATCCTTTGCAGGATCTGCCCCTCCGTCCTCTCATATTTCTCCCAGCAGCATACAGCAGACAATTATGTTTTCTATACAATTTATACATATCGCTAGTGAACGCGGAATCGAGGTGGAGAGAGAGAAAAAAAATAATGATGAGAGAACGAGCGAAAAACTAATTGAGCAGCCTCAAATTTATCGTTTCGCTGAGAATTTTTCAACGCTCACGTAACAGGGTCCGAAAAATCTCATTTTAGCGAAAGGATTTTCAGTCAAGATATTCAAGTCAAATATACCAAAACACTCAGTCCTCTAAATTCAGTATCGAGAGCTTTAATATTTCGGTCGAAAGCTTGCAGGCTAAAGTAATAACGTCAAGCACGTTGAGTAAACATTTGCAATGTGCAAAATTTCCTCGTCTCTCTCTTCGTCTCTTCAAATATTAACCCCATGGTTTGTTTGACTGAGCAGCATTGGCAAGTCGCAATTCATTATTGCGTCGTACTTAGCAAAAATAAAGAAATAAAATAAATAAGTCAAAATATCGAAACTGGAATTTTGCGAGCTCTACGAATTCCGTCTCGTGGTAGAAAAAAATAGGACGATGCACGTATCGGACGTTTTTTCGAAATTCTGTTGGGAATCGAGCAGAAAAATGTTTAACGAAAAACTTGACAAGGTTGTTAAAGTCCCTGATTGCTTTGGACTGACAGAGCGATCGATCGCGCGGTTTTTTCGTCATCGTTGGACGCGAGGAGCAACATATTTGCACAAATCACTATTTCCGGTAAACCCGGACCATGTATAATGCTTTTTCCAGCAATTTCTGCTCCGCCGATTGTCCGTTAATGGTGAATTTCATTTGTACGAACGGAACTGCGAATGCGTCATCCTGTATTTGCATACGAAACACTTTTCGTGTTCCACCGGAATAAATCGATTTTTATATCCACGTCGAATCGATAAAGAACATTTGGATTGATGAAATTTCTACGCCCGAATGATAAATTTGATTGATGATTTAATTAAGCACACGACTCGGACCTGGAGCTTCTTTCTCCTCGGATTTAATTCATCTGTTCACCGATTATCGCTCCCTCACAAATTGACAATTAAATTTCGTCAAAAAACGTCGAAATTCTGTTCGACACACGAGGAACCAAATATTTTTGGATAATTTCAAAATTTTCGTAATTTTGACAACATTTTTTAGTTCCAACGAAACTGGCGGCAAAATTTACGATCAGAATGACAAAAATTCACTTTCCGAAGCGACTTTCTAGACTATTTATTGCTGCAATGACATTTTCGTGATTTTTCAAAAAAAAAACGTTTAGTCGATCGTTTCCAACAAAATTTTCTTTTGCTCGAATTAATTCTGCTCATTTCTTTTGTAATATTTCTTCTTTTTTTTACTGCAATTTGTAAACGCAACATTGCACATAGTTTGACATTGTGGCTGCATTGGAATTCCGGGACATTTTGCTTGAATTTGTTCGGGTGTCTTTTGAGGAAAAAAAAACTGTAATCCTGCTATGGAAAGTACAAGAAATCCTCGAAACATCCCACGAAACCCGGAACTACGTCCCTCTTTCTCTCCGCTTCGTTTTTATCCCCATTTCGCGTCCATATACGTCGTTGTATGGGACGTTTCACGACCGCAACTTACCAGATTATGTGCAAATAGTCTCAATTCTTGGTAATGATTGGTCGCACAATATCCAAGAGATTTGTGAAATATTGTGAACGCAGGAAACGCGCCTGAGTGCGAGTTTTTTATTTTTTTATTTATTTATAATTCCCAATTCCTGAGCGTGGGTTTGGAGGATCGAGAAATTTTGCTGCTTCTCGATACTGCATGTAAAACCGAGTCAAATTTTTGCAAACAAGAATTCGGGCAATTTGTCGTGAAAAGCTCCATATAAACGTACATGAGCAAGCAGGAAGTGTATCGCTGTATTTTTCTGGCGCGATTCGTTGGTGTCTTGCAACGATAAATAACGAGCTGGCGGAAAATCCGTTCGGCTCTTACGAAAAACTGTGTTCGGTGACCCTTGAAAATTTCCAGCTGAAGATAAAATGCTTAAGGGATGTGCGATTCGCTTTATTAGATCCATTTTTTGTCTCAGTTTGGATAAGATTGATGAGGAAATGAATGACTCTGAAGTTTGCATCGTTGGAATGCAACGAAATTCATTGTAATCTTTGACAAACATAATTATTCAAATTACGTCGATAAAATGATCATTTTGTGCCATTCGAAACGCATATCGGCTCGAAAAATTTCGATGACATTAAAAATCGAACGAATCTTCAATAAAATTCAATATTTTTCGATGCATTCCAACGTTGCAAACTTCAGCATCATCAATTTTAACAGAATATTCAAAAAACCACCGGGAAACACAATTTTTTTCAAAGACTCCTCTCTTTATTCCCTGCGGCTTAAATTTATATGAGTCTGAAGTTTGCATCGTTGGAATGCATCGAAATTCATTTTTATCTTTGACAAAAATAATTATTCAAATGCTGAATGTAATTACGATGATAAAATGATCAATTTTTGCCATTCAAAAAGCAAATTAGCTCGAAAAATTTGGATGACATTGAAAATTCAACGAATCTTCAATAAAATTCAATATTTTTCGATGCATTCCAACGTTGCAAACTTCAGCATCATGGAAATGATGCAATGAATGACTAAAAAAATTATTTTAAAAAATTATACAATGAACTAGAGAATTGACGAGTAAAAATAATTGGAAAAAACATCGTTAAAAATGGCTTTTTAATGAGAATCTGCAAATTATTCATTTTTTTTCGTTCTGTCGCGTGTTCACAGGATGAGGTGAAAAATAGATGATAGAAAAAAATGCATTTTACGGGGCCGACGGTGTTAACATATTCTTGAAACAAAGCTATTCGCGCCTCTTTGGACGAGGAGCCTTTATGCAGGAATTTCATGCACGTTAATCATGTACACTTGCATAGAGCGACGAGGTACTATAATCAACACCGGTGAAGTAGTACTGCAGCGTGTATGGTCGGACCAATACACCGGCCGCTTGGCACATGGCCACATTCGAATGTCTGATCAACACTGACCGTATTCACTACTTGCCGGTGGCACAAAAGCATCTGCACGCTGTACGAGAGAGGCTGCTCGAAATAACGTTGTTGGCTCGACCGAATATATCAACTGGACTAAATGTCCACTAAACATCTACGCGACTATATAGTAAAGTCACTAATTCACGAAGAAATTTCATCGAATTATTCTTTTTCTTCGTTTCTTTAACAAAAGAAAGTTCGTTAACAAAAAATGGTATAAATTGACTGAAAAACAACATACTCTGAATTCAAGATTGTCCGAATTTGTAGTTTTTATATAGTGAATAATATTTCGAAAAAAATTTACGACCGATTTTTTTGGAAAATTGAATAAAACTCCTCCGATATAAATAAATTAAATTAAATTAAAATTATTAAATTTTAGAAATTTCAAAATTCAAATTAAATTAAATTTATTAAATTTATTAATTATTATCCATTATTATTAATAATAATTAATATTTATTAATTATTATCAATTATTATTAATTATTAATAATTAATAAAATTAATATAATTTGATTCATTGATAATAAATTAAATTAAAATAAATTTAAAAAAAATAAAATTCAGAATTAAAATACAAAAATTTGTAAAAATTAAAATTTAAAATTCGACATAAAAATAAAAGCGTATGCAAAGTTTTTAAAGGCTTCACTATTCAGAAATTGAAATATTCAATGTTGAAAATTTTCACTACTGAAACTACTGAAAATTGTAATTTTTATAAATAAATATCTCGACTTTTACACGGTGAAACCTCTTAAAAGTGCGCGAGCTATGAGTTATGACTATTCTTTTTGTGTGGTGGAAATGTGAAAGAATTCTATGGATAAAAAATTGTGCATACAACGTCCTCAATGTGAAAATTGTAGAGTGAAAATCATTGGGATTGCGAAGCGAATAATCGACTAATTCAACAGGTGGACATTTTTTCCATATACTTTGGTCTTGGCGTTTTATCGAGTGGTATACGTTCGCACATTAAACGACCCGATAAAATTGGAGAAAGTGACTAGAGCCTGAGAGATGCTGGAGACGGTACGAGCATTGATTTATGTTAATAGTTTTAAGGGAATTGGCTTGGTTTGGCTAGCTCAGGCTTCTCGAGGATTATGAGTCGATCAGCAAGTTTTTTTTGAGATAAAGAGAGAAAGGTGGATATAAAAAATGAACTGTAAATCGTAGGGAATTGGCACTAGCTTATCCGATCTCGTTCCCTCTCTTTTTTTGGCCCCGTTCTACCAAGTGGAAAAAAAGGCTTGTGGTCAGACACGATCAGCCATCAAATTCAAGACAGTCCAATCACGTGCTTCCAGCACCAAGGCACTGAGGAATTTTGTTATCCCGAATCTTATCATCAGTTCCTGCAACTTATCAAGATTATCGAGAATCTTTCATCCCAGAGTTTAGCCACGAGGGTGACGAAAGAAAACTCCCGCAGAATGCTCTCACGACCCTCCGCCTTTGCTGTCTTAACCTTCCTTGGATAAATTCCAATAAGCTCAAAATACGAGTTCACCAATGAAGATTATTTCGTACGAATTGACCTGGCCTTTGGAATATACACAAAAAAAATAATGCACATTTTTTTTTTATGAAATGAATTTATGAATTTATAAATTTATGAATTTTATGAAAAATTCAATAAAAATTTTTTTCTATGAAATGATTTTATGAATTTTATGAAAAATTCAATGAAATTGTTTTTTTTTATGCAATGAATTTATGAATTTATGAATTTTATGAAAAATTCAATGAAATTGTTTTTTTTTATGCAATGAATTTATGAATTTATGAATTTTATGCAAAATTCAATAAAAATTTCTTTTTATGAAATGAATTTATGAATTTTATGAAAAATTCAATAAAATTTTTTTTTATGTAATGAATTTATGAATTTTATGAAAAATTCAATGAAATTGTTTTTTTTATGCAATGAATTTATGAATTTATGAATTTTATGAAAAATTCAATAAAAATTTTTTTTTATGGAATGAATTTATGAATTTTATGAAAAATTCAATAAAATTTTTTTTTAATGAAATGAATTTACGAATTTTATGAAAAATTCAATGACAATTTTTATTTATGCAATGAATTTATGAGTTTTATGAAAAATTCAATAAAAATTTCACTCCGAAATTTAATTTTCATGAGATTCTTCGAAACGAGCAAGAAAAAAAAGAAAAATTTAACATTCCATTTCTTAACAACAAAATTATTTTCCTAAAGATTGCTATTTTCGTGGTTTCGTCGAGCTGGAAGATCCCATACAAGTCTTCGTGCCAAGTCGTAAAATTTCGTGAAAACCTCACGCTGTACGAGGCGATACGCTCCAGATTGATGTTCGGTTCATCAGTTTTCAGAGTCGAGGGAGGCTTTCCGTGTCGTCGGTCAATGTTCTTTTTTTACATCGCCTTTGGTGCCGGACCCTCGGCATATAATGCATGTAGTTAGGGTCAAAAGGACTGTGAAATTTGCCGTGACTACGACGGCGATCCAGCGGGAAAAACGGATCACGGAGACGCGATATATTTGGGAAAAGTTCCATTTATTCCATCTTTAACCGTGAAACGGTAATCTGGGGTCAAAAACGACCCCGTGCGATTTTAAATCCCGCGCCCTCTGTTCTCCCGTTTTTTAAGTATTTTTGACTAATTTTTCGACTTTAAGAAAAATTGCTCCAGGCTCGCGCGTTGAATTTTACTGGAGATATGAATTTTTCAAAATTGGGGTCATTTATGACGTAAACAAACCATGAAAAATTCAAGAGATGGATAAAAGCGAGCGACTGTTTGGTAAAGATATCGAAAATGGCGAATCTGCGGAATTTCCAAACGTGGCTTACGGTAAGAGGCTTGCAAATGAGAATGAAAAATCCGCGGCTTTAGCCTGTGAACGTTAATAAACCCTTTTCGGGAAATATTATTGGAGAGCTTCGCGAATGGACGTTTTTTGTCTTTTTTTTTTGTTATCTACTGATTTATCGATCGTGCCATTACCGGCGGTAATAATACCGTGTCATGTTCATGAAATATGCATTGACGTAGGATTATTGGATAGCGAGGCTCTGAGAAAGAAAAAAAAACAATAATCCGACGGCGGCTAATACATTTTTTCTCACACAGAGGCTCTGGCATTGTACTGAACAGACAATAAGCTCCTCTTGTGAAAAGCTCGCTAAGTTTCGAGAGCGGTGCGGTGTGCTACTGGCGTATACGTATACAATTCTCAAGCTTTGATAGTGGCCTCCGTGACCTTATGAACTCGAAATTTCGATCGTCTTTTCGCCTGCATTGCTTGAATGAGAACTGACAAATCTTATCAGGTTTTAACGAAAAAATAAATGGCGGAATATCGGAAGAGGAAGGAGTTTCGCGCCGCAGAGATTTCGCGTTGAAAACTTCAGTCCAAAATATTTTCGGACGTGTCAACTTTTCAGAAGAATGCAATAAGTGCAAATGATTCTGAAGTTTGCATCGTTGAAATGCAACGAAATTCTTTTTTACACTCGTCAAAAATAATTATTCAATGTCATCCAGAATTTTTCCAGCCAATATGCTCTTTGAATGGCAAAAATTGATCGATTTTCGCCACCCGAAACCATATCGGCTCAAAAAATTTGAATGACATTGAAAATTGAACGATTTGACAATAAAATCAAATATTTTTCGTTGCATTCCAACGTTGCAAACTTCAGCATCACAATAATTATGCATTTTTTACCTATTCCGGTGATCTGGGGTCACAAATCACCCCAATTTTGAAAAATTCATATCTCCGGTAAAATTCATGATGCTGCAATTTGTAACGTTGGAATGCAACGAAAATATTTGATTTTATTGATGATTCGTTGAATTTTCAATGTCATCCAAATTTTTCGAGCCAATATCCTCTCCGGGTGGCAAAAATCGATAATTTTATTATTTTAATTACATTTTGCATTCGAATAATTATTTTCGTCGAAGATAAAAAACGAATTTCGTTGCATTCCAACGTTGCAAACTGCAGCATCATAATAATTATGCATTTTTTACCTATTCCGGTGATCTGGGGTCATAAATGACCCGAATTTTGAAAAATTCATATCTCCGGTAAAATTCAACGAAAAGGAATCAATTTGGGCTCATGCTTTTCGTTTTTTAATGCAGAACCACGTGAGCCTGGGCTAATTTCGCTTGAACGATTGAAAACGGGAAAAAGGAGGGAAAAGGGCGCAGGATTTTGGGTCGACTGGGGGTGTTTTTGACCCCAGGTTAGCGTTCCAGGGCTCATGCTGGTAAATAATTAATGAACCCGCCCGAGTCCTGCTTTGGCTTCTGCTACAGTGTCGCGAAACGGATAAGAACTTTGTAATTGTAAACATATAGGAGTGAAAACGATGTGAAATTTGGCCGAGCTAAAAGCAGACGCAGTTACACGCATCTGCGCTCGCAAAGTTTCTCGGGTACTCCATTCACCGGTCTATTAAAACGACAAGAAGAAAAGAGAAAAAACGACGTTGAACTTTGTCGAGCAAAAACTCTCGACTACTTATTTCATGCTCTTGCAGCAAACCAAATCCTGGAAATTGTTTGTTCATTATGTCGCCAGTTTGCTCGAGCTTGTTAAGTACGATTTCCCACGCGAGAGCGAGCAGCACAGCTTAGAATGCTCGTTAGAAACGATCGCGGACACAAAAAAGAAGAGAAAGCAATGGCAAATACGCAAGATTGAGGAAGAAAGAAAAAATATAAATATGACGCGAGCCCCAACAAGAGTATCAAGAAACTTTTTTTTCCCTGCTACAAAAATGCATGAGAACATTTTGTTGGAAAAGATCGATATTTTTTGGATACGTTCGCGACTAAACGTTTTTTTGAAAAATCACAAAAATGTTGTCATTGCAGCAAGAAATTTTCTAGAAAGTCTCTCGGAAAAGTGAAATTTTGTCATTCCAATCGTAAATTTTGCTGACAGTCTCGTTGGAAATAAAAAACTTGGTCAAAATAACGAAATATTGAAGTTTTTTGACAAAATTTAATTTTCATGATCCGGTTACGCTGGGGAGAAAATTTTCTTGGAAAAAATCGATATTTTTTTTGATATTTTCGGGACTAAAAGTTTCTTTTGAAAAATCACAAAAATGTTGTCATTGCAGCAAGAAATTTTCTAGAAAGTTTCTCGGAAAAGTGAAATTTTGTCATGCCAATCGTAAATTTTGCTGACAGTTTCGTTGGAAATAAAAAACTTTGTCAAAATAACGAAAATCATGTAAATTATTATGTAATTATTCATGAAATTATGCAAAAATATTTAGTTCACCGTGTTCAACAAAATATCGAAGTTTTTCGCCAAAATTTGATTTTCGGTGCGAGTGATCGAATGATGGGAGAATGCGTTTTGCACTTACCTGACGTTATCCTCGTCAACGAAGAGCACGACGCCTCTGGCATTGTGTTTAGTGCCGAGTCTTTCGACGATGCGATCGAAATCTTCAGCTTTTGAATTTCGGAGAATTTTCTCGCTGACGGCAACGCAAATGTTATAATCCGACGAGAGTGCAATGAAACTTGCGATGCCCTGAAAAAAAAAACAAAAATTATTTCCTTTTTTATTTTCGTACTTTTCTCTTTATTTCAGAGTCTGCGCTTTTGTATAAAAGTTCGCGAGGTGCATGCAACGTTTGTGATAAGAGCAGGCACGAATCTTGCGGTTTTTGAATCTCAATGGCGCCAGAGCTCGGCGGAGATGCACGCTCTTATCTTTTCCTCGTGCCCTTCCAGGGCCTTCAATGCCCTCTCATAGATCAAGGATATATAGAAAGTCTCGCGAGCAGCATAAACAGACTCTAAAGTATTGATTCAACACACGTCGCTCTCTCTCGCTCTATAAACGTATGGAGAGGGGATAAAAAATTTGAGATACGCGAAAAATGCTTTGCTCATGGTTCGGCGAGCTGAAGTTTATGCCGCAACTTTTCATCTTTGTCAATAATGCTCAGACACTCGATATTTCAGGCGTTCAACGTTTCAGCCTGATACGTTTATTTCCCAAGAGGTTTGTGCATTGTTTCTCTGGCAACTGCTTATCCAAATATAAATAGATCGAAAGACGGATATTCGCGCTCGCGCGCGTATGTGTGAGTGTGTTTGTGAAGATGAAAGTGTAACGTTTCGTCTGCTTTCCGCTGGATTCGTCGGATGATATTATTCCTGTGACTATCAAACGTGATCGATCACGTTGAAGTTTGCGTCGTTGAAATGCACCGAAATTCTGTTTTTTCTTCAGCTGATCATTATTATTCAATATTTGATTAAAAAACTCGATGGAGACGAAAAAATGCCATGATTTTTAAAATTCAGCGAATAATTAATGGAAACAAGATTTTTCGTTGGATCTCAACGTTGCAAACTTTAGAGTCAAACGTAATCGAGTCAATTCAATTCCACGCCGGAGGATTTACTTTGAAACGAAGAATTATTCAAAAAAGTTTGACTACGAAGTTTGCAACGTTGAGATTCAACGAAAAATATTGTTTCTGTTAATTATTTATTGAATTTTGAAAATTGCGGCAATTTTTCGTCTCGATTGAGTTTTTGGGACTCAAGAGACGATCGTTTTCTGGTCCGGACCAAATATTGGATAATAATTACGAGCCTCGCTGAAGAAAAAACAAAATTTCGTTGCATTCCAACGATGCAAATTTCAACATCGTGGAAAAATGTCTCTGAAGTTTGCAACGTTGAGATTCAACGAAAAATATTGTTTCTGTTAATTATTTATTGAATTTTGAAAATTGTGGCAATTTTTGGTCCCGATTGAGTTTTTGGGACTCAAGAGACGATCGTTTTTTTGTTCGGGGAAGAAAAAACAGAATTTCGTTGCATTCCAACGACGAAAACTTCAACATGATAAAAAAGTCAATTTTTCAATCAATGATTCAGCTTGAGCAACGCTGTGGATTTTTTTCCTGGGGTTTTTTTTTTTTTGGTCACCGAGTTATTCCGAACGTTTGAGACTCTTCAGGATCGCGAGGAATTTAGTCGTTCCAGCTTCTTATCACGGTCGGCCGTAACAGCTCGGTCGGATCTTTGTTTTTCTGGTTTTGCCTTGCGAGTGAGGAGGAAGAAATTGAGGACGCGAGTGGATCGTCAAATCGAAACGTATACGAGCGAGTCCGGACTGGGGGAGGAAAATGTGACCGAGGAAACGGTCGAGGAACGAAGATCAACCCTTTCGAGAGAAGTGGTCGGTAAATTCTGCGATTGACGAGGCGAAACTCGTAAAGATGACGATTCCAATAAATTTTTCGGACTAGTATTTTGGCAAAGTGTCTTGGAGAGATGGAGAAATCCAGAGAAAACGCGATAGTGCGATCGTAAGATTAAGGCAACTGTGACATTGATAGTTTTTATCTTGATACTTAATTTTTTTCTTCTTCCTCATATTCTCCGGACTTATTGCCCAAGTGATAGTTTGCTTTATGAGTGTATTTCTTTTTTTTGTCTTGCCAATTTCTTTTGTTTTTCGTATCGTTGAGAATCGTGCCGGAACTTCGAGACTCCGGGACGCCTGGCGTTTTATTGGGAATAAGATGTAGGACACAAATTACATGCGGGGAAACTCGATTCCAGCAAACGAAAAGCTTAATTGATTCCCCCATAGAAAGTGGCGCTGTCGTGTGTATGTAAAGATTTTACTTATCAATCTCGCGTCCACTTTTTGTGTCAACGAGTGTCAAAGGGTTCTCGCTCTACCGGGTGTCCCGGAGCCCGATAGAAAAACGAAAAGACTGAGCCCGAGTTTGAGCCTTTTCGTTAAATTTTACTGGAGATATGAATTTTTATAAATTGGACTAATTTATGGAGATTTTTAGAGAAAAATTTTCGGTTAAATTTCATGACTCTGAAGTTTGCATCGTTGGAATGCAACGAAATTCATTTTTATCTTTGACAAAAATAATTTCTCAAATGCAAAATGTAATTACGATGATGAAATGATCAATTTTTGCCATTCAAAAAGCAAATCGGCTCGAAAAATTTGGATGACATTGAAAATTGAACGAATTTTCAATAAAATTCAATATTTTTCGATGCATTCCAACGCTGCAAACTTCAGCATCGTCACTTTTAACAGAATATTCAAAAAACCACCAGGAAACACAATTTTTTTCAAAGACTCCTCCCTTTTTTCCCGGTGGCTTAAATTTATATGACTCTGAAGTTTGCATCGTTGGAATGCAACGAAATTCATTTTTATCTTTGACAAAAATAATTATTCAAAGGCAAAATGTAATTACGATGATAAAATTATCAATTTTTGTCATTCAAAAAGCAAATCGACTCGAAAAATTTGGATGAGATTGAAAATTGAACGAATTTCCAATAAAATTCAATATTTTTCGTTGCATTCCAACATTGCAAACCTCAGCATCACGTTAAATAGTAATTTTCGGTTAAATTTGAGCGAATATTTGGTAAAAGTAATTACGGGCTATTAATGAATAATAAATGTTTATAATTGTACCTTCTCGCCGTAATCACCCTCGACTGCAACGGTAGAGACATATTTCCAACCGAGCTGTCGTATCACCTCGACCATCGCCTGTGCCTGGAAATTATCCGGTGGAACTACTCGGCTGAAATACTCGAAGCGGCTCTTTTCCGAGAGTTCCGTGGTCGTCGACGCGTAACTCAGCTGCGGGATCTAGAAAGAGAGAAAAAAAAACGTCAAATCCGCCCTAAAACTCTTGAACTGCTTGAAAATTACATTTTCCTTCAGAGGCAAAACTACTTGTGCGTTGTTTATGAATTTTCTGGAGAGTTTTACGGAAATTTTTCGAGTTTTCTTCAGCTCGACGTTTTTCTTCTGGATTTTTTCCGAGCGAAACTTTTGGCGGTGAAAAAAAAGCTTCAAAGAAAAAAACTATACAAATTTGCGCGAATTAACCTGCGGTGAAAAATTCCATAGCAAGAATTTTTATTTATCATCTTCGTATGATTTCCCATCGAGTTGATGGCGAAATATTCCGTTCTCAATATTCTCTGGGCGGAACACAATTGCCGAGGAAACTGTTGAGTTTCCTCACGAAAGCAGAGATCCGAAATATGTTTGTATCTGACAGGACAATCCGGACAATCATCCCTCAAACGTGTGGGTTTGGAGGAATAGCCAGCCGGCAGGCATGTCGGTGTAGCCACAGCTGGCCTTTTCCCGAGACACCACAAACTCGTGTAGGAAGAATTTCGGGCTGTCTCATATGGTTTCGGGTCCTAACCCTCGATTCATCGCATCATGCTCTCCACCCATGATTTTTTATCGAGGGAATTTTGATCTATTTTGCTTTCTCGTAGAACAAGCTATGGGACAGTGAAATTTGTTTTTTTTTTCAGCTTCCAATGTCAATGTGCTTAAAATGTCCCGAAAGGTCGAACAAACATACGTGGAAAAAATTTTCGGATATGTGTGAAGTTTGCATCGTTGAATGCATCGAAATTCATTTTTATCTTTGACGAAGATAATTATTCAATTACAGAATGTAATTGCGATAATAAAATGATCCATTTCTGCCATTCAAAAAGCATTTAAGCTCGAAAAATTTGGATGACATTGAAAATTTAACGAATTTTCAATAAAATTCAATATTTTTCGATGCATTCCAACGGTGCAAACTTCAGCATCATCAATTTTAACAGAATATTTAAAAAACCACCGGGAAACACAATTTTTTTCAAAGACTCCTCCCTTTTTTCCTGGCGGCTTAAATTTATACGACTCTGAAGTTTGCATCGTTGGAATGCAACGAAATTCATTTTTATCTTTGACAAAAATAATTATTCAAATGCAGAATGTAATTTCGATGATAAAATGATCAATTTTTGCCATTCGAAAAGCATATCGGCTCGAAAAATTTGGATGACATTGAAAATTGAACGAATCTTCAATAAAATTCAATATTTTTCGATGCATTCCCACGTTGCAAACTTCAGCATCATAAAAAATACGAATTCTGCGGCATTTTGAAATTTTCTTTTTTTTTATAATTAGAGTTTCATAACGGGAAAGTTGGTATTTAATTTTGGGAATATCAGTTGATAATCGAATTTAAAAAAAATGGAATGGAACGAATTTCTTTACTTTTTATTCCAGTCAATTTTTTACTTTGAAAAAAAAACAGCTTTAGGTGAAATTTTTCGTGCCAAACGATGGAATTCATTCCATTGCATTTTTGCAGACGATGGAATGGAATCGAATGTAAGAATGTGGACAACAATGGAATGGAATGGAATCGATATTTCGATATATTCGATACATTTGAGCTCGCATGATCTTTTTGTTAGAGGATTTTGTTGAAATTCACGTTTGGGAATAAATCCGTTTGGACGATAAATATTTTGAACTTTGTTGGCAGAATTTTCTTCTTCCTTGACTCCATTAACGAAAAGTATTATTAAATATTGATTTTTTTGTTTTCCTCCTCGTACGGCCTGCATGATTTTTCATATTCAAACACATTTTCATTAAATATTCAATAAATATGGATATGTTTACGAGGTTACGTAACGCGTCGATGTGAAAGTTTGCAGGGGAACGAGTGGAGTTTGGAAATTTCGAAACTGCGCGATGGACGAGGCCAGTTGGCCTCACTCTCGACATAAAATCACTCGCGATCGGCAGCCATTGCGCTCGAAAGTTATAAAAGTACTTACAACGTTTATAAAAGTCTCGAAGGGACATTCGTGTAAACATAACATAACAGGAATTCATCTATACATGTATTTATTGCGGAGGCCCCGAGTTTATGAAACTTTTCTTGCCCCTTTTCGAATTGTACATGTAGACATCGATGTAGCTCGCTTTGAAATAGCTATTTCGATTTTTTCAAACTCGTACTCATTCTTCCTTCTCGTTTCATCACTGAAACTTTTCATCGGCAACACAACAAACACACACGAGTGGTCGTAACTCCCAAATACCTCTCGTAAATCAGCCTGATTTTATAGATTTGACGATTCAGAATTAATGGAAATACGTCATGATGCTGAAGTTTGCAACGTTGGAATGGATCAAAAAATATTTAATTTTATTGAAGATTCACTCAATTTTTAATGTCATCCAAATTTTTCGAGCCAATTTGCTTTCCGAATGGCAAAAATTCATCATTTTATCATCGTAATTACATTTTGCATTTGAATAATTATTTTTGTCAAAGATGAAAATGAATTTCGTTGCATTCCAACGATGCAAACTTCAGAGTCATATAAATTTAAGCCGCCGGGAAAAAAGGGAGGAGTCTTTGAAAAAAATTGTGTTTCCTGGTGGTTTTTTGAATATTCTGTTAAAATTGACGATGCCGAAGTTTGCAACGTTGGAATGCATCGAAAAATATTGAATTTTATTGAAGATTCGTTCAATTTTCAATGTCATCCAAATTTTTCGAACCGATTTGCTTTCCGAATGGCAAAAATTCATCATTTTATCATCGTAATTACATTTTGCATTTGAATAATTATTTTTGTCAAAGATGAAAATGAATTTCGTTGCATTCCAAGGATGCAAACTTCAGAGTCATATAAATTTAAGCCGCAGGGAAAAAAGGGAGGAGTCTTTGAAAAAAATTGTGTTTCCCGGTGGTTTTTTGAATATTCTGTTAAAATTGACGATGCTGAAGTTTGCAACGTTGGAATGCATCGAAAAATGTTGAATTTTATTGAAGATTCGTTCGATTTGCAATGTCATTCAAATTTTTCGAGCCAATTTGCTTTCCGAATGGCAAAAATTCATCATTTTATCATCGTAATTACATTCTGCATTTGAATAATTATTTTTGTCAAAGATGAAAATGAATTTCGTTGCATTTCAACGATGCAAACTTCAGAGTCATAAAATGTCGATAATTTCTTGAAACTCTCCATTTTTGACACCAACTCTAAAAACCCAATTTTTGGGTTTGATTTGATAAAAATAAAAGCTGGAACACGCGCAGAAATTCCGACCAGCCAAAAACCGATTTTCGTTTGTTAAAATCCAAAAATCAATCAGCTGATCGTATTACGAAAAAAAATCCGATCGTTTTTCACTCAATTGGGGTCTCGACGGATGAGCAGAAAATAAAAAGCAAAAAATCAACCGCAAACCAAAGTAGAAAATTCAATTTACGTGGGTGAAAATTAATTTTTGCAGCATATGAAAATAATGAAAGAAGAAAGCAGAGCTTGATCCAAAAATTTCTTCAACTATCTAATGAAATCGGAGGGAAAGCCAAACGACACGATTTCACGGCTTTAATCTTTTCGGTTATGTCCGTTTGTTCGTTAAAGCTATAGCCGCGTGTGTGTATATGCACCGAAACAATCCACTATGTGTACATACGTATAAACGTCAGTTTGAGTATATAAAAATGTGTAGCGCAGTTGTTATGTGGAGCAAAGAGCCCGAAGCTATAGAAACGGCTCTAGGAAGCAAACGAACTGTGTCTAGGTTTCTCTTTTTTCCTCATTTTCTCGTGGCATCGTTTCTCCCTAGCAAACCTTGTTTGCCCCATGACTCCGCGAGGGAGTTGAAATAGAAAGCTTGCTTGAAAAGTGCATTGCATATCACAAACATTCTCGGTCCCATTTTTGTTCTCTCTCATTTCGTCTAGTTGTCTCTTTCTGTATTTCTGTAATGCACCCATCGTGTCTAGTGCGACGATACACGAAGCGGAATTTCCTGGCAACGGTTAAACATTTATATACCTCGTTCTGCGTTATTCCCATGTGAATCGTGTATGTGGAATAAAATTAAATGACAACTCGCGTGCCTGTGCGGCTAGAGCAACATTTTTCTACGTGTTGAGAGAATGTTTCTCAAAAGGGTTGCTATTGACACAGACTTATTGAAAATGGACATGACGCCAAATTCTATTGCCGAGCCAAACGATCGTGACAGAAAATTCTTTTCTACGATCGAATAAAAATCGTTGAAATCTTTTTTATATCTTTCGATTATTTCAAGGCGTTTCGTTAACACGAACTTTTCAAAATAATTAGAATTCATTTAAATTTTATGATGCTGAAGTTTGCAACGTTGGAATGCATCGAAAAATATTTAATTTTATGGAAGATTCGTTCAATTTTCAATGTCATCCAAATTTTTCGAGCCGATTTGCTTTTCAAATGGCAAAAATGATTAATTTTTACCATTCAGCAAAATTCATGCACTCGATAATATGAAATTAATTAATATTTTTCTAACCATTTTATAAAATAATGCATTTTGATCTTTTTTGGGTAGAAAAATTGATTGAATTTGAA
Source organism: Diadegma fenestrale (assembly GCA_037043255.1). Lineage (NCBI taxonomy): Eukaryota > Metazoa > Arthropoda > Insecta > Hymenoptera > Ichneumonidae > Diadegma > Diadegma fenestrale. The sequence goes on from CM073313.1 coordinate 16,664,617, forward strand.
ATTAATTAATATTTTTTCAACTATTTTATAAAATAATGTATTTTCATATTTTTTGGACACAAAAATTTGTGATTCATGTGGAAATTTATAAACCGAGTAATTGTAAAAATTCAGAAAATCGAACGAATCTTCGATAAAATTAAATATTTCTCGATGCATTCCAACGTTGCAAACTTCAGCAAAATTCATGCACTCGCTAAAAACGGCCTTTCACAAAATTAAAGAAATTTTCGTAACCATAGACCCAGAAAAATGGTCGGGAACGGGCGCCATGAAAAATGAATGATTGAATCTCGTAGCGAATGAGTTTCTACAGCGAAAAGTTGGAAAATGAAAATGAAAGAAATTTTTTCATCGAATGAGATACCGGAAGGTATGAACATCCCAGAAACTGTGGAAGGGAATGTCGAGTTAGCGTTTCTGACGAGTAATTGAGTGAACCCAAAAAAAAAGAAAAAAAAAAGTATGCTCGAGCTCTCTGTTGGTTGTTCACTGCAGCGCATTTTTCTCTCTGCAGAAATGAATCCGGGCGAAAGGGTTCGAGGTTCCAAAGAATTTAAGTGGGCAAATTTGCGGAAAGAACGTTAAAAACGGGAGGTACGAGTCAGGACTGACGCGCCGTCTGACAAGTGCATGCTTTTACTACTTGCCGCCGCGGACAGAGAAGTAGCAATTACACGCTTTTTTCTCCGTCTCGCCTTTTTGCAAACTTCACAACCCGCTTGATATACCTCATTTTCAAATTTATTCGGCTCGTTAACGGCTGCTCGTTCCGCTGCTACGAACCTTTCAAAAAGTAAAAAAATAAAATACTAAAAATCTTGACGCGACACTATTGAACAAAAGTTTTCGCCAATTTTTTTATTAGCCTCAATGAGAATCTTCAACGAGAAGGACACAACGGAAGAAAAGTTGGTTAATGAGAAAATCTGATTTCTGGTTCCTACACAACAAAGTTTGCATCGTTGGAATGCAACGAAATTCATTTTTATCTTTGACAAAAATAATTATTCAAATGCAGAATTCAATTACAATGAAAAAATGAACAATTTTTGCCATTCGGAAAGCAAATCGGCTCGAAATTTTGGATGACATTAAAAATTGAACGAATTTTCAATAAAATAATTTTTTTAATTATCAATTTATTATCAATTATCATATTATTATTATATTATCATTATCTAATATAATAATAATTATTATTAAAAATTTGAATGACATTAAAAATTGAACGAATCTTCAATAAAATTATTTTTTTAATTATCAATTTATTATCAATTATCATATTATTATTATTATTATTTATTATAATTAATAAAAATAATAATTATTATTAATTATAAATAATAATAATTATAAAATAATCAATAAAATAAAATGAAAATATTTTTCGATGCACTCCAACGTTGCAAACTTCAGCATCGTCTTTGAATTCTTTTGAGAATAAATCAGAAAAAAATATAAAATCGATTGTAACGCGATCACGTCAGTTTATATGTTTGTTTGTTTTCCATTTCCGTTATTTCTGTATATACGAGGAAAAATCTACGAGTGTATTCTCACGAGACAATATATATGTGCCAGTCAACGTGTAGAGCGTCTATTAAATATCAAACAGTTTCTGGAAAGTATTTTCCAGTGTCTGCGGTTTCTCGTATGTGGCTGCTCACTGGGGGGAGCAATTTGAGGAAAAATAAAATTGGGTTCCCGATGAAATATCTGACAACTGCAGAATTTTTTCCATTTTTTCGTTGACAACTCTTTTCCTTCCGTTTCTCTGTTTCCTCGTTCTTGTTCCACCGGCTCCGGTGGCGTTTTTTATTAGTAAACGTGAAATAGATTCGCCGTGAAGTTTTGTTCTCGTTTCGTATTAAAATTGAGACGCGATTGAAGGATGAAAAAAATTTGTTAATTGGGAGAACGAGACGCGATGGAGATTCGATAATCGAATCTCCGGATCATTTTTCGTGTCCGGACTGAATGCTCTTGAGGTTTTTCAACCCGCGGCACGAACCGAGAACATACTTTATATTTATCCACTCGAGTACAGAGTCTGGGCAAATAAACCTTCGAGATGGATGACAAACGATCAAGAGTTGGCGAATAAGGTGAAAAAAAGGTGTTTGGATTTTACCGAGACCGCGATGTATGACTCTGAAGTTTGCAACCTTGAGATTCAGCGAAAAATATTGTTTCTATTAATTATTTATTGAATTATGAGAATCTCGGCAATTTTTCGTCTCGATTGAGTTTTTGGGACTCAAGAGACGATCGTTTTTTTGTTCCGGACGAAATATTCAATAATTATGCACTCTGCTGAATAAAAAACAGAATTTCGTTGCATTCCAACGATGCAAACTGCAACATCGTACAGATTTATTAAATTCTGTCAAAAAACATCGAAACTTTTTTGAACTAAATATTTTTGGATAATTTCCAAAATTTTCGTTACTTTGACAATGTTTTTTTGTTTCTAGCGGAACTGGCAGCGAAATTTACGATTGGAATGACAAAAATTTACTTTTTGCTGCAATAACGACATTTTTGTGATAAAAAAAAAAAAAACGCTCCGTCGAACGTTTCCAACAAAATTTGAGTTCCAGTGAAGAGCGAGAAATTCCACTGGCAATCGACGCAGCAGCGGAGTTTTCAGTCAACACGTTTTTGCGTGTGAGAGCGTTTTGAGAGGAAAATACATGGAAACTTTGTAATGATGACGTAGGTGAAGCTGCGCGAGCTGGTTAGTCGTAATATTTCAACAGCTAGAGCCAGGTCAAGAGAAAGGGAGGGAGAAGAGAAACAGAAGACGATTTGGGTGGCAGTGGGAGTTGTATGGCTTATGGTAACTCGGGCGAACGATACGCGATATGGAAATCGGTCGCTCCCCAAGAGACCGGCACCGTCATCAACTCCAGAACACGCTCTGGAATCGATATTTTCCTCAACCAGACCTTTATCGCCATAGCGGACTCGATTTTCTATATCTTATGCTGTCTTTCTATCCCTCTCTCGCTCTGAGTCTATCACTCACAGCGCGGGTGCATAGACGCGCAGTCTATACATTTGCTCGTACCGCGCTTCTCATTTCGTCGTCAAATCGCTTTATGCCAATATTCCCCGCAGCTTTGAATATCGTCGATGTATTCACCAATTCGGAGAAACGTGTGACACGATTTCCAAACCCTTTGATACATTCCTACTTAGCCCTGGAACGGTAACCTTATTTTTTTTTTTTTTACCTATATTTCGATAACTTTCGGTCTTAAAACGACGCAATTTTGAAAAATTCATATCTCCGGTAAAATTTAACGAAAAGAACTCAACTAGGGATCATTTTTTTCGTTTTTTAATGCAGAATCACGTGAGCTTGGGGCATTTTTGCTCGGGGTCAAAAAATTAGTCGAAAATTTGTGCTGAAGTTTGCAATTTTCGAATGCATCGAAAAATATTGAATTTTATTGAAGATTCGTTCAATTTTCAATGTCATCCAAATTTTTCGATGCATTCCAACGTTGCAAACTTCAGCATCGTCAATTTTAACAGAATATTCAAAAAACCACCGGGAAACACAATTTTTTTCAAAGACTTCTCCCTTTTTTCCCGGCGGCTTAAATTTATATGACTCTGAAGTTTGCATCGTTGGAATGCAACGAAATTCATTTTTATCTTTGCCAAAAATAATCATTCAAATACAGAATGTAATTACGATGATAAAATAATCAATTTTTGCCATTCGAAAAGCATGTCGGCTCGAAAAATTTAGATGACATTGAAAATTGAACGAATCTTCAATAAAATTCAATATTTTTCGATGCATTCCAACGTTGCAAGCTTCAGCATCATGGATGGTGAAAAATCGATGAATTACTCACTTTAAAGAGCCGAAGAATATTCGCAACCATGATGGAAACGACGCTGAAGGAAGCACCGATGACCCCGGTAACCGATTTGTGTGGGACGTATTCGGGTGATTTTCCATTTTCGCATTTGTACTCGGACATGTCCTGGAACAAAAGATTCGCGCAATTTTTCTCATAATTTAGTAGCCAATAAGTGAAAATATCCACATAATTATCAATTTTAGTGACAAACTCGTTTTTTATGGACTATAATATTGACGGACAAATTGTAAGTGGTCGTTTGACGAGTTTTGAGAAAAGTAAAACGAGCCTTAACGATGACTCGAAGGATTTTAATTGGAATTAAAGGATTTTGAATTTGTGCGTCGCGCATTGCATCGCAGGTGCGTGCGTCTGACTATACGCGCGCCTTGATTCGTTTAATATCGTCAGTCGCCGCGGGATTCACGCGGACCGAATCGGTACACGAGATAATTCAATAAGAGCGCGTTCGCTCGGCAAGCAATGCAATGGGAAACGGTCTGGGCTCTGCTTTTCGCATGAAAAATATGAAATGAAAGTTGGCGCGATCAAGCACTTGGTAACTATAATACAAAAGCTGGCGATCCAGGAAACTCGTTATAAACGGAATTCCTCGTGTATAATCAAGTTTTTTTCAATCTCGTGGCTTGAAACATTTCGCTCGGATTCAATTTTTGCCCCCCGAGAGTTTTATATCCGAATAAATCGAATCGAAGAACGAGACGGCGGTGTCTGATCAACGCTGACTCGATCTACTGATTTTCTACGTTCTCTGCCGTTCGTACGGATTTACAAACGTCAGAACAGAAACACAAATTTTTTTGTTCAAATCACAAAAATTTCGTCATTGCAACAAGAAATTTTCTGGAAAGTCTGTTCGAAAAGTAAATATTTGTCATTTTTATCGAAAATATTGTCAAAATTACGAAAACTTTGAAATTTTCGAAAAATTGAACAAAATATCGACGTTTTTTGAAATAATTTACTTTTGAGTGTGATTGACAGCTGAATTTCGTGGGTTATAATGTCAGCATGGAAAATTTTTCTATAACTATATAGAAAACGTGTGAAACTGAAAGGCACGTGTTAAATTGCGTATTTAACGGGAATGCACGTACGACGCGAGGAGGAAATCGTTCACCGGGGAACGTAACGACGATATAACGTGTAACGAGCTGCTGGAAACTCATTGAGCATGGATAAATGATCAGCGTGTGCTCTTACGAGCAATAATATCATTCACGCGTTATATCCCCGTAGGATCATTGATGCCAGCATAACATTGCATGGAGCTAAACCGACACACGGGATCCGATTTATACTCGTACCAAAGTCGATTTTCGTCCGGAGAGTATTGGTCAAATTTACCCAACCAAAATGGATCACGCGGACGAAAAGCTTCGCAGCCACAATATTCTCGTCGATTATCAAAACACTCTGAAGTTTGCATCGTTGAAATGCAACGAAATTCATTTTTATCTTTGACAAAAATAATTATTCAAATGCAAAATGTAATTACGATGAAAAATCGATCAATTTTTGCCATTCGAAAAGCATATCGGCTCGAAAAATTTGGATGACATTGAAAATTGAACGAATTTTCGATAAAATTCAATATTTTTCGATGCATTCCAACGTTGCAAACTTCAGCATCATCAATTTTAACAGAATATTCAAAAAACCACCGGGAAACACAATTTTTTTCAAAGACTTCTCCCTTTTTTCCCGGCGGCTTAAATTTATATGACTCTGAAGTTTGCATCGTTGGAATGCAACGAAATTCATTTTTATCTTTGACAAAAATAATTATTCAAATGCAATATGTAATTACGATGATAAAACGATGAATATTTGCCATTCGAAAAGCATATCGGCTCGAAAAATTTGGATGAAATTGAAAATTGAACAAATTTCCATTGAAATTCAATAATGAGGCTGAAGTTAGCAACGTTTTTGATAATTTGTTTTAATTTCATAAAACATCGAAATCTTTCGAGTTTATATACTTGCTGGGCCGGAAAAATCGATCGTTTTATTATTGCAATAACATTTTTCATTTTTGTAGAGAGTTTTGTCACAAAATGAATGAATTTCGTTGGATTCCAACGTTGCAAACTTCAGCATCATAAAAACACGAACTTTACGGTCATAGAAAATTTTTATATAATTCAATAGTCAACTTTAGATTAATAAATATTCCTTTCATGCGACTAATTGGCAATTAAATTCCAATTTTTCTCGCTTATCTCAATTCCTCATTCCCTCATTCATTGCAGACGATCGACAAACTCAGACACGTTGAGAATTCTAATTTTTAAGGCGACACAGCGCTTTCTCGCTTGACGTTGCACTTTTTGTTATGCATTGCTTCTGTGCATATATATTCAGAGCTTTATCCTGACTGGGGTTGTAGCCCGTTGTCTCGCCACCCACGGGGCGTGCAACTTGGAGCAAAATTCATTGTGAATTCATGACCATCTTCGCAACAGAGTCGGACGTCACTGAAGAATTCTGGTTCAAAGAAACCTGGACGTTGAGATTGCTCCCGGAATACGAGCAAGACGCCGTTGAGTTGAAAAAGAATTTATGGTTTTCTCCTACACGTCGCAAACTCATACGCGCGAGTAATCTTGAGAAAAATTAATCCCCGTGAAAATTTTGAAAAAAGAAAATTTTGAACGTTTTTTTTTTAAATCCCAAAAATTTCGTCATCGTGGCAAAAAATTTTCTAGAAAGTCTCGTCGAAAAGTAAATTTTTGTCATTCCATTGACGAGGAATAAAAAAATATTGTTGAAATTACGAAAATGAAAAAATTTCAACGTTTTTCGAAAAATTTTGATTTTCAGTTTGGCAGGTTCGAAATATCGAGGAAAAATCGGTTGGAAAATGGTCTCCAGTTTCATGGGTAAGAATTGCAAAAAAAATGGTCAGTTCATGTGCGTTGAAATGGACGTGAATTTAGGTGGAATCGATGGGTTGGTATGAAGAAGGAAAACGGCGCGAGGCAAACCATTTAAATGTCGAAAGTATCGCAGATACGTCTTTTTCGGAGAGGATATGGTTTGAGGGAGGAAGCGCAGAGTGCTAGCAGTTGATATAGGGTAAGAAAGTCTCATGTCCGGAAAGAGGTCCATTTGATTTCAAACGACTACTGGCAGGACCTATCGATCGTGCGAGTTCAGAGGCAGCAGATGGCTTATATTCGTCGGCAATCCGGAAATGGCTCCAGTCTGATGTTCATTCAGAACGAAAAGTTTCAAAGTGAATGGAGATTGAAGGAAGAAAAAAAAAACTATCGCATGGACTTGCTATGATTTTTCCACTTTTCAACTTGTTATTCGATGTTTCATTCGTCGTTGTTTTTTTCTCAGTTTTTCGCAGGCACGATGTAGTCTCGAGTTTTCCTTCTTGTCATACATTGAATGGCCTTTTTGAATGGCAAAAATAGATCATTTTGTCATCGTAATTACATTCTGCATTTGAATAATTATTTTTGTCAAAGATAAAAATGAATTTCGTTGCATTCCAACGATGCAAACTTCAGAGTCACGGTGAACTAAGTATTTTGGGATAATTTCGAAATTTTTGTAATTTTAACAATATTTTTCATGTCTAACATAACTGTCAGCAAAATTAACGATTGGAATGAGCAATTTTTGCGATTTTTCAAAAAAAATGTTGAGTCCAACAGAATTTTCTTCCAACAGAATTTTCTTTTCAGTGCAAGCGGAGGTAAAATATTCACGTCGTCGATGAAAAAATCTCCCGACGCGAAAATATTTTTCAATACAAATTTGCATAATAAATGCAGAAATATTTTTCCTTTTTTTATGGGGCTGATGGAATTTATTGCGGGAAATAAGTTACAAATGGTGCATGTTTGATATATCGGTTATAAAACTATCGTCAAGTACGACGTGTGACAGGAAACATTATTATGGCAAGAGAATAAAAATACAAAGTACCGGGACAGATAACAACGAGGGTGTAGATGCGAACAAGGGTGGGGGCGGAGTCGAGGGTGGAAAAGTATAGAACGATGCGATGATGTGGAAAAAAATAGAGAGGGTGAGGAGTTACATGATGCGGCCACGAATACATTGTAGTTGGCGCGCGTAACGATAATTCACATTTCGAAACGTGACGGAGTTGGTATGAGAAGAAGCGTCGAAAAAGCCACAGGAGAATGTGATCAAGAGGCGTCGCCGTCGCAATTCGATAACACATTCGAGCCACGTACGAACACACAGGAACACAAAAGCTCAGTGAACGTGGATAAACTCGAAGAGAACGTGTTACCCATACGCATATAATTTCTCGACGCCTCGCACACACGTCGTTTGTAAATTTTCAATCTTCCTGATTTTCCCCCATTTTTCTTCACTCGATTCTTTCAATTGCTACAGGTTCATGAAATTCTTCAAACTTGTAAGCAACGAGACCCACGAGAATCGTGGACTCGTCGAGTTTAACTTTTGAAAACTGTATCATCACCGTATGACATGGTGTAATCGATTCTTGGCGAACTTTTCTTGGTGGAAACCTCAAGCTTTTCGAGACTTTCAGAGCCAACGCAGCCACGAAAAAGTTTTTGCCTGATTGGAATTTTTCCATCTGCTGTCCATAGAAAAAAACATGATCTAATTCGTCTCGGAATCACTGCATATATAAAAAAAAGTTTTCTGAAGCTTGCATCGTTGGAATGCAACGAAATTCATTTTAATCTTTGACAAAAATAATTATTCAAATGCAAAATGTAATTGCGATGATAAAATGATGAATTTTCGCAATTCGGAAAGCAAATCGGCTCGAAAAATTTGGATGACATTGAAAATTGAACGAATTTTCGATAAAATTCAATCCGGCCAAAATCCCCTCCCGGGGAAAAAAAACTTGGACAAGTACATTGTTTGGTCCCATAGCCGAAAAAAAATCCTCCATTTGTGCAGCTGTAAAATTTGGAATATCAAAAATCTGACAAGTACTGAACAGAGATCGGCTTTAACATGTGAATCCAGTCGAAAATAAATAACTGTTTACATCCAGCCTTAAACTTTCTGATATCAGTGACAGGACAAGTATTGAATTGACCACTAGGTATCAGTTAACGAGAATGAAAAAAAAACATCAATTGTTTCTTCGAAAGTATTGCTGGATTATTTTTAAAAAATGGAGAGCGCGTATGCGCACAGAGTACTTGGCCGGCGCATTACTTTTGACTCTTTTGAGCCGTGGTCAATTCATTGAATTCGAAAGATCATACGAAGAAATTTTCTAAGACACCATGTAAAAAATTGAACTAAATTTCAGGCGATAATTATCTGGGCAGCAGCTTTGAAATTTTATTAACTGTTTGAGCTGAACCATATCCTAAGCACGGAATAAGTTTGCAATAACAACAGTTATAATTAGAATTACAATTATATTCTATTCAAATCGACCCCGAATATTGTGAATATTGTGAGATTGTCCCGCGATATGCAGGTTGCTTACTTGGTTGAATGTTTATAGTTTTAGAGTACATGTGTCTGATGAGCGTAGTCCCAATTCGATTCATTCTCGGATGAGCAATTTGCATGAAAAGTAATGGGCCGGCCAAGTACTCTGTGCGCATACGCGCTCTCCATTTTTTAAAAATAATCCAGCAATACTTTCGAAGAAACAATTGATGTTTTTTTTTCATTCTCGTTAACTGATACCTAGTGGTCAATTCAATACTTGTCCTGTCACTGATATCAGAAAGTTTAAGGCTGGATGTAAACAGTTATTTATTTTCGACTGGATTCACATGTTAAAGCCGATCTCTGTTCAGTACTTGTCAGATTTTTGATATTCCAAATTTTACAGCTGCACAAATGGAGGATTTTTTTTCGGCTATGGGACCAAACAATGTACTTGTCCAAGTTTTTTTTCCCCGGGAGGGGATTTTGGCCGGATATCACTCCTTTTTGTTGGTAAAATACTAAATAAATAAGTCGCACTTGGTATCACTTTTTCGTTTCAATTTTTTTTTTGCAATGTTGATTACGGTAATTACACTGATATTTATTTTGCATTTTGAAAAATCAGGGTAAATTTATTTTTTCGACTTCGTTTTTAAAAAGAGCATCAGAAGGACAATGGTTGTGTATTACGGAGCTTGGAATGCCCTTAAGATTTCATTTATTTTAGTCGTGCTCCCTCGTGTGTTATCGCTTTATTGTAATGGTAATTGAATTATTAGTATTTTGTGGACAAAAGTTGGGCGAATTTTTTTGGAACTGTTGGCATTAGCATTTGAAAATGTTGCCCGCGAGCGCCTATACAGTACGAGCGGTAAAGTGAGAGAGATGGCGTAGGGCGCACAACATAGTAGAGAGAGAGAGCGGCAGAGCGGGTCTATTTCAGATATATCTATATATCCAAATTTTGAGATGTAACGCGCCTTCGCCACTAGGGCCCTACCATAGAAGAACGGGCGGTAGTGTGAGAGAGATGGCACGCGTCGTAGAACCCGGTAGAGGGAGAGAGACACACCTACTCTCGCTTTAGATATAGATATAGCGTCTCCGTGGGCATCAAGAGGCCCATGGTTGTGTGGGTCTGCGCGCGTATGGAGACGCGCCGTTTCTTCGATGTAGTAGATGCGATATAGATATAGAACGCCATGGGCATCAAGAGGCCTATGCTTGTGTGGGTCCGCGTGCGTATACAGACGCGCCGTTTCTATGATGTATTAGATATGTTACGCGCCTGCGCCACTAGAGCCCTACCATAGAAGAGGGAGCGGTGGAGTGAAAGAGATGGCGCGCGGCGTAGAAACTGGTAGAGGGAGAAAGACACACCCATTCTCGTTTTAGATATAGTTATAGCGTCTCCGTGGGCATCAAGAGGCCCATGCTTGTGTGGGTCTGCGCGCGTATACAGACGCGCCGTTTCTTCGATGTAGTAGAAGCGATATAGATATAGAACGCCATGGGCATCAAGAGGCCTATGCTTGTGTGGGTCTGCGCGCGTATACAGACGCGCCGTTTCTTCGATGTATTAGATACTAGAACGAGCATATTCCGAAACCCATGCAAAGTTTTTTCTCAGCAAATACTGCACCAATCGAGCTCAAATTAGGCTCAATGGAAAGAGTATTGCGTAACTAGAGTCCAGTTCAATTTTCAAATCGCTAGAAGCCTCCTGAGCTTTGTAAAAAGCCGAAGCGTTGCGCGATCCCTGCCCCCACCATAGAAATTTACTTTATTCCGAGATAATATACTCTGGCGAGTCTCGGGCAAGCAGACGACAGCAGAGCTGCCGCAATGTACTTGTCCCGAGACTCTACCGAGTCTCTTGATATTTTTCGATGCATTCCAACGTTGCAAACTTCAGCATCATCAATTTTAACAGAATATTCAAAAAACCACCGGGAAACACAATTTTTTTCAAAGACTCCTCCCTTTTTTCCCTGCGGCTTAAATTTATATGACTCTGAAGTTTGCATCGTTGGAATGCAACGAAATGCATTTTAATCTTTGACAAAAATAATTATTCAAATGCAGAAAGTAATCACGATGATAAAATGATGAATTTTTGCCATTCAAAATGCATATCGGCTCGAAAAATTTGGATGACATTGAAAATTGAACGAATTTTCGATAAAATTCAATATTTTTCGATGCATTCCAACGTTGCAAACTTCAGCATCATCAATTTTAACAGAATATTCAAAAAACCACCGGGAAACACAATTTTTTTCAAAGACTCCTCCCTTTTTTCCCGGTGGCTTCAATTTATATGACTCTGAAGTTTGCATCGTTGGAATGCAACGAAATGCATTTTAATCTTTGACAAAAATAATTATTCAAATGCAAAATGTAATTGCGATGATAAAATGATGAATTTTTGCAATTCGGAAAGCAAATCGGCTCGAAAAATTTGGATGACATTGAAAATTGAACGAATCTTCAATAAAACTCAATTTTTTCAGTTTTGGCTGCTGTCAATGCGGTGAAATCTCGAGTTCTCATCTCTTATGCACGTGGCTTTATCTCTGTGTGACGATATTCTATTTTTTTTGTGTCCTCATCACTTTGAGTCATTTTCAATCTGCTTCGTCAGCCGGATGTCTGCGCGAGGCTGCAATTCATATCTACCGGATGGAGGAGGCTGCTCGCAACGGACTCGGAGGGTTACGGGTCATACGCGAAAAATCTGGCAGCCCCGTGACGTTCGATAGAGCCACAAAAAAAATGGGAGTAGAAAAAGCAAATAATAAAAAATAGCGCGCAACGTTTATCGATTTGACGAAAAATTACATGCAGCTCGTGCGTCCCACGTTGAGAAGTTTCATGTTCAACTTTTTTGGCCTCGTTTCAAAAAACGCTACACGTTGCATTCGCGATTTACTTGGGCGCGATAATTCGAAGCCTATAATTGAAAAGAAAAAAAAGAAACAATTCAGCCTGCTATAAAGTCCATTCATTCGGAAAGAATTTGAATTGTGTCTTTGCATAGTTTCTCTTCGCTTTATTGAGTTGGTCGGTAGATATTGGGAATCGCGTTTTATTTTTTGTTTTTCAATTTACTTTACCAACGCTTCGTTTCCATAAAGTTTGCGTTAAATAAACAAAAAACTAACGAGCTTTGTCGGCTGAAATTGAATTCGGCGAGGTTGGAAATCACACATATATATGTGCGAGAAATGTTTATAGAGTACGCGAACGCGATGAATATTCATCGATCATTGCCGAATAATGTTTTTTTTTTTATTTGGCACGAAACGATATTCTCGGGTTGTCAGAGAGAGAGAGAGGGGGGGGGGGAAGTGATTCTCGGATGATTCCAATATTATCTGTGTCACTCTTCGTCGCTCGCGATACGATTCGAAATTAATTGAACAGAAAAGATACAGAGCAACGTGAACGATGTATGGAACGAGTTTTTCTATTAATTCTCTTCTTCTGGGTTGACGGGAATGACGGACAATCAGAGAGTCGAAATGACTCTGAAGTTTGCATCGTTGGAATGCAACGAAATTATTTTTTGTATTTGGCAAAAATAATTATTTGAGTGGAGAATGATCGATTTTTGCCAGGTCGGCTCGAAAAATTTGGATGACATTGAAAATTGAACGAATCCACAATAAAATGAAATATTTTCCGTTGCGAATCCAAGAGAATTCTTTGCTGCCATGGTGGTTGCTTGTTTGTATGAATTATTTATTGAATTTTGAAAATTGTGGCAATTTTTCGTCTCGATTGAGTTTTCGGGACTCGAGAGACGATCGTTTTTTGTCCGGACGAAATATTGAATAAAAATTTTGAGCCTCGCTGAAGAAAAAACAGAATTTCGTTGAATTCCAACGATGCAAACTTCAACATCGTGAAAAAATGTCTCTGAAGTTTGCATAACGTTGAGATTCAACGAAAAATATTGTTTCTGTTAATTATTTATTGAATTTTGAAAATTTGTGGCAATTTTTCGTCTCGATTGAGTTTTCGGGACTCGAGAGACGATCGTTTTTTGGTCCGGACGAAATATTGAATAAAAATTATGAGCCTCGGTGAAGAAAAAACAGAATTTCGTTGCATTCCAACGATGCAAAATCCAACATCGTGAAAAAATGTCTCTGAAGTTTGCATAACGTTGAGATTCAACGAAAAATATTGTTTCTGTTAATTATTTATTGAATTTTGAAAATTTGTGGCAATTTTTCGTCTCGATTGAGTTTTCCGGACTCGAGAGAGAAATATTGAATAATAATTATGAGCCTCGGTGAAGAAAAAACAGAATTTCGTTGAATTCCAACGATGCAAACTCCATCACCATTGTGAATATCCGATCGAGCAGGTTTTCTGATTTGAATAAAGAGCGGATTCTCTCTACGTCCAGATTGTTTAACAATTACTCCGAAACTCAATCCACAGAGCGTTTCTATCAAAATACAAGCCTTTTGAATCTGTATGCATCAGAAATGAAAGCGATCCAGGCGCGAGCACAGCCTTTTCCTTCTCGAGCATCGCACCAGAACATTCCGCATGGAGAGCGATTGATAGGAATTCTGCCTTTGGCTGTTTGCCCGATAACGTGCGGACTGGTTTAATGCATTCAGGCCTGAAAAGCTCGGGCGCATAGGAAACGGACACAGGTACAACCATCATGGGAAAACGCTGCCGAAACAGTAGCCCGAGGTCGTTCGAGCTGTATAATACGAGGTCCTTGTTTTCAGTACATTACAACCAATACAATTCCAAGTTTTCCACTAATTAATGCGGCCAACCCGACGAATATTTATCAAATTAATATTATCCATTCCTCCCCGAGTCTATAAACACACAGCTTTTCCGTTCATGTTATTACGACCGCAGGAAGTGAGCGTTTTCGAGCTAATAATTCAAGCAATCATTTCTGTCAGCTGCAGAAAAAAAATCGTCCAATCTCGGAAATTACAGCGAATGGCAATCACAATAAATCGCTCAAAATGGAGAAAAACCAGGAAAAAAAATCACATCAAATTAAAAGCCTTGTTCCAAATTTTTTTTCTGTTTTTTCCTCTTCATTTTCCCTCGTCCTCGGAAAACTCATATCTAACGATATTTCGGTCATCAATTACGATGATTTTTACTACACAGGCTTCTCGAGAACTATCGTGTAGGATTTGTAAAGGCACACCTGTCGATATCGACTCATTGTCGGTCGAAAATCAGCCTGTCAGTCATCTCGATGTACAATCGATTCGGACGTAATTAGCTCCAACGTCGAACAGCATGCAACGTATCAAAAGAACCAGAGAATCAAAGAAACTGTCACACAAAATTACTTTGTTCAGGATTTTTCGATAATTTTGTATGAACATTCTTGACGCTAAAACTAAATGACGCTGAAGTTTGCAACGTTGGAATGCATCGAAAAATATTGAATTTTATTCAAGATTCGTTGAATTTTCAATGTCATCCAAATTTTTCGAGCCGATATGCTTTTCGAATGGCAAAAATCGATCATTTTATCATCGTAATTAAATTCTGCGTTTGAATAATTATTTTTGGCAAGGATAAAAATGAATTTTGTTGCATTCCAACGATGCAAACTTCAGAGTCATACAAATTTAAGCAGCCGGGAAAAAAGGGAGGAGTTTTTGAAAAAAATTGTGTTTCCCGGTGGTTTTTTGAATATTTTGTTAAAATTGATGATGCTGAAGTTCGCAACGTTGGAATGCATCGAAAGATATTGAATTTTATTGAAGATTCGTTCAATTTTCAATGTCATCCAAATTTTTCGAGCCGATATGCTTTTCGAATGGCAAAAATCGATCATTTTATCATCGTAATTAATTTTCTGCATCTGAATAATTATTTTTGTCAAATTTTCTCCTATGAAGAAAAATATTTTGGCGATCTAAACGCGTGTAAATTCTGGTCGCGTTTCGTCGATGATTTGCAAAAAAATGTGTTCAGGATATTTCTTTTAAAAAAATCGACCAGAAAATTGGACAATTCGTAAATATTTGTGTTTCGCTCACGTTGCTCGCATAATTTTCTTTCTTGTCTGAAAGGAATTATCTCAAGTAACTCTATAGTCGAGAGCTGTGGGTATGCAATCAAAGAAACGAGACTGTTGAAATTTCCAGAGTTACAAATGAACTCAATTACATTTTTATCAACAGAATAGAAAAAAACGAGATTCTCTCGAGTATAAGAAAAATATGAGGATTCTGCAAACAACTCCGTCGCAAAGCCATTATAAAGTTTGGTGAATATTGCGTCATTATTAACAACATCAAGAAAGCGATCTTTGTTGACATCTGAACGGTTCATTACCTTCGCATTCCGGTTCTTACTGAACTAGAGAATGTTCAACAATCTCGACGTTTGAGAGCTGTGTGACGAAAGGGAATGAGCCGCGTCTCTTGAAACTGCAACTTAATACACAAGTTTCTTGTGCATCGAAACACGATCCCAAGAAAATTGGCTCCTTTGTATGCGTCAAAGTTTTGTTAGAACAACTCGACGAATATTCGTCCTCATTATTTCCCAAAACCAATGAGATCATGATCGCTAATGAAACGACGTGTGAAACACCAAAACACAATGTCGGAGAATCGAGATGCACACTGAAAATTCAATTTTGTCAAAAAACGTCGATATTTTATTGAATACGGCAAATATTTTGGGACGATTGCAAAATTTTCGTTATTTCGACGATATTTTTCATTGCAACGGAACTGTCAGCAAAATTTACGATTGGAATGACAAAAATTTACTTTCCAAAAAGATTTTCCACAATGTTTTTTGCTGGAATGACAAAATTTTCGTGATTTTTCGAAAAAAACTTTCAAGTGAACGTATCCAACAAAATATCGATCTTTTTCAACAAAATTTTCTTTTCAGTGTACAAATTTCCGGATGAGTATGAAAAACGACTTTTTTTTACCTATTCCGGTGACGTGGGGTCATGAATGACCCAATTTTGAAAAATGTTCATATCTCCGGTAAAATGCAACGAAAAAAGTTCAACTTGGGCTCCTTTTTTTCGATTTTTGTAATCGTATCGCGAAAATGTATAAAAATTATAATTTTTTACCAAATGAACCTGCGAAATTCAACGTGAAACGGAATTCGGACTAACGAACGAAAAGGAAAGAAAACAAAAAAATTCGGCTAATTGACGGGAACACGTTGAACGTGATGCCGGATTTGAAATCCCATGGATATAATTGAGGGAACAGGCGGAAAGCCATGCTGTAAGCTGCTGGCTTTCACGAATGTGATATGCGAGCGCGCGCTTTGAATTAGGGTGTATAATGGCGTGGTTAGGAGCTTCGATATTCCATTCCAGGGGATCGAGTTGGCAAGCCCGAAGCCTCCGAGATTTCGTGATCTCTTGGCGGATCCCATCAATTGCAACTTCGACGTGATGGTCTATCAAATTAATTGCTGGTCTACGCCAGTTGCAAGTTATCTCGTCATACGATTCACTCTGAGATTTGACGACGACATTTCGGAGAAATGAACAGTGCGACACCAAAGCGCGGAAGCAGGTAAATTTGTGCGAATTTGTTACTTGATTCCTCGTATTGGCTAATGAGGCTGCGCAATCAAAGTTTCGAATCGAACCTCAAAATATTTCCTTAATTTTCGCTAAAATTACTCGGTTTATAAATTTCCACATAAATCACATATTTTTATGTCCAAAAAATATCAAAATACATTATTTTATAAAATGGTTAGAAAAATGTTAATCAATTTCAAATTCAATCAATTTTTCTGCCCAAAAAAATATCAAAATAGATTATTTTATAAAATAGTTGGAAAAATATTAATTAATTTCAAATTCAATCAATTTTTCTACCCAAAAAACATCAAAGAGATATTTTTTTAATAAAATAGTTAGAAAAATATTAATTAATTTCAAATTCAATCAATTTTTCTACCCCAAAAAACATCAAAATACATTATTTTATAAAATAGTTGGAAAAATATTAATTAATTTCAAATTCAATCAATTTTTCTACCAAAAAAAACATCAAAATACATTATTTTATAAAATGATTAGAAAAATATTAATTAATTTCAAATTCAATCAATTTTTCTACCCAAAAAAATGTCAAAATACATTATTTTATAAAATAGTTGGAAAAATATTAATTAATTTCAAATTCAATCAATTTTTCTACCCCAAAAAACATCAAAATACATTATTTTATAAAATAGTTGGAAAAATATTAATTAATTTCAAATTCAATCAATTTTTCTACCAAAAAAAAACATCAAAATACATTATTTTATAAAATGATTAGAAAAATATTAATTAATTTCAAATTCAATCAATTTTTCTGCCCTAAAAAATATCAAAATACATTATTTTATAAAATCGTTAGAAAAATATTTATGAATTTCAAGTTCAAACAATTTTTCTACCCAAAAAAATGTCATAATACATTATTTCATAAAATAGTTAGAAAAATATTAATTAATTTCAAATTCAATCAATTTTTCTACCCAAAAAAACATCAAAATACATTATTTTATAAAATGGTTAGAAAAATATCCATTAATTTCAAATTCAATCAATTTTTCTACCCAAAAAAACACCAAAGAGATATTTTTTTAGAAAATAGCTCGAAAAATGTTGAATAATTTTCAATCGAATTAATTAATTGCCTAATTAATTAGTAATTCAATTTTTTTGATGTCTATTTTAACAAGAACCACGGATTAAAATTCTGTAACCGTTTTGGTGGATCGAAGACTCAACCGATCGACTCGAATCGTTGTTTCCGACTGAATTCCAATAATTACACACCAACCGCGGACATTTTACGATTTTCATTATGATACCCGATAAGCTCTACTCGAATTTCCAATTAAGCGTGAGTTTGCGTTCCCGTACGATACAGACTCGAAATTGACAAGTGTCGTCATTCCAGTTCTTGGTTGTCTCGTCACGTATCGTTACGTTTATTGATATACTCAAGCAAAGACACACATGTACGTAACATCACACGCATTTCGATTTTTATACGCTCCCGGCGAGCGTAAGCTGCACTGTGAAATAATTGAAATGTCGCGAGGAAACAGAATCTGAAGCGAAATTGTGATTGAATATAAAATAGTATTCATTTGACTGAAAATCAAGAACGTCGATTTATCATTGTGATTACGAATTTTAATCGAATTCGTTGAAAGATATTTCCGGAAGTTTGATGCTGAAGTTTGCAACGTTTGAATGCATCGAAAAATATTGAATTTTATTGAAGATTCGATGAATTTTCAACGTCATCCTAATTTTTCGAGCTAATTTGCTTTTCGAATGGCAAAAATTGATAATTTTATCATCGTAATTAAATTCTGCATTTAAATAATTATTTTTGTCAAATATAAAAACGAATTTCGTTGCATTCCAACGATGCAAACTTCAGAGTCGTTCCGGACGTTCATTACGAAATTGCAGAAAATATTTTTTTCAGAGTTCGTCAATTTTTATTGGAATTTCCTGGAAAGAGTCAACGTTCGATTCCGAGCGTATAGAAACTTTTATCATGCCAGTGTTTCCGGTCGAGAAAAATGCGAAAATGTTGCAACGAGCGCGAGTTTTGGACGAATTAACCGAATTTTTCGTCCCTACAAACACTCACGCGTAGTTGTAGATTTTTAAATTAATTGTATTAGAGCTGAAAGTACTTCAGCAGTGGAATTCCCTTACGATCACTTGTAGCGGAGTGTTTCGCTGCTCTGTGGATCGATGTACAGAGAAAGAGAGAATTTACGAGTATATTGCCCTCACGAGTGTTATAAAATCGCAGGGGAAACGGAATAACAGATAACAAGCTTCGCACAGAAAACTCAGCAGAGAAAAATAGAGGCTGGTGAAAAATAGATAACAGAGAAAAAGGGAAATATAGAAAGAGCATGACGAGGCCAGGCAAGGGCTGCTGGGTATGGACGTGAAGCAGAGAAGGCAAAAGAGACAGAAAGAAGAAAGATTGGAGGTTGGAAAACGTGTGTTACATGCAGGGAATCACGATCGTACAATAGCGAGTGAATTTTCACACACACTGCACTAGCCAGCGAGCAAGAAAAAGCATCAGATTCATGCGCGAAGTACGTGTAAAGGGAAAACCGAATCATGAACGGGAAATTCGATGCTGGAATTGACCCTGACACAATTATGATTTTTCCTGTAAAATTTTCCATTTTTACAATCCATTTCTGTGCGGAATTGGAATCGCAATCTCCGTGTCCGAATAATCTTCAACTCCAAATTCACATTTTTCCATTTCCATTACGATTTTCAAGCCCAGTACGGATTAAAAATTCGAATTTTTTCATTGACGGTTTCGCGAGGAGTGGGAAATACTTTTTGGTCTGTTGCTTCGTTTTATCTCCGAAATATAACTGAGCAAAACGTGTTGAATTTCATACGCAAGCGGACTTTTTAAGCAACGTTGAGATTCAACGAAAAATATTGTTTCTGTTGATTATTTATTGAATTTTGAAAATTGTGGCAATTTTCCGTCCAGATTGAGTTTTTGGGACTCAAGAGACGATCGTTTTTTTGTCCGGACCAAATATTGAATAAAAATTGTCAGCCTCGATGAAGAAAAAACAGAATTTCGTTGCATTCCAACGATGCAAACTCCAACATCGTGAAAAAATGTCTCTGAAGTTTGCAACGTTGAGATTCAACGAAAAATATTGTTTCTGTTAATTATTTATTGAATTTTGAAAATTGTGGCAATTTTTCGTCCAGATTGAGTTTTTGGGACTCAAGAGACGATCGTTTTTTTGTCCGGACCAAATATTGAATAAAAATTGTGAGCCTCGATGAAGAAAAAACAGAATTTCGTTGCATTCCAACGACGCAAACTCGAAAATCGTCGAAATCCATATGGTTTATTGAGCCAAGACCATGAAAGACGTGATGAAAAATTGTGCACATAGGAAAAGAATTTTTTTTGTACGCGGTCGCTGAGCTTGTACGTCGGGTCGAGAGAGAACTATCGCGGAAACGAAGAGGCATTTCTGGCAAAGATATATACGATCTTTACATACATATCTCGGCATGGTCTCGGTAGAGTTGGGCAAGAAGAACCCGAAGAGAAAGAGGAAAAAGACTTTGGAGTGGATGAATACCGGTTGCAGCAGTGCACATGACTCTTTTATCCACTTGCATATTGCACCCCAACATTTTCCTGTGCATTCGGGTCTAACGACATTTTTCGATGTGCCTCTCAGATATTGAACAAATCTTTAAACTTTCACATCCCTGTTTTTCCTCGGATCCCTTTGATACCGATGCATATAAAAAGCAGATGCAGATACGTGCCAACTTTCCAATTTTTTTTTCGTCCAACACGATGTGTCAAGTTTTCTTCATATGCGAAATGGGAAAAGTACACACGAAGGAATTTTACGAGAACGTGGAATAAAAAAGTTGCAAGATTTCCGAAAAATAATTCTTCGCAGAATAACTTTTCGTAAAAATAAAAAAATTGTAAAAAAAAAAACGAGAAAATCTCAACGAGTCGTTGGAATGCAACGAAATTCTGTTTTTTTTAGGGAGGCTCATAATTATAATTCAATATTTGATCAGGACCAAAAAACGATCGTCTCTTGAGTCCCAAAAACTCAATGGAGACGAAAAATCGTCATCAGCTTCAAAATTCAATAAATAATTAATAGGAACAGTATTTTTCGTTAAAACGTTGCAAATTTCAGAGTCTTCACTAAGTTTTAGATTTCTTTTGTTTTTTTTTCTTTGACTCACCTGGTTCATGTACGAGCGTACAAACTCCATGCACTGATCGAGGGCGTACGTGTCGCTGCTGCAAGAGTCGAGAATCAGGGCACCCAGTGTCGTATTTGGCAAGAGTTCGTTGTCATTGTTGATCTCGTCGATGGCGAATAGCATTGCCTCGAGACGTTGTACTCCTTTTTCTTCTTTGACCGCCCCGCACGGTGATTCACCCCGAAATACGGCGATCTGCGAGCACCGAATTTGTATTTTTTTAAAAAAATTCTCATTCTCAAGATCATGTTTTGATTCTTAACGTAATGATCAATTTTCTTCACTTTCATTTCCAAAAATCGACACCTTCTCGATGAAAAATTACTTTTTGACTGTTTTTTTTTTTTTTTAGTATGTGATCCAAACGATGTTGCAGTTTGCATCGTTGGAATGCAACGAAATTCTGTTTTTTTTTTTTGACGAGGCTCATAATTATTATTCAATATTGGGTCCGGACGAAAAAACGATTGACTTTTGGGTCCCAAAAACGCAATCGAGACGAAAAATTGCCACAATTTTTAAAATTCAATAAATAATTAACAGAAACAATATTTTTTGTTGAATCTCAACGTTGCAAACATTCAGAGACATTTTTTCACGATGTTGAAGTTTGCATCGTTGGAATGCAACGAAATTCTGTTTTTTCTTCATCGAGGCTCACAATTTTTATTCAATATTTCGTCCGAACAAAAAAACGACCGTCTCTCGAGTCCCGAAAACTCAATCGAGACGAAAAATTGCCACAATTTTCAAAATTCAATAAATAATTAATCCAAACAATATATTTCGTTGAATCTCAACGCTGCAAACTTGAGAGTCATAGATTCAATCGTCATTGTTGTTGAAACAAAAGATTTATTGCGATTGTAGTTGTTCGTGCGAATTCGTTGGCGATCATGATTGTTATCAAGGAGCATTATCATTGTTATCGCATGCACAGCGATTGTTAGGAAATTTCGAGATATGGTGTGCTATAGAGCTCTGCAAAGAAAGTTTACCCCAGTTGTTCCCAGAGAGAGAGGAACGTGTACTAAACGTACTCTAAAATAATGTATAGCCCGAATGGCCAGCGGCAGGAAAGGCCAAAAGAGATATCGGTACAGGTTATTGAAGTTGTGGGTTTTTGGATTTCTCTATATCTATACCAAGATTAATACGACGGTTCCGGATATGTTGACCCTAGAACGGTAACCTCGGTCAAAAACGACCCCAAAGGAATTTAAATCCTGGGCTTTTCCTCCGTTCTCGTGTTTTTCATCATTTTACCGAATTTTTTTATTTGAATCAAAATTGCCCCGGGCTTACGGGGCAATTATTATGTTGGAAATGGTTGAATTGAATATTTTTTGTTTAATTACGGACAGAGACTACGAGTGGACTCTGGCGAGAACGTTTTTTTAATTTTTTTTTTTTTTTCATTGGGATCTATGGTTGGAATATATTTTGATGAATTTGCGTTTAGAAATCCATCGAGAATTCGGTAACGATTTATTTTTGTGTCAACGCTTTTGGGAGTTTTTTAATCGAGGTCCAAAAACAAGTTGACGCTGATTTTCCGGAGAGACAAAAGCAAATATTTGGGCTCGTTCGATCGGATCCCGAGGCATGGATTTCGTGGGGAATGCCTCGTGAATACGACTCGCAGACCAAAAGTCAGAAATACAGAGCCAGTAACGAGGAGACTTTCGAATAACTAAACTACGCCCTTGTCGAACCAAGTGATGCAGTGGAGTTTGTATATATGGCTTAAGGGTTATCGGGGTCGGAGTCAAAATCGAACAAGAGAAACTCCGTCTTACGTATAAAACTTATAAGCCATCGTTTTCACCGAAAAATTCGGACATGGACGAGAGAGAATGGGATCGAGTTTCGACACGGATCGCGAAATCCGAACCGTCCGCACAACTTTTATCGCGCTCATCTATATACGGTGAAAAATGCATTGGCCAACAACTCCGAGATGTACGTAATCGCGTCGCGTACTGTGTGTTACCAGACGCGGACTGTACGCGGTGTCCAAAAACCCGGTTGGAATGTTTCTGGCTTGAATTTTCTTGGAACGATTTTTCGTTCGATTCTCATATCGCTAAAAAAGTTCTGTTCCAGCGTGCCCAAGGACTAGAGTCAATATATTCAGTCCGGACAAAAAAACGATCGTGTCTTGAGTCCCAAAAACTCAATCGAGACGAGAAATTGCCACAAATTTTCAAAATTCAATAAATAATTAATAAAAACAATATTTTTCGTTGAATCTCAACTTTGCAATCTTCAGAATCATCAAATGATCAAAAGTTGAAGTTTGCATGGTTGGAATGCAACGAAATGCAATTTTTTCTGCACCAAAGTGCATAATTATTGAATATTTCGTGCAGAAAAAAAATCGATCGTCCCTTGAGTCCCAAAAACTCAATCGAGACGAAAAATTGCCAAAAATTTTCAAAATTCAATAAATAATTAATAAAAACAATATTTTTCGTTGAATCTCAACTTTGCAAACTTCAAAATCATCAAAAGTTGAATTTTGCATCGTTGGAATGCAACGAAATTCAGTTTTTTCTGCACCAAAGTGCATAATTATTGAATATTTCGTGCAGAAAAAAAATGGATCGTCTCTTGAGTCCCAAAAACTCAATCGAGACGAAAAATTGCCACAATTTTCAAAATTCAATAAATAATTAATAAAAACAATATTTTTCGTTGAATCTCAACTTTGCAAACTTTAAAATCATCAAAAGTTGAATTTTGCATCGTTGGAATGCAACGAAATTCAGTTTTTTCTGCACCAAAGTGCATAATTATTGAATATTTCGTGGAGACAAAAAAATCGATCGTCTCTTGAGTCCCAAAAACTCAATCGAGACGAAGAATTGCCAAAAATTTTCAAAATTCAATAAATAATTAATAAAAACAATATTTTTCGTTGAATCTCAACTTTGCAAACTTCAAAATCATCAAAAGTTGAATTTTGCATCGTTGGAATGCAACGAAATTCAGTTTTTTCTGCACCAAAGTGCATAATTATTGAATATTTCGTGGAGACAAAAAAATCGATCGTCTCTTGAGTCCCAAAAACTCAATCGAGACGAAAAATTGCCAAAAATTTTAAAAATTCAATAAATAAGAAATAAAAACAATATTTTTCGTTGAATCTCAACTTTGCAAACTTCAAAATCATCAAAAGTTGAATTTTGCATCGTTGGAATGCAACGAAATTCAGTTTTTTCTGCACCAAAGTGCATAATTATTGAATATTTCGTGGAGACAAAAAAACGATCGTCTGTTGAGTCCCAAAAACTCAATCGAGACGAAAAATTGCCAAAAATTTTAAAAATTCAATAAATAAGAAATAAAAACAATATTTTTCGTTGAATCTCAACTTTGCAAACTTCAAAATCATCAAAAGTTGAATTTTGCATCGTTGGAATGCAACGAAATTCAGTTTTTTCTGCACCAAAGTGCATAATTATTGAATATTTCGTGGAGACAAAAAAACGATCGTCTGTTGAGTCCCAAAAACTCAATCGAGACGAAAAATTGCCATGATTTTTGAAATTCAATAAATAATTCATAGAAACAACATTTTTCGTTGCCATCTCGAAGTTGCAAAGTTTTCTGCCAACTCTTTGTTTTTTTTTTTTAGTTCGTCTCCATCGCATTTCTGTGTTCGCAAGAATTGACGCTCCAAAGTCTTTTGCGGGTTTTTTTTTTATTATTTTTATGACGCTATAATGCATGAATGACTCCGAAGTTTGGAACGTTGAGAATTCAACGAAAATAATTGTTTCTATTAATTATTTATTGAATTTTGAAAATCGTGACAATTTTTCTCGATCGAATTCGAATTTTGCAGCTGCACGCGCAAACGATTTTCTAAAAAGATTTTGAATTTTCGTGGACTTGGAATATTCTTGAAATTCGAATAGAACTTCCTTGAGCAGTGTTTTGATTTTGGCTCGAGTGCGAGCCGAGCTGGTTTACGAGGTGATATAAAAAGTTGTTGAAAAATATGGACACCCGATACGTGTCTCTAGCGCGTTGCATATATTTTTGTACATAACTGGAAAAACGTGGTTCATGTAGCAAGAGAAAATTTTAGGCAAACAGGCTCATAAATTTGAGGACAAAAGCGCGAACCCGCGCGCGGTGACGCCCAACGCCTTCGTTTTCGCGATTCTCTCTCTTTCCCACCCTCTCGTTGGGCACATTTGTCAATGCAATTTAAATGTTTTGACGATCCAGGAAAAAAACAAATCAATGATCAAAATTTCAGAGTAACGATAAAACCGACGGAAGGAAATCCAAAAATATGAAGTTCGTGCTGACTTTTTTGTTTTGGACCGAAATAATTCGAATCTTACCTGTTCGTGCATTGGGAAGATTCCACCAAAAATAACGTCACCATCGATCCGTATTAGCCTCGAGCCATCCTCTTCGTAATCCTTTCCCAGGGGATCCTCGTAAGCGTCGATAATTACGAGAAACAGGCTCATCAGAGGATAAAAGTTTCTCGCATTCATCGCGATCGATGATGGTTGAGCGGCGATCGCCCAGCTGAGACGAGAAAACAGAAACAAAATCAATTTTGCAACAAAAGGAAACAACACGAAAAAAGAGAATAATGTTGAATTTTTATAAGACTCTGAAGTTTGCATCGTTGGAATGCAACGAAATTCATTTTTATCTTTGACAAAAATAATTATTCAATTACAGAATGTAATTACGATGATAAAATGATCAATTTTTGCCATTCAAAAAGCAAATTAGCTCGAAAAATTGGGATGACATTGAAAATTGAACGAATCTTGAATAAAATTCAATATTTTCGATGAATTCCAACGTTGCAAACTTCAGCATCATAATTTTTGTCATTCCAATCGTAAAATTGGCTGGGAGTTCCGTTAGTAATAAAAAAAAATAACATTTTTTGATAAAATTGAATCTTCAGAGTACGGACAATTTTCTGTGCACGTTTCATCGAAGCCATGGTCAATAATGATTATTTGTTCATCAAGTCCAACTTTGCAGAGCATCTCTTTGATTTTTGAACGTGCACGAAGCTGGTAAAGTTTGGATGAAGTAAAACGAAGCGATAATTTGATGAAATAAAGTGTAAATATAGGGTGAGTTTTAGCCGCAGGATGAAAGCTGCGAGGCACGAGGGTTGGATAGAAAATTTGTCCAGAAACGAGAGGAGCTCCTTTCGCGTTGTAACTATATACCATGAGCAAAGGCAACGGAGACCAAAGTCACTAATTATTTTGCAGAGGCTTCATCACAAAACTCTGCTTTAGTTTTGAGAGGGATGGACCGATCAATTCCGTTGCTCCGGACCTCGGAGTATCCTCGCTCTTCATCCCTTTTCGTCTCCCTCTCACTTTCAGCATCTATCGATCTTACAATCTGTCTCTGTCTCTGGACTAACGACAAATTAACGAAATGATCCGGTAAACGAGGCACCGGAGTAACGCATTATCTGCTCGTGTTTGCTCTCGATAACACGATATTATGCGAGCTCCCGATTGGCTCATCACCACCTCGTCGATTCCCTAACCTTCTCCGTCTCTCTCGCTCTCTTTTCACTCTTCTTTCTTCTCTCTCTCTCTCTCTCTCTCTCACACACACTGCACTCTGTGCGAGGACTTTGCACCAACATTCTCGAAATAGTTTCCTCGATCCGGTGTTTATGACCCGCTGCTGCATGAATCAATCCGAAAGACACAGCTCGAATCCATTTATATGAGCATGACATTAAACGACCAATCCGAGCTCCCATATCTTGCGAGTATTTCCGTCCCATCGACATTCCTCGCTCTCTCTCTGATTTTCCGCTTCTTTTCCCGTTTCACTCCTCCGTACAAAAACGCCAATGGGAAGTTATCAAACTCTTGGATTTTACGATGAGAAATGAATGAAAAAAAAAGTCACATGGAAATGATGCTGAAGTTTGCATCGTTGGAATGCAACGAAATTCTGTTTTTTCTTCACCGAGGCAAACTAAGACTCAAGTTTTTGGCATGCCCATGGGGAAAAAACGTTTCGATCTCCTACTTTAATTACATCCAACAAAATGTCGGCGTATTTGTGTCAAATTGTCGATCGTACGAGTTCTGGGTACGAGAGATACAGGAAAGATGGTTACTCGACAAAGTCTAAACTTGATATTAAACATTTTCACCGAAAGTTTGCGTCGTTGAATTTTTTCACGATACAAACCCAACATTATTAAATAATTCCATCAAAGTCATATCCAAGTTTCGGAAAGTTAACCCAAGACTGATGCCGAAGTTTGCAACGTTGGAATGCATCGAAAAATATTGAATTTTATTGAAGATTCGTTCAATTTTCAATGTCATCCAAATTTTTCGAGCCGATTTGCTTTTCGAATGGCAAAAATTGATCATTTTATCATCGTAATTACAATCTGCATTTGAATAATTATTTTTGTCAAAGATCAAAATGAATTCCGTTGCATTCCAACGATGCAAACTTCAGAGTCATATAAATTTAAGCCGCAGGGAAAAAAGGGAGGAGTCTTTGAAAAAAATTGTGTTTCCCGGTGGTTTTTTAAATATTCTGTTAAAATTGATGATGCTGAAGTTTGCAACGTTGGAATGCTTCGAAAAATGTTGAATTTTATTGAAGATTCGTTCAATTTTCAATGTCATCCAAATTTTTCGATCCGATTTGCTTTCCGAATGGCAAAAATTGATCATTTTATCATCGTAATTACAATCTGCATTTGAATTATTATTTTTGTCAAAGATAAAAATGAATTTCGTTGCATTCCAACGATGCAAACTTCAGAGTCATGAGTTTTATTAAGAACGAGTGGAAATCAAATTAAGCCATTAACGTATTACTATGAAAAAAATACTTTATATAGATTTTTTCAATTCATTTTGTCTGAAAATTCTTGACATCAAAACTAACAATTTTCTCCTTTGAAGAAAAATTTTCTGACGTCAAGCATTTGAGATATTTCATTTCTAATTTTCAACTTTTCCCATCCAAAGACTTTAAGAGTTGCAAAACAATGTGTTTAGGATTTTTCTCAAAAAATTTCAACTCCTAGACTTTCTGGCTACCTGCAAAAAAATTCCTACATAAATTTATCTTTGCAACTCGATTTTTGCAACTTTTTAACAAAACGTGCGTTTCGATGGGGAAAATAAAAAATTGTAAATGCAGCCTCCCAGAGTCATTCCAAGAGATTTCAACGTGACTGCGACAAAACTTGAAAAAAAAGCGAAAGAAACTTGATTGAATCTCATAAGTTTCTGCATGAATGTGCTGAATTGTTTTGAAAAATAATGGCTTTGTAAAGCGTCGTCGTGTTGAGAACGATGTCGTGAAAATCGTTGTGTAATCTCGTATCGAGAGTCGTATCGAGTGCTGGGAGCGACAAAACCTTTTCCCGGATGTTTCAACAAGTGTTAACACATCTCGAAGTAAAAATATACTTTTGGAAAGAAAAATAAGAAAATGTATGTATGTAAATAAATGTAGAACACTCGGTAAGAGCTGCTGGGACTTTTCCGTCGTCGGTCTCTCGGGTCTGGACCAACTTTTCAACGAGGCGATTTGCAAACGTGCGTAAACAAGAAGGTCGGCGAAAGGGAATAAAAAACATCGAAAAATACTCGGCAGGGAATGAAACTTTGCAGAGTTTCTTTTTTTTCTCCATTTTATTCTGTTTTATCTCTTTCGTTGTTCTCAAGTTTTCTCGCTCCCAGAACAAAAATTGATTTTCTCGCCCCGATTTCTCCAATTTGTTGGCCATTTTTGCAGCGCGAAAGTCTGTGTGATTAAAAACCTCTCGAGTCGAAAAAGCCGCGCGTTTCTTTTGCATTTTCGAAGAATTTTTAATTATTCTTTTAAAGAAGAGAAAAAAAATTCTATTTCGATCTCTGTGCAAGGATTTTCGTCGGGTGTGACGCGCGACGAGGTTTTGTTCAGTATCAGGGAATTTGTTTCCCAGCGGTGTCTCATATTGCCCCACTTGCACGTGAATCCACGAGCAGCTTCGCATGACTAGTCCGTGCGTTCTCCACGGAATTTTCCAACATCAAAGAGTCGCCTTTTTATTCTTTCTCTCTCCTTGTCTTTTTTCTCCGCATTAAAAAGAATAGTCGGTCTTTGTAGTACGTGGTAAAACTGAAATTCTGATGTGCAGACGACGGAGACTGACGAGCTAGATATGATGGAGGAACCAACTTGAATATGCAGCTCCAGTTCCAGGAGGAATAAGTATTTCCAACTGCATAAGGGCCAATGAAGCTCATTTGGGTGATTCCATGACCTCGATGTTTCCTTTCGCTCGTTTCCTTATAACGGGCTGGAATAATTTTCAGTCCTTTGTCCGAGATGAAATTATTTTTATTTTCACCACCGCGAATCCCAGAGTCCGCTAATTTTTATGACTCTGAAGTTTGCATCGTTGGAATGCACCGAAATTCATTTTTATCCTTGACAAAAATAATTATTCAAATGCAGAATGTAATTACGACGATGAAATGATCAATTTTTGCCATTCGAGAAGCAAATCGGCTCGAAAAATTTGGATGACATTGAAAATTGAACGAATCTTCAATAAAATTCAATATTTTTCGATGCATTCCAACGTTGCAAACTTCAGCATCGTCAATTTTAACAGAATATTCAAAAAACCACCGGGAAACACAATTTTTTTCAAAGACTCCTCCCTTTTTTCCCGGCGGCTTAAATTTATATGACTCTGAAGTTTGCATCGTTGGAATGCACCGAAATTCATTTTTATCCTTGACAAAAATAATTATTCAAATGCAGAATGTAATTACGACGATGAAATGATCAATTTTTGCCATTTAAAAAGCAAATCGGCTCGAAAAATTTGGATGACATTGAAAATTCAACGAATCTTCAATAAAATTTGATATTTTTCGATGCATTCCAACGTTGCAAACTTCAGCGTCATTAATTTTTTATTTCAATAATGTTGAAGTTCGCATCGTTGGAATGCAACGAAATCTCATTGTTTTTTATAGGGAAGCCCAAAATTGAAATGGAATATTTGTCAACGATAACGGGGACAGTTTTGTTTGCCATTGTAAAACTGAATTAACCAGAAAATCGTCAGGATCGCATAAACTATAAAAATAATGAATGAAAAATGTTTTTTCGTTGTTTTCCATAGATGCAAACTTCAGCATCATTTTATTTCATGGCCAAAGCAATAAATAATATATAATTGACTGCGAGCAATGGGCATGAGAAAAAAACGGTTTTTAGTTTAGTTTTCTCCGGCCTTTTTGCATGGAACGTCTGAATCGAGAATTCTCTTCCCTGACGAGCGTCATAAAAGAGGGACCAGATACGAGAATGTCAAACCGTGAACCTCCCTCCTATTTAAGTCTCCAGCTGACTGTATTCATGTCTTCTATGACGCCCGGAATATACAGTCGAAAAAAAATAGAAAAAAGTTGTCGGTTTGTGTAGAAGGCTGTATGGGACATTTCATGTTCAACGGGGCTGAGTTTTATTAAGAACGAGTGGAAATCAAATTAAGCAATTAACGTATTACCATGAAAAAATTACTTTATATAGTTTTTTTAAATTCATTTCGTATGAAAATTCTTGACATCAAAACTAAAAATTCTCTCCTTTGAAGAAAAATTTTCTGACGTCAAGAATTTGAGATTTTTCATTCCTAATTTTCAACTTTTCCCATCCAAACGCGTGTAAATTCAAGTCGCCGTTCGTTTAAGAGTTGCAAAACAATGTGTTTAGGATTTTTCTTGAAAAATTTCGACTCATAGACTTTCTGGCTACCTGCAAAAAAAATCCTACATAAATTTATTTTTGCTACTCGATTTTTGCAACTTTTTAACAAAACGTGACTGAAATTTACACGCGTTTCGATGGGGAAGATAAAAAATTGAAAATGAAGCCTCAAAATCCCAAATTCTGAATTCTAAAAGTCAAAAAAAAAATTTCATAAGAGAAAACTTTTAGTTTTTGGTGCCAAAAACGTTGGTACAGAATTTTGAAGGAACCCTCAACCCTTAATTGACCTCATTGACCTTGTCATTGTTAAAATTTTTACAAAGGCTCGTTCATTGTCAACGAAATTTACGAACTTGTTTCGAATTTCGAACCGAAGAATCTTGCATGGCACGGATGTGAAAGAAAAAGAGTGAAAAAAAGTCGTTATTGGAGAAAATACTGAACCAGGTCAGCCGAGCATGGAACGACTCGTACGTAAATATAATCCCCGCTTTTTGTTTCCTATCTTGGCAGAGCTTTTGGCGAGATCGAATAAATGTAACGCGGAACCCTAAAATTACGAGGATTCCGGCTTATGACAAAGAGAAAGGAAAGAAAAAACTCCCATGGAAAGAAACGAAAAGCCAAAGAAAAAAATTCTTTCGTATTCCCGTTTTTTCTTCCACAATTACAGATTTACCATGGCAGTAAAAACTGATTGGTTATTTGTCGCATGAACGAAGGTTCAGAGCCTCGGGATTACGCAACCAAGACAAAAAGCATCGGGGAGAATTTTACGATGGATGAAGAGAATTTGTAAGCCAAAAATATTATCTCATCAATTTTCTCTGTCCCCTTTTAAAAAAGGCACGACTTTTGAGCTTATTCTTTGACATTTCCCGCTCCTCGTGCAAAGTCCAGTTCCGATATATTCAAAGCGTGGCGTAAACCCAAGAAAATCTTCTCATCTCCATGATCCCTATGACTCTGAAGTTTGCATCGTTGGAATGCACCAAAATTCATTTTTATCTTCAACAAAAATAATAATCAAATGCAGAATGTAATTACGATGATAAAATTATCAATTTTTGACATTCAAAAAGCATATCGGCTTGAAAAATTTGGATGACATTCAAAATTGAACGAATCTTCAATAAAATTCAATATTTTTCGATGCATTCCAACGTTGCAAACTGCAGCATCATTAATTTTAACAGAATATTCAAAAAACCACCGGAAAACACAATTTTTTTCAAAGACTCCTCCCTTTTTTCCCTGCGACTTAAATTTATATGACTCTGAAGTTTGCATCGTTGGAAGGCACCGAAATTCATTTTCATCTTCGACAAAAATAATAATTCAAATGCAGAAAGTAATTGCGATGATAAAATGATCAATTTTTGCCATTCGAAAAGCAAATTAGCTCGAAAAATTTGGATGACATTGAAAATTGAACGAATCTTCAATAAAATTCAATATTTTTCGATGCATTCCAACGTTGCAAACTTCAGCATCGTCATTTGTCTAAAACTTATAAATTCTTCGAGAAGCTTGTACGAAACAATATTAGCTGAAAAAGTGGAATAGCTTGTCCGGAAAATGCCGGATTCTCTGGATTTCGAGGCGGAGTGTATAATTCATGCAAATCGTCAATTATAGACAGTGTTTTGAATGAATAAAACTTTTGCCATGGAAATCCTGGTTTCACAATAATAATGTATTTGTAATAAAGCACGAAACTTGTCTTGTGCAAGCAACTCTCTATATCAAAGTTTATTATATACAGCCGTCAGTTTGGACAAGAAAACTCTGAATCAGCAACTTGTTCGCTACTCCCGAACGCAATTAGGCAAATGAAGTTGCTAAATTTTCGTTGTTGCAGTTCTATATGCGAGAAGATTTTCTTTCAACTCGATTAGTCATCTGTCCCTGATTCCCTCTGTATACTTGCACACGTAAAACATTTCCAGAGCAGTAAAATACAGACACGAGTAAACTGAAACGAAAATTTTATTGTTGATTCGTTCAATTTTCAAGGTCATCCAAATTTTTCGAGCCGATATGCTTTTCGAATGGCAAAAATTCATCATTTTATCATCGTAATTACATTTTGCATTTGAATAATTATTTTTGTCAAAGATAAAAATGAATTTCGTTGCATTCCAACGATGCAAACTTCAGAGTCATATAAATTTAAGCCGCCGGGAAAAAAGGGAGGAGTCTTTGAAAAAAATTGTGTTTTCCGGTGGTTTTTTGAATATTCTGTTAAAATTGATGATGCCGAAGTTTGCAACGTTGGAATGCGTCGAAAAATATTGAATTTTATTGAAGATTCGTTCAATTTTCAATGTCATTCAAATTTTTCGAGCCGATTTGCTTTTTGAATGGCAAAAATTGATCATTTTATCATCGTAATTACATTTTGCATTTGAATAATTATATTTTTGTCAAAGATAAAAAAAGAATTTCGTTGCATTCCAACGATGCAAACTTCAGAGTCATGAAAAATTATTCGTGACCGAGAAATCGAAAATTTTGAACATTTGTGAATTGGCTGAGTAATATCGAAACACTGAGTACGTAGTTGCGATGAAACATGCAACCACAACGGTGATGGTCGTGGTCAACGAGAGGTGTAAACCCAAATAAACGTGAAAATGATATCAACAGCTTGTTTCGTTTGATGGGCCATAACTTGGTTGCTGCTGGTTAAAGTGTAGAGGTCAATTTAGGAATCGTGGAAAATGAATCGTATATGCACGAAGTGAAACGAAGTTTGTGAGGAGCGCGGTTGGTTTAATCGAGCGACGAGCTGGTCTTGCAAAGACATTAACAACAGTGCAACTATGTGCAGCAGACTCCATGGCGTTTCCCTGCGGCGAAAAAAAGAGGAAAAAAAAGTGAGCAAACTGCTCTGAGCCTTTCGTTGGAGCTCTGGCATCGCGTTCATCCTCGCACGCTCTGAGTGTGTTTTGTCGCGAGCGTTTTTTATCTTGTCTTTCTTCTGGCAAGTTTGCCGAGGCGAGAATTGGGCTCGAGGTAAGAACGTGATAAGGAAGAAAAAAGGGAATAATAAGAGAGTCTGGAAAATGGCAATTTACATAGTTAGACTCTTGGGATGTGGAGCTTTTTTAGAAGAAGCTTGACGCGGTTTCTTGGATAAGAAAAAAGCTGCAACACCACAACGTCATTGATGATAATATAAACGAATAAACTTGATCCACCTGCTGGCCTGTCTCGTAGTATTTTTCTTATCTGCTCTTCGTCCAATTTCAAGTCACGTTCGCGTCTCTTCTTTTGCACCACCAGCAAAAACTTCCCTGTCTCGTATTTCACGCTTGCCACCACTTTTTACCAAATGTGCGAAGTCGGAATTTAATTTGGAGAAGCAAAAGACATCTCGTGCGCTCGTTCGACATTTTTCATTGCGCAGCATCGTTCCATTCTTGAATTTCCCGATAAGTGGCAAAACAAATTAATTATTTCCGTCAAATTCGCGGTTTCTGTATATTTATCGAAAAATCCATATTTTCCTTGCATTCGATTAATTTGCTTTCGAATCACGGAAATTTGTACGTTATCGCTAAAAAAAAATTCTGTCGGATCGATATTTCGTTGGATACGTTTGCCTAAACGTTTTTTTGGAAAAAAAAACCAAGAAAAAACCCGAAGCACGCACCAAGTGTTTCGTAGAACGTCCCGTAATAACGCAGTTTCCGGGACGAAAGAAAGGCAAAAAAAATTGCATAGTTAATAAATAAATGAAGCTGGATATACGTTTTTGACTATACGTACGCCAAATTATGAGTCTCCATCTGCCGTTAATCAAAATACTCTTTGAAGCGAGCGAGGGACATTTAGTGGATCCTCAATTATTGTCAGAATCATAAATATGTTCGCCGAGCCTGTCTGTGAAAATTCATTCCAAGCAATTTCCCACATTTTAGGAGTTTCATCCTGAACTGGATGAAATGAAATTTCATTTGAATGAAATGAATTTGAATGAATGAAATGGATGAAATGAAATGAATGAAATGAATGAAATGAATGAAATGAATGAAATGAATGAAATGAATGAAATGAATGAAATGAATGAAATGAATGAAATGAATGAAATGAATGAAATGAATGAAATGAATGAAATGAATGAAATGAATGAAATGAATGAAATGAATGAAATGAATGAAATGAATGAAATGAATGAAATGAATGAAATGAATGAAATGAATGAAATGAATGAAATGAATGAAATGAATGAAATGAATGAAATGAATGAAATGAAATGAATGAAATGAAATGAATGAAATGAAATGAATGAAATGAAATGAATGAAATGAAATGAATGAAATGAAATAAATGAAATGACTGAAATGAATGAAATGGAATTGAAAAATGAATGAAATGAAATTGAAAAATGAATGAAATGAAAAAAAAAATGAAAATAAAATGAAAAGAAAAAACTGAAATGAAAATTTTGTTGGATACGTTCGACGGAACTTTTTCTTTTGAAAAACCACAAAAATGTTGTCATTGCAGCAGGAAATAGTCTAGAAAGTCTCTTTGAATAGTAAATTTTTGTCATTCCATTCGTAAATTTTGCTGAAAGTTGCCTTGAAAATAAAAAATGTTGTCAGAATCACGAAAATTTTGGAATTACCCAGAAATATTCAGTTTACCGTGTATTTTTTTGGCGAAATCTAATTTTTAGTGTGAGACTTTTCACGAAGTGATTGTTGGACGGCGTCCAAAGAATTTTTAAGCAAGGAAATAAAAAATTCTGCATCGTGAGTTCGTGCATCGCCTGCAAGGACAAAAGACTTTTTTGCAAAACTTTGAAATATATTTAAAACTCTATTTACGCGAAAAAAAAAACCGGTAGTTTGGCTTTTGACGTCGAATTTCGCACAGAAGGAGGAAAAAACTAACGTCAGATAAAACGAGCGCTGAAAAGCAATTTGTTGCATAAGGAGGGGGGGAAATTGTGCGATTTATGCAACGCGTCGATTTACCTGGAATTCTCTGTATTATGTGACGTTCGTATCAGAAACGTTTACAGCAGAATCCAATTAGCGTGTGTACGGAACATGGTGTCGTTGCATCCTTTCGCTACTCCTATCCGCTTGTCATCATAATAGCAACGGGATCATATACCGACGCTTCTGTCAAAGCTTCCTGCGCTTTTCCACCACTCTGTATAAATCCCTCGTCTTCCCTTCCCGTCTCTCTGCATCTCTACACCTCGCTCGCATGCAACTACTTCGTTCCATTCCTTAATTTATTGCCGTCGGA
Source organism: Diadegma fenestrale (assembly GCA_037043255.1). Lineage (NCBI taxonomy): Eukaryota > Metazoa > Arthropoda > Insecta > Hymenoptera > Ichneumonidae > Diadegma > Diadegma fenestrale. The sequence continues at coordinate 16,700,785 of CM073313.1, forward strand.
GAATCCGCACCATATACAGACTTCGACGCGCGATTGTGCCATGCACTTAATTGAAATTTAACATAACTCTACATCGCTCTGGCCTCCGGTGCTCGATTTTCCGAATTCTTCGCATACAGCGAAACATTCCACGTAACTCGAGCACATTGAGTGTGCAAGACGATAAAGATTCGTTGAGCATATCGATCTTTTATACTTTTCTCTGACGATTTGTTTCTCTGCCTGAACGATGGGGTCGGTTGACTCAACTTTAGAACATTGACCTGGGGTCAAAAACGACCCCAGGAGACTTTGAATCTCGCGCCCTTTCTCTCTTCGTTTCACCGTTTTTTTCTCGTTTTATCGCGTTTTTGACTATTTTTTTTTTATTTCAAGCAAACTGCTCCAGACTCAGGAAAAATTTGAATTAAAATGTAAAATAATTGAAAGCTAAGAGCTAACCAAGTGCGAAGACAAATTTTATGATGCTGAAGTTTGCAACGTTGGAATGCGTCGAAAAATATTGAATTTTATTGAAGATTCGTTCAATTTTTAATGTCATGCAAATTTTTCGAGCCGATTTGCTTTTCGAATGGCAGAAATTGATCATTTTATCATCGTAATTACATTCTGCATTTGAATAATTAACTTTGTCAAAGATAAAAATGAATTTCGTTGCATTCCAACGATGCAAACTTCAGAGTCATATAAATTTAAGCCGCCGGGAAAAAAGGGAGAAGTCTTTGAAAAAAATTGTGTTTCCCGGTGGTTTTTTGAATAATCTGTTAAAATTGTTGATGCTGAAGTTTGCAACGTTGGAATGCATCGAAAAATATGGAATTTTATTGAAGATTCGTGCAATTTTCAATGTCATTCAAATTTTTCGAGCCGATTTGCTTTTCGAATGGCAAAAATTGATCATTTTATCATCGTAATTACATTCTGCATTTGAATAATTAACTTTGTCAAAGATAAAAATGAATTTCGTTGCATTTCAACGATGCAAACTTCAGAGTCATGAGTTTTATTAAGAACGAGTGGAAATCAAATTAAGCAATTAACGTATTACCATGAAAAAATTACTTTATACAGGTTTTTTAAATTCATTTTGTCTGAAAATTCTTGACATCAAAACCAACAATTTTCTCCTTTAAAGAAAAATTTTCTGACGTCAAGCATTTGAGATATTTCATTTCTAATTTTCAACTTTTCCCATCCAAACGCGTGTAAATTCAAGTCGCCGTTCGTTTAAGAGTTGCAAAACAATGTGTTTAGGATTTTTCTCAAAAAATTCGCGCCGCCACGAGACTTTTTCGCTCTACAATGATTTTTCGGCAACGACTGTCAATTTTGATGGTTTATTTGCCATCAATCAATCGCGTCCTAATGTTAAAGGAGATGATCATTTTACGATTCTGGGAGAGTCAGATCTTCCAGGCCCATGCAGAAGGGTCCATTTCGATTGACATTGCGGGAAAGGTTGGAAAGATTTTTCGAACGAAAAGCCATCGCGTTTTTCGGCTACCGTGATGGACGTTCTCCGTAGGACCGGGTGGAGGGGGTCGCTTGGTTACAACGCGAAGGGATGGATAGTAGATGGATGGTTGAAAACGCTTCTGGCTAAAATTTGCATAGCTAGAGCACACACGCGCGAATTACTCGACGTATATAAGCCGCGCGTGTGACGTCGGCTAACTGATCGATGATCATTCACCATTTTCTCTCTCCCTCTCTTACTTTCTCTATGTATAGATTTGTGTACTCAATTCCAGCCGATTCCACGATACGTAACGCTGAATCTCAATTTCCTGAAGTTTCGCTGCGGCCATGTATCGAAACTACGTCACTGCCAAATCATTTGGAAAACAGACTCGGAATTGAACATTGATTCTGGATTATCGTTTTTCTTTATTCCAGTTTTCCGGTGCAAACCCATCGATGGTACAAAAAAAACATCCAAACGACTATGCCTGATGGGAATTTGTCAGAATATTGCGAATTCAGACCAACAAAAATGGTAAACGTTGAGATTTAACGAAAAATATTGTTTCCATTGATTATTTATTGAATTTTGAAAATCGTGGCAACGTTCCTTGTCCGGACCAAATATTCAATAATAATTATGAGCCTCGCTGAAGAAAAAACAGAATTTCGTTGCATTCCAACGATGCAAACTTCGGAACCATCAAAAAATAGTGAATTTTATTGAAGATTCGTTGAATTTTCAATGTCATACAAATTTTTCGAGCTAATTTGCTTTTCGAATGGCAAAAATTGATCATTTTATCATCGTAATTACATTTTGCATTTAAATAATTATTTTCGTCAAAGATAAAAATGAATTTTGTTGCATTCCAACGATGCAAACTTCAGACTCATTCGACAACATAGAAACGAGGCTCTGGGAGGATTTTGTGTGACCGGTTCATATGACGATCCGCGGGTACCACTTTGAGTTCATCGGAGTGCAATTTATTTAGCTCTAGTTCGTTCAATTGGAAGGTTAAAAAACTGTTGGAATTGTTTGATCCTCCCGGAAATGTATAGAGAGCTCGATTGGGCACGGACCATACGGCCGATGTCCGATTTGTATTTAACGCTTTAGTAACTACAATTCGAGTAAACGTGATCTCGTAAAATGCACAATGCCGAATAAACACGATTGATGTCACTGACAAGAAATTTTTTTTTTATACGATCGACTAAACTTTTTTTGAAAACTCACGAAAATTGAGTCATTGCAGCAAGAAATATTGTAGAAAGTAAATTTTGCTGACAGTTCCGGTAGAAATAAAAAATATTATCAAAATAACGAAAATAATTATTTTAGACAAAGATAAAAATGAATTTTGTTGCATTCCAACGATGCAAACTCCACAGGCATAAATAATCGACTATCTCGGCAGTTGAATTGTTGCGTCAAGTGCGTTAATCTCGATAAGAGGAGCTCGGACGTAATGTGGAATGATCGAATGTGTGAGGCTAATGTGGTTCCGGAGAAGGGGACGAAGTGCAAATGGTTGTAGCGAAAGCTTATTTGAGATGGCAAGTGACAGAAGGGGTTCGAGTGTTCGGTAAAGCATTGTGGACGACGTATCATGGTTAATCTTAGGATTGCCTTCTGCGCGGCCAAGACAGTAGCAAGCAGGGCTTAGAGGTTTTGCGGACAGTTTTTGGACGTATAACGGTTAACCCAATAATTCCGTAGCTCCGTGGCCAAGATCCATTTTACAAGCTTTTAGATTGCTGGCTTTTCGAGAGACAAATGGAAATTTAAACAAAGATGGCGGCTAAGTAGGGTCGGACCGTTTTGGGGGTGTGGGAGCTTCTGAACGTCGACAAACACCGGAAAATGAGAGGCTGCTGGCGCAGATCCTAAAGCGAACAATTTTCGGTCCCCAATTCCCAAGAGGCAAACTTTTGATTGAAAGGTTCAGCAAACGTGAAGTGACAGCAACGGCTCAAATATTCAAGGCCCTTTTTATTCGTCGCTTATAAATTTCCAAATAGTTACCAGAATTAGCTGCCCGGAAAAATGAGTTGATCACCGGGCTAATTAGCTGACGTGGAATATTCGCAACAAAACTAAACTCTGTTTGTATCGCGTCTCTCGACTATGAGGGTGAAGTGCGCACCATGCCACCGAGTCGCGTTATGGCAGTCCCTCGTACTTCTGTTCGTTTCCTTTGTTGCTAACAGAGAGAGAGAGGGCAAGAGAGAGAATGTCAAACGGAGAGGGACGCAGTGGGAGGAAGAGATTGTTGGAAAGTCTGTTGCGCTCCGTGTATACGCGAAAGGATATAGTTGGCAGTGCGAACGGTTCAACCGTTGTTAAAACGTTGTGTCTCGGACCTAACGTTTATACATAAGGTACATGGTGACCCCGCAGGAAATAGTATCTATATATGCTACCACAGCCACCATTAATCAGAATTCTCGAAACAATTCTAATTACAACTTCTGCTTCTCTCCTGGCCCGGTAGAAAGAGAGTGTTTTGTTCCAAAAGGGAAGGTGCGCATCATATAAGAGGGTAGGCCCCCGCATTCGCTTCCCTATCAGAAATTTCCTTCATATGAACTTGAGCGATCTCTGTATATGGAACAAGCTTCATTTGTTTCGGAACCCTTGCGGAGATCAAAGCTTCTTGGTCTGTAAAATACCATATAAATGGGGAAAAGATATCGCACGTGAAAAGCTTTACGAATGAGGCACCAGGACCTGGAATAACAACTCGGCCTGGCATCCCTTTTCGTAGGATCCCTTCATTTTAACGATGATACACCAGAATCCTTGCTCGTCTCTTTCTCATACAGGATCCGGAGATTCCATCTCCTGCCCATTCCGCTCTCATCGAATGATCCAGCATCCTTTGAACGGGTTGGATTCAAAGACAGACAGCGAAATCTGCTGAGCTGGATCATGCTTGACAGATTCACACAAGCAATCTCATTCCTTCCTCCACACGAATGTTACTTATAAATGTTTCTATGGGTCAAACTAAAGTTCCAAGTTTTAAAGACCTCCGGCTGCCAACGACCTACAAACTTTGCTGATGGAGCTTATGACTTCGGAACATCATGTCCATTCCTTCAGCACTTTTGTCTTCGCAGACCGAATAATTTTCCAATAGACACACAAACGCACGTAGATCGCGAGCTAAGCAACACTGAATATTAAATTTTGTCAAAAAAACGTCGATATTTTGTTAAACACGATGAACTGAATGTTTTTTGGATAATTTTCAAAATTTTCGTTATTTTGACGATATTTTTTATTTCTAACGGAACTTTCAGCAAAATTTACGAATGGAATGACAAAAATTTATTATTTGAAATGACTTTGTGGAATATTTCTTGCTGCGCTGACAAATTTTTTGTGATTTTTCGAAAGAAAAATTTCCGTCGAACGTATCCAACAAAATTTTCATTTCAGTTTTTTTTTTTCATTTCATTCATTTCATTCATTCATTCATTTAATTTCATTTCATCCAGTTCAGAAACAAAAATTGCATCGTTCAGGATGAAATTTCCTAAAATGTGGGAAATTACTTGGAATGAATTTTCACAGACAGGCTCGGCGAACATATTTATGATTCTGACAATAATTGAGGATCCACTAAATGTCTCTCGCCCGCTTCAAAGAGTATTTTGATTAACGGGAGATGGAGACTCATAATTTGGCGTACGTATAGTCAAAAACGTATATCCAGCTTCATTTATTTATTAACTATGCAATTTTTTTTTGCCTTTCTTTCGTCCCGGAAACTGCGTTATTACGGGACGTTCTACGAAACACTTGGTGTGCTTCGGGATAGAGGGTTTGAGCATTTTAACGGGTACGAACAATTTATAAAAGAGATTGGCGCTGGTGGCGAGGAACGAGAGTTATAGGAGTCGTCTATTGCAGTGCCACAGCCGCTAGAGAGGGTGCAAAATAAAAAATAAAAAAAAAAGAGACTTTCATGAATATGAAATTTCGTTTGGTCACCCACACCGCGTTTAGTCTATTTCGCGTCTTCTCGCTCTTCCCGCCCCGCGCTTTCTCGCGATCTCTCTTTATCCACCTTTCGCCACGAGATAAAGTTTTCCGAAGCGTCACAAAGGAATCCTGAATTTTATTATACGATGGGCCACAAGCCACTTTTCTCCGCACGCCTTTATGCGAACCTTATACTGTACTAACGCTTCGGCAAATCCACCCCCTGCTCTCTCTCTCTCTCTCTCTCGCTCTCTCGAGTGGCGGAAGGCCATGCACGACCCGCGTCATCGCGACAAAGGTCGTAAGGGGAACGACTCCGCACGCGTTCTCATGACCCATTAAATCGTTTAAGTACATTTTTTATTGTTATTTTTCGCTCTAGCACTCCACCGCAGCAAGACACATCCACGGGATTTAGTTACCTCGATCAAATGAATTTGCGATTTGGGCTCGTTTACGGAAATAACAATAGACTTTTATAGTCTCCGTTAAAAGATATTCACTTCGGTTTAGTAAAAAATAAAAAGTGTTGCTCTCTATATTTATTACTGGCAAATTTTTCACTTTGCACGTATTTTCGGAATTGATACACTGAAAAGAAAATTTGGACGATGTTGCAGTTTGCATCGTTGGAATGCAACGAAATTCTGTTTTTTCTTCATCGAGGCTCATAATTTTTATTCAATATTTGGTCCGGACAAAAAAACGATCGTCCCTTGAGTCCCAAAAACTCAAACTAGACGGAAAATTGCCACAATTTTCAAAATTCAATAAATAATTAACAGAAACAATATTTTTTGTTGAATCTCAACGTTGCAAACTTCAGAGACATTTTTTCATGATGTTGCAGTTTGCATCGTTGGAATGCAACGAAATTCTGTTTTTTCTTCATCGAGGCTCATAATTTTTATTCAATATTTGGTCCGGACAAAAAACGATCGTCCCTTGAGTCCCAAAAACTCAATCTAGACGGAAAATTGCCACAATTTTTAAAATTCAATGAATAATTAACAGAAACAATATTTTTCGTTGAATTTCAACTTTGCAAACTTCAGATTCATAATTCTTGTTGAAAAAGATCGATATTTTGTTGGATACGTTCGAATAAACGTTTGTTTCTGGAAAAATCACAAAAATTTTGTCATTGCAGCAAGAAAGTCTCTCGGAAAAGTAAATTTTTGTCATTCGAATCGTAAATTTTGCTGACAGTATCGTTAGAAATTGAAAATATTGTGAAAATAACGAAAATTTTGAAATTATCAAAAAATATTTAGCGTGTTTGACAAAATATCGACGTTTTTTGAGAAAATTGAATTTTCAGTGTCCCAAAAATGATGGAAATATTTCTTGGTGCAATGGACGATAATGAAATATTTATCAAGGAGCCAAAGTATAAAAACGTTATTTACATCCTTGAGAAAAGAACGAGAATCCGATGAGTAAAAATTTCCTGAGAGTTCTCAAACACCCTGTTCCCTTCGCATCCAAAACTGCTCTCCGAGTTACGCAAGTAAATCTTGAACCATTTCATCGTTTCGCTTGTGTATATTTTGCTTGAAACTATACATGCGCTATTTGCGCAAGTGGGTAACTTCGGTTTCACTGTCTCCCTCGGCCGCTTTATTGCTTCGTATACGAGAGAATCCATCGATGCGTCTTTCTTCTGTTGGAAATTCCAATCGGTAAGAGCTCTCATGGGAGAGAAGCGAGCGAGACAGAGAGAGAGAGAGATTTGTCTTGGAGATAAACATGCTCGAAACGCTATTCACGAATGCGAAGAAACTCGCTATGAATGCGCCGAGACGACGAGAGCGCCACCACCCCGGAGCCATCAATTTTCCCGAAACAGTAGAGCGCGAATGAATTAAAGAATTAAAATGATGCTGAAGTTTGCAACGTTGGAATGCATCGAAAAATATTGAATTTTATTGAAAATTCGTTGAATTTTCAATGTCATCCAAATTTTTCGAGCTGATTTGCTTTTTGAATGGCAAAAATTGATAATTTTATCATCGTAATTACATTCTGCATTTGAATAATTATTTTTGTCAAGGATAAAAATGAATTTCGTTACATTCCAACGATGCAAACCTCAGAGTCATATAAATTTGAGCCATCAGGAAAAAAGGGAGGAATTTTTGAAAAAAATTGTGGTTCCCGGTGGTTTTTTGAATATTCTGTTAAAATTGATGATGCTGAAGTTTGCAACGTTGGAATGCATCGAAAAATATTGAATTTTATTGAAGATTCGTTCAATTTTCAATGTCATCCAAATTTTTCGAGCCGATTTGCTTTCCGAATGGCAAAAATCGATCATTTGATCATCGTAATTACATTCTGCATTTGAATAATTATTTTTGTCAAGGATAAAATGAATTTCGTTGCATTCCAACGATGCAAACTTCAGAGTCATAAAAAGTTGAGTCAAACGTATAAAATATCGATCTTTTCCGACGAAATTTTCTATCCAATAAATTATCCGAAGTGATAAAGCGATCCTCATATCGTGAAAATCAAAATTCATGTAAAAACTGCAAGGAATAATTCTCTCCTTTTTTCTGGATGGGACAAAGTCCTTGAAATATTAATTATCGCGTGAAGAGCCAATTCCGCGTGAGATTAAACGACAGAGAAGAAAAAAGAAGTGGGAAATGAAATTTTTCCAAGCTTTTCCGCGCGCGTATCACCAGCGCTCGGACTTTTTCTTATCAGTGCACTAGATAGGCTCGCTGCGCGATTCCATTAATATCTAATAAAGTGAGCATCAAGCGAGAGTCGAGTGGTTAAGGACTTTGCTCATCGAAATTTCTCGATTTAATTGTACCTTTTTAGTGGAACAAGAACTTGCAGTTTATTCGACATTTTGCGAGTATATGGAGATGGAAGGAAAACAGATAGAAAGCTGGAGCGTGCTCGCTCGAGAATCGATAATCGTTGAGAGGCTTCTCGAACGCGGATCGAGCCACTCGAAAAATCTCCCTTTATCCTCACGCCCCATGCACGTTTATATATCTATAACATTTTATTCCCCGCATATGCATTCGCCCACATATATATAAATATTGAAAAGTTGACAGATGAGACGCGACGAACGTCTTCCATAAATTATTGTAATTTATTCCCCAGGATTGCGGAGCGAGCGTCTCACGCGCGATCGCGCTCCTAAAATCCGCAAAAAATTTGGTCATTGCAGCCAAGAAATACTCTAAAAAGTTCATTTGGAGTAAAAAGACTCTCCGAAAAGTAAATTTTTGTCATTCCAATCGTAATTTTGCTGACAGTTTCGTTAAAAATCAAAAATATTGTCAAAATAACGAAAATTTTGGAATTACCAAAAAATATTCACCGTGTTTAACGAAATTTCGACGTTTTTTGACAAAATTTAATTTTCAGTCTGGGCGCAGCGCCCGGAATTGGCCGCGCCGAACTCTCGTGGCTCCAGCTAAGAAGATGAAACGTTTCTTGAGGGAAAAAATAGGCGGCAACGGCGTCAATGACGACGCGAGTTTCTGGTCAGACTTTTATAATTCTCTACAAATCCCCATTACATACGGATATAAATCGAAGCAGCGCACAGCGAGAACGTTCGTAGGTGTGCGCGTGGAAAAACGCCAAAGAAGTTTTTAGCAGTTTGGAGCTCGAGATCCGTCCGCGACTGGTGCCCTATGATTTATCCAGGACGACGATACGTTGCTCTATATCTCCCCTTTTTTGCCACTCTCGCTGCAATGAATTCAAGTTTCTATTTGTACGTATGTCTGTACATGAACCGTACGTATGTCGAGCTAAGTTTTAAAACTGGCGTTAGCGACGAGCCCTGCAAAATGATGGCCTTATCAAATTTATTGTCGTATAAATTTCATTCCATCTTGGCAAATACGTTTCTGATGACCCTTGGAGAGATTTTCATAAAATTATTAACTGAAAATTAATTTTTTCCAAAAAACGTCGATATTTTGTTGAAAATGCAAATATTTTTGGATAATTTCAAAATTTTTGTTATTTTGGGAATATTTTCGATTTCTTACGAATCTGTCAGCGAAATTTACGATCGGAATGACGAAAATTTACTTTTTGTTTGGATTTCCGGAAGATTTTTAGCTGCAATGACAAGATTTTTGGGATTTCCAGAAAAAAAAGTTTTTAGTACTTTTCTAGAATCATTTGTTTACTTTTTTGAGCGAAATACTCGGATATTTTGCGATTTAGTTGATTCAATGTGAAGATTTAATTAAATATTTGCATTTCGAGCTTATCAACGTTGCTGGTCGATTATCACGACAACTTTGACGATACGGTGATTTTTTTGGATTTGCATAAAAGGTTTGAGCGAGTGAGGGGAAAAAAGTGAATTGAGTATTTTCCAGAAAATCTTGCGATTTTTTAAATTGAGATTTTTCATTACGAATTTGGGAATGATTCGCTTTGCTCCGTGCGAAATGGTTGTTGGAGTAAATTCCATGGCGGAATTGCGCTGGCTTCGGACTCGGATTTAATTAAATGAATTTTCGTTATGGAATTTTATGGAATTAACAGCAATAAAGAATTTTTAATAAATAATTCAACGCCAACAAACTTTCCTATGGAAATGTATGGGAATTTTTTTTTTGTCTGTTTATTATTTCGCTGTATGTACTTGCAGTGCGCGGCGTTCGGTTGTCGGAAAATCCATTCGCTTTATCTCTGTCTGTTTGGCTTACATCGAACCCTCAACGAACCCCGCCCAGGTTATAAATTGCTCTCGATGTGGGCTCTCGCTTTCTGTTTCTCTGACGCTTCTTCGTGTGCGTGTTACGGTGAATGTACGTGATATTATTCCACGATCAAGTGCGGGGATCGAACATGCAAGGGAGGAATTTCAATAGATAAAAAACCCTCGAAAAAAGCCACTGGCATTAAATAATTACGAATTATTTTGCGTAACTGTTAATCGATTGATCTTTTCCCGTTGTCACGAACTTTGCTGTCATTATTGAGAGTAATTAGGAGAATTCTATTGAATTATAGAAATTTCCGGCATCACGGGCCTTCCGGAGGATTTGACGATTAATTTTTCATACAATTATCAATAAAAATATGACTCTGAAGTTTGCATCGTTGGAATGCAACGAAATTCGTTTTTTATCTATGACAAAAATAATTATTCTAATGCAGAATGTAATTACGATGATAAAATTATCGATTTTTGCCACCCGAAAAGCATATCAGCTCGAAAAATTTGGATGACATTGAAAATTGAACGAATTTTCGAAAATTAGGAATTTTGACATTGAAAATTGAACGAATTTTCGACAATTAGGAATTTTGACATTGAAAATTCGACGAATTTTCGACAATTAGGAATTTGACATTGAAAATTCAACGAATTTTCGAAAATTAGGAATTTTGACATTGAAAATTCAACGAATTTTCGAAAATTAGGAATTTTGACATTGAAAATTCAACGAATTTTCGAAAATTAGGAATTTTGTCATTGAACATTCAACGAATTTTCGAAAATTAGGAATTTTGACATTGAAAATTCAACGAATTTTCGAAAATTAGGAATTTTGACATTGAAAATTCAAGGAATTTTCGAAACTTAGGAATTTTGACATTGAAAATTCAAGGAATTTTCGAAAATTAGGAATTTTGTCATTGAAAATTCAACGAATTTTCGAAAATTTCGAATTATATTGAAAATTCAACGAATTTTCAATAAAATTAAATGTTTTTCAATGATTCTGAAGTTTGCATCGTTGGAATGCAACGAAATTCGTTTTTTATCGACAAAAATAATTATTTAAATGCAGATTGTAATTATGATGATAAAATGATCAATTTTTGCCATTCGAAAAGCATATCGGCTTGAAAAATTTGGATGACATTGAAAATTGAACGAATCATAAATAAAATGAAATATTTTTCGTTGCATTCCAACGTTGCAAACTTCAGCATCATATAAAAATGGCATTTTTATGAGAACACGATACAATTTCTGATATAAAGTTACGAGTTGTGTTTATGTAAATTTCAGTCAGTTTTCGATCTCGCGCAACCACTTTTCGTTTACATGAAATAAATTGATAAAGTTTGGGGATAACGTTCATCAACATCAAGTGCGAAAACACCATTTTTCTCTCATCTGTCCAGTTATCGAGTAATTCAGCATTTTATGCCCGGAATATAATTTTATATGCGGAAGCCCTGGACGCTTATACGCGTGTTCACTTCAACGTTCAATTACTGCGGACCTGGTTATAGAAGAAAAATCTAAAAAAAAGTTAAATTCTCATGTATGAAAGAATATTTTAACGAATTTTATTAAATTCCAATCGTTTTGAAAATTTTTATGGTTTCAACGCGTTGAACTAAATATTTTTCGATAATTTAAAAATTTTCGTTATTTTGTTAATATTTTTGATTTCTAACGTAACTGTCCGCAAAATTTACTTTTCGAAGAGACTTTCGAGAATATTTTTGCTGCAACGACAAAATTTTTATGATGCTGAAGTTTGCAACGTTGAAATGCATCGAAAAATATTGAATTTTATGGAAAATTCGTTCAATTTTCAATGTCATCCAAATTTTTCGAGCCGAAATGCTTTTCGAATCGCAAAAATTGATCATTTTATCATCGCAATTACATTCTGCATTTAAATAATTATTTTTGTCAAAGATAAAAACGAATTTCGTTGCATTCCAACGATGCAAACTTCAGAGTCATACATTTTGGTGACTTTTCAAAAAAACGTTTAGTCGATCCCACCAAATATCGATCTTTTCCCTTCAGTTACATCGCCGATACCGAAACGGCTCAAAAAGCAAGATTGCAAGTATAGGAATCCGATGGAGCAGAAATTATTTGTTAGAATTTGGATCTCTTGGCTGGGCATTTAAAAAACGGAGTGATGGTGGATATATTGATGGGACAGAACGGTTAAACTTTTCCGAGGGATAAAACTCGATGTCATGGCATCAAGAAAAAAGGAGCAGGCAAAGGCCTGGAGAAGAGAAATGCGGAGGGGGGAGAGAGCGGGAGGGGATCATTATCCTCGGCGCGGGCGGACATGGTCGCGGGTCTCAGGGCGAGCCGAGCTCGATTGACTTGGGTAACTCGGACTTGACTCGTTGGTTCTCTTGCCCAAGTCTCGCAACTGCAACCGGTCGATCTCGAAACTCTTTGGCCTGTCCGACACAGCCTTAGACTTTCGCACACTCTTTCTCTCGTTCTTTTCCCTCGACCCCGCAACCTGCAGAGCTTTTTTTCTTTTCTTCATACTCTTTTCCAGCTTTTTCTTTTGGAGCTTCAATTTTTTTTCTTTTTATCCATTTACACACTACTTTTATTTATTTTCTTGCATTTTCCATTTTAATTTGTTTTTTTTTCTCTATTTTGTTTCTTTCCGTTCTGCTTACTCGCCAACTCGACCGCCGAGCAAACTCACGTCGAGTACACTGCGTGAAGCTAGTTAGACGATGCGCTCTCTCCCCCACACACACGACGTTAAATAAAGGAAAAAATTCGCGATACCGCACACGTGTAGAGGAAACGTAGGGGAAAACCGGAAGCTGGAGAGCGCAGGAAGTACTCGAGACTCTTTTCCTTCTCTCGCTCTCTTTCTTTCTATTTTCTCTCTCTTGCACGATCTTAATCACCGAATACACGCCACGAAAATTAGGAGAAAAATACGACGTTGAAGTTTGCATCGTTGGAATGCAACGAAATTGCGTTTTTCCTTGAGCAGATCCCAAAATTCTCATTTTTTCGAACCCAAATCGAAAATCGGTAGGAAAATTGGAATAATTTTCTCAAATCAAACAAACAATTGACAGGAAAGTTTTTTTCGTTCGACTCCAAAGTCGCGAAACTTCAGTTTCGTGGGAAAAATTAAGTAGAAATAATTTTTAATCGATTCCTTTGACGCGTCTTTGACACGATGCACGACAAAGCTCGATAAATGCCTCGGTTTTCCAATTAAATTAGCCCAGGCGTCATTAAGCACCCGTCGCTAGTTCAGAGACTCCTTAAACTCGTTGACAAGTAGTTGGTCCGATTTGTCAACCTGTTCCTCGTAAACTTTGATGACATTCGCATGCTTCCGAATCAGAAATTTCGGGCAGGAAGAGACTGATGTAAACCGAGCAACAAGACAATTGGAATGACGTCGAAGTTTGCATCTCGTTGAAATGCAACGAAATTCTGTTTTATCTTCAACGAGGCTCATAATTATTTATCAATATTTGGCGCGGAGCAAAAAACGATCGTCTCTTGAGTCCCAAAAACTCAATCGAGACGAAAAATTGCCACAAATTTTCAAAATTCAATAAATAATTAACAGAAACAATATTTTTTGTTGAATCTCAACGTTGCAAACTTCAGAGACATTTTTTCACGATCTTGAAGTTTGCATCGTCGGAATGCAACGAAATTCTGTTTTTTCTTCATCGAGGCTCATAATTTTTATTCGATATTTGGTCCGGACCAAAAAACGATCGTCTCTTGAGTCCCGAAAACTCAATCGCGACGAAAAATTGCCACATTTTTCAAAATTCAATAAATAATTAACAGAAACAATATTTTTTGTTGAATCTCAACGTTGCAAACTTCAGAGACATTTTTTCACGATCTTGAAGTTTGCATCGTTGAAATGCAACGAAATTCTGTTTTATCTTCAACGAGGCTCATAATTATTTATCAATATTTGGCCTGGGGCAAAAAACGATCGTCATTTGAGTCCCAAAAAGTCAATAGAGACGAAAACTTCAGAATCATCAATTGAAACAAGTTTTCTGGAGCTCAAAATGGTCACGCGACATTCTGGAGTCAACACGCCGTATTTCGCAAACCGCAACGTTTCCACGGGATCGTTGAAAATTTCTGTGAAAATGAGTTTGCGCGATAAGGAGACACGAATGTACGCGCGCAGAGACTGAAACGAAATTGTTATTCCATCTGGGCTGGAGCGAATTACGAAATGAATTACTATCAGAGTCCGTAACGAGAACCGGAGACGAGATCTAAATTAGCTTTCCTATTTTACGAAAATATACACCACGGACGGACTCCTCCGGAAAAGGAAGTGAAAAAAATATTGTACGGTCGCACGAATAAGTGGCAGCCTCCGAAACGGTTAATTGAATTAACGCTATCGCCGCGCGCCCGGACGATTCGTTAATTATTCCCAACTTTTCATTATCGCAATATTCAAAATGTCCGGGAACTTCTATTTTGAGGCTTCATTCGTCAAAATATCGATTTTTCGGTCTGACAAAAGTCTCGGGACAAAATTATCGGCTCGAATCTCGAAATTGTTTTTCGATCGTCTCTCGAGTCCCGAAAAGTCAATCGAGACGAAAAATGGCCACAATTTTCAAAATTCAATAAACAATTAATAAAAAAGAAAAAAATTTCTGTAAATTTTTGGTTTTTTCACGTGTTCAGCGGAATTCGCGGTCGCGTAATTTGCTACATAATGCAATGTCGTTGTGTGTCTTGAAGTTTTATCTCTTGACACGCGTAGAGCCTCCCGGTACTCGCAACAGGTGTATACGAAATCGTCACCCAATATTCGTGACACGCTGTCGCTTAAAGCTCCTGCACACACCCACACATTGACTTTGAGGCCCGTGCCCGAGAATTACAAGTTGAATCGACTCGTGTCTGTAGCTTTACATATTGATCGTTAGCGAATAGAATGGCGCGAACAGGATTTTGTTGCCTCGATAAGATTGAGCCGGAGAGATTTTTCTGTTTTTTCAAGCATTCATGGGCATGAGCTCAGGAAACTTGAATTTTTTTTCTGGCAGGATGCAAATTCGTGATTCCCTATCGAAACATTCACGAGGCCCCGGAATTTTTAATCCCATGACAACGCGACTCGATTTTTTGTCATTTCCATCGTTGGAACGCAACGAAATTCTGTTTTTGATTCAGCGAGGCTCATAATTATTATTGAATATTTGGTCCGGACCAAAAAACGAATTTCGAGTCCCAAAAACTCAATCGAGGCGAGAAATTGCCATGATTTTCGAAAATCAATAAATAATTAATGGAAAAAATATTTTTCGTTGAATCTCAACGTTGCAAACTTCAGTCATTCAAAATTTTCGTAATTTTGATAATATTTTTTGTTTCCAACGAAGCTGTCAGCAAAATTTACGATCGAAGTGACAAAAATTTACTTTTCGGAGAGACTTTCTAGAAAATTTCTTGCTGCGATGACCAAATTTTTGTGATTTAAAAGAAAAACGTTCAGTCGAACGAAGTCAACAAAATATCGAACTTTTCCAACAAAATTTTCTAAATATTGATCAATCGATTCGAACGATTCAATGAATTTTCAAGTTCTATAGAATTGATTGTAATTTATTATGAGCAATTCCTTGCAATTCTTGAGCTTGCTTGCTCGTAATATCGATGCACGACGAAGGGATTAAAAATTAGAATTGCAAATGATTTCTTGGCAATGTTACATGCCCAAAAAGGTTTTTTCCATCAACGAGCCCAATTAGCAAATAAAGGGGGCTTAGCTCACAGCAAAAGCTTTTTCCCGGTCCTCGGAAATGATGCATAAAAGCAGCAGCATCCAAACTTCATGTTCTCGAGGGTTTTTTTTCGACCCAATTTTGTTCGGAAGTCCTCCATATGAGCAGCAGTGAATTATGCCGAATTAATTTTTCAAGAATTTCCAAGTCACTTCGTGTGCGTGAGCCCAAGAGCCGAGGGAGGAAAAATGGAGAACAATGAGGCGAAGAGAATTTTAGTAAAATGTAAAAATTTCATTTTTTAATTGAATTTCTCAACGACTTTAGCATTGAATTACTTAATCATGGAAATTCGAGAATCAGTCCGTGACATGTTTTTTAACACACCTGCAATGTAGTGAAAAATGAGTTCCTGCAGAACTTCCTTGTTTTCAACGTGCAAGAGCACAGAATCGACCAAATGCAAGTACGTTTGGAGTGGATGAGAGAAGAGCTAAGTAAATCGCGAGTCAACGCGTAAAATCAACGTCTGTTATGTGGACCAAGAAATAGTTGGAAAGTGACGAAGAGAGAGAATGAATGAATCAATGAATGATGTTGAAGTTTGCATCCTTGGAATGCAACGAAATTATGATGCTGAAGTTTGCAACGTTGGAATGCATCAAAAAATATTGAATTTTATTGAAGATTCGTTCAATTTTCAATGTCATCCAAATTTTTCGAGCCGATATGCATTTCGAATGGCAAAAATCGATCATTTTATCATCGTAATTACATTCTGCATTTGAATAATTATTTTTGTCAAGGATAAAAATGAATTTCGGTGCATTCCAACGATGCAAACCTCAGAGTCATATAAATTTAAGCCACCGGGAATAAAGGGAGGAGTCTTTGAAAAAAATTGTGTTTCCCGGTGGTTTTTTGAATATTCTGTTAAAATTGATGATGCTGAAGTTTGCAACGTTGGAATGCATCGAAAAATGTTGAATTTTATTGAAGATTCGATCAATTTTCAATGTCATCCAAATTTTTCGAGACGATTTGTTTTTCGAATGGCAAAAATCGATCATTTTATCATCATAATTACATTCTGCATGTGAATAATTATTTTTGTCAAAGATAAAAATGAATTTCGTTGCATTCCAACGATGCAAACTTCAGAGCCATAAAAATCGAATCGCTCGACTGTGAAATAAATTTGAAAAAACTGTAGGCGTAATCGAAAATTTATTCTCCAAATGATTTCGCAGGACCTTAATGTTTTCCAGGATTGCTTTCTCCCGTAGATTCATGCGAAAAGTGCATTGGAACGATGTTCAGAGACGCGCGACTGCTCTCTTGAGGAAAAACGAGAGCGAGTTATCTCCGTTTCTCGCTAAATTACCCCATCGTCATTTTAAAAATCACGAGAATTCTCGAAAACAGCATAAATTTATCTGTGTCGCCATGATCATGGACATTTTTCGAAAATTCAAATCTCTAATGGCCTGGAAAATGTTTGCTCTCTCGAAAAATATGAATTTTCGAAAGATTTCGTCGCCACGAGTCTCGCAATAGTGTGAAAATATAAACGACGTTGAATGTTTTTTTTTTTTTCGTTGGATTCAACCTGGAAAATCACGTTCACCATTGCGCAGGGAATTTTCGATGAAAATGTATTTTGAATCGTGGAAATGCAATTTTGCTTCGACGGTTGGGAATTTGAATGAAAAGCGATGGAAATTCGTTCGGGCGAGATTAATAACGGAAATATTTACAATTGGTTTCGATTTACTGCGCGAACTGGCCGAAAAATTCCGTAATTATCCGCGAAATTCACATTTTTTAATATTTTCGTCGAAACAGAAAATTTAGATGCGCTGAAAATCGAATTTTGTTAAAAAAAAACTGAATATTTTTGGATAATTGCCAAATTTTCGTAATTTTGACAATATTTTTCACTCTTAACGCAATCGTCAGCAAAATTTACGCGTGGAATGACAAAAATTCACTTTTCGAAATTTTTTTGACTATATTTCGCATTTCCAACGGAACTTTCAGCAAAATTTACGACTTTCTCGCCGCAACGACCAAATTTTCGTGATTTTTCGAAAAAAACGTTCATTCGAACGTAAATTTCGATCTTTTTGAACAAAATTTACTTTTTAGCGTGATTAATGTTTCAAAAATGTAAGAAATAAAAAAAACGATGCACTTACCAGAAAGTGAGCCAATTAATTCGTCGCTACGGCGTGCGTTTTAATGGGCAGCTCATCTGTCACTTCGAGGGCTTGGATACGGAGACGCGGTTTCGGTGATTTCTCGCGAAAAAGCACTTTTTTCCATAGCCAAACTCAGGCCGATGGAACACTCATTAAAAAACGACATTTTTCGAAATTGGTTCATTTTCTGTCACGTTTTCCGATCGAATGCGAAACGGAGAGAAAAACAACACGTTTTCGAGTTACTCCCTTAAAAAAAACACTTTTCATGTCGCGTAATTGCGGGACGAGAAATTCCCATTAATCGAACTATTTCGATTCAACATTTTGCGCTTTCAACACTTTCGAAACAGTCAATTATGCAGCACAGTTTCCGAACGAGTGTTTACGTTGCCAAGGTCACTTGACCTCTGCCTGCTGCTGCGAGAATGTCTAATCGCAATGTCCTTATGACTTTCGTCCATAAACGAAAGAGACGCGGAAACCGGGAAAAGTCGAATTTAACTCGATCGCATTTTTTTCGATCCATATTGTCGCTTTTTATTGCCCATTTTCACGAAATAATAAAACGAATTAAAATGGGAAGAGAACGAAATTTTTTAGGATTATTTGACTTGTTGGAATTGTTGAATTTTATGCACGAGCACTTTTCGAGTGTCTCTCGAATTTCGCATCGCAACGATCCACGGAAACATTCACGAATTTTTTTCAACTCGAATCATTTTTGGCACTTGAATATTTTGTTTTGATTTTCACCGGTAAATTTTTTCCTTTCGGAACTTTCTTTGTTTGGTATTGTTTGGTATGAGCTTCGGGTTGGGTTAGGCATGAATAAACACTCGCGCGGTGTGATCGTAATATTTTTATTCGTGTATCGCGGCCGGCACAAAAACATAAGAAAAACAAAGATGGCAGGATCGAGGAAGGAAAAGGTAGCGAGCGCAAGGAGCGTCGCGGCGAGACTGGATTCTAGCGACCCCCGTTTTCCGCTCTTATACACACGGCGAAAACGGACTTGCGCCCTTATCGGCATCCCCACCAATGTCCGAACGACTCACTGTTACGTGTGCGTTTCAGAGTACGGGCGACACACCGCAAAATCAAAATGCAGATACTCGGAACGAAACGAAAAAGCTAAACGGTTAATTCTGTGACCTTCGTTGCCCTCAGCCCCTGTCAACAACGGTCGAAGCTTTGTCAACACGTTCGCGAATACGCGGAAAGTCACGCGTCTATGCGTTTCGTACATCGAATTTGTTTTCGCTCGGACCTAATTCGCGATTTAATAAATTTTATCGAAATTCTTTTCCGGACGCGGGCGCTCGGCGCGTCTTTCCTGTTGACTATTCGACTAACGCCTTCCCAGCCACGCTACCCCCCCCCCCCTCCCCGGCACCGCGCTACCTTTTATTCAGTTCCCTCGCAAATATTTCGCCTCGCACCGGACGTTTCATCAACAATCTTGTCGCCAAAACTTTTCATCCCTACTCTGCATTCTCGCAATAAAACGGAAAGTAAAGCTCTCGTATCACGAGGCATCGGAATTGTCGCGTCGAGAGAAAAAAGTGTTGAGGGGTGGCCGCTTGTCGTATTGATATTTTGACGTTTTTCTTTCATTATTTTCGACTAATGCGAAGAAGAAAAAACTCGAGAGCACGATATCGCGATTTCTTACGAAATTTTTTATTTCGCATCTCGTAACTTCCATTTTTTTATCTATTTACCGAAGAAGCTACGATTATGCGTAATTTTTCGCAGGTGTTTTGATCAATTTTATTCGCGACAGTGAGAACGTTAAAAAAAATGGCGAAACTACTCGAAATGGAACAACAACCGCGCACTACCGGAATGAGTTTTTTGTTTTCGCGTAACTTTTGTTAAAATTCCAGTCGGAAAACAGTGTTTGAGTGTTTTTTGAGCAAAAAGATGCCGGAGCGTTGGTTCAAGTTTCGCAATAGTTTCCGGATCCAACCGCGAGTGTCGCCACAGTCCGCGCAACTGCAGCGCCATGGTGTTTTTATCCGGAACTTCCGAATTTTGGTTACGTACGTTTTTTTTTTTTTTCGTATTTGCCGAGAACCCGCGAACTAACGTAGACGTGCGATTTTATTTTTGTTTCGACTCGTTCACGTGGAAACGATGTGCGATTCTTAACAAACGATTCCTACAGTGATGAAAATCCACAAAAACCTACCGCGATGAATCAAGAAATAGGAAGTTCCATCATGTGTCGGGCGTGCATGAAAGTCGACGGTGTACTTTTGCCAATGTACGGCGATAATACAATAACAAAAAAAAATTTCTCAGACAAACTCGCCGATCTCGCCTCCATTCACGTAAGTTTTGACACTTTTTTTCACAAGTATTCTCGTCTATTATTCTCGTAATTGAGAATTTGCAGCGTTCGTACTTTCAGTGCATTATTTTTAGGTTAGGTCTCGAATAATTGACACTTGACAGTTCCGTAATTGATGAATTCAACTTTTGCACTTTATCTTCACAGCATCGCGTACAAAAATGCAAAAACGTCAATAATTATCCATTGAATTTCGCTCTCACTTCCGGTCTAGCTGTCAATTCAGTTTTTTCGCACGTTGCAAACATTTTATCGATATTTCCAATCGATTATTACGTTTTTACGAATTTTGTGCAAAAAACTCAAGTCACCAACGTTTTCCCATGACAAAACACACGCCTCACGTTTTTTATTTTCCTCTCGCGGTGCGTAAAGTTCTCGAACGTGAATACGAGGTGAAAAATTGCGTCTCGTTGCAGATCGACAAATATGACGGCTTGCCGAGTGTTTTGTGTGCGAAATGCGCGTACAGAACGGACGCTTTCCATGAATTTAAGCTCCAGGTCCTGGCGACCGAAAAAAAGTTGCGCAAAATGTTTCAGTGTCCGATGAAACAATCGTCCGTTCCCAAGGTCAGATTTTTCTCGCATAATCGGCAAAACTCTGAAAAATCGATTGAACGATTCGTTAATCGATTTCCAAATTTGTTATTCGTTTTCAGACGGAGTCGAATAATTTTGCAGACGCGTTGATCGCCGAGGAGGGCGCAGAGATGGCGATAAAAG
This sequence comes from Diadegma fenestrale, assembly GCA_037043255.1. NCBI lineage: Eukaryota > Metazoa > Arthropoda > Insecta > Hymenoptera > Ichneumonidae > Diadegma > Diadegma fenestrale. The sequence continues at coordinate 16,721,992 of CM073313.1, forward strand.
AGAGCGAAGAAATTCTGGACGTAAAACCGCGAATGGAGCGTGTCCCGAGCGAGGAGACGCCGATTCTACGTTTAAAAAACGAGAAAGATTCGAGCGAAAATTATTTGAGCGCCGAAGAGATTTACGTCTCGGAACTGGGCGAAGAAAATTTAGCAAACGACGCAAAAAACATGCTGAATGATGAAAATATGGAATACGCATTGTTGTACATATCGGACAACAACGAGATGGAATTCGAGGGATCGGCGAGAGAAAAATCATTGAGCAGGGAGATTCCGGAGCGACAAACGACTCTGGAATCGTTTCAGACTCAATTGAGCGACGAGAACAGTTGCGGAGAGTCTTTGCAAGATTCGACGAATCCTGGAGGTCCAAAGGCCCCGGAAATGGCTCCGGAAACGTTGGATTTCCAGGTGGCGAGTCCGGAGCATCGAACGGTCAACAACTTGGAAGATTCAGAGTCGGATGATTATTTGGAGGCGGAAGAAAATTTGCTGGGCAGTCTGAACGACACGATAACGCGGATCAAAGAGATAAGGGTCGAAGGTCAAGGTACGCTTTACCAGTGTACGTTGTGCATGGAGAACTATGAGAAATTGACGGGAATTTTGAGTCACACGATCGAGACGCACGTGCCTAAGGACGGTCCATTTTTCTGTGTAATCTGCGAAAAAGATTGCAGCTCGATCCGCGAATTACGGAGTCACGCGAAAAGCCACAGCGGCAAATATCCTTACACGTGTTTCGTTTGCAACAAAGCTTACTCGATGAAACGTTATTTAAAAAGGCACATGTCGTGTCACACCGATTTGCCTCGTCATCGTTGTCCAAAATGCGGAGATCGATTCAACGTTAAATCCGAGCTTGAGACGCATCTCGAAAGACACGCCTACACGCGGCCACATTTCGCATGCAGCCAGTGTCCTCGCATATTCAAACACAAGGGCAATTACAAACGCCATTTGATCAGCCATTTGGATCCCAATGGGATTCACTTGCCCAAATATCCGTGCGAAATTTGTGGCAAACGCTTTCTAAACAATCGAACTTTGCAGACCCACATTCGCGTGCACACCGGCGAAAAACCGTTCGAGTGCGAAATCTGCAAAAGATCGTTCTCCCAAAGTGGAAACCTGCTCAATCATCAGAAAATTCATTACAATCCGAGAAGCTACACTTGCGAAGTTTGCGGCAAAAGTTTCAACCAAAGGGCCACCCTCAGGGATCACAGTCTCTTGCACACAGGCGAAAAACCTTACGTTTGCAACGTGTGCGGAATCGCCTTCACCTTTAGCGCTGCACTCCGACGTCATCTCTGGTCACACGCGACGGACAAACCGTTTGGATGCGAGATTTGCAACGCTCGCTTCGTCGGCAAATACGACATCAAGAGGCACATGAAAATCCACACCGACAGACCAAAAGCCAGACGGAAACGTCATGCCAGGAACGATGCCCATCAGGAACAGCTCGACGCTTGCGAAATCGTCGGAAATACCGAACTCGAAGAAGACACCAAAATATTTATCGATCAAGTCCTGCTCCAGGACGACTCGACCGAAATTAGCCACACGGAACAAGACGCTGAGAAAGAAAACGTCGATGCTCTTCTCAATCTCATCGAATACTCGTAAAACTTTCTCAATGATGGTGACGTTTGCAACGTTGGAAAATTCGTCAAATTTTCAATGTCATCCAAATTTTTCGCGTCAATATGATTTTTGAATGGCGAAAATTCATCATTTTATTATCGTAATTGAATTCTGTAATTGAATAATTATTTTTGCCAAAGATGAAAATGAATTTCGATGCATTCCAACGATGCAAACTTCAGAGTCATCAAATTTCAATAAAAGTGGCGGTTTTGAATGATGCTGAAGTTTGCAACGTTGGAATGCATCGAAAAATATTGAATTTTATTGAAAATTCGTTAAATTTTCAATGTCACCCAAATTTTTCGCGTCAATATGCTTTTTGAATGGCAAAAATTCATCATTTTATTATCCTAATTGAATTCTGTAATTGAATAATTATTTTTGTCAGAGATAAAAATGAATTTCGATGCATTCCAACGATGCAATCTTTCTCGTCATAAAAACCACTTTTTGCTTCCCCCAAAAAGCTTGTCGAGAAAATGCGGCGATGTAAATTATCCAACAGAATATTCTCCGAGGACTGTAAAAGTTATAAATAAAAATTGGTTTTTACGTATGAATTGCGAATTTTCTCTTTTTCTTTCCATAAACAGCAATATTTTTAATCCCGATTCCCAGAAAAAAGTAGCCCAAATTCCGATCGACGTAATTTCTCCAAAAGAATTATTTAGAAAGCGACTCGGCAATGAATTGCGATTAAAAATCTTTTGCGGCTTTTGTCACTAAATCAATTAATTCTCCAATTTGTCAATACGGTTGATTCTCGATAATTGGAGCGGTTGAAAAATATAAATTTGTCGATAAAATGAAACAAACGTAATAAACAGTGACATTAAATATATTTGGTTGGTGTAAGATTTTCAAGGGGGTAAGGGGGAAGGCTGAGGTTGATAGGCTTAAATTTTATTGTCGGACGGTATCAGTTTGATATTTGCACAATATATTAACAATTATTATCATTATTATTCGTTTTGTCAACTTGATAAAAAAAAAATTACACAAAATACTGGTACCGGACGTGCCGGAGCCCTGCCCAGTTCGTAGTCAATAGCAACAAAATATATTTATATATTGCTAATATATTTACTATTTATAATTCAATTCAACTGATTCTTAGACATCTCGATAGTGGGTCATGCGTCCGTAGGGTCAATCAGCGTTTCGGATCGCAATGTTTTTCCTCAAATTCCCTCAATTCATACGATCGTAATTGCAACGGTGCATTCGTCATTTTCAGACGATCAAAAGGCGAAAACGTCGATCGCAGTGACGAACGTTGAGTCGTTACAAACGAGTTTGAAAAAATTTTGCTCTCTCGTGAATTCCATCAAATCAAATTGTCCGAAAATTCATTATCACCAGCCTATGCGATCACAGTCAAGGTCAATCGTGTGTAACAACGCAACGCTGAGTTATTGAGTTCGTGTATTGGATAAAGTGCGAGAAAAACTGAATGTACAATCGCCTCGATGAGAGACCGAACGGAGAAACGGTCGCATGAGTTTTTCTTGTTCTTTTATTCATAACATAATATATAATCGGTCTTTGTAACATCTCTAATAATTAATAAGACTTAACGAGGCTTAGATGAAATATTTATATATTTATATGTATAAATTTATAATAAGCGCTTCTCTCAAACTCGTTTTTTCTTTATTCTTGTTATTGAGACAGAGGCGAGTCCATTCACCATAAAAATCAACGTGCTGCTATTGCCCTTTTGCGTTTATCCGATTTTTCAATAATATTTGTACATATATATATAAACTTGTATGTGTAAACAGGTGAATTTTATTTTTTCATTTTTTTCGTCGAAATTTAACATTCGAGGATCTTGCAAGGGAGTTTCGTGCCTGCAGTCGCGTTCGGAAAGTATTTCAACGTTTTATTCGCATTCGGTCAAATTTACAACGAGAAACGCCCGTTTAAACATTTTTTAAGGCAAACAATGACTTTTCGAGCACGACTACACGCCCGGAATTCCTTGTGACCGTATACGCATACATTCACGATTTATATAGTACATGAAAGGATTAACGATGATAAAAATATGAATAATAATTCAACTGCGCCTCGAAGCAGCCTTGCCAGGGTCGGGGAGGATTAAGAGAACAAAAAAAATGGAATGTGTTGCGTTTTATGGTACACGGATAACATGAATATTAATTCGCAGTCGTTTATATTTACAAGACTTTCAAATCGTATCTAAAAAAAAAAAAAACTTAAAAAAAAAACAAAACGAATAATGACACAATGATTAATCGTAAGGATTGCAATTCGAGAGCTGGGAATTCTCGAGCGAATTCTCTATTTTTCATACGTACGAGAAAATATCGAAGACTTTTTTTTTTTTGTAAAAAATATTTCTATATATTATTTATAATTCTCATATTTTTCTTCTCGTTCTCGCTTCACGGCGGCTCGATTTTTACGCTCATTTTGCTGCCCTCGTTAGTTTTTTCTTTTCGTCATCGTGTCGCTTGAGTAAAAATGAGGCTCAAGATCTTTTGCAATTATTTTAACATTCGGATTTATCCTCTTCGACGAGATGCTGCGTATCCTTGCCCGAATCAATCGGCGTTGGATCCAACTCTCGTCTTTTTAAATGTATCTGCGGCGGCTCTTTGTGCTGCACGCTCGAGGGTTTCATTTCCGCTGGCACCTCGTAAATCGAACTTCCGCTCGTTCCGTTCGTCGTACCGGTCTCCATGTTGACCGCGTCGTACATCGGATTACTAAAGTCACGATTCTTGTCGCTTACGTCACCGAGATTGTACTCGACGTCCAATGGTTCCTGCGAATTTTTCCAATTTTTAACGTCTCACATTATTTCGTTAATTTTTTTCCACGGCTTTCCAAATAATTAAATAAAGAATAAATAAAAATTCTTCGTTCGTATTTTCACGGAATCAGAAATGTGAATTTAAAAATCGTGGCAATTTTGCTCAATTCGTTGCTTACCATTCGCTCGTGCGTCGGACCACCAAATTCGACGTTGCTGCCTTGCCTGAAGGAGACACTTTGAGCTCCGGTCAATCCACCAAGCCCGCCGGTTTTGCCGCTGGAAAAAAAATGCAAACGATTCACTCAACTTGTGAATTTTTCACGACCAACAAGTACAAAAAGGCAAAAATTCGAAAATGCTAAAGTTTTTCTAAAAATGACAGCGAACGACGGCAGCAGATTTTAGAAAATTCGATGATTGAGGGAAATGTTTCGAATATTTTGTTTTTTCTTCAGCGCGGTCCATAATTTTTATTCAATATATTCGGTCCGGATGAAAAACTTGCCATGATCTTCAAAATTCAATAAATAATTAATAGAAACAAGATTTTCCGTTGAATCTCAACGTTGCAAAACTTCAGAGTCATAAAAACGTTTGACCTTGAATAATAAAATGAGGGAAACTTACAAGGGTCGTTTTTTGAGAACCAAAAGAATGGCCGCAGCGGCGAGAAGAACGAGAACGGAAACGACGATGGGTATGACGATAGCGGCGGTGGTGCCACCGAATTTGTTGCTCTCGTAAGTCAATTCGCAGTGATCTCCGTGCGCGAAAACAGGACAAACGCAGGAGAGTTCACCGCTGGGATTAATTTCGCAGTATCCGCCGTTTTCGCACGGGCAAACTCTCGGAGCGGGGCGTGCTCGTTCGTCGGGAGCGTCGCAGACGCGTTCGCTGGCATGGGGATTGTGTCCTCCGACACTGTCGGGACAGAGGCATCGATATCCGGCTGGAATGGCGACGCACAAGTGTGTGCAACGGTCGCTACGACATGGGTCGCGGAGCGTGGTGTTGTAACGCATCGGATGATAAACTTTGACGCCACCGGGACCGAGAATGTCCTTGACGAGGATTTGAGGCACGCCGCGTCCGAATTTGTCCTGGCGGACGAGTTCGCCGGTGAATCTTGTGACCCAGTAGAGATTGTTCTCAAAAACATCGAGAGAAATCGGCTGCTGCAAGTTTTCTCCTTGCAAAACGATTTTCCGGTTCGAGCCATCGTGCTCGATCGACTCGATCGTATTGAGCTTGCTGTCGGTCCAATAAATCGTGTGATCCATCGAATAATCGATCGCCAACGAAGACGGTTTGCCCAAACGATCCATGACCAACGGTTTTCTCTTGCTCCCGTCCATCCACGATATTTCGATCTTTGGTTGCGTTCCCACGTCCGCCCAGACGAGGCGACCCAGCTGGGGATCCACGGCTATGGCCGTGGGATTCTCAAGACCGAGAGTCAACAAACTTCTTCTGTAACGTCCGTCGGATTTCGAAACCATGATGCGGCCGTAGGGTCGAGTTCCCGTAGGATCGACCTCGGTCCAGTACAGATTGTCCGAGATCCAATCGACAGCCAAGCTCGTTGGCGTCGAATCGCCTACAATTCAAAAAATTACATTCCAGCCACTCAATATTTTTCCAATTCTACAAAAAAAACCAAAAAAACTCTCGCACTTACTTTTCATTTCGAGGTCTTGGGCAAATCCAGTTTTCACTTGTCCCTCTCGAGCGTTGATCATGTAAGATCGTTTGATCGTATTGTCGTGCGAATCGATCCAGAAAATATATTCCATTTTAGGATCAAAATCGACGGCGCGTACTCTCTTCTCGTTAGAAACGACACTCAGTTGTTCGGCATAATTGGGCGAGTAGCCTCGGATTTCTGGTCCATTGGAAAATACAACGAGAGCCTTATCGTCGAAAACGCGACAAACGCCGCTGTGGTTGTCCACCAAATGGAAACCCTCGCGACAAGTGCACGAATAACCGCCCTTAACGTTTGTACACAGTTGCGTACAGTGATGAGCTCCGGTTACACATTCGTCGATATCCTCGCAGTGTTTACTATTGTCACGTGATATTATGTAACCCGGATAACAAGCGCATATGTAACCGCCGTCGGTTACGTTCTGGCAGTAATGAGAACATCCACCTTTCTGATGATCGGTGCAATGTTTGTAGGGATCTGGAAAATCCAAAATTTCCATCAATTTTCATCGCCAGTTTGTTTTTTTTTCATACGATTTTGAAAAATTCGTATCTTCGGTAAATTTCAACGAAAAGGGCTCAACCTGGGCTCGTTCTTTTCGTTTTTTAATGGTGTTGGGTTGAAAGCAAAAAAAAAGGACTTACGACATCCAAGTTCGTCCGATTCGTCTCCACAATCGTCCGAGTAATCGCAAACTTTGGTCCTCTCGACGCATTTTTTGTTGGCACACTGGTACTCCTTGATCGGATCGCAAGGACGAATCCTCTTGGCGCACATGGTCAAATTATTCTCGTCCGAACCATCGCCGCAGTTGTCGATTCCGTCGCAAAGTTGATATCTCGGTATGCAACGGTGATTCGAGCATTGGAATCTTCTTATCGGATCGCACGTGAAATTGGCTGGAAACGGGGAACGCATGACGAACGATCGACGTCGATTAAATTTGAATACGAGACGAAAAAAACGCGAAAGAGAAATTAAGCGAGCATAAAAAATTGCATTTTTGCACTTGAAATCAAAATTTAATTAAAATTTAATTAATTAATTGAAATTTGATTAAAATCCACAACGCTCACCACACATGACTGGATTTTCGTCGGAAGCGTCGCTGCAATCGTCGCTACCGTCGCAGCGATCCGAGAGCGAGACGCAAAGAGTATTGTCGCATTGGAATCGGGATTGAGGACAGTAGCGGCCTCCGGGATATCTCGGAGCGCATCCGATCTCGTCACTGGCGTCTTTACAGTCTCGGGAACCGTCGCAACGCAAATAGGACGCGATACAATGACCGGTCGCGCATTGGAAGGTGTCGTTCTGTAATAATAACAGCAAAAACAATCATGACTGAGTCGATCAACCAAAAATATATTGAATCCCAAACATTCTTCGCTGCTAATCGATTTTTCGGCTCAACGAAAATTACATTTTTCGTTTTCAATCAAAATTCTAAATTTCTTTCATTTAATAAGTTTAATCGATGATTTTGCTCCATTTTTGAGCTCGAAATGGATCGAAAATTGGTAATTAACGTTAATTTTGTTGTAAATGGTCAGAATATTTATGGAATTATGAAATTTTTCATCAATTTCAAAAAAAAAGATGGAATTTTTTGCTCTTTTGTTTCTTTGGAACGACGAAAATGATATTTTTCGTTTTCAATAAAAATTCCAAATTTCTTTTATTTAATAAATTGAATCGATGATTTTGCTTCATTTTTGAGCTCAAAATGGATCGAAAATTGGTAATTAACGTTAATTTTATTGTAAATGGTCGGAATTTTTATGAAATTATGAAATTTTTCATCAATTTGAAAAAAAAAGATGGAAATTTTCGTTGTATTGTTTTTTGGAACGACGAAAATGATATTTTGTGAGGTTTTTGGGAAAAAAAGTGAAAATTATGATCGCGGTTGAGGGGAATTTGTAATATTTTTGACTTACTTTGCAGACGAAGGTGTGGCAGCCAATTTCGTCGCTGTTATCGCCGCAATCGTCCTCGTTGTCGCATCGCCATCTGGAAGCGATACATTTGCCGTTTCCGCAACGATATTCCGATCTGGAGCAATCGCGATATTTTCCTTTGCAAACGGCCTCAGCCTCGTCGCTGCCGTCTCCGCAATCATCGGCGAAATCGCACAACCATTGATTGGGTACGCATCGGTTATTGCCACATTTGAATTCAGCCTGCGGATCACATTTCGGACAACTCTCGGGCAATTCGTCGGAACGATCGCGACAATCGTCTTTGCCATCGCAAAACAGCCATTTCGGTATGCAACGGTAATTCGCGTGGCCCGGACAACGTTGCCAGCCTGTCGTGCAGTTTCTCTGACGACATATGAACGCGGGCTCGTCACTATCGTCGCCGCAATCGTTGTCGAAATCGCACATCCATAATTTTGGTATGCACTTGCCGTTCGTGCAACTAAATTCGGTGTTTGCATCGCACGTGCGATTGTCTGCAAAACAAAACAAAAAAAAACATTAAATTCATCGTTTACCAATAAAATTTTCTTCTCGTTTTCCCAACGTTGATTTTTTAGAGACTCACGACAAATAGCCGGATCCTCGTCGCTTCCATCCTTGCAATCGGCATCGCCGTCGCATTTCCATGACGCGTGAATGCAGCGACCGTTCGACTTGCATTTGAACTCGAGCTCGGCACACTCGTGCGAGCAATTTTTCTCGTCACTGTTGTCGCCGCAGTCGTCCCCGCCGTCGCAAACGGTCGAGCTCGGTGTACAATTTCTGTTTGCACATTGGAACGCACCCGGACGGCAAACGCGCGCCGGACACTCCGAAGATTCGTCCGTTCCATCTTTGCAATCCTTTTCGCCATCGCATCTACGAAAATCGAGATAAATTTAGATTTGCATCAATTATTTTGACGTTTTTGCTGTGTCGATGATTTTTTTCAAATATTACGATAAAATTATCAAATTTTCTTTCAAAATTTTCAATTTTTCATATTACAAAAATCGCTACAACTTTTTTTTACTCCAGCTCCCGCTCATTATCGTTTTCGAATGATATTTGAATCGGTAATTAGCAATTTTTCCAAATTTTCTATTAATTACCATTTTTAAGTAATTTGTGAATTTTCAAAATCAAAAAAATGACGAAAATTTTGATTTTTTCGTTCGGATTTCGAAAAACGAAAAAAATTATCAGAATCAAAATGAGTTTCGTTCTTGTGGAAGAATCGACAAAATTGTTTCAGTGGTTTTTTGTGTTGAAACGGGACAAACTCAATTTTGAAATGAAATTTTATTTATGCAGAGATTAGGGGTGCGCGAATATTCGAAAACTTGGAATATTCGGCATCAAATCAAATTGTTTGATTCGAATTTCAAACCGAATATTCGATATTTTTGAATATGTGAAATTTTTCCGAGTATTCGATTTTTTTTCGAATATCCGATTTTTCTTTGAAAATTCGATTTTCTTTCGAATTTTGGTTTTTTTTCGAATATATTGGGAAAAAAATTTCGAAAGGATTTGCGAAAATCCGCTATTTTTCGGAAATTTATCGAATACTCGAAAAATCGACGAATATTCGATCCGATTCGATTCGATCACTATTCGCACACCCCTAGCAGAGATTTATTGAAAGAAATGACTCACTTCCAGAACCAAGGAATGCACATTTCGTCGGGTGGACCGCATCGATGTTGACCTTGGGTGCAATTGGCTCTGCACGTTTTTTGATCATTGTCGAGAACGAATTGGTTGGGACAAACGCATTTGTAAGAAGTGACTCCAGGTTGACCGTAGCCTTCGAGGAGATAAGAACTGGCTGGTGGAGCGATGAGGCAGAGATGCGAGCAGCCGCCGTTATTTTGAGCGCAAGGATTGGGGTAAGGACGTTGTCGGAGTGGATGGTAAGCGTGAATGTCATAAGGACGATGAGTAGTGTTGCGTAGAATGGTGAGATTTCCACCAGAAAATTTATCAGCCTTGCTGATCGCTTTGAGATTCCAATCGGTCCAATAGATCGAATCGTCGAAGACGGTGATCGCGAAAACGTGGGGAACTGACGCACCGGAGAGCACGATTCTGCGATGGTGGCCCTCGAGATCGGCAAACGCAATGTAATCGAGATGCGCATCCGCCCAGAATATTTTGTCGGTGAAATAATCGATCGTCAGGGCATTCGGCCAGGCAATGTCGTCCTCCCAGGTCAGAATTTGCGTCAAATTGCTCCCGTCCATGCCCATTTTTCCGATGTACGCCTGGGTGCGCGATAAAAAGTCGTTTCATTGAGAAAACCGACGCAAACTCGATTTAATAATAAAATTATACGAAAGAATTACGAAAAATGGTCGAAAAAAAATCCCGGAAATTCTGCAGAATTATAGAAAAGGGAAAAATCAATAAAACGATTTTACCTGAAGATGCCACGATGTAAAGTACAAATATCCAGTGCCCGGATGAACAACAATGGCGCGCGGATCGGCAATACCGCTTTGAAGTGTTTTCCTGTTTGAACCATCGAGCTCGGAAACGTCTAAATGTTTGGCATGCCTATCGAGCCAATAAAGCTTATGGGCAACCCAATCAATCGCAATACCTTCGAGGCCGAGGCTGTCGTGTCGAATAACGACCTCTTTATCGCCGCCGGCTAGAGGAGCTCTGCAAAGCATTACACAATTATTAATTTTCCAATAAAATTGCAATTTTCTTGCATCTTGTTATAAAAATTCCTCTCTCTATAAAGTCCGTCAAATAATTTCACAAACTACCAAAATAGTGAATTCTTTATATTTCCTAGAAAAGCAAAAAACTGTATTTCGACCCTAAAACCGTAAACTAATTTTTTTGCCACTTATTCGGGCCGTAAATGACGCCAATTTCGAAAAATTCAAATCTCCGATAAAATTAATTGAAAATCTTTTCGTTTTTTTAATGCAGATTTACGCGAGCCTGGGGCAATTTTGCCTCAAAGTCAAAAAATTAGTCAAAAAATCGGTAAAACGCTAATAAAACGAAAAAACGAAAGAAATGGGTCGTTTTTGGTGCCCAAATGACCATTTTTAATATTTTTTAATATTCTTAATTATTTGCCGTTAATGCAGAGCAAAAAAATCGATTCCACGGGAAAAATTTCGAAAAATTCAAATCTCTGGTAAAATTAAATGAAAATCTTTTCGTTTTTTAATGCAGATTTACGCGAGCCCGGGACAATTTTGCCTCAAAGCCAAGAAATTAGTCAAAAAATCGGTGAAACGCTAAAAAAAAATTAACAAATTACCATTTTTAATACTTTTTAATATTCTTAACATTTGCCGTTAATGCAGAGCAAAAAAATCGATTCCAGGGGAAAAATTTCGAAAAATTCAAATCTCTGGTAGAATTAAATGAAAATCTTTTCGTTTTTTAATGCAGATTTACGCGAGCCTGGGGCAATTTTGCCTCAAAGTCAAGAAATTAGTCAAAAAATCGGTAAAACGCTAAAGAAAAACGGAAAAACGAAAGAAATGGGTCGTTTTCGGCGTCCAAATTACCATTTTTAATATTTCTTAATATTTGCCGTTAATGCAGAGCAAAAAAAATCGATTCCACGGGAAAAATTGAGAACCAAATTCTGGAATGTCGTTTTTTGTTTCGAGGGATGACGGAGACGAGGCAACGAAAGAAAAGCTCGTGAAAGCGTAATCGTCGTACCTGTAAATCATTTTGGCTGTGACGTCACAGAAATAAAGCATCTGACTGGCATAGTGGGCATCGAGGGCAACAACGTTAATGAGATCCTGGTGCATAACGTTGTACCGGGAAGCGTCGGTTGACATATTTCTGACGTAATATTTGTTGGTAAATATGATCCAAGGTTCGATGTTGTCTCGCCGTTTGCACGTGTGTTCGTCGGCGGCTCGTTCGTACCAATCCTCGTTGCATTTGCAGTAGAAACTGCCGGGAGTGTTTTCGCACTGTTGACTGCAAACCTGAGGGGTTTCGATGCACTCGTCGATGTCCATGCAGGCTTTGCCATCGTCGAGCAATTTGTAGCCGGGATTACACGCGCAATAATAACTCGTGGGCGTATCGACGCATCTGTGGCCGCACTGATTGAGCTCCGTTCGGAGACACTCGTCGACGTTGCAATGAGCCGGTTCGTCGCTCTCGTCCGCACAATCCGGCACTTTGTTGCACACCAATTGTTGGTCGATGCACGCACCGTTCGCGCATTGAAATTCGTTCGAATTTGGGCACGTGTTTGTTTTTCCTTTGGCAGCTGAAATTTCACGATTACAATTTTATCTCAAAACATATTTTTTCTTTAGCAATAAAGAGGAATTGATATTGTACTTACGACATCCAACCTCGTCGGATCGATCGCCGCAGTCGTCCTGGCCATCGCAGTGGAATTGTTTCCTGATACACTTGAAATTCTGGCAAGTGAATTCTTGCGTCGTGCACACTTTGTACTGGTTCGTACAGAATTTTCCTTCGTCGCTGCCGTCGCCGCAATCGTTGTCGTGATCGCAAAGCCAGTTGCGATTCAGGCAACGCCCGTTGTTGCAAGTAAATTGATTGTCCGCACAGGGTATAGGGGGAGGACAATGATGCAGCGTTACGTTCTCGTCAGCTCCGTCAACGCAATCGGGATCTCCGTCACAGAGCCATTTTTTTGGTATACATTGAGCACGGCTCCAAACCTTGTTCGCCGTGCAAGTGAATTCCGTCTCTTCGTCGCACTTCCGGTCATCTGGTCGAGAATAAAAGACCGATTAAGGAGTTTCGATAGGAAAATATGATGCTGAATTTTGCAACGTTCGAATGCATCGAAAAATATTGAATTTTATTGAAGATTCGTTCAATTTTCAATGTCATCCAAATTTTTCGAGCCAATTTGCTTTTCGAATGGCAAAAATTGATCATTTTATCATCGTAAATACATTCTGCATTTGAATTATTATTTTTGTCAAAGATAAAAACGAATTTCGTTGCATTCCAACGATTCAGAGTCATTAGGGAAATTTAAATATTGAGAAATTCATTTAATTTGCTGATCACGGTCTTTAGCATGCAAAAAACACCATTTTTTTCAAAATTTTCATCCCTCTAGTTATCGAGTTATTCAGCATTAAAACAGAATTTTTTAAAATTCGAATTTGAATGTTGAATTACTCGAGAACTGGTTAGAAGAAAAATCTGAAAAAAATGTCATGGCACTTCAGAATTTGTGAACAAAATTTTATTAAATTCTAATTATTTTGATGACTCTGAAGTTTGCATCGTTGGAATGCAACGAAATTCATTTTTATCTTTGACAAAAATAATTATTCAAATGATCAATTTTTGCCATTCGGAAAGCAAATCGACTAGAAAAATTTGGATGACATTGAAATTTCAACGAATCTTCAATAAAGTTCAATATTTTTCGATGCATTCCAACGTTGCAAACTTTAGCATAATTTATTTTGGAAATTTTCGAGTTTATAACGTGATTTGGCATGACAAAATTGTGTGGCCGGTAACGAAACGTCTAAATCTGACTAATTGCGATGATTTTAGGGAAAGTGATTAAAATCGATAATCAAAATGAGGGAATTGAGAAACTCACTGCATTGATGACGTTCGTCCTCGTCGGAATTGTCCAAGCAATCGTTATCACCGTCGCAAATATAAATTCTTGGAATGCAATTGCCATTATCGCATGTGAAAAGGTCGCCGAAACAAGTTCGACCCTCGGATTGACAATAACCGGGAGGCTCGTCGCTTCCATCGAGACAATCGTCGTCCCCGTCGCAGTACCAAGTCGCCGGTATGCACCGATGATTCGGACAACGGAAACTGTTTTGAGGACAAGTTCTTTGGGCGCAATGCAACGGATTCTCGTCGCTGTTATCGCCGCAATCGTTGTCACCGTCGCACAGCCAATATGGCTCGACGCAGATGTTGGTTGTTTCACATTGAAGATGATTCGGTTGACACGTGTGATTCTTAGGACAACGGTCGTGACTCTCGTCCGATGTAATATTGTCCTTGCAATCGTTGACTCCGTTGCATACCTGCACGATCGATCGAGCATGAATTTTTTTAGAATTTCTGGGTCTAACGAACGAAATCCATTCAGGAGCATTTGACGGATCAATTAATAAGATTTTCCCCAGTTTTCGTGTCCAAAATTTGTGAGAGCAAATTAATCATCGAATTATATGAGAATTTGGCTCTGGGACTCATCAAGGTCACTCGTTCCATTCCCCGGAACCAGTTTCTACTCCGTAATCGTCAGAAGGACGTGAAAATCGCGGTCAAGTGTGAAATTCATCGAGTTTTTTTGGGAATTTTCTATAATTTTATTTGGGAGACGACTATGATGAATTTTCTTCGATTTTTTTGCACGTAAATGGCGAAATTTCATTTTTTAGGTTTTACCATCACAAAACTAGTGCATTCAGGGTCTTTTGAGAATTTTGTATAAACGTTGTTGGCACGAAAACTGAAAATTTTCTCCTATGAAGAAAATTCTTTCGACGATCAGAATTTAGGACATTTAATTTGCTTTTTTTTTTTTCATTTTCTCCATACAAAGGCGTCTAAATTGGAGTCACGTTTCGTCAAAAAGCTGCGAAAATCGAGTTGCAAAGAAAAATGTATTTAGGATTTTTTTTTATGACTCTGAAGTTTGCAACGTTGCGATTCAACGAAAAATCTTGTTTTTATTAAATATTTATTGAATTTTGAAAATTGTGGCAATTTATCGTCTCGTTTGAGTTTTTGGGACTCAAGAAACGACCGTTTTTTGTCCGGAGCAAATATTGAGTAATAATTATGAAAAAAAAACAGAATTTCGTTGCATTCCAACGATGAAAACTTCAACATCATTTTTTTTTTGCGGATTATGAGCCGAAATTTTTTAAGTAAAATCCTTAACACAGTTTTTGCAACTTATAAACGAAATGCGACTCGAATTTACACGCGTTTAGGTGGAAAAAGTTAAAAATTGGAAATCGAATGTCTCAATTTCTTGACGTCAGGAAATTTTTTTTTCCAGGCGGGAAAATTGTTGGTTCTGGGGTCTGGAATGTTCGTACGAAATTTTTCAAGAATCCTGCATAAAGTAATTTCGTGACGTTGGAGCGTATGATGCTGAAGTTTGCGACGTTGGAAAGCATCGAAAAATATTGAATTTTATTGAAGATTCGTTCAATTTTAAATGTCATCCAAATTTTTCGAGCCGATTTGCTTTTCGAACGGCAAAAATTGATCATTTTATCATCGTAATTACATTTTGCATTTGAATAATTATTTTTGTCAAAGATAAAAATGAATTTCGTTGCATTCCAACGATGCAAACTTCAGAGTCATATAAATTTAAGTCGCCGGGAAAAAAGGGAGGAGTCTTTGAAAAAAATTGTGTTTCCCGGTGGTTTTTTGAATATTCTGTTAAAATTGTTGATGCTGAAGTTTGCAACGTTGGAATGGATCGAAAAATATTGAATTTTATTGAAGATTCGTTCAATTTTTAATGTCATGCAAATTTTTCGAGCCGATTTGCTTTTCGAACGGCAAAAATTGATCATTTTATCATCGTAATTACATTTTGCATTTGAATAATTATTTTTGTCAAAGATAAAAATGAATTTAGTTGCATTCCAACGATACAAACTTCAGAGTAATTGAAGCGTTTGGTACAGGTGATGGAATGCGTTGGTACGTAGCGTGTGAGAAATGAGGATATAGTTTACTTGTATTTGTGGTATGCATCGATAATTGGCACATGTGAATTCGCCATCTGCGCAAGGTGGATAAACACAGCCTTCCTCGTCGCTGCCATCCTTGCAATCGTTCTCATGATCGCACTTCCATGTTTTGAAGATGCAACGGCCGTTGTTGCATCGGAATTCGTTGGGACTGCACGAGTGATATGCGCAGTAGTTGGTATCCTCGTCAGATCCATCGCCGCAGTCGTCGTCACCGTCGCAAGACCACATTCGGGATATGCAGCGTCCGTTGCGACAGGCGAATCTGTTGGAGGCGCAAGTAACGTTTTTGGGAACGCACATGCGATCCTCGTTGACCAATCGACTGTTGTCGTCGCATTTGCATTCGGCGGTATTGTTTGGTCCTGGATGGCAAGATTGATCGCAGCCGCCGTTACTGACGTTGCAGGGGTTGGTTTTGCAGACTTGTCGCTCGGCCGAAAACACGTGGAGATCACGTGGCGAGTCCTCGAGTCTCTTGACCAGCTCGACTTTGTCAGCTCCGGTGAATTTTTCCGCTCGGTAAACTCCTCGCAACTGGAGATCGGTCCAATAAATATGCTCGCGAAAAACGGTTATTGCGAATGGATAAATCGTGGCGCTGACGAGAATCTCACGATTGTTTCCTTCCAAGTCGGATCGCTCGATCTTCTCTCTGACAGCGTCGGTCCAGTAAAGCATTCGGTCGTCGTAATCGATCGCGAGACCGCTCGGTTGCGAGAGATTTTTATCTATTATCGCTTTTTTCAACGATCCGGCCATTGTCGTACGGAAAATCTTGCCGGAAGTGCCGAAACGACCCCAGTCCGTATAATAGAGATGACCGTAACAAGGATCGACGACGATGGCGCGCGGTCGATCGACTCGGGCGATCATTACCAAGTCCGAGCCATCAATGTTCATCGCGTAAATGCTGTTGTTGGACGAATCCGTCCAATAAACTTTTTTCTGCGTCCAATCGTAAGAAATGCCTTCGGGATTGATGCCCTTGCTAATGAGCGTGTGCATGTCCGCCGAGGATGGATTGTCGGCCTGCATCCAAGCGATTTTCGTCCACGGTCTTATCTGCGTGAAAAGGAGTTTCTTGTCCTCGTAATCAAAGTCAACGCCGACGACGTTGGTCAGATTACCGACCGGTTTGAACGGGACGTTGGTCGAGTGGGGGTCGAGATTGATAGCTCGAATTTCGGTCCTGGTTGCAAAGACCAAATACTCGCCAACGTTGTCGCATTTTCGCCGATCGGCCGAGAGTTTTCCAATGGCGCATTCGCAGCGTGGATCCGTTTCTCCGGGATAAGCGAAGCAGAGCTGTTCGCAGCCTCCGTTGGGAGTTTTAACGCAGGGATTTTCAGGGTCCATCGGTTGGCTGTTCCTGTCGAAAATGGCGATATCGCGAAGTTTCGGCAAGTTCGTACGGACTCGCGTGGGCAAACTGATGTCTCCGGGTAATTTGCTGCTCTTGAAAATGGTCATGAGATTCCTGTCGACCCAATAAACCTCGGAACCGAAAATAGCGACGCCCATGGGGTTCGGGAGGTTTCTCCGGATTACCTGACGGTTGCCACCGAGCCAAGAGACTTTTTGTATCATGTCGAGCTTCGAATCGACCCAATACACATCGTGAGTCTGTAAATCGATCGTTATATCGCGAGGAGTGCTTATGGACGCTGTAACCATCGGAGTCCAGTTGGTACCGTCCAAATTGGCTCTCCCGATTCTTGGATATTGTCCGTAGTCGATCCAGTAGAGAATTCTCTTGATTGGATTGACCGCGAGTTCTCGAGGCGTGTCCGCAGTCGTTTTCACCAAAACTCTTCGGTTGCTTCCGTCCATGCGACAAACCTCGACGTAATTATCATGGGGAAAGACGTTGGAAAAGTACAAATTACCGGCGACCCAATCGATCGTCAATCCACGAATTCCATTGGATCCGATGCCGTATTTAATGACCGGTTGGAGTTCCGTGCCATTGGGACGAATTCGATAAATTCCGTTCCAGAGGTCGCGATTAAATTCGACCCAATAAATCCAGTTGGCGGCGTAATCGACGTCAACGTGAAGAATGTGATGTCCAGGTCCGGAAATCGGAATCATAGCTTCTTTGGCGTCCTCCAAACTGTAGCCACGAGCGACGTCGAGTTGCGAGACGACGGCGAAAGTTTTGAAAGGTTCGCACTTGGTGTCGGAGATTTTTTTGTACTCCATGCCACAGGCGCAGATTCGCGTTCCGCCCGAGGAAGGTAAACAAATTTGGTCGCAGCCACCGTTTCTAAAAAGACAGGGATGCAATCCGCTCACGCGTTTTTTGTAGATTACCGCGGTCTTGAGAGTCGAATCGTTGTCGACGATGGTCATGGGATTTTTTCCATCCGGCAAATCGACTCGCTCGATCTTGTCGTACTTGGGATCGAGGAAATACAATTTTGACTCGTGGACCGCGAGAGCTTTCGGCAGGGAAATGCTGTTTGCCTCGGACAAGATTGTTCTGATGTTTTGGCCGTCGGTCGTCATGCTCTTGATGAAACTTGGATATTGCGAACTGAAGTAAATCATTTTGTTGGGAATGTCGATGGTAATGGCTTCGGGGAGATTGACATTTTCAACGAGAATGAGAGAATTCGTGCCGTCCATATTGACACGAGCAATTTTGACGGGAACGCCGAAACCTCCCTCGTCGATCCAGAAAATATGTCCCTCGATGGGATCGACGCACATGGCCTTGGGCTTTGCGACGGAAGTTTTGTTTCCGTCATTGGCAAGAACGATCGTCCTGTAGCGAGGATTTCCGTCGACCTTGATGCCCTCGATGTTCGAGGCGAATTTGTTGCCGATGAACAAATTTCTGCCGAGCCAATCGAACGCCATGGTGGACGGCGATCCTACGATTCCAGTGTCGCCAGCGGCGTTTGGGAATTCCGTGCGATTGCCTCCTTGATAGAGAATCGTGTAGATCGTGCCGTTCTCAGTGTCGCCGTCTTTTTGCTGCAGCCAGTAGATCGTCCGATCGCGTCGATCGTAATCGATCACCGTTCCGCCTTCTACCCCGACGACTGGCCAAATGTAGCCGGCTCTGTTGTCATTGGGCGTGAGTGAAACGTCAACGATTTGCGAGCCTCGCAGAACCATCAGGAAAGGAGTTTCCTCCTCGACGCAATGGTCGCTCGACGATAATTTCCATCCGGCGAAACATTTGCAAGAATAGCCTCGTGGATTGCTCGGCGAAAGCAGACAAACGTGCTCGCAGGATGCATTGGCGCATGGGTTCGGTGTGATTTGCTGGAGAACCGGATGGTGCACGTGAATCGACAGTGGCTGGGAAATCAAATGCGAAACGACCGTTTGATTGGTTCCTCGGAATTTGTGAGCCGAAACGACTCGATTTAATTGCCGGTCGGTCCAATACATTATGTCCTCGAAGAGCGTGAGAGAATGCGGATGAAGCAGGTAATGCGAGCTGGAGAGAACTTGAACTCTGCCAGTTCCGTCGTATAGACAAGTGTCGATAAAGTCGAGTTTGCTGTCGGCGAAGTAAACCCTTTTATTGGCAATATCGAGGGCGAGGCCGTTCGGCCAATAGATTTTAGTGCTTATGATGGTTGAGCGGTTTGTGCCGTCCATGCCGATTCTCTCGATTCGAGGATTTTCACCCCAGTCGGTCCAGAAGAGCCAGCGTGCGCCGGGACCAGGATCGAGACACATGCCTCGGGGCTGCGTGATGTTTTCTTTCACCAAGACCATTCGGTTCTGTCCAGTTTCTTCGGCAACTTCGATGGTGTTGAGTTTGGAATCGAGCCAATAGAGTTTCTTGTTGATCCAATCGTACGCGAGTCCTTCAACGAGATCGAGACCAGTCGAGACGACGTCGCGAGGTTCGCCGCCTCGTTCCAGCCGCGAAATCTTTTTGAGTTTCATGTCCGACCAGAATATCGTGCCCGTGTGCATGTTGCTCGCTGTCGCGACGACGTTTTCAACGTTTATCGGAACCCTCTCGAGCGCTTGTTCCTGGAGATCGGCAACGAGGATCGTGTGCCTGTTTGATATTATGAGGAAAGCTGCGCTGTGATTGTAAGCCTTGCACGTATGATTGTCGATCTCGAGAGTGTAACCCTCGACGCAGCTGCAAGCAAAGCTGCCTTTGGTGTTGGTGCAGGTTTGCGAACAGCGACCCGGCGGATCGCACTCGTTCAAGTCCTGGCAGGTAAAACCATCCTCGGAAAGTTCTTCTCCCGGGGGACACGTGCATTGGGCTCCCAAAGGCGTTTTAATGCAATCGTTGCTGCACAAGCCGCCTTGATGCATGCATTCGGCCAGAGCACAGCCCGGACCTTCGTCCGCTCCGTTTGGACAGTCAAGATTACCGTCGCAAACGCTCGTGACGTTGACGCAGCGATCGGTAACGTTTGGACATTTCCATTGGTGCGAGGGACATTTAAACGGGGGTGGACCGCAGGCGTGCAGAATTGGATCCTCGTCGGAACCATCGCCGCAATCGTCTTTACCGTCGCAGATATAAGTCTTGAAAACGCAAGGTTTATCGACAGGATTTTTACACCGGAAGTATCCGGGCTCGCACTCTTTAGTCGTTTCCGTGCAAAACTCTGGCTCGTCGGATTTGTCGTGGCAGTCGAAAACTCGGTCGCAGTACCAATTCTTCGGTATGCAAACTCCGGAACTGACACATTGGAATTGGGACTCTCGGTTACACTCGTCCGGTGCCAATTTGGGACAACCGATTTCGTCGCTGCCGTCGTTACAATCGGAGAGTCCGTCGCACTTGTAAGAATCGGTGATGCAAGTTTTCCGATCGTGGCAAGTGAACTGCGTGCTCGAACAAATAACCGGCGGACAATCTTTCTCGTCTTGAAGATCGAAACAATCGTTGTCGCCGTCGCAGACCCAAGATTTTGGGATGCAGTTGCCGGATTTGGGACAGGTGAATTGGAAGTAGGCGCAGGTTTTGGCTGCGCAGAAAGAACCTTCGTCGGAGCCGTCGCCGCAGTCGTTTTCCGAATCGCATTTCCAGGAGGCTGGAATGCAGCGAGCATTGTCGCAAGCGAATTGACTGGCGCTGCAAGTGACGTTGGGGCAGCCAGCTTCGTCGCTATAGTCGCCGCAATCGTTCTCGGAGTCGCAGCGGAAATTGGCGGGAACGCATCGTCCAGATTTGCATTGAAATTCGTTGGTGCCGCAAGTGGGTTTCGTGCAATTTTGCATCTCGTCGCTGTTGTCGAGACAATCGTCGTCGCCGTCGCAGACCCACGAGTGTGGGACGCAGCGTTGATTGGCGCAAGTGAAATCCCACGCGTTTAGACAAGCCTGGACAGGGGGTTCGGCGAGTGGATCGGAAGTGCAAGTTCCACCGTCGGTGAGTCTCTCGCCATAGGGGCAGCCGCAGACGCGGGTCAAAGTTCTCACGCCGGAGCGATTCGTCGTGTTTTGGGGGATGGCAAAGCAGAGTTTTTCACACCCACCGTTGTTGATCGAGCAAGGATGTTTCGTAGTGACGACTTGAATGTCACGACTGAAAACTTTGACACCGTAGAGACGATTGGTCGCTGGTTCTCGGACCAAAATGCTTTCCTGTTCGCCAGTCTCTTTGTGCAGCCGAATAATGGCATCGAGTCTCCAATCCGTGATGTACATCCATTGTTCATAAATAGCGATCGAGAACGGATGTTTAATGAGAACAGAATTAACAGTTTTGACATCGCCACCGTCGAGATTCGAGTGTTGCACGTGATCCAAAAGAGCGTCGCACCAGTACAAACGATCTTTGGAAAAATCAATGGCAAGTCCGTTAGGCCAGCCTAGAGTGAGATTCTTAAAGACTACGAGATTGGAGCCATCGGCGTGTGCTCTGCTGATGTTTGCGGGACGATCCCACTCGGAGAAAAAAATGTAACCCTGGTTGGGATGAATTACTATGGCTCTCGGTCTCTTGAGATGTTTCAGCAAAGTTCTGCGATAAGTTACGTTTCTCGTGCTCAGTACGTTGAGCGTACCTTTGCGAGAATCGATGTAATACAAGTTTTTAGCAGCCCAATCGACCGCCAAACCCTCGACGCCTTCGTTCTGACTGGCGAGAACGATTTCCCTGCCGGTTCCGTTCTGTTGCACCCGATAAATCACGTCCTGCAGCACGTCGCTGTAATAAATGAATTGATCGTGAGCGTCGTAGTCGAGACCGACGAGCCTCGCTCTCCGGGAAACGACCGGAAGTATCGCGTCGCTAAAGCCCTCCATAACGGGATCGAGAACTCTTCCTTTGATAAAACGTTGTTGCGAGTACATGAGGAATTCTTGAACGAGATTGCAGTTGCGCAAGTCCGAGGATAATCTCCAGCCGATGTTGCAAGCGCAACGATATCCGAGACCGCTTTCCCGGCCACCAGCCGCAGTCACGATGCACATGTGTTGACATCCGCCGTTGTTGTTTCCGCATGGATTCTTAACGTTGTGAGCCATTTGGACGAGCGGATGAAGAATCTTGACGGCTTTGGTGTCGCGGATCTTGAACAAAGTTTGTATCGAGTATTCCCCTTCGGTTTTGTCCATGCTCAGCAAAGCCTGTTTCGTGACGTCCGACCAATAGACACGATTCTCGAAAACTGCGAGTCTGACGGGCGCAGGAAGTTGCAAACTGCGCAAAATCATGTGGCGTTTAGCGCCGTTGTAATCGGCAGTTTCTATGTATTCGAGCAACGAGTTGCACCAGTAAATTCTCTTCGCTGCAATGTCGACCGTTATGCCGACGACGTTGTAAGCTGCTTCGGAAATCACAGGAATCGTCGACGTTCCGTCCATGTTGGCACGTAAAATTTGCTTGCTGTCCGCTATGAACATCAAACCGACCGTTGGGTCGAGCGCAATGTCCGTTGGATTCGTCAGATTGGAATCCAGCGCTATCCCATGAAAACGACCGTCCAATTCGAACACGTCGATCTTTTGCACCATCGAATCAACCACGTACAATTTCAAGCCGATAAAATCTATCGCTATCGATACCGGCGACCACGCACCCGGCAACGATATGTCAACGTCCGGCGCACTTTCCGGCGTGTGTTTCGACAACGATTGCGAATGGATCTTGCGCGTCTTTACGTCGCTCCAATACAAAACTCCGCTCGAGTACAAATAATCCAGGCCACTCGCTCCCGTTGTGTTTGCTATTATCTGGCGATTCTCACCCGACGAATCCATCCGCCAGATGGCACTGCCTTGAGCCAACAAAATTTCCATTGCCGGCGCATTGAACGCTCGACACTTGTTACGATCGTGCAACGCGTAACCGTCCACGCACGAACATTTGTACGAACCATCTGTGTTCTCGCAGAGCTGCTCACAGAAACCCCATTCCGAACACTCGTCTCTATCTGCAATACAAACCACGAATCATCCAATCGCTCCTAATCGTAATTCTCATTACATTTCCGCTCTTCAATGAAATTATTTTATTCGTCATAAACGTTCGATCGGCTGCCGCAGCAATTTTCAAATTTTCATTACCTTCTCTTTTCATTCGATCGTTTTGTGTTGCTTTTAAGGCCCCAAAACGACTTTATTTATGATGCTGAAGTTTGCAGCGTTGGAATGCAACGAAAAATATTTGAATTTATTGATAATTTGTTCAATTTTCAATCTCATCCTAATTTTTTGCGCCGATATGCTTTTCGAATGGCAAAAATCGATCATTTTATCAACGTAATTACATTTTGCATTCGAATAATTATTTTTGTTAAAGATAAAAAACGAATTTCGTTGCATTCCAACGATGCTTTATTTAGGATTCTTTGGAAATTTTGTACAAACGTTCTTGCCACCAAAACTCAATTCAAATCGTTAAATTATCGCAAAATTACTTTATTTAGGATTCACTAAAACCAACAGTTTTTTCTTATAAAGAAAATTTCTCTGTCGTTTAGAATTTGAGATATTTAAATTGCCATTTTTCATTTTCCCCATCCAAACGCGTGTGAATTGACGTCACGTTTCGTTAAAAAGTTGCAAAAATCGAGCCGCAGTCAAAAATGTATTTAGGATTTTTTTTGCAGATGGCCAAAAAGGCTACGAGCTGAAATTTTTAAAGAAAAATCCTAAACTCATTTTTTTGCAACTCATAAGCGAATCGCGACTTGAATTTACACGAGTTTAGATGAAAAAAGTTAAAAATTGGAAATTAAATATCGAGAATTCTTGACGCCAGGAAATTTTTCTTCATTGGAGAAAATTGAAGTGACGTTTCTTTAAAAAGGTGCAAAAATCGAGTCGCAGTCAAAAATGTATTTAGGATTCTTTCTGCAGATGGCCAAAAAGGCTACGAGCCGAAATTTTTTAAGAAAAATCCTAAACACATTTTTTTGCAACTCATAAACGAAGCGCGACTCGAATTTACACGAGTTTAGATGGAAAAAGTTAAAAATTGGAAATTAAATATCGAGAATTCTTGACGCCAGTTTTGGTGTCAAGAATGTTGATTCAAAATTATTGAAGAATCCTGAACAAAGTAATTTTCGTGATGGTGATACGTTAAAGTTTCATTCCAGCCTCTTAATTTCGATAAAAAAAAACTCACCAATGCATTCGCTCGAGTCGTTGGCCAGAATTCGTCCCTCCGGACAGTAGCACATTCCACCGGTCAACGAAGCCTGACATTTGTACTGGCAAGCCAAACTCTCGCACTTGCTCGTAGCTAAAAATGAATAATTATTCAATTACAACCGACTTCGTATTTTTTTCTAAATGTCTTTTATTTATGAAAGTGTGCGTGCGCGTGGAAGGTCAACTTGAGGAACTCACAACATTCGCTGTCTTCGTCAGCACCGCCAGGACAATCGGGTTTTCCATCGCAAACTTGTGACCTCGGTATGCAAGTTGTTTTTCCATCGGGACTCTTAGGACAGGTAAACTTATCGGCGGTGCAGGGGGTCGTGTGACAAGAATTTTCGTCCGATCCATCGTGGCAATCGTCATAACCGTCGCACCGGAAGGCCACGGGTATGCAAAGTGCATTTGTGCATCTAAATTGGTTGCTAGCGCACTGTGGAAAACCTGTTGAATCAAATTATTCATAGAAGGTCCGTTGTGTTTGACACTAAAAGAATCATCTTTTAATTTCCTCATTATGCAACGTAATTTAATTCTTACGACGTGAGCAATAATTATTCAAATTATTCTTGAGTACTTGGATTATTATTTCGTTCCAACTAATTTGAGGCGTTTCGGTACCGGCGACGATACAATGTCGACAGGATGATGTTGAAGTTTGCATCGTTGGAATGCAACGAAATTTTGTTTTTTCTTCAGCAAGGCTCATAATTGTTATTGAATATTTGCTCCGGACAAAAAACAATTGTCTCTTGAGCCCCAAAAAATTGATCGAGACGAAAAGTAGCCACAATTTTCAAAATTCAATAAATAATTGAATTAAATAATTAAATAATTGAATAATTAATTGAATTGAATAAATAAATAATTAAATAATTAATTAATTATTTTTTATTTATTTAATTTTGTTTATTTATTTTATTAGATCAATTTAATTTGATTTTTATTTAATTAATGATAATTAATTATCAATTATCAATTATTTATTATTCAATTATTTAATGAATTAAATAATTATTTGAATAATTAAATAATTAATTAATTAAAATGAATGGAAACAATATTTTTCGTTGAATCTCAACGTTGCAAACTTCAGAGTCATGCTATGCCACGTTGAAAAAATACAAATTTCCAAAATAATTAGAATTTAATACAATTTTTAGAATTATACACGATATTACAATTTTTTCAGATTTTTTTTCGGATTTGGTTAATATTTGAATATTTAGATTTTCCTATGGAAACTCCTCAATTAGCGACGACTGAGGGGAATTAATTAGTTTTCTGTTCAAACTATTTAGGCCAATTATTGTTCGTGTGTGTTTTGTTACATAATTTTGTTTAGATTTCTTTGGATTGGTTATTGTTGATATTATTTGGTGGAATGGTTGATTATTTTAATTACGTACTGCAGTATTCCTCGTCGCTGTTGTCGCCGCAATCATCACGATGATTGCAGCGCGCTGACTGTTCGATACACCGCTGAGTCGAGTGACATCTAAATTGATCGAGTCTGCAGGGTGCCCTCAGGCTGGTACTGCAACCCTCTTCATCCTTCTCGTTTCTGCAGTCGATATAACCGTCGCATCTTTTCTGCTGTGGTATACAATGCTCGAGATTCGTGTTCGCTTCCCCTTGCACTTTTGTGATGCTGCACCGGAAATCGTCCGTTTGACACTTTCTGTAAGCTGATAAAAAAAAATGATGTTGAAGATTTTTGCATCGTTGGAATGCAACGAAATTTTGTTTTTTCTGCAGCGAGGCTCAAAATTATTTTTCGATATTTGGTCCAGAGTCCCAAAAACTCAATCAACACCAAAAATTGCCACAATTTTCAAAATTCAATAAACAATATTTTTCGTGTGTTTTTTTTTTTTTAATGAGAAGAGAGAAAAATGTCATTTTGCGCGATCGTCAGGACGCGGCGAACAAAAGTTAATAATCCCGGTAAAAATTGGTTATCCGCAAGCGCGAGAGACGATTACGTTTCAATTAAAGTCGCGGTGGCGGAGAGCGTCGGTGAAATTAAATTGGCCGGAGACGAGTGTCTCCGACGAATTCTCGCGAGCGAACGCCATCTCTTGCGCGAAGGTCACAAAGTTGCAGTTTATAATGCCCGCCAATCTCTTATCTAGATATATCGAGGAAAATCACTCGTTCGCTAATCACCACTTGTACGAATTTCCCGGAAAATTTTTCTCCTCCGAGATCGCGCATACGTGTTTTGGTTTCCAAAGTCCAATTGTGCCGATTGACATTAACGAGCTCTCGGACAAACACCAAAATTTTCCAACCATACAAATCATCCAATTATCCAAGTTAAGGACGTTGTATGCAACATTTTCCATCGACAGAATTCCTGAATTTCAATCGAAATCACAATTTTCATGTCTCTGAAGTTTGCATCGTTGGAATGCAACGAAATTCGTTTTTCATCTTTAGTAAAAATAATTGTTCGAGCGCAGAATGTAATTACGATGATAAAATAATCGATTTTTTCCATTCGAAACGCATATTGGCTCGAAAAATTTGGATGACATTAACAATTGAACGAATCTTCAATAAAATTCAATATTTCTCGATGCATTCCAACGTTGCAAACTTCAGCATCATCAATTTTAACAGAATATTCAAAAAACCACCGGGAAACACAATTTTTTTCAAAGACTCCTCCCTTTTTTCCCGGCGGCTTCAATTTATATGACTCTGAAGTTTGCATCGTTGGAATGCAACGAAATTCATTTTTATCTTTGACAAAAATAATTATTCAAATGCAAAATTTAATTACGATGATAAAATGATCAATTTTTGCCATTCGAAAAGCATATCGGCTCGAAAAATTTGGATGACATTGAAAATTGAACGAATCTTCAATAAAATTCAATATTTTTCGATGCATTTCAACGTTGCAAATTGAAAAATATTGAATTTTATTGAAGATTCGTTGAATTTTCAATGTCATCCAAATTTTTCGAGCCGATATGCTTTTCGAATGGCAAAAATTGATTATTTTATCATCGTAATTACAATTTGCATCTGAATAATTATTTTTGTCAAAGATAAAAGAGAATTTCGTTGTATTCCAACGATGCAAGCTTCAGAGTCATGATATTTGAGACCTTGAAGACACAGGTACATAGTCCTGTTGACATTTTCCGATGAATGGAAATGAACGCACAAGAGAACGACCCTACCCACATATAATATTGCCTGCTACCGATTCATCGTCCTATGCACATGTACAATTCACTCCTTTAATCCATGGGGACTGACCGATCGATCGGAACGATCTTATTAAGTGCGAGAAGTCCGTTATGCGACCCTGTAGCTCGAGGAGGCAAAAGGAAATAGAAAGAAATGCAGTGTGAACGAAGGAAGGTTGTTCGCCCACGTGATTCGAGTGTTCGATACATATAGCAGAGAAGCCGGTGACGTCACGGTCGGAAAATATCGACGCAGTTTCGTAAAGGACGTACGTCAAAACGTAAACGAGCGCAGCTTACGCCCTCCCGACTCCAAGAGACTCTGAGAACCAGAAAAGTTCCCAAAACGCGCGACCAAAAAAATGTTTAAATTCCTCCGGATCGGCTGAACGGATTTTCTTCGACCGAGGACCATTCGAAAGATGAAAAATCGTAGAAAATTCAAATTCAATGTGAAAATTTTTTCCCTTGACGATTTTCTTTTTGGGGACGATTTGAAATTCCTGTGACGTCACAAAACGCCCGATTCAAATAAATTCCAAAATCTATTTGATTAAAATCTGTTTCGAAATCAATAAAATTTGATTTTTGCAAT
Source organism: Diadegma fenestrale (assembly GCA_037043255.1). NCBI lineage: Eukaryota > Metazoa > Arthropoda > Insecta > Hymenoptera > Ichneumonidae > Diadegma > Diadegma fenestrale. The sequence goes on from CM073313.1 coordinate 16,750,248, forward strand.
AAAATTGTGTCAAAAATAAAAATTTTACTAAAGAAATTCCATTTTTTTCGTTCAATCATCGATTTTTCAATTATTTTTTCCAATTAACGACGAAAATTGTGACGAGAATTGAATTTTTTGCAGCAATTTTCCGTAATCATAAAAAAATTGCTGGCTCGTTCGTGAAAAACGAATATTTGATAATTTTTTTGTACAGGAAATCGAAACGTGGGACATCAAGTCCATTAAGCACGATTGTATTTTCTTTGTAATGATATTCAAGAATAATTTATCGAGAGACGATGGGAGAAGGGGAAGAGGAAATGTTGTGAATCTCTCTGAAAAGTTTCGACTGTTGGAAAAACCTGTTTTCATCTCGAACTCACGATTCAAGGTTCTTGGCGGCTAATTGCCTAGGCTCCCGGCTATTTCATGTAATCTCATAGAACACTGGAAACACGAAAGTCTGGCTCATCCTCCTGAAAGATTCATTCTCCTCGACTGGCGCGCACCGTTGGATTTTATAATACCAAATTACGTGTGTCGCGAGCCTTTCTCGAAGTTTATATTGTTCATTTATTCCCGCTGCAACTAAACCGCCATGATTTCCAAGTCAATTAAATTCCCCCCGTTCCCGGTTATGCAAAAAAAAAAAATCCCTGGCGAAATGATAAAAATGCGTAATAAATCGAGTCTGACACGTCAGAATAAAAAAAAATTGCAAAAATTAAACAAATTCGACGATTTTTCGAAAAAAAAACTTCGAATTTCGTAAAATTCGAAAAATTATGGAATTCAAAACGTTTGACAAATTTTTTATTTTTTTATCTCGAAATTTTTTTTTTTTGGCAGTTCTGACAAGAAAAACATTTGGAGAGAATCGAGGCTCAGGCAGTTTTTTATTTTCGTGTAAATCTGTGGAATGCTGAATTTTCTCAGTGGCGATCGTAAAATGTTGATAAGTAGTTGAGAAAATTGATTGCATAAACGATGTTAAAATGGCGTGGGAAAAATAGAGAAAACGTGACATGTTTTAACAATATTGACGAGATGTACTTACTGCAGCCGGCTTCGTCCGTTCCATCGACGCAATCGACGGTCATATCGCATCTCTGATATGCCGGCATACAATATGATGTATTGAAGATGTATTGCTCGCAGGAAAACTGACCGCTGTCGCATTCTGGCGGTTCTGGGGAGCAGAAAAAAATGGAAATGAATACAATTTCGTATCAACGAAAAATAATTGAATTTATCGATGATTCGTTCAATTTTCAATGTCATCCAAATTTTTCGAGCCGATTTGCTTTTTGAATGGCAAAAATTGATAATTTCATCATCGTAATTACATTCTGCATTTGAATAATTATTTTTGTCAAAAGTAAAAATGAATTTCGTTGCATTCCAAAGATGCAAACTTCAGAGTCATATAAATTTAAGCCGCCGGGAAAAAAGGGAGGAGTCTTTGAAAAAAATTGTGTTTCCCGGTGGTTTTTTGAATATTCTGTTAAAATTGATGATGCTGAAGTTTGCAACGTTGGAATGCATCGAAAAGTATTTAATTTTATTGAAAATTCGTTCAATTTTCAATGTCATCCAAATTTTTCGAGCCGATTTGCTTTTGGAATGGCAAAAATTGATAATTTTATCATCGTAATTACATTTTGCATTTGAATTATTATTTTTGTCAAAGATAAAAATGAATTTCGTTGCATTCCAACGATGAGAACTTCAGAGTCATTATTAACCGGGTAATTCGAGATTATGTAATAAAAAATGTGACAATTGGATCGGAAATTGCGTGGCGGAAGTCCATGCACATTCCACAGACTCGAAACTTGTTTTTTTTTTTTGCACATTAGTAAATTTGAAGATTTCCTCAAATACGTAAACACCGGGAAATGTACTTCGTGCATCGTATTGTTATTGTATGTAATGACAATTTCGTAATCACGAGAGATATTCATCGGTAATGATCCTGACCGAAGAGTCAGCGGATGTGATGCTGAAGTTTGCAACGTTGGAATGCATCGAAAAATATTGAATTTTATTGAAGATTCGTTCAATTTTCAATGTCATCCAAATTTTTCGAGCCGATTTGTTTTTTGAATGGCGAAAATTGATCATTTTATCATCGTAATTACATTCTGCATTCGAATAATTATTTTTGTCAAAGATAAAAATGAATTTCGTTGCAATCCAACGATGCAAACTTCATAGTCATTCAGCAGATTCGGTCTGTCACCACGGCCGATTTCCAGCACCGAAACGAGACGTTACGTATACTCATGTCCGCATAAGAGAAACCGAGATAAAAAACTTCACACAGATCGTCATTGATTATCGATGTATGGATGGTCGCGTGTTTTGATGGTCACGTAAATGAGTTGAACTTCCGTTGCTCGCACGTTTTATCAGCAGCGGCATTTGGAGACGAAGAAGAAGGTCATACGTGCTCGAATTTCCGGACGAAAATCAATATATGTGTCACATACGAACCGTTGGCGAAAAAATGCGACGCAGATCGAGCTTCGCAACGCAAAATTCTTTCAATTTCACGTCGTATCAAAATTCCATAACAATTTTTCATTCCGAACGAATTAAGGACGTTGTATACAAAATTTTATATGGATAGAATTCCTTTACACTTTGGAATGCAACGAAAAATATTTCATTTTATAAAATAATTATTTTTGCCGAATATAAAAACGAATTTCGTTGCATTCCAACGATGCAAACTTCAGAATCATAAGAAAACGTGAAAACAAACATTTAGATTTGACCGCCGCCAACAACGTCCTTAAAATTCCCCATTTTTTCCATCACCTCGAGAACGATCTCAAATCTGGGTTTAAATTTAATTATCGAACAATAAAGATTGACGAGGAAATGAAAAAATAAAAAACAAAGTTGTACCTTCATCGTCATTTTTTCCGCAGCAATAAAAAACAACAATCTTGGGTCTGAATTGTTTATTTTCATTGATAATAATGAGGGATGCTGAGACTGGAAAAATAATTTCTCTGATAATGTCGAGCCATGGTCTCGTCCCAATCGCTGAATATTCCTCTTGTTTTATATGTGTTTATGGCAATTGTGTAATCCGGAGAATAAAAAAGCACAAGACTCTTGAGAAAATAAGGAGCGCCAGTGTGATGCTTCGCGATTATCATCGTCGGTTTAGTCAACATATATATAAACATTCAATACCGCACAAACTCAATGAATTGTATTTATACACGTATGTATACAAGTGAATACAATAAATATATGTAAAATGCACTTACTACACGAATGCATTTCGTCCTCGCCATTCTCGCAGTCCCTCTGATAGTTGCACACTTTTAAAGCAGGAATACATTTGCCTTCGGGACACCTGAACATTCCATTGGGGCATGTAGTCCCGGAGAATTGGCCTGAAACATGAGAGCCCATAATTTAGTCGAGACATATACGCGCACGTATGTAAATGTGTCTGATTGAATCAGTGGAAACCAAATTTTATCAGAGAATTTTCTTGACCAACATTTTCTTCGATACGGTCAATCAAAAAATGAAAAAAAAAAAACGAAATACGAAAAAAATTATGACCCTGAAGTTTGCATCGTTGAAATGCAACGAAATTCTTTGTAATCTTTAGCAAAAATAATAATTCAAGCGCAGAATGTAATTACGACGATAAAATGATCGATTTTTGACACCCGAACAGCATATTGGCTCGAAAATTTTTGATGACATTGAAAATTCAACGAATTTTTGAAAATTAGGAATTTTGACATTGAAAATTCATCGAATTTTCGAAAATTAGGAATTTTGACATTGAAAATTCAACGAATTTTCGAAAATTAGGAATTTTGACATTGAAAATTCAACGAATTTTCGAAAATTAGGAATTTTGACATTGAAAATTCATCGAATTTTCGAAAATTAGGAATTTTGACATTGAAAATTCATCGAATTTTCGAAAATGAGGAATTTTGACATTGAAAGTTCATCGAATTTTCGAAAATTAGGAATTTTGACATTGAAAGTTCATGGAATTTTCGAAAATTACGAATTTTGACATTGAACATTCATCGAATTTTCGAAAATTAGGAATTTTGACATTGAAAATTCATCGAATTTTCGAAAATGAGGAATTTTGACATTGAAAATTCAACGAATCTTCGAAAATTTCGAATTTTATTGAAAATTGAACGAATTTTCAATAAAATTGAATATTTTTGATTGCATTCCAACGTTGCAAACTTCAGCATCATAAAAAATTGTGAAAATAATTCACACGATTAAGTTCTTGGCACCAAAACTAACAGTTTTCTCCTATAAATAAAAATTTTCTGACGTTTAGAATCTGAAATTTGCAATTTTTAATTAAAAAAGTTGAAAAGTTGCAAAAAAAAATGTATTGACGATTTTTTTTTGCACTTAACCAGAATTTTTTTGAGAAAAATCCTAAACACATTTTCGCGCAACTCACAAACGAGACGCGACTTGAATCGACACGCGATTTGGATGGGAAAAGTTGAAAATTGGGAATGAAAAATCTCAAATTCTTGTCAGAAAATTTTTCTTCATATGAGAGAAAATTTTCAGTTTTGGTCTCAAGAATGTTCAGAGAAAATTATTCAAGAATATCCTGAATCAAGGAATTTTATGATAATAATACGTAAATCGAGGCAAAAATCGATTGCACATAAAATGTCCCGTGTGCATCGAAATGTGCAGCGAATTTGAAGAAAGATGTGGGTGCATCGATGAGCAATATTGCCTGGCGTGATAGGTGAAAGGTTCAATGTGCTCTCTCGGGCATTTTACCCTTCCTCAATGAACGATGAGCAACAGAAGGTAAATATAAATGATATAAATGTAAGAATGTAAAGATCGAAGTAGCTGGTCGACGAGAAAAATGCCTGGGAATGAAAATGGATTTGATCTGTTGGCGAGATTCCCGTAAAAATTCAGGACCAAGTTGATTTCAAGCCGCGAACAATTTTCGACTCGAGATGAGAGTTTCTCATACGCGCGATTGCCAATTGATGAAACCAACAAAAAATGCATTAAGAGACGAAAGAAAAAAGTTGGGGACGTGGAGGTGGTAAAATCGAAGATAAACCGGTCGTGTAGTCACTCGGGCCAAGGAATCGTGTCAATAAGCGTCACTACAGTTTCAATATATACATATATATATAGCGCCAAGTACATCCGTGCCTGAGGTACGAAATAAAAGTTCCGCTATTCCGTACATTTATACGTCTCCAGCGATATATATGTATACACGTTTCTTTGGCCTATGGTCAGTGGTGCGCAATTTTTTTTCTCGCCTTCACCCACTATTTCTCTACGATGGAGATCTTAACCGCGTTCGCTCGCAGAGACTTTTCCCGCGTGGACTTTATGCTGGGGAATATATAAATGAATAATATCCTGTGGTCGGACATGAAGGTGTCTTCTTAGTCCTTTAGCCACGTCGGATGAGAGATTCTTCACGCGCAATCAAGATTTTACACTTTCAAACGCTCCTCTCCATGATCCTGCAATATTTCTATGATGCTGGATTTTGCAACGTTGGAATGCATCGAAAAATATTGAATTTTATTGAAGATTCGTTCGATTTTCAATGTCATTCAAATTTTTCGAGCCGATATGCTTTTCGAATGGCAAAAATTGATCATTTTATCATCGTAATTACATTCTCCATTTGAATTATTATTTTTGTCAAAGATAAAAATGAATTTCGTTGCATTCCAACGATGCAAACTTCAGAGTCATATAAATTTAAGCCGCCGGAAAAAAGGGAGGAGTCTTTGAAAAAAATTGTGTTTCCCGGTGGTTTTTTGAATATTCTGTTAAAATTGATGATGCTGAAGTTTGCAACGTTGGAATGCATCGAAAAATATTGAATTTTATTGAAGATTCGTTGAATTTTCAATGTCCTCCAAATTTTTCGAGCCGATATGCTTTTCGTCGAAGATCAATTTCTTCGCTATCACGACTGGAGGGAAAACTTAACCTTCCAGTAGGCTGCAGTGGTCAATAGCTTTTCAGAGTTGCGTATTCGCATGTAGAAACATTCGATAGTTGAGGCAGATTGATAACTGCAAAATGAAGTAGTAAATCTTAATAGAGCAGAAACACACATCGCGCATTCGCGATATCACACGCCATCAAGTGCCGGAATTACGTCATTGGTCTGAAAGCCATGAAACATCAAAAGAGATAGACTCTCATTAGGATTTATTGCCACATTTTGCATCGATCCAAATATAGAGACGCTGCCACTCAAAAATTCGATACAAAAATTCTCGATAATTGAGTACGAAATTGTGCGAATTGTCAATTAAGTTGAATTTAATTAATTCATTCAAATTATTTATTATTAGTTTCGCTACACGTTTTTTTTGTTGCGTCCGAAGTGGTCGATGGTATCGACAGAATCTAGAACGAAAATGTGGAACGGGCCTCATCCGGGTTAGCGTTAAATCTGTCATAAAAAAAAAGTGACAGGAAGATAGTTGGAAATAATTACAATGCAATTTCGATGCGTAAAAAAAACGGTGACGTTTTTGTTCGTTAAGATCGAATGTTTCGAAAAACAAGCAAGCACGATAGTAACATTGGACATAAATAGGAATTACTATAATTATTTCAATTCGGGTACTCATTTTATAGTCAACGCGGGACACAGTTAGTCGCGAGGCTCGTAAACTAAGACACACTCGCGATTGTCAGTTATTTCAAAACGTTCGAATCATCCTGACCCCCATTACCTCACCGAGACATTAACGGGAGGATCAACTCTCTCATATAGATCGGGTTCTGTTCATGGGAACAAGAAGACGATCCGCTCGAAAAGTGAGAGGAATCTTGCCAAATCGAGGCCTAGACTGCGAGCTAAACATCTCGAGAAAAAAATATAAATCCAACGTCATAAACAAATGATGCTGAAGTTTGTAACGTTGGAATGCATCGAAAAATATTGAATTTTATTGAAAATTCGTTCAATTTTCAATGTCATCCAAATTTTTCGAGCCGATATGCTTTTCGAATGGCAAAAATTGATCATTTTATCATCGTAATTACATTTTGGATTTGAATAATTAATTTTGTCAAAGATAAAAATGAAATTCGTTGCATTCCAACGATGCAAACTTCAGAGTCATATAAATTTGAGCCGCCGGAAAAAAAGGGAGGAGTCTTTGGAAAAAATTGTGTTTCCCGGTGGTTTTTTGAATATTCTGTTAAAATTGATGATGCTGAAGTTTGCAACGTTGGAATGCATCGAAAAATATTGAATTTTATTGAAAATTCGTGCAATTTTTAATGTCATCCAAATTTTTCGAGCCGATATGCTTTTCGAATGGCAAAAATTGATCATTTTATCATCGTAATTACATTCTGCATTTGAATAATTAATTTTGTCAAAGATAAAATTGAATTTCGTTGCATTCCAACGATGCAAACTTCAGAGTCATATAAACAAATCCTGGAACTTGCAAATCGAGAAATAATTTGAAAAAAAAAATGATATGCGAAACGAAAAATTCGTGGCTACGTATTGTTACAAGTTTTCGTCCTTTTTCTTCATCGTCCCGAACGAAAATCCTCTGTACACATGGGAAAATAATTAATTTATGATTCCGAAGTTTGCAACGTTGAGATTCAACGAAAAATATTGTTTTTATTAATTATTTATTGAGTTTTGAAAATCATGGCAAAATTTTTCTCCTTGATTGAGTTTTTGGGACTCAAGAGACGATCGTTTTTTATATACACGAAAATATTGAATAATAATAATTGCTAATAATAATTGAATAATAATTGTGAGCCTCGCTGAAGAAAAAACAGAATTTCGTTGCATTCCAACGATGCAAACTTCAGCATCGTACGAGTTTTCAAGATTTCACAGCTCGCACGTCCACACGAGGATTCAACGTAGTTTTGCACGAACCGAAACGAATATCGAATCACGAGACCTTTTAGCCAGACGGGAAGACATTTCGTGAACCCTAAACAAGGTAGAAAGTGCATCTTCGCAGTTGCGGTTAAAGAAGAGTCCAACATTTCACCTACGATCCGAATAATTCGCTCGAGCTCATTTAGTCCGGACTATAATGTCGAATTCCACCGGTTGAGACGTACGACTTTTTCTCTCTTTGATCTCTTATCGAAAGATGAAAGTTTCGTTACAAGAATGGCGAGCACGATGAAGAAAAAAATCAACACAATAGGAGCAAACGAGGGAGAACGGAAATGTGAAAAAAAACGAAGGGAACATGGAAAAAGAAGACTGAAAATAAAATTTTGTTGGATACGTTCGACCGAACGTTTGTTTTTCGAAAAATCACAAAAATTTCGTCATCGCAGCGAGAAATATTCTAGAAGACTTCAATGAGAAGAGGAAAAAAATGAGACGGCGAAGGGAACGAAAAAGTGTGAAAACCACGAGACGAAGAAATAAGATCGAATAGGTAAGAATGGAGATCGTAGTGCGTGTCGCGTTCGGAGTCTGTAGTTAGAGCGAGAGAAAATGTTGGTAGGGATGGGGGAGGAGGGAGGGGGGGACGAGAGACTCGGGAGTCTTCCGAAGTGCAGCACAGGCTCTGAAACACGACGATGCGAACGAGGAACGAAGGCATATAGCCTGGGCTTTCGTGCCAGGCTGTGCTCCCTGGTACCGCGAGCGAGAGCAACACGGAACGCTCGCGCACCAGAATCGCCCGCTACGCTCCGTGTGGCTTTACCTACTTCGCTTACCGTCGCTATATACTCCTCTATCTATATGGGCCTTTAAATGCCAATAATCCCGATCCTTATTCCTCTTGAAACAACAAAACCAAAAAAAAAAATCAAAAAATATTCATGACTCTGAAGTTTGCATCGTTGGAATGCAACGAAATTCATTTTTATCTTTAAAAAAAATAATTATTCAAATGCAGAATGTAATTACGATGAAAAATCGATCAATTTTTGCCATTCGAAAAGCAAATCGGCTCGTAAAATTTGGATGACATTGAAAATTCAACGAATCTTCAATAAAATTCAATATTTTTCGATGCATTTCAACGATGCAAACTTCAGCATCATCAATTTTAACAGAATATTCAAAAAACCACCGGGAAACACAATTTTTTTCAAAGACTCCTCCCTTTTTTCCCGGCGGCTTAAATTTATATGACTCTGAAGTTTGCATCGTTGGAATGCAACGAAATTCATTTTTATCTTTGACAAAAATAATTATTCAAATGCAAAATGTAATTACGATGATAGAATGATCAATTTTTGCCATTTAAAAAGCATATCGGCTCGAAAAATTTGGATGACATTGAAAATTGAACGAATCATCAATAAAATTAAAAACTTTTCGTTGCATGCCAACGCTTCAAACTTCAGCATCATGAATTTTTCATAATTTAAATAAAAATAATTTCATCATTTTCAATAATCAATTTTGGCTAGTTAATCTGCAAATTTCTCCAAGATTTAATAATCATAATTTAATGATTTTGGGAGAAATCATTTTGGCTAATTGAATTTTCTGCACATTTCTTAAAGTTTCTTATTCGAGCGACTAATTATCGGAAAATGCTGTCTAGGATTTTCGATGTCTGGATAAATCGATTTATTGGGTGATAAATGACGAATTAGGATAATTGGCTATTTATGAACACGCTTTCTCTCTCTCTCGCTCTCCCTGGATGATCGCGGCTCGTTGAAACTGCCGTTAGGCATGTCATAAACGACACAGCTCGTCCTCGAGACAACCGCACGGTATGGAAGTTCCTGATTTGCCAAGTGTATTTTTTATATTTTTTTTTTACTTGCTCGTAACGCCGATATTCGGGGACACGATATTAAAATAGCTGACGTCGAGCCAGCATTCTGGAAAGCATATGGAATAAATTTTTCATACGTCAGCACATTATTGTTCATGAAGAAATGATTATAATTGAGCAATTACCCGATGTAATGACCCACACTTCATTGTACCCCAGTTCCGACACAATGACACATGGATTCGAAATAACGAAGAGCGTGGAGGAATTTTTTCTCACAAAGAAGAAACGAAAATTCAATCCTCGACATTATTTGAAAATGTTTTTTATTTTTTTTCGATCAATTTCTCACGGTTTGGCGAATAAACTGAAAAAAAATATTTTCCCTTCGGCTATCAATATGTTTTCGTAACTTTCAATGAAATCTGCTGTAACAGCGAAAAGTTACGAAAGTTCCATCGCATAACCCCATTCTTCGTGCAAAAAAAAAAAAACGAGCTCGTTGCCTAAATTTATCTAAAGTACACACGTGTATGTAAAAGTATATGGGGCATTCCATTAATCGACGCCTGGAGTTCAATTCCATTCTAATTTTTTCGAAGATTTTCATAAATTTTCGTGCGATCGTCAACTAATTGGTGGAAATTTAGTCCAATGTCCATTTTTTGATTCTTCCTGACCTTGTTCAGGCGCGGACGACGTTGCGCGCAGTAAATGACCTAATTATGGTAAATTATTAATCAACCAATTCGCAAATCCTCATTATTTTGATTACCCACATCGCGAATGGAAACTTTTGCTTTTTAGAACGAGGTGGAATTTTTTTTTCGAATGACTCTGAAGTTTGCATCGTTGGAATGCAACGAAATTCATTTTTATCCTGGACAAAAATAATTATTTAATTACAGAATGTAATTGCGATGATTAAATGATCAATTTTTGCCATTTAAAAAACATTTTGGCTCGAAAAATTTGGATGACATTGAAAATTGAACGAATTTTCAATAAAATTCAATATTTTTCGATGCATTCCAACGTTGCAAACTTCAGCATCATAAATTTCATGGATCCTCTTAATGCACTGAAAATTAACTAAATATTTTTTTGGATAATTTCAAAATTTTCGTAATTTTGACAATATTTTATGACTCTGAAGTTTGCATCGTTGGAATGCAAAGAAATTCATTTTTATCCTGGACAAAAATAATTATTCAATTACAGAATGTAATTACGATGATTAAATGATCAATTTTTGCCATTTAAAAAACATTTTGGCTCGAAAAATTTGGATGACATTGAAAATTGAACGAATTTTCAATAAAATTCAATATTTTTCGATGCATTCCAACGTTGCAAACTTGAGCATCATCAATTTCAACAAAATATTCAAAAAACCACCGGGAAACACAATTTATTTCAAAAACTCCTCCCTTTTTTCCCGGGGGCTTAAATTTATATGACTCTGAAGTTTGAATCGTTGGAATGCAACGACATCCATTTTTATCTTTGACAAAAATAATAATTCAAGTGCAAAATGTAATTACGATGATAAAATGATCAATTTTTGCCATTTAAAAAGCATTTTGGCTCGAAAAATTTGGATGACATTGAAAATTGAACGAATTTTCAATAAAGTTCAATATTTTTCGATGCATTCCAACGTTGCAAACTTGAGCATGATAAAATGAGTCGATTCAGCGTGGAACATTCCATATATTTGCATGCAGCGTCAGACCCTTGCGCAGATTCGTTTCTCTCTCTCTTTTTCTCTCCGTCTCTCTCTCACTATGTACAATCTGCTTCTCTCATAGAGGAAAGCATGCTGGCAACATCTCCGCTCACAAGGCATAACGACATTCTACCCGACAACCCAGTTTTACCATAGGCACATACCCACACACCTCTGCTTATCGTTACTTCATTGGAATAATGGGTTTCGACCCCATAGAGCTGCATTTCGTTTTACTATACGTTTTAGACGAAAAAAAAAACACTCCACAAACATTCGCGACGTTCGCGTACGTTCAGCCGATACAATAAATGGAAACGAAATGAAATGTGAGTCGTGGCAGCGAAACAAAAGATTCCTGTTATGTTTTTGGCAGTGCTACGGGATTTGCGAATGAGTTGTTTCATTTACGGGAGGGAAGAACGTGTCGAGAACGATAACACAGCGCAGGACATTTTTACAGACTTTGAGAATTTTTTACGATCCTCATTCTGGTGATCCAAAAATAATTTGTTCTCGACGAAAGGAACATCGTGGTTCAATCGATATAAAATAATGAATTCCCGAATAAAGTCAGTTCAAGAATTGTTGTTCAGTATTTAATGAAATTTGCAAAGATTCAGATAAATTTTCAAAAGGCTACAAAGGACCAGAAATGAGATAATCGTATTGGTATTTTCATAAATTTAACATTGAGTTTTAAGATAAATCTCAGTTTCATTGTATTTTACAATGAATTCTTATCAATTTTTAGAAAAATCACAGTTTTTGTTGTAAAATACAATTAAATATATAAAATTAATGTTGAATTCATGAAATTACTACACTGAAAAGAAAATTTTGTGGGAAAAGATCGATATTCCGTTGGATACGTTCGATTAAACGTTTTTTTTTGGAAAATCAGAAAAATTTGATGGTTGCATCCAGAAATATTCTGTAAAATGATGCTGAAGTTTGCAACGTTGGAATGCACCGAAAAATATTGAATTTTATTGAAGATTCGTTCAATTTTCAATGTCATCCAAATTTTTCGAGCCGATTTGCTTTTCGAATGGCAAAAATTGATCATTTTATCATCGTAATTACATTCTGCATTTGAATAATTATTTTTGTCAAAGATAAAAATGAGTTTCGTTGCATTCCAACGATGCAAGCTTCAGAGTCATTCTGGAAAGTCTCTTAAAGCAATTTTTGTCATTCCAATCGTAGATTTTGCTGACAGTTCCGTTAGAAATCAAAAATATTGTCAAAATTACGAAAATTGTGAAATTATCCAAAAATATTCTGTTTGTCGTGTTTAAAAAAATATCGACGTTTTTGGACCGAATTTTATTTTTAGTGGCAAGTCGCGAATGTCTTTTTTTTGTAGCCTCTTGAAAATTTTTTACCAAATCAAATTTTATTAAATTCTGAACGGTAATTCTGAAACCGACACTATTTCCTTAAAAATATTGGTGGTGCAATGAACTATTGTGGATGCAACAACAAAGTCCACCTTGCAAAAGGAATTGAGCATTGTCCGTCCTGATTGACAATAGGCCTCGGACACAATATGAAGAGATTGATAAGAGTACGTGATCTTTTTTGTGTATTATCTCTCGTTTTAGGAGGAGACATTAGGTCAAGAATACGAGCACGTATAGAGGCTTGAAATATGTTGGTTGTTCAGCTCTTACGCATGCTGCACAGCCCACAAAGAGTGACCGGTAATGCGCGTCCCTGTCCCGATTTTGATGCTGTTTCGTTCGAATGAAGAACGAGAGGAAGACAGAAAGAGCGAGAGAGAAAGAGAGAGAGCGAGATCATTAGTCAAAGATCTAGCGTGGATCGCGCTTTGTAATGGAGACTCGACGGGGTTTTATTCACTTATGCGCGGCAGCCTATGGTGCGATGACATCGAGACCACGCTGCATATTTCCCTCCAAATGTGTCTGAATGACACTTTCATTGTACGAGCCAGAGAACTGATGAGAAACAACAAAATGGTTACGACATGCGGCAAAAAAACGAATGATAAGAAAATCATTTCTATAAAATACACAGGGAAGTATAAATATAGAAGGAGGAATACCGAAACGAGAATAAAAGTTGACCCGAACAATCCTGGATTGTGTGAATGTTGAAACGAGAGTATAATTAAGACACATTAGGGTTGTACGGAAGTTGGACGACAAGATCAGCAAATATGTCTACCTAAGCAATACTAATTCAAGCATAATATGTATGAACTACAACAAGCAAGTATATATACAATTGTAAATAGGTGTAGATGGTTGAGAACGTGAAATTTGCTCGTTTCATAGAAAGTGGCGCGATTCCGTACACGGTTGTTGCCAGTAGAACTCGTTCATCACCCGTTCTACTCGGAAAATTTATATACGCGATCTATATATTCGTGTAAATATTTTTTTTGGCACTTCCTGCGTTGATAAAAAATTCAGCCAGGTTCCATGCCATTATGAGCGTCTCAATATTCTCTGTTTACGGATTTGGACAAATTTCATGGGTTCCCTTAATGCACTGAAAATTGACTGAATATTTTTTTGGATAATTTCCAAATTTTCGTAATTCTGACAATATTTTATGACTCTGAAGTTTGCATCATTGGAATGCAACGAAATTCGTTTTTATCTTTGATAAAAATAATAATTCAAATGCAAAATGTAATTACGATGATAAAATAATCCATTTTTGCCATTCGAAAATAATATTGGCTCGAAAAATTTGGATGACATTGAAAATTGAACGAATCTTCAATAAAATTCAATATTTTTCGATGCATTCCAACGTCGCAAACTTCCGCATCATAAATTTCATGGATTCCCTCAAAGCACTGAAAATTTACTAAATAATTTTTGGATAATTTCAAAATTTTCGTAATTTTGACAATATTTTTCGACTCTGAAGTTTGCATCGTTGGAATGCAACGAAATTCGTTTTTATCTTTGACAAAAATAATAATTCAAATGCAGAATGTAATTACGATGATAAAATGATCAATTTTTGCCATTCTAAAAGCATAACGGCTCGAAAAATTTGGATGACAATGAAAATTGAACGAATCTTCAATAAAATTCAATATTTTTCGATGCATTCCAACGTTGCAAACTTCAGCATCATAAATTTCATGGGTCCCCTTAATGCACTGAAAATTAACTAAATATTTTTGGATAATTTCAAAATTTTCGTAATTTTGACAATTTTTTTGAATCCTAACGAAACAGTCAGCAAAATTTAAGATTAGAATGACAAAAATTCGCTTTTCGAAGAGTCTTTCGAGAATATTTCTTGCTGCAACGACAAAATTATGGTAATTTTTCAAAAAAAAGTTTACTCGACCAAAATATTCATTTTTTTCCAACAAAATTTTCTTTCCAGTGTGAGTTTTGCAATTAAGACGATTAAAAACAAAATGCCATGCGAATTTATCGATCCATCGGTCTCGGTACGTACTTCCATAACGTTTGACAAGTTTTCACGCGACGTCTGTAAATTGCACAAGTGACGTACGTGTGCAACACGTTTAAAACGCAATTTCAAACTCTTTCTATTCTTTATCTGCGATGATCAAGTGATAAGGTCATAAATCGAGTTTCCATCATGGCCTGGATTCACGCGTCCTTCAACGAGAAAATAATAATTTTCGTCTGCCCACAGCGCGGTATGCAGTCGCCATGATTTCTCGTCAACGTGTATCGCGTTTGATTGAAGAATTATCGAAGCCTCTCGATTCTTCCAACCCATTGCTCCGCGAGAAATTCCCTTTCATTTTTATTTCCTTCATGCTGCTAGCGCGAATAAAAAAACAACGAAATACGAGTCGATGAAACAACCGCTCGTTTCATTCTGAATGGCCGGATCAAAAAATGTTAAACAATAAAAAAAAATTAAATTGGAGCAAGAGCTTTCCACTCGTTTCAGTGATTTCTTCTTCCTCCTTCTATGATCGGACTTCGAGGAAATTTATAACGAGGACCGCAGTGAATCGTGGAGCAGAAAAAAAGAGAGCAAGAGAGCGAGAGAGAGTGACGTTGCGAGCGATGTTTGTGAATGAGCGCACGCCTGCAGCTAATTAATTCAAATACGTACGTTTTATATACATCGCGGTAATTCTGTAAAATTATTAAGATCATTCAAGCACAAGATTCCTCTGTAGAGAGCAATAAAATCTTTGGCCAACTGCGTCCAGTTCGTTTCTGGCATTTCATACGAAATAATACATCATTCACATAAAACGTGGGGCTCGCCAATTATAACTGCAAGTCGGTCAATGCAAACTCATCAGATTCGTAATTTATTCATTCCACACGAATGCGCTCTAAAAATCTGCTATTCATAACGAAATTTTGATTTGTTCACAAACTCTCTCATTAATACAAAAATTTATGTCAATGAAAGGAAAATTTTGTTGAAATTTTGTTGGATACGATCGACTGAACGTTTTTTTTCGAAAAATCACAATAATTTGTCATTCCAATCGTAAATTTTGCTGACAGTTTCGTGAGAAATAAAAAAAATCGTCAAAATAACGAAAATTTTGAAATTAATCACAAATAATTAGTTGATCGTGTTGCATCGTTGGAATGCAACGAAATTCATTTTTATCTTGGACAAAAATAATAATTCAAATGCAGAATTTGCCATTCGAAAAGCATTTAAGTTCGAAAAATTTGGATGACATTGAAAATTGAACGAATTTTTAATAAAATTAAATATTTTTCGATGCATTCCAACGTTGCAAACTTGAGCATCATGTTTTTTGAGGAAACTAAAGTTTCAGTTTATTCGTTGATGGCTGTTTCTTTCGAGATGGAAAGTGCTCTCGGACGTCTGTCTCTACTGAGCGTTATTTGTGAGTGTATTTGTAAGCAGACGTCTCGGTGCACGCTCGAAGAAACACATGATCGTCAACGAGAGGAAGTGGCCGAGTGAGCATTCTGTGCCCATCTGAAATTGGAGTAACCTTATAATATGTCTCGTAACCTCTGCACAATACACGAGGGATAAAACGACGACGATCCGGGACGTCAACTGAGTTATAATAACCTTTGCCTACACACACACATGCACACAGTCATGCATGGCACGGAATGTGTATAGTTGACAGGAAGAAGTTCAGAGTCTTCTCAAGAGCTCTCTTATTTTCTCTCTCTCTCTCTCTTGCCACATCGCTCATCATCCAGACTCTCAAACCAGCTGCAAACCTTACCGACAAGTTGGATTCTTTACTAACAGGTATTTCTTGCATACACAGTGTCATTCAAAATATGAGCATCACGCACAACTCTGCAGCACATTTTATTCAAAGTCCTGTCGATGACTCAGAAGTTTGCATCGTTCGAATGCAACGAAATTCATTTTTATCTTTGACAAAAATAATTATTCAAATGCAGAATGTAATTAGGATGATAAAATGATCAATTTTTGCCATTCAAAAAGCAAATCGGCTCGAAAAATTTGGATGACATTGAAAATTGAACGAATTTTCAATAAAATTCAATATTTTTCGATACATTCCAACGTTGCAAACTTCAGCATCATTCCTGTCTATAAAAATCCTAAACACAAACTCCAAAACGAAACGCGACTGAAAATTGCACGTGTTTGGATGGGAAAAGTTAAAAATTGGATACGTCAGAACACTTTTTCTTGATAGGATGAAATTTTTTGGGTTTGGTCCCAAGAATGTTGATACAAAATGTTTTTAAAATCCTAAATGAAGTGATTTTGTGATAGTAATACGTTAAATTCAGCTTCAGATCGTCGGAGCTGTTCCAGTCGTGATTGAAAATTCTTGAGAGGCATTTTAACGCGATCCGTTAATTCTGAATTACCCGGTATTGACACATGCATGTGGACAGAAACAGGAATGGAGCGAGGTCAATGACTTTCTGGGCAGCCTCGAAATTTTTACTTTATATAGATCACGATGCACTTCAAATATAATTGATGCTGGAGTTTGCAACGTTGGAATGCATCGAAAAATATTTATTTTAATGAAAATTCGTTCAATTTTCAATGTCATCCAAATTTTTCGAGCCGATTTGCTTTTCGAATGGCAAAAATCGATCATTTTATCATCGTAATTACTTTCTGCATTTGAATTATTATTTTTGTCAACGATAAAAATGAATTTCGTTGCATTCCAACGATGCAGACTTCAGAGACGTTGCTGTTCACTTCGCCTTTAACTAATCCAAAAATTTATAATGAAAAAAATCGATAAAAATCGATACTCTGATAAAAACGAGTAATAATTTTGAAAATCCTTGACATTTCTTCACGTATGGTGAGCCAATCGCACAATTGAGTCTCACGAGAAATTTTGGCCGAAGTGGAACATGCTATATATGGTTCACAGAGCCGTGACCACAATAACGCTGTCTATAGGGGAATTGCCTGCTAGCACATAATACCAGCTGCATCATCAGGATTCGAGGCAAGTTGAACGCACGATATTTTCCTTATTCGACAAAAATTTCCAAATAGAGTCCGCTGCGAGACGGTCTTTGCAAATGACAACATTTCTTCGATTTTTTTCTGTTTCTTATGAAATTACGAAAATAAACACGATAACGCAGACGCGATAAGTGACGCGAAAATCCGTTTTCGATTACGTCCAACAAAAATTCAATTTGCAACCCTCATACCCAATTGGGGTATAGTCGCAATCCAATACGGTTAGCAGAATTTTCAAGACTTTTTCCCATATTTTTCGAAAAAGAGGGAAAAAAATGATATTATTCGAAATTCCGCGTTCAGATTCGTAATTTGGGGGCTCAGAAATCGTCGAGACGGCGTAATCCAAGGCAATTGCGAAATTCGTTTTTTATCTTTGACAAAAATAATAATTCAAATGCAGAATGTAATTACGATGATAAAATGATCAATTTTTGCCATTCGAAAAGCAAATCGGCTCGAAAAATTTGGATGACATTGAAAATTGAACGAATCTTGAATAAAATTCAAAATTTTTCGATGCATTCCAACGTTGCAAACTTCAGCATCATCGATCGTAAGAATGAGGCGGAAATGTTTATTATTATGGAGTCTCCCAATTCGACGAGCAAATTACGGATATTTATTCACCTGTATACAATTTTGTAATTCCTTAGCTCTATGCATACGTATCTAAATGTATTTACATGTGTACATCGTCGAGATAATAGACGTCAAGGATCTTAATAGTTTCTTAGCCTCGGCTCCTCTCACTCCAGAGTTCTCAGCCTGTGTGCACGAGCTCTCCAACGCCGAGTGGACCGAGCTCTGATCGGTCGGATAGTCCTTAACGTACTGGATGCAAAAATCGATAAATCACAGCGATCGCTGAAATCCGAGCTCGACTAGACCGAAATGAAGGATGGAAATGATATTCGTGAATTCCTTCGACATCAATTATCGGATTCGTGGGCGTGTGAGTGCTTTTCTTAATTTTATGTCAGCAGACAAAAGTCCCGGTATTACCTGTAGCCTTCGGCGACTGCTGAAGGACTATTCAGGCTGCGGATAGACAAACAGAAAGAAAAGAGACGCGCGTCTAAGCCTCTTTTGTATAAAAACTTTGCATTTTGTTTGTTGGGGATTTTTCGAACGACCAATCGGTCTCTAGATTCGCCAACATCGCGAACTTGTGTTTGCAAATAAAACTTTGCAGAAATTTCGTACAGGAAATAAAAAATTGTGTCTCGGAAATTCGGTGACTCATTGTTTCAAAGGATTCTCAATAATTTTCAACTGGTCAGAATTGCAGATTCCGGTACAAATTATTTTTATATTTGTGCGGATAAAATGGATGCAATTGCATCGTTGGGTAATGATAGAATTTCAACAATGGAAATCGCTGTCTGGCAGCAAAAATTTCCCTTGGCTAATGAGCCGCTACAAAGAAACTATACCTGACTCTCTCTTTTTTTCTCTCTCTCTCTCTCTCCCTCAGCAATTAACCCGACCGTCGTTATAGGAAAATATATAAACGTCGTTTCTAAAAGATGGCGCCCTTGCATTACCAATTGTCCTTTGAGGTTACAAGTCGACGTGACTACACGAAAATTCGTTGTGACTCTGAAGTTTGCAACGTTGAGATTCAACGAAAAATATTGTTCCTGTTAATTATTTATTGAATTTTAAAAATCGTGGCACTTTTTCGTCTCGATTGAGTTTTTGGGATTCAAGAGACGATCGTTTTTTGGTCTGCACGAAATATTCAATAATTATGCACTTTGGTGAAGAAAAAACTGAATTTCGTTGCATTCCAACGATGCAAACTTCAACAGCATCATTCGTTCCTTGCCATGATAATGCACGTACAAAGTTATCTCATTTAATAATGACTGCAAAAAATGTTCCAAGCTTATTTTACGAGTACGTGCCACGGAATAATTAAAGCACAATTTGAATCTATGCAATTATGATAACTGCACAGTTCCGTATGACTCTGAAGTTTGCATCGATGGAATACAACGAAATTCATTTTTATCTTTGACAAAAATAATTATTCAAATGCAGAATGTAATTACGATGATGAAATTATCAATTTTTGCCATTCGAAAAGCATTTCGGCTCGAAAAATTTGGATGACATTGAAAATTCAACGAATCTTCAATAAAATTCAATATTTTTCGATGCATTTCATGATTCTGAAGTTTGCATCGTTGGAATGCAACGAAATTCATATTTATCTCTGACAAAAATAATAATTCAAGTGCAGAATTCAATTACGATGATAAAATGATCAATTTTTGCCATTCAAAGAGCATATTGGCTGGAAAAATTTGGATGACATTGAAAATTGAACGAATTTTCAATAAAATTGAACATTTTTCGATGCATTCCAATGTTGCAAACTTCAGCATCATCAGTTCCGTTCGTCATGAGCCGATTTATCGTGCGTTCAGAGTTTTTCTAGGTCCTTAAAACTGACACCTCATTTCGATCCTGCTCGCTTTCCTAATACTAATAATCTCCACTTATCTCTTTTACGAAAATTCGAAATTAAAATTCACGAAATAAGGACGTTACGAAATTTTCTTTTTCTCTGGGTGAAGGTGATTTGTGTGGATATAAATTTGTTGCGGAAATTAGTCCAGACGAATTAGGGCGATGCCAGTTACGAGGAGGTTGTTCGTCCGTACACATTTCGTTGCGGAATTTACTTTCGGGATCATTAGCCAGAATGCCATCGGATAAGGAACATGAGACACAAAAACTACGCCACTAGGAGTTTCCAAGTTTTCTGCTAAGCAGCAGATTCATGGAAAGAAATAAAAGACACGCCGCCCTCGTTATTTGCTTCGTACGGCAAAAAAAAACTGAGATTTCAAGGAAGAAAATGCATCAAACAAAAAAAATTCCTTTCCACGTTAAATTTTGAAAATCGCGACAATATTTCGCGCCGGTTCGGCGTTCGGTTCGCGAGAAAATCGTTTTGTCGTTCTGCATCAAAAACCGAATAAACGAGACCGACACAGAGACGAAAATGCACGTGAATTTAAAAAGACAAAAGTGATTTTTATAGCCTTTATGCTCGCCAAGATGTAAAAATAGAAAAAAAATAGGTCGACACAGATTCATGGGATACTTGGTAACATTTTGCGACCAAGGATTGCGTTGCCAGTGTACGAGAACGCTATAAAGATGGGGCGGCTCGTCATCGTCGTGGGAAAACTCGGCAGCTTTCACCCACGAGATCATCACGACCGCTATAGAACTTCTGCTTGCCCCGCGCGACGACTTTAGCCTTTGAACAAAGTTATTTGGCTCCTCCATGTACATTTGGCCGGGGGACTGGCAGTTCTTGCTTAGAAATTTTCATTCAAGTTTCATGCAGCGGAAAAGGAAACGCGCAAGTAAAAAAAAAATGAAGATAAAATTTGGTTTTTATATCTAAAAAATCATTTTATTTTATATTTTGAATTTGAATTTTTGTGTTTTCATTTGATTTTATTTTTCCTCGTTGTTGAACTTGGACTAAAATGGCAACAATCCTCTTGATGAACGTCGCAAATGACAGTCTAGCGGTTCGCTGGAGAGAAGCAAAAACAAAATTCCGGCAATTCGACACGATGACTTGCCACTGCCACTCGTTATTTTCATTTGGGATATTATCAAAAAGGAATATCGAGAGGATGTCAAATCGGGTTACGTAAGCTGTCAGGTGAACGTGACGAGCGGAGCGATTATGCCAGGAAAAAATAGTCAAGGTTCGCGTTCTTGTTTGCCAAAAGATACGAGTCGCTCTTAGACGCAAAATTCAGACGAAGAAAATTATGACTCTGAAGTTTGCATCGTTGGAATGCAACGAAATTCATTTTTATCCTTGACAAAAATAATAATTCAAATGCAGAATGTAATTACGATGATAAAATTATCAATTTTTGCCATTCGAAAAGAATTTCGGCTCGAAAAATTTGGATGACATTGAAAATTGAACGAATCTTTAATAAAATTCAATATTTTTCGATGCATTCCAACGTTGCAAACTTCAGACTCGTGAATAAATGTCTCTGAAGTTTGCAACGTTGAGATTCAACAAAAAATATTGTTTCCCTTAATTATTTATTGAATTTTGAAAATTGTGGCAATTTTCCGTCTAGATTGAGTTTTTGAGACTCAAGAGACGATCGTTTTTTGGTCCGGAGCAAATATTGAATAAAAATTATGAGCCTCGTTGAAGAAAAAACAGAATTTCGTTGCATTCCAACGATGCAAAATTCAACATCGTGAAAAAATGTCTCTGAAGTTTGCAACGTTGAGATTCAACAAAAAATATTGTTTCTGTTGATTATTTATTGAATTTTGAAAATTTGTGGCAATTTTTCGTTTCGTTTGAGTTTTTGGGACTCGAGAGACGATCGTTTTTTGGTCCGGAGCAAATATTGAATAATAATTATGAGCCTCGTTGAAGAAAAAACAGAATTTCGTTGCATTCCAACGATGCAAACTACAACATCGTGAAAAAATGTCTCTGAAGTTTGCAACGTTGAGATTCAACAAAAAATATTGTTTCTGTTGATTATTTATTGAATTTTGAAAATTTGTGGCAATTTTTCGTTTCGTTTGATTTTTTGGGACTCGAGAGACGATCGTTTTTTTGTCCGGAGCAAATATTGAATAATAATTATGAGGCTCGTTGAAGAAAAATCAGAATTTCGTTGCATTCCAACGATGAAAACTTCAACATCATAGAAAATAATAAGCATGAGACATGTGAAACTGCCAAAACCGAGAAACCAATTGAAGACCCGAGTGTATGAACGAAAACATTTTGATTGCTCCGATGAGACTCGGTAGAAATTGGTAATTCAATATTCTACGTATTCGCACGATGCCGGAAGTCGACACTGCGCAGACACGACAATAATCCTCGGAATTATTTGAAAATTATTAACATTTTGCTTGTGGTCCCTCATATTTACAATTATTATTAACATTGATTACTGTATACGCAGTTCACAGCAGATGGATCATGCTATAATAGTAGAATCCCCGTGTAACCATCGTCTCGAAAGTGCATCATTATACAGAGTACACACCAGATTCGCAAAATTACCGTAGGTATGCGTGGGTGAATCACAATTCCCCTGGTTACATGTACCCGGAATGCGTGCATGCTCAGGGATTACGTGCCAGTGCAACGTCATGACGAGAGCACCGAAAGATATCATTTCAAGTGACACACGGGCTCGCATCTCTCTCGCTCTCCCCCCCCCCCCCCCCCTCTCGTTCTCTTATGTGTACGTGTGAGTTCAATAAAATGCTGGAACGAGAGAGATACGATTTGGACGAGGATTGAGAGCTCCAGTTTTTATTTTCTGAATCACACTCTAAAATATAAATTTTGGCAAAAAAAAAACGTCAAAATTTTGTTGGGCAGGGTGAACTGAATATTTTTGGATAATTTCCAAATTTTCGTGATTTTGACAATATTTTTTATTTCGAACGGAACTTTCAGCAAAATTTACGATTGGAATGACAAAAAATTACTATTATTTTATTATTTTTATTATTTTTAACTATTTTTCTTACTTCAAGCGAAATTGCCCTAGGCTCACGTGAATCTGGATCAAAAAACGAAAAGAATGAGCCCAAGTTGAATGCTTTCTGCCAAATTTTACCGGAGATATGAATTTTTCAAAATTCGGGTGAAAAAATATTGAATTTTATTCAAGATTCGTTCAATTTTCAATGTCATTCAAATTTTTCGAGCCGATATGCTTTTCGAATGGCAAAAATTGATCATTTTATCATCGTAATTACATTCTGCATTTGAATTATTATTTTTGTCAAAGATAAAAATGAATTTCGTTGCATTCCAACGATGCAGACTTCAGAGTCATATAAATTTAAGCCGCCGGGAAAAAAGGGAGGAGTCTTTGAAAAAAATTGTGTTTCCCGGTGGTTTTTTGAATATTCTGTTAAAATTGATGATGCTGAATTTTGCAACGTTGAAATGCACCGAAAAATATTGAATTTTATTGAAGATTCGTTCAATTTTCAATGTCATTCAAATTTTTCGAGCCGATTTGCTTTACGAATGGCAAAAATGGATCATTTTATCATCGTAATTACATTTTGCATTTGAATAATTATTTTTGTCAAAGATAAAAATGAATTTTGGTGCATTCCAACGATGCAAACTTCAGAGTCATCCATTCAGCATTGAATTACTTGTATGTTGGCACCCTGGGCTGTTTTACTGGGAACAACAAGTGTGAAAATATATCTATATATATGAATTTCGTGGACATCCAATTGTGACGTAAATCTGGACGGTGGGACAGATAAATTGCACCGCGAAAGTCATACGTACATGTATCGCGTACGAACGCATATGCACATGTACGAAATGCACGATTTGAGCTGTGAATTATGATGAGTTTCTCGTCGACTCTTTTCACAATCTCGGGCCAATTTTTTGTGAGCTCTTGTCTTATCCGCGAGATAAAATGCAGCTAATTACATTGACTAATTACTCGAGAGATATTTAATTAGCCAATTATTCATTCCTCTCGTTAAATGATGAGAATAAATTCGTGCCATTTCATTCGGGTTCGTAGCATTGCGTGTCAAATATCTTTTTGACGAAATGTCACGAGCGCTCCACGTCTCATTTACTTTCTAGCGATTAATTTTGCGATAATTGGCAGAAAAATCTACTCCGGATGACAATCTTGCCTTTGCGCGTTCCTAATGACAGTCTCATTATCAGGCATTGATGATTTTTAAAGGGCCGAAATATTTGCTGTATAGAGTGAGATTTACGAGCCTGCGGTCAAAATCGAGACTTTGCCGAAAAATTGAAACGTCTCGGGGACAAAATCAACTGACTGGAAACGAATTTTACGAGGATTTAATGAAACTTTAATTACAGAAGAAAAAAAAAGTTCCAAACTGTTAATTATGATTTTTCAACTCAGGTGAAAGTTGCCACAATATAAATTAAAAAATAAAAATCACACACCACGTTTGAGCAGCGAGCGGAATCAATTTGTAGTAGAAAAAGAAAATCTGTCCAACAATTTGCACAAATATTGCAGCGAATACGCATCGAGAAATATTTTCGAAAGTGCAAACAAGAAATGTTCAAATATTTGTTGCCTAAAAATACATTTCGCTGCGTGGCATAAAAGTTCCAGTGGCAAGGAAAAAAAAACTGAGATTTTGAGCAATCTGCGGTGCTCGGATGGAACGATTTCGTTTATTTTTTTTACTCAGCAGTAATTCTGACAAAATGTTGGGAAGATACGTTATCATTTACGTGTGTCAGGGATCAGTCGACTTTCATTTTCATCCTCCAGGTTATCGCCCACGTTTGTGTAAACAATTTACCATCAAACTGCATGCGCAATTAAAAAAAAAAAACAAAAAGCTCTCGATAAAAACGCCGAAAGGAAAATTAAATAATTGACACTGAAGTTTGTATCGTTGGAATGCAACGAAATTCATTTTTATCGTGGACAAAAATAATTATTCAAATGCAGAATCCAATACGATGATAAAATTATTCATTTTTGCCATTTGAAAAGCATATCGGCTCGAAAAATTTGGACGACTTTGAAAATTCAATAAAATTCAATAAAATTTCAACAAAATTGGATTCAATTGAATCGAAATTCATTAAAATTCTATTAAATTGAATCGAATTTTAATGAAATTTTATTTAATTTTAAATTTCAATGAAATTCGATTCAATTGAATGGAATTTTGTTGGAATTTTTTCAATTGAATTTCAATAAAATTCAAAAAAAAAACAAAATTCGATTCAATTGAATCGAATTTTTCGATTCAAAATTCGATTCAATTGAATCGAATTTTATTGAAATTTTTTCAATTAAATTTCAATAAAATTCAATATTTTTCGATGCATTCCAACGTTGCAAACTTCAGCATCATCCAAATTCTCAGACAACAATAGACTATTCATGGGATTTGAATAATATCGATGCGGCGAACGAAAAAAGAAAAAATTGAATAATTGCATGAATTTTTGACAAATTTTGTGACTCCGAGCAAAATTGCCCCAGGCTCGAGTGATTCTGCATTAAAAACCGAAAAGAATGAGCCCAAGTTGGCGCCTTTTGGTTAAATTTCACCGGAGATTTGAGTTTTTGAAAATTTTGGGTCATTTTTATTCGAGCCCGCGGGTTAACGGAATAGGCGAACAAAATAAAGTTCCCGTTCTAGGGTCAAAACCGAATTACGATGATAGGAAAACGCGGTGTTGTTGAGAGAAGGAAAAAATGACGATTACAATTTAATGATGGTGCATGCGAGAGTCGTGTTGGTGCGGAGAAAGAAAGAAAGAAGAGAAAGAACGAGAGAAGTGTTTGCTTCGATATATAGAGAGTTCTCGTATGTTACAGAGGGAGAGTCGCGATCGGTACACACGGGACCATTGGAGCCACGGTCCCGCTATACGCGGTCGCCCGCTAGTCCGAGGTGAATGAACCTCGGCCCGCCTACTGACTTTACCTGCCCGACGAACCTCGCGCTATCTCATCCTACAAGAGAAGAGCCACGAAACGTTGCGTCGACTCTTTCTCTTTTCCATTCTCCGCCTTTCTTTCTCTCTTCATCTTTCAACTTCCTCTGCTTAACAATTTTTCCCTCGATCTTCCATCGCCTCTTTAAACATTTTCGTATCTCGTCGCCTTGTCCCTTTTTTTTCTATTTCTTTGGTACCCACACACTCTCTCCACCTCTAAAATAACGATTACACGTCACGTCGCTCCTCATCCATATCCCCACGAGTTCCGCAACATTACAAGACAATTGGTAATCAAAGTCAAAAGACAGAGAGTGAGGGAGACGCAGAAAGAACCTGATCGCGGCCGCCGAAAGTTCATGAACCTTGAGTCGACTCTGCTGCGATCCAATTGACCCAAATCAGTCCTACAGATTTTTTTTTCAATCATTTCTACGAACTCTCGCGCATTAAGGACGTTGTATGCAAAATTTTCTATCGATAACATTCCTTTGGATTTGCACCACACAGAGAGAATCGTGATATCGAATGGCTCGCGCAATTTTCAGAGGTTTTATCATGTAAAAATCGAGATTCATAAAAATTACGATTTTCAGTAGTTTCTCATTAGAGCGCGTGTTAAAAGTTCCAATTTTCAACATTTAATATTTCGATTTCTAAATGGTCAAGCCTCTTGAAACTTTGCATAGGCTTTTATGAAACATCGAAGAAACTTTATTGAGTTTTTCAAAAAAATCGCTAGTAAAATGTTTTCAGAATTTTGGTTATTATATAAAAAATACAAATTGCCTCGGACAATCTTGGATTAGACGATGCTGAAGTTTGCAACGTTGGAATGCATCGAAAATTATTGATTTTTATTGAAAATTCGTTTAATTTTCAATGTCATGCAAATTTTTCGCGCCGATATGCTTTTCGAATAGCAAAAATATATCATTCTATCATCGTAATTACATTCTGCATTTGAATAATTAATTTTGGCAAAGATAAACATGAATTTCGTTGCATTCCAACGATGCAAACTTCAGATTCATTGACTACTGAGTATTTTTAATACAAATTGACAATGAATTTGGTATTTTCATTGAGTTTACTCGAAAAACGAAATAACGAATGATGCCAAAGTTTGCAACGTTGGAATGCATCGAAAAATATTTAATTTCATTGAAAATTCATTAAATTTTCAATGTCATCCAAATTTTTCGCGCCGATATCCTTTTCGAATGGCAAAAATTGATCATTTCATCATCGTAATTACATTATGCATTTGAATAATTATTTTTGTCAAAGATAAAAATGAATTTCGTTGCATTCCAACGATGCAAACTTCAGAGTCATTGAATTTAGAGGACGTTGTTCTTTAGTCGATTTTTAACGAGTTTTTTTCATGAACTTTGGCTCGCGAATCATTTTGCATTCTGCAGCCACAATATTCCGTAGAAAAGAAACTGAGTTAAAAAATAATTCCGGGAATGCATATTTGGATGGCAAATATTATTTTTCCCTCATGCATCAAGTTTCCATGATTTACGAATTTTAATTGAGTTCGTAGAATGAAAATTCAATAGCCCCAGGCGAGGAATCCTAAAAGCGTAATATTTCGGAATAAAAATCGAATATTCGGTATTTTTTTCCATTTGGGAATGATCTCTGGGTCAACCGGAAGGTGATTGTAGCGTCAGGAAGCAGGCAAATGTGTGCATCCCACATCGAGGACACTGGTATACCGAGCGAGCTCGTGAATAGAGAGAAAAAAAGAGAAAAAAGCATGTTGGTCGAACGCTCGAAGGCTTTCCCGGTGAGCTGTAACGTCGTGGCAAATATATTTAGTTTTCAGCTCGGGTTTCACGGTCACGTATATCGAGAGAAAGAGAGAGCACGGTCGTTGAATAGAAAATCGACCACGCTTGGCCAGTGGGGAGTATCGTCGAGAGAACTCGTGGGATAACGTTCGTTTTGTTTCGTCGTAAAAAAAAACGTCTGGCAAAAAATTACAATACATGAAAAAACTGGACGGAAAAATTTACACCATTGTAAATTTTCATGGCGTCATGGAACGTTACGAACAAAGAAACTGAGATTCTGCATGCATCAACAGCTGATGCCAAGTTTCTGCAATTAAACTTATCGAGTTATGTTTCCGAGCTATTCTCAGAGTCATTCGGAACGTGCAAAACTTAATGAATCGTGTCCTGTCAAGAAAATATCACAGTTTGCCTTGTTCTTGAAAAAAATTCCGTGCTTCGTGCCGAATCAACGAAAAACATGTCGAAGAATCACGTCGAAATTCGATTTTTTCTTGCCCGAGTAATTATCGATAATAATTATCAATTTTACGATTTTTTTCTTGGAAAATTTCTCATTTTTCATCCGACATGGCAAAATACAATTAAATCTTCCAATCGCATGAAAATTACCATCGTCGTACACGTGTCTAATTGCGAGCTTCAAGTTTTAATTGCCGATAAACTCAAAAACGGTAATCTGGGGTCAAAAACGACCCTGGACGATTTTAAATCCGTCGCCTTTCGTTTTTTCGTTTCCCAAATCGTTTTACCCCATTTTTGACTGATTTTGGCAACTCCAGGCAAAATTGCCCTAGGCTCACGTGATTCTGCATTAAAAAACGAAAAGAATGAGCCCGAGTTGGTTCCTTTTCGTTGAATTTTACCGGAGATATGAATTTTTCAAAGCGTTGCAAGATTTCCGCGTTCTGGGCTTCAAAAAATTCTCAGGATATGAAACTGTTCGCAATTATTTGGTTCTGCGTCGTTCAATGTCGATCGATTAGCCGGAGCCAACTCCGCAGCTAAGAAGAAGCAGTAAAAATATGACTCTGAAGTTTGCAACGTTGGAAAGCATCGAAAAATATTGAATTTTATTGAAAAATCGTTCAATTTTCAATGTCATCCAAATTTTTCAAGCCGATATGCTTTTCGAATGGCAAAAATTGATTATTTTATCGTCGTAATTACATTCTGCATTTGAATTATTATTTTTGTCAAAGATAAAAATGAATTTCGTTGCATTCCAACGATGC
The DNA here is from genome assembly GCA_037043255.1 of Diadegma fenestrale. Lineage (NCBI taxonomy): Eukaryota > Metazoa > Arthropoda > Insecta > Hymenoptera > Ichneumonidae > Diadegma > Diadegma fenestrale. Next base: position 16,779,752 of record CM073313.1, read on the forward strand.
AAACTTCAGGGTCATATAAATTTAAGCCACCGGGAAAAAAGGGAGGAGTCTTTGAAAAAAATTGTGTTTCCCGGTGGTTTTTTGAATATTCTGTTAAAATTGATGATGCTGAAGTTTGCAACGTTGGAATGCATCGAAAAATATTGAATTTTATTGAAGATTCGTTCAATTTTCAAAGTCATCCAAATTTTTCGAGCCCATATGCTTTTCAAATGGCAAAAATCGATCATTTTATCATCCTAAATACATTTTGCATTTGAATTATTATTTTTGTCAAAGATAAAAATGAATTTCGTTGGAATGCAACGAAATTCTTTTGAATGTTTGGCAAAAATGATTATTTACATGCAGAATGTAATTACGATGATAAAATAATCGAATTTCGTCACCGAAAACCACGTCGTTTCGGAAAATTTGGTTGAAATTGAAAATGGAACGAATCATCAATAAAATTCAATATTTTTCGTTGCATTCCAACGTTGCAAACTTCAGCATCATGTAAAAATTGTCTTCGGCTTGTTCCATCTCATGAGACGTGTCAGTATTCAAAGCATGCGACGCGGACGGTGCATCGGAGGTGAAAATGAATGAGAAGTTGTCTCTTGAAAATGGATAAACGGCCCAAGGATCTTGCGAGTTGGACGATGGATTAATCGGACACCCTGTACGTTGTATAAAGTGCACGCGCGTGAGTTTATGCCGCGTGGCGTTAAAATTAGGACGCATATCGTGCCAAGCCGGACGCTTACAATATTATATACACATTAATGACTTTAGGCGATTAGTAAACGTACGCATGTATAAAGCTAATTGTGAGGCCTGACACGTCGGAATCGCGACTACTTAAATATGCCAAATATCCGGGCCGGATAATCTTCATACATTAACGCAGCGAAACGAGGAAAGGATTTGAAAAAAAAGGAATGGACGACTGGACGTAGCATCGACTCGAGTCTCTCCAGTTAAATGTGACTTTTAATGCTTCTCGTTTCTTGTACGTATTATTATCGAGGTCTCCGACGTTGTCGTCTTCAAGGATGCGATGTGCATGCCATCGAAAGTAAAAGATTCGTATGCAACAATAATCTCTCTCACCGTTTATTCTTTCCAGCCACCGCTCGTTCCTATTTATTAATCAATTATGGTTGGTCGTAGCAATTATCGAGTCATCATCAAAATTTTCATTCAAACGTCATCGAAGTCATTATTTCGAGCGAATTAAAATTAACCACGTTCATGGTCGAATTTTTAATTAAAAGGAAATTTACAAAAGTGAGGGATTTTTGTAAATTTCCACTTTACAAAAGTGGAAATTTTTATTGAGGTCACTTTTAGACCGTTCAGAATTCAATAGAATATGATGCGGAAGTTTGCAACGTTGGAATGCATCGAAAAATATTGAATTTTATTGAAGATTCGATCAATTTTCAATGTCATCCAAATTTTTCGAGCCAATTTGCTTTTCGAATGGCAAAAATTGATCATTTTATCATCGTTATTACATTCTGCATTTAAATAATTATTTTTGTCAAAGATAAAAATGAAATTCGTTGCATTCCAACGATGCAAACTTCAGAGTCATAGAATATTTAATTTCATTGCTACTTCGTTCAATTTTCTATGTCAAAAATCGATCATTTTATCATCGTAATCACATTCTGCATTTGAATAATCATTTTTGTCAAATATAAAAAAAGAATTTCGCAATTGCCTTGGATTACGCCATCTCGACGATTTCTGAGCCCCCAAGTTACGAATCTGAACGCGGAATTTCGAATTTTATCATTTTTTTCCCTCTTTTTCAAAAAATATGGTAAAAATTCTTGAAAATTCTGCTAACCGTATCGGGTTCGTGAAAAAAATGATGCTGAAGTTTGCAACGTTGAAATGGATCGAAAAATATTGAATTTTATTGAAAATTCGTTCAATTTTCAATGTCATCCTAATTTTTCGAGCCGATATGCTTTCCGAATGGCAAAAATTGATCATTTTATTGTCGTAATTGGATTCTGCATTTGAATAATTATTTTTGTCAAAGATAAAAATGAATTTCGTTGCATTCCAACGATGCAAACTTCAGCATCATTAATTTCGAACGCTAATTATAAAATCGACAGTACTAACTTGATGAAAACAAAAAAACGGATGAAATCCACGCGTGAAACGTGTGGAAAAACGAGTCGAGGGAAAAGACTGTTTGTGTGCATATATGTAGGTCACTGTGCTGCCTCGGAATGAGCTTTTTGTTGCGAGACCTGTGCGAGGGTTCCGAGCACATCGTGCACAGTGCTCGAAGGGAATCACCCGACACATATGCCACAGAGAATTCAATACGAAACGTACACGCGTGTATAAGTATCGGGGCTTATTGCGAGTTCTCGGTAAACTGTCATCTGATTTGTCGTTTTCTGGTGCATCGAGTGTGCAACGCGTGTGTGCATCATGCATTCTCGGGATTAAATCTCTCTCCTAATAAGACCCGTCCCGCACTGAAAGACCGATTTTGTTAAAAAGGTCGATATTTTGTCCCCATTGCTAAATTATTTTGTTAAATACGTCGAACTAAATCATTTCTGAAATAACACCAAATGTTTTGTTGATTTCACGAACAAATAATTAGGTGCATTAACAAAAGAGATGGTTCAATATCGTTTTATCGAGATTCTGCAACTAAACATTCCATCGTATAGTGTCGACTCTCGTTTTTGAATGATCACTCGATTTATTACGTTAGACAAACTATGAAAACAATGTGAACGAAATTTTTTGGTTTTTTTAACCAAAAGTTTCTATCAATTTTCCAAATGTTTGGTTGGCTCATATGCAATTCAGGTAATATGCAATTGAAAAAACAATGTAAAAAATATTAATTTCACTTGTAAATCAGGTAATTATTGATTTACTGTGTTTCATGATATCGAGGATTTTTTTTCGTCGAATAAAATTTCTACCTAATGGGGGATCGAACCTAGTCCTACCTACCTGCCTACTTTCTGTCTAAGAACCTTATCCATTACGCTATTGACCGCTTATTGAAAAATTAAATTCATTCCGCTTCTTTATGTTTCAATGTGTTCCAAACATTTAAAAACATATAATTGGAGACGTTTTCTTAATCAAAAGAATAGTTTTAAGAATTCTCTCTATAAAAAAAACGTATGTGAATCTCAAATATATACGGTAACTCCGCTAACTGATCTAAACGATATTAAGGGTCTTTGCCGAAACCACTTTCTTGCATGAGTATTTCAACAGTATACATTTTATGCGAGTGACTTTAGCTTATTCACGTCAAATAAATAATAGTTGAAGTAACAAAATTGTTGTTTTATAAAATGAAGTTGGTTGACACGGCCAAATTCAGTTTTTAAACTTAAATTCAACAAAATTGTTCAATTCATGCTACAGAACCATTTGAATTGTGAAGCAAAATATTTTCTTCGCTCGGTATACTAAAGTGAACAAATCTTAAATTGAAATTCAACAAAAATTTTCAATTCATGCTATGGAACCATTTGAATTGGGAAACAAAATATTTTCTTAGCTCGGTATACTAAATTGAACAAATTTTAAACTTAAATTCAACAAAATTGTTCAATTTATGCTACGGAACCATTTGAATTGGGAAACAAAATATTTTCTTAGCTCGGTATACTAAATTAAACAAATATCTTGAAATAGATTACAAATATGCGGCCGGAGAGACTAAATTGTATTTATGTTACGCACAAAATGTTCAATCACAGGGGAGTTGTTGATTGAACCAAAATATTTGCAAAATCCAACAAAACTGTTCAATTGTTCGTAAGTGATGTTTTTCAATCGTAACACTATCGTTCAGTCGAGACATTTTACGAATAAAAACTAATATCTTGTTGTGAGGCACAAATACGCTAACAGCTGGCCTAAACGATATTAGTATTTCTACCAAAATCATTTTGTTGAGTATTTCAACAGTACATTTTGTTCGAGTGACTTTAGCTTATTCACCGCAAATAAATTATAGTTGGAGTAACAAAACTGTTGATGTACAAAATGGATTTAGTTGACGCGACCAAATCGGGTTTTCAGTGCGGATACTTGATCCTAAATTACTCCGAACAATGGATTCTAATCGGCGATTCAATAGAGCGAGAGCCTTGCAAAACTGCGCCGAAACAAACTCTTCATTTTCTCTTATCGCGACGACGTAACTTTCCGAGTCAACGCATCGATCGAAACGACCGACCAAACTCGTTGAAGTTTTATAAATTCAAGTCGTGTTTCGTTTATGAGTTGCAAAAAAAAATGTGTTTAGGATTTTTCTTAAAAAATTTCGGCTCACAGCCTTTTTGGCCATCTGCAAAAAAAATCCTAAATACATTTTCGACTGCGACTCGATTTTTGCAACTTTTTAACGAAACGTCACTCCAATTTTCTCCAATGAAGGAAAATTTTCTGACGTCAAGAATTCTCGATATTTAATTTCCAATTTTTAACTTTTTCCATCTAAACTCGTGTAAATTCAAGTCGCGCCTCGTTTATGAGTTGCAAAAAAATGTGTTTAGGATTTTGCTTAAAAAATTTCGGCTCATAGCCTTTTTGGCCATCTGCAAAAAAAAATCCTCAATACATTTTTGACTGCAACTCGATTTTTGCAACTTTTTAACGAAAATCCGTTTGGATGGAGAAAATTAAAAATTGTAAATTAAATATCTCAAATTCCAAACGTCAGGAAAATTTTCTCCATAGGAAAAATCTGTTAGTTTTGATGCCAAGAATTGTTTACACAAAATTTTGAAACGACCCTAAATAAAGTCGTTTCGTGACGAGTTTGTTCAATGCCAAGGTTTTCTCACCTTCTCCGTCAGCCAAGAGAATATCAGGCTGACATTGAATAGCGCACACCTTGAAACCGCTGATACGCACCTGATACTATATCCCAGTCGTCTGGTGCGTATCGCATGCGAGCGAACGAACGCACAAGAGAGAGAGAGAGAGAGAGAGAGAGAGAAAAAAAGAAATCATCACTTTCCAGGCTTGTTTGTATTTCGTGACAGTCCGGAAAGAAACGTTTCAGAAAAAAGAATAAAAGAGAGCGCAACGATAAAGTGACGAGTTAATCGTAAAGTTTTCCTTGCCCTCGTCGTTTGGAAGGAAAAGAAAAAAAATGCCCGATGCCTCGATTCTTATTCGTTTCCCAAGGGTCGCCGTGGGCCGAGCTCACATTTATCAAATTGGTTAAACGATTTTTTTCCTCTCGTGGTGGATTTCATGAAAAAAAAAAAATTCTTGTGTGTGCGTCTGATGCGCATTGATCGATGCTTCTGGAAATGGCCCTCGGAATAAAGTTAAAACGTGGCTCGAGGAAGAAAAAGTTCCAGTGGAAATTCAATCAGGAAGAAAAAACTCTCGTAATTATTTTTCCGTTCGGAAACATTTTTCGCGCTCCCTACGGATTTTCATCTCTATGCACTGATAATTAAAAATTGGCAAAAAACGTCAATATTGTTGTCGAACACGGTGAACTAAATATTTTCGGATAATTTAAAAATTTCCACAATTTTGACAATATTTTTCATTTCCAACGAAACTGGCAGAAAAATTTACGATTGAAATGACAAAAATTCACTTTTCGAAGAGACTTTCAATAATATTTCTTGCTGCAATGACAAAATTTTTGTGATTTTTCAAAAAAAACGTTCACTCAAAAGTATCCAATAAAATAAAATAAAAAATATAATAAAAATATAAAATAATATGACTCTGGAGTTTGCATCGTTGGAATGCAACGAAATTCATTTTTATCCTTGACAAAAATAATAATTCAAATCGATGCTGAAGTTTGCAACGTTGGAATGCATCGAAAAATGTTGAATTTTATTGAAAATTCGTTCAATTTTCAATGTCATCCAAATTTTTCGAGCCGATATGCTTTTCGAATGGCAAAAATTGATCATTTTATCATCGTAATTACATTTTGCATTTGAATAATTATTTTTGTCAAAGATAAAAATGAATTTCGGTGCATTCCAACGTTGCAAACTTCAGCATCATTAAAATATCGATATTTTCCAAAAAAATTTTCTTTTCAGTGCGGGTCAATGGGACATTTTGAAGCTGCTGATTTTTTCAGCAAGTTGAACGAGGATCCGGAGGGAATAAAGTTCAACAGGTGTGTCGGCGACGGTTTCTCATCGACCGCGAGAAGCTCTTTTAATTTTTTCGTCAGGTCAGCCGTCACCAGAGTCGTTTAACACGCTGAACCATCAATTATCAAAGTGGGCCATGAAAAATAATGAAACGATTCGTTTTTTTGTTTTTTTCTTCTAATAGTTTTATAGTTCGAGGCTTTGAAACGATTTGAGCGCTCACATACACGACGGCCAATAAAGAAGGACCACGAAGTCGACTAATCACACAGGCGTGTGTGGCATCGAACGTGTACTCGCGTCTACCTGGTTCAGGGCATTAAATTCAAACACATATGCAGGCGTGTATATTCGATATAATACACGGCAAGTGCCGCGGGCCTTACGGACACATTTGAAGTTTCCTCGTTATTCCGTTCTATGTTTTTCTCCGGTGGTTCGACGAGACGCCGCAGTGAAAACCGGTTTTTAGTCTGAAAGACTCTCCCGTTCGACGGGAGCTCTGAAAATCCAAGGAGCGGGGTCACGAAATATACATTTGTATATATACAGCACGACGACTACTCCGAGACACGCACTTGATATAAACCAGATTGGGCAAGATGAAATCATGATTTTTCTCAATTCTCTTTTGCTGCTGAAATCATTTCGCTCCCTGGCATCGTTCGCGAGCAATTCCTCGCACGATTTTTCATATACAGACCCGGCAATCGCGAGAAATCATTGAAATTCGTTTCGATGGCTCCTCATCGTTTGTTTCGCGAGTTCCCACACAGAATATCGAGATCCATTTTCCCATAGAAAAAAGTCAGCGTGACGTTGAAAATAAATGAAGGACGTGAAAATTTTTGTTTTGGCACGTTTAAGTAGAACTTTTTGGTCCATAAGTTTTTTTCTTCAGTAGAGCTCGTAGAATTGAAAATTAAATTATGTCACAAACCGTCGAAATTTTGTTGACCACGGTGAACTGAATATTTATTGATAATTTCAAAACTTTCGTAATTTTGACGATATTCTTTATTTTTAACGGAACTGTCAGCAAAATTTACGATTGGAATGACAAAAATTTACTTTTCGGAGAGACTTTCTAGAATATTTCTTGCTGTAGTGACAACATTTTTGTGATTTATCAAAAAAACGTTTAGGCGAACGAATTCAACAATATTTCGATCTTTTCTGACGAAATTTTCTTCTCAGTTCAATTATTATTCAATATATTTGGCTCGGACAATAAAACGATCGTCTCTCGAGTCCCAAAAACTCAATTGAACCGAAAAATAGCCATGATTTTCAAAATTTAATGAATAATTATTAGAAACAACATTTTTCGTTGACTTTCAACGTTGCAAACCTCAGAGTCATCCACAAGCTTCGTAAATTTTTTGTTTTTATCGTTCGAATGCAACGAAATTCTGTTTTTTATACATCGAGGCTCATAATTATTATTCAATATTTGGTCCGGACAATAAAACGATCGTCTCTCGAGTCCCAAAAACTCAATCGAATCGAAAAATTGCCTTGATTTCGAAAATTCAATAAATAATTAATAGAAACAACATTTTTTGTTGAATTTCAATGTTGCAAACTTCAGAGTCATCAAAAAGGATGAAGCTGAAGTTTGCAACGTTGGAATGCATCGAAAAATATTGAATTTTATTAAAGATTCGTTCAATTTTCAATGTCATCCAAATTTTTCGAGTCGATATGCTTTTTGAATGGCAAAAATTCATTATTTTATCATCGTAATTACATTTTGCATTTGAATAATTGTTTTTGTCAAGAATAAAAATGAATTTCGTTGCATTCCAACGATGCAAACTTCAGAGTCATATAAATTTAAGCCACCGGGAAAAAAGGGAGGAGTCTTTGAAAAAAATTGTGTTTCCCGGTGGTTTTTTGAATATTCTGTTAAAATTGATGATGCTGAAGTTTGCAACGTTGGAATGCATCGAAAAATATTGAATTTTGTTGAAGATTCGTTCAATTTTCAATGTCATCCAAATTTTTCGAGTCGATATGCTTTTCGAATGGCAAAAATTGATCATTTTATCATCTTAATTACATTTTGCATTTGAATAATTATTTTTGTCAAAGATAAAAATGAATTTCGTTGCATTCCAACGATGCAAACTTCAGAGTCATCGAAAAGGGCAGTTTTCCTATTGAATTTACGTTGATTCCAGTCGAAATGAATGGAGCAATGGTATCAGGGGATAGCAATTGGTACACATAGCTGGGTGTAGCCAGTACGTATCTCGTTTTTGCTTTTCCTATATAGCTAATGGGTGCGCTCGTGGACGATTATAGAAGATCCACCGTGAAAACCGGTTTCATAACTCGGAACCATCTCGCGAAGAGAGAAGTAAAGTGTAGAGCTCGCGCGTATTAAACTTCATGCATGTATTTTTCGTATTCACATCTATATACGGGCGCGCGCATGAATATCCGTCGATTACGATCTTCGAGACGCGACTACCGCGCGAGGACCGCTCCGGTGCATGGATCGCTTTCATAATCCACATTTGCTGCTCCGATGCAACGAAACGCAGATATAAAATAATTTCCATTGGCTTTTCGTTTTAAATCTTTGCAATACGCACGATTGTCGCGCGTTCGTTTGATCCTCCATCTTCAAGGTCTCGTGGCTTCTTAATTATATACAAAGCTGTGTACGTTTCGACGCCTCGTTCACTCATAAACACTCTTCGATCTGACAGTCTCGTGTGATGGACGAGCCCGTGATTAATCAACGCGCAACGACTTTGAAGCCATCGGCAACGATTCGATGAGCAAAATCAAAAATCAAATGACGTTGAAATTGAAAATGCAACGAAATTCTGTTTTTCTCGCAGCGAGACTCATAATTATTGTTCAATATTTGGTCCGGACAAAGAAACGATCGTCTCTCGAGTCCCAAAAACTCAATCGAGACGAAAAATTGCCACAAATTTTCAAAATTCAATAAATAATTAACAGAAACAATATTTTTCGTTGAATCTCGACGTTGCAAACGTCAGAGACATTTTTTCACGATGTTGAAGTTTCCATCGTTGGAATGCAACGAAATTCTGTTTTTTCTTCATCGAGGCTCATAATTTTTATTCGATATTTGGTCTGGACAAAAAAACGATCGTCTCTTGAGTCCCAAAAACTCAATCGAGACGAAAAAATCGTCACGATTTCCAAAATTCAATAAATTATTAATAAAAACAATATTTTCCGTTGAATCTCAACGTTGCAAACTTCAGGGTCACATTTTTCGAAGATTTGATGCAAAAAAACTTGGAGGAAGTCCAGCATCGAACTTTGGCCAGAAAATCTGTTCAAGGAATCATTTAAATGCCTCGCGCTTTCAGTTGCATCGATTTTGTTTGCAGTCGATTGAGAGGGAAGGAAAAAAATGAAATAAATAATGCGAGCTTCCGGTAGTTTGGGATAAATCGCGTAAAGAGCACGATCGCGCGTTCAATGACGCGCTTGACCGTGAGCGAATAACGAGTCGACGAGATTGATTGTTCGAACGAGGTCAACTCTCATCCGTCCAGATCATGATGCAGAACGCCCATGCAAATTTATGCACTTTTGTATGTCCCCTATGCAACTCGTGGATCCTCCTCGAGGAAGAGACGGAGGAGGACGCAGGCAGAAAGAAAGGCCGGCCTGACTCGAGTCGCTAATTTCAACCTCAGTGTACACTCGCGCATACATTTATATGCATGGAAAAAATTACAGTCTGTATATAAAAATGACTCACCAACGATATCAACAGCAACATTCAAAAAATCGTTTTTTTTTCTCACGAAAAATCGATCTTCGATCCTCGGAAGGCAATGATGACTCAACCATGGTCGATAAAAATGTTTATATCGAAGTATTACCATAACAAAACGATTTCATGTTGGATCCTTTCAAAATTTTGTATCAACGTTCTTGGCATCAAAGCCAACAATTTTCGCCTATGAAGAAAAATTTCCTGACGTTCAGAATTCGAGATATTTAATTCGCTATTTTGAATTTTCCCGAAATTGACGTCACGTTTCGTTAAAAAGTTGCAAAAATCGAGTCGCAGTCAAAAATGTATTCAGGATTTTTTTTGCAGATGGCCAAAAAGGCTACGAGCCGAAATTTTTTAAGAAAAATCCTAAACACATTTTTTTGCAACTCATAAACGAGGCGCGACTTGAATTTCCACGAGTTTAGATGGAAAAAGTTAAAAATTGGAAATTAAATATCGAGAATTCTTGACGTCAGGAAATTTTTCTTCATTGGAGAAAATTGAAGTGACGTTTCGTTAAAAAGTTGCAAAAATCGAGTCGCAGTCAAAAATGTATTGAGGATTTTTTTTGCAGATGGCCAAAAAGGCTAGGAGCCGAAATTTTTTAAGAAAAATCCCAAACACATTTTCTTGCAACTCATAAACGAGGCGCGACTTGAATTTCCACGAGTTTGGATGGAAAAAGTTAAAAATTGGAAATTAAATATCGAGAATTCTTGACGTGAGGAAATTTTTCTTTATTGGAAAAAATTTTTAGTTTTGGTGTCAAGAATGTTCATAGGAAATAATCAAAAAATCCTAAATAAAGTGATTTTGTGATAGTAATACGTTTAGAAAAGAAAGAGAAAAGTTGCACACAAGTGAGACGAGAGAGAGAAAGAGAGAGAGGGAAAGAGGAGATGCATTGGTCCATGACTGATGTTTCAATTATTACATCGCTGGCTGGAGCGAGTGTCGCGAGCCGAAAGCAGTTGTTGGAGTCGATGATCTTAATCGGTAATGAAAGTCAATGGATCAGTCGGCAAGATCGACCCCTCTGTCACTTCGTTTGACCGCGATCCCTTCCACCGCGTACAATCAGGGTTCGCGGTTTCTCTCCGGGTGGTCCAGATACGATCGGAGGCAAAATAAAATCGATATTTTCCTGCACGCGTTAACAATTACTTTTCAAGTGCACTGCACTCGCGATATACAACAAGAAAAAATGTCTCTGAAGTTTGAAACGTTGAGATTCGACAAAAAATATTGTTTCTGTTAATTATTTATTGAATTTTGAAAATTGTGGCAATTTTTCGTCTCGATTGAGTTTTTGGGACTCAAGTGACGATCGTTTTTTGGTTCGGACCAAATATCGAATAAAAATTATGAACCTCGATGAAGAAAAAACAGAATTTCGTTGCATTCCAACGATGCAAACTTCAAAATCGTGAAAAAATGTCTCTGAAGTTTGCAACGTCGAGATTCGACAAAAAATATTGTTTCTGTTAATTATTTATTGAATTTTGAAAATTTGTGGCAATTTTTCGTCTCGATTGAGTTTTCGGGACTCAAGAGACGATCGTTTTTTGCTCCGGACCAAATATCGAATAAAAATTATGAGCCTCGATGAAGAAAAAACAGAATTTCGTTCCATTCCAACGATTCAAACTTCAAAATCGTGAAAAAATGTCTCTGAAGTTTGCAACGTTGAGATTCAACAAAAAATATTGTTTCTGTTAATTATTTATTGAATTTTGAAAATTTGTGGCAATTTTTCGTCTCGATTGAGTTTTCGGGACTCAAGAGACGATCGTTTTTTGGTCCGGACGAAATATCGAATAAAAATTATGAGCCTCGATGAAGAAAAAACAGAATTTCGTTGCATTCCGACGATGCAAACTTGGAAATCGTCACAAAAGATAACACAAAAGTCTATACACACTTTCTGTGTACGAGATTGCGTGTATTTTTATGGGCCAATCTCTAGACACGGATATCTCGGGTGACAATCGATATATACGTGTGTGTACGTAGGCATAATTGAAGAACACGATCACTAGAGCTTGGTGGCGGTCGATGCTCTCGCCGCTCTCTCACGTGGCCGTAAGTTAATTTTGGCTATAGTCAAAGCTCAACCTCTAGAGATTTTTTTCATTGCTTGCACACTTGATTGTTCTCGAACAAGTAAAAATACCAGAAAAACGTACATTTTTTGTTTTTGTGGCGGAAATCTTCAGAAGCGATTGTTCGATCGTTCCGTTCGACAAACGAGAAACCATCGAAACGCGTGTTGAACACAAAAAACGAAATATTTTTGGATAATTTCGAAATTTTCGTAATTTTGACAATTTTTTTCATTTCTAACGAAACTGTCAGCAAAATTTGCGATTGGAATGTCAAAAATTTGGTGATTTTTTGAAAAAAAAAACGTTTACGCGAACGTATTCGACAAAATATCGATTTATTCCATAAAATTTTTCTCTCCAGTGGCCGCAAACGAGCGGAGACGAGCCGAGAGGGGAATTTATCGAAAGCAAGAAAAAAAAAATATTGATGACGTACCGAGAGTGCTGTTAGCGGCCGCGAGGTCGATCCTCGTGACGAGGAAAAGAGCGAGAAGCCCGAACATTGTGACGTTGTAATTCCTCGTTCCGGAGTGAAGTTTGCGTAAACAAAAATCGTGAAGGATTGTCAAGGAACGAGGATATCGCGGGCTCTTGAGACCGGAAGCGGCGCTGGTGACCGGCAGGGCCGGCGGAGCCACCGCCATCGCGCACCCCCGTGCCTATTTCACGCACTTCGTTGATTCACCACTCTCAATAAAAAAATCACAGCGTATTGCGTTAAAAACGAACAAAAACAAACACCCAGTAGAAATAAAACTAAAAGTCGTTTTAAATGCGAGAGAAAAAACAATCAAGTTTGTCGTTAAATTGCTCGGCCCGTTGAGTTAAAAAAAAAAAGTATAAAAAAACAAGAAAATTATGAAACGAAGAAAAAAAACGCGTCACGTTCGATATTTTCGTCACACCGATCTCCGTCTCGATTTCCGTGCGTCTCGACGAAGCTCGCGATCGCGCACTCACTGCAAAACAGACGCAGGTACGAAGAAAATGACTTTTTGAGCGGTTGTTTGAGAGGGAGGGAGGGACCGGGGGGAAGGGGGTCGTCGGTTGGTCGTTTTAAAACTGGGGATAAAGTGGGGACAAATATTTACTGCATCGTCGAGCGCGAACCGATCCAGTCACTCGAGGACCCATTTGGGGCTTACGATATAAACAACGGTGTAAAAAAAATAGCTTGTTGTTGTTTTTTTTTTATTACTAACGCGTGCCGAAACTCGCGCGAAGATTCGGTTCCGTTGTTTTTGATTTTTTGTCTTCGGCCTCGCGAGTTTACGGAAAAGGGGGGAGGGTTAGGGATGAGGGGTAATTTTTACGTTAATCTGGATCTTTCGCTTTTCGCTCAGTCCATTGCTCTTGTCCGACGCGACATAAACGCGGTCGCGGTCAGCAGGCGACTGCCAGACAAGCAACGATGGGTCCGTAACGTCGACCACGACTTGGCCATCTATTCCCCCCCCCCCCTGCCTCGCTCTCTTTCTCCGCTGGCTCATTTCTTCGCCGAGACGACCAGAGATAGGCCAAGAGAGGGAGAGACAATGAAAAACGAAAAAAAAATCCGCTACGCGCAACTCACCGCAACCGAGCCGGCGCTCTGGCCAATCCGCGACGAGATTCCCCCACTCTTGCGCCCCCGGACGGCGGAATCATAGAGGGCCTTGTTGTCCGAGGCCCCGCATTATCCCTCGAGGCGAGCTCAGGCCTTTTTCAACGCTCGCTATGTCATGGTATTAGTTTCTTTACGAACACGAGTCGCGCTCGAGCTTCTTCTTTGGCCTATTGCCCCACCACCTGTTTCACTCTCGGACTTTCCTTTCAAAATTTACCCTTTTTCGTCTCCTTGTTCCTCATCCCCCCGGACCTCATAATCAACCTTTAAACCTTCTCTTTTATTGTGACGTACACACGAGTCTCCGGGTCATGTGCATTTTACGCGTTCCATTTTACTCGCTTAGACTCAAAGCAAACAAAAGCGTTGGCAAAGAAAAAGAACCGGCGAGAGAGACGGAAAAATATTTCATATAATTCAATCTCGTCAGAGTTCCGGGTGTCCCACCGGCAAATCTTCCTTCGTCATGACAACGATTCTTGTTGCTTGTTTTCCGGTCATCGACATTTTCATCCTCCGGACCAAAATAATGCAGTTCGTTATTTATTTGGGGTTCTTTCTAAGTTTTGAATAAACGTTTTCCCCACCAAAACCAACAGTTTTCGCCTATGAAAAAAAATTTCCGACGTTTCGAATTTGAGATATTTCTATTTTTAATTTTCCTCCGCCAAACGCGTGTGAATTGAAATCACGTTTCGTTAAAAAGTTGCAAAAATCGAGTCGCAGTCAAAAATGTATTGAGGATTTTTTTTGCAGATGGCCAAAAAGGCTACGAGCCGGAATTTTTTAAGAAAAATCCTAAACACATTTTTTTGCGACTCATAAACGAGGCGCGACTTGAATTTACACGAGTTTACATGGAAAAAGTTGAAAATTGGAAATTAAATATCTCAAATTTTTGACGTCAGAAAATTCATTCGTATTTCAGGACGAAAATGTCAGATCCAGTATCGTAAAACTGGCAGGTGTTTTTCGGCTTGTCTACCTGATTTTTCCCGATTCAATGAATGTCTTAGAATTTCTGGAAAAAAATCTACACCGAGTGCTCGATATTCCGAAAGGGGCGCGTCCTTTGCTCGCGCGTGTTTGTTTGTACGTCTGTGTGCGTAACGAAATGTTCGGCTCGAAAATACTCTGGAGTTTTATTTACGAAGCAGTTCTCACTTTCCTATGATCTCACGACTGGGTTTTACCGGTTCCGTGAGATTTTAATCTCTGAAATTTGAAAATTATACCGAAAGCCAAAAAACTCATTGACAAATGAAATCCTAAACAATGTGAGGTTAGGGCGCGACTATTCGGCCTGAAATGGACCGTAAACGCTACAACGCGTGCTCACTGGGGGAGCCTGTTTGGCTTTTGCGAGATCATTCGTACACTCGCGTGACGACGACGGGTTTGCTGATTACTTGACGAGCTCCACCGATTTATGGCCCTAATTGAGTTCCTTCTTGCCTCCCGGTAAAGAGAGCGATACCAATTTAAAATCTACATTTGCATACACTAACAAAACCCTGACAAACAAATTCATTTACAGAAGCAAAGAATTTAATCAAGATTTAAAAAAAAACCGAAAAACAACGAAATTCTCGCGATGGCAAAAAA
This sequence comes from Diadegma fenestrale, assembly GCA_037043255.1. Lineage (NCBI taxonomy): Eukaryota > Metazoa > Arthropoda > Insecta > Hymenoptera > Ichneumonidae > Diadegma > Diadegma fenestrale. Next base: position 16,794,974 of record CM073313.1, read on the forward strand.
TTTCCTTGTAGGTTAGAAATCGAGAACGTTCTTGATCGCGAAATCGAAGAAAAAAACGTATTTTCAAAATCTACAAAGGAAAAAATCGATCTTGACACAATTGAGTTCGCGTTTCAGCCTCAAGCGAAGTTTTCAAGACGATCCATAATTATCCGTAAATGGAAACATCGTTCGGTATAATTGTGACACAACCTTTTGACGTAAAGAACGATCAAACGCTCTCATCTCGGCAGGCTCGCAAGGAGCCTTTCATTTTTTAATGCAACGACTCTCCGGAATCGGCAACAATCATGCAGCACCTTCGTAACGCCGAGTATCGCTAAATATTTGTCCGTTAATTCCGTTTCTTACGAATCGTTTATCCGCACGAATTTTCCGAAACCTTGCCGGTTGTAAACAAAAATTGCGACAAGTTTCGGACAGTCGTGGAATTTTCTGCTACGTGATGATATGCTGCGGCGAGGGGGGGGGGGGGACAATTTGAACATAACCTCCACGTTTCTGTTTCGTGCTTTTTAACTTCTACGTGACAAAACCTGTTCCGAGACTTCCAAATCTCGCCAATCTCCAAAACAATTAATTGAAAATTCTCGGTATTTTGTTGTTTCTGCCTTAAAATTTACTTGACAAAAGACGCGAAACACATCGCGAAGAGATTCGGGCACGAATATCTTTGCTAAAAATGTCACGTAGTCGAATTTTGTTTTTCTCTGCGGAATATCCAATTTATAATGAAGAAAACTTTATTATCGCGCGTTAAATATAAATTTTGAAGGACACGGGCGCAGCTGACGATTGGCGAGTAGAAAAATCTACGGCCGCACGGCCCGATACAATTTTCTCCGATTGTTCGCAAGCACATACGAAAAAGTCACGCCGCAGTCGGCGATTCCATTGATTTTCTATGACAATCAGGATTGCGTAACGTTGAAGGTTATGTTGCACATGCTTTATTGCATAAAAATGTACATAACGATTGGTGTGTCGTACACGGACAAACAAAATATGACGTTTGGACGAGACACAACAAAAAAATACAGTTTATAGATGAGCCAGAGTCGTCAATGTCGCGCAGCAGGTGTTACCAAATAATCTTCTATATCGCACTTCCGGCAACCGGCTAGTCTTGCGAGCGTTATGCCTCTGCAAATGTGGATGATGCAGGCTGTTGTAACGTTTTTTCATACACAGTGGAGCTTCGATTTCTGTCAATTTGTAAAAGTCACGAACGAGAGCGACCTCTACATGCGATTTGAGCAACTTCTGACAACAGGGAAACGTAACCGGATCAATTTTTCTAATCTGGAATTTGATTTCGAAGTTTTTTTTTATGGATGTTGGAAAAACGAGAGAAGAATAAAAAATTAGAGAAAATTGTAAGAAATCGCGTATGCATGAACTTTCTTCGATGATCCAAGACGAGGCGGACTCGAGCCGATTGTTTCGAACAATCGAAACTCATCGAGTAGCGGCAGGGGGAAAGAACGCAGCAGCAGGGAAAATATAAAAGTCCAAGTGTTACAATGGTCTAAAGGTCGACATTGCCACAGGTAGATTGCATTATGCGAGAGGCGCCCGGATCGGTAATAACTCGAGGGAAGACATCTAGTGGCGCGTCTGCTCGTGTGATACGTTTCACTACACGCTATACAACGTCCTGGAAGCGGTAACCAGCGCGCGCTGGTACGACCATGAGAGAGAAAGAAGGAAAAGAAGAAAGACAGAGAGCGACGAACGAATGAGAGAACGAGAGAGAAAGGTGGCGAGGGAGGGAGAAACAACAAACGGGAGAGAGAGAGAACGAAATTTTTTATGAGAAAAAAACGTACGAAAATGAGGCGCGTAGAAAAAAATAACAAGAAGAGAGCAAATGAGTCTCGTAGCTATTTATGTCGACACTCAATGTTTCAATTGAAGGAGTGCGACAATCTCAAAGTTCGCACTTTTACGAAGAAAGAAGGCGAGAAAGAGAGAGAGAGAGAGAGTGCAACACCATGAAAATGAGAAGAATTCCGAGATGGTAGTTTATTTGTTATTTATTTCGTGATCTCGTACATGCGTATATATATATATATATCGAGGCATGACAACATTGTGAGATGTCCAACAAGCGTAAAGTTGTGATTGTGTGTGAGAGGTTGCTCGAATGCTCGCTCGGCTGGCACAGCCAGGTACCAAATGCCACAAGGTCACGACTCAAGCGTCAGAGAGCGCTGCCTGATGGACCTGCCGATCCTACCAAGAGGCCCAAGGGTTCAGATTCTTCCAGAATGCTGTCGATCCTCTATCAGAGTGTGGATGATGTCGATCTCTTTTATAATTTTCCCAAATTCGAGGTTTTTTTTTTACTTTGCTTGAAAAATCACGTGATCTGTGTTTTTAAATCAACTGCCTCTGAATTTATTAATTTTTCGAGCATTTAACGAAACGATGACGCGGCGTATATCGAATTACCGGAAATTATCGATCATCAGAAATAAAGCACACGAAACACCTTGAACACAATAACAGGCTCGACAATTTAAAAAGCTATAAATCTTTTTATTTATGCGATTCCCCTGCATGAGTTTTAACATCCAAGGAAAAACGAGAAACGGAGAGAAGGTGAAAAAATTAATGCTGAACATGTAGACGTCACCGTGAATGGCACCTCATCGTATCTTTCCATCCACATCGTTTTTCCTCCATCTCTAATTTCGTTACCATCGGCCGGTAAGTCGATAAACTTTCTGACCAACTGAGGATCGTCGGTTTGTTACCATTAGTCGGTAAGTGGAATTTCTGCCAAGTCTCTTTCGTCCGTTGGCCCCAATTTTCCGTTTTGTCGATCGGAAACTACACGAAAATTGTCTCTTTTTGTAACCGACTTTTCGAAGAAATGGTAAAAACTGCTCGTCAACGATTTGAATGCCAAACCGTGAATCGCTATGGATCGATAAACGTGGAGCTTTAACTGAAAATTAAATTTATTGACGCGCGAGAATGACGAAAACTCGAAAGGACAAAGTACACGTCATCAGCTGTTTGAGAAAAAGGTCAAGAGCAGCCCCGCAGCGTGAAAAGCTGCACGAAACTTCCGCTACGCGGCCACAAGTCGCCACTAATCTCGTCAACGTTCAAAAACACACGCGCTAGCGTTTCCAAGATTAATGATCGCCCCCCACCATCCTGCATCCTACACTACGCGGAATTGCTGCCGACTGATGAGTCTTCCACTGTACCCGGGCACACGAAACGCTCACAATTTATTCGTTTTTCACTTAGAAGCGTGCGTGCGTGGCGTCTTTGCCTGTCATTTCCCTTCCTTACCGACCGTTTCGCCCATTTCCAAAATATAACCTCGCCGTATTTCACTGATTCCGAGGATTTACGTCTAATTCATGACAAAAGTCAAAGACCTTGAAAAAAAGGAAATAAAATTCAAACAATTACGATGTATAGAGCAATTGCAAGTGGCTCTGTGAATTGAGTAGCGACGTGGCAACAGCTCGAACTATTTGGCGAACATCGCGAACGAAAGAGACAGTGAATTGACTCACACGCCGTAATGGTGTACGTCGATGAGGCATGGGAACGTGAGAGAGAGTAGAAAAAACGGAATAAGGATAAAAGTGTCAGAATTTGGTAGTTGTTCGTCGCGAAGAACGAGATTCTTGTCGTGCAGAATGTAAAAGTGACAAGGCCACGTCGAGCGTAATCGTTGACGTTTCGACTCGAGGAAGTTGCTCGTTAAAATTGTTACACGCAGCATTCGCACGCGTTATCGTAGATTTCTTATCGCGTTTATTGTTTCTTTTATTCCTCGAGCGTGAAAATAAATTGAAATATAAGCAGCAGGTGTAATTGTTATCTCGAGTCGTGGGCATTATTAAAATCGTCGCGTGTGCGAGCTCGAAAAGTGAGAGGAATTGAGTGAAGAGATGAGAAAAAAATGGAGCCATGTTTGACAAGCTGCAACACAATAAACGATACCGTTGACCATTCAGGAAACGGATTCCTTTCGCATATCAAGTGTGAATCGACGAGCGGGTTATGAAGTTTCAATCACGACGACGTGTCACCGATTATCAATATTTTATTATTATTTTGTTTCATTGTCTTTACGATGGCTGGCAAATGTGAGGTGAGTTAAACGCCGATATTTCCCTAACTATATAGAGGTTATCGCGCATCTGCGTATATATATCATAAATCTGTACGATCTTGAAGTTTTTGCATCGTTGGAATGCAACGAAATTCTGTTTTTTATTCACCAAAGTGCATAATTATTCAATATTTCGTGCAGACAACAAAACGATCATCTCTTGAGCTCCAAAAACTCAATCGAGACGAAAATTTGCCACGATTTCCGAAATCCCATAAATAATGAATAGAAACAATATTTTTCGGTGAATTTCAACTTTGCAAACTTCAAAATCATCAAAAGTTGACTTTTGCATCGTTGGAATGCAACGAAATTCAGTTTTTTCTTCACCAAAGTGCATAATTATTGAAAATTAAAAAAAACGATCGTCTCTTGAGTCCAAAAACTCAATCGACACGAAAATTTGCCACAATTTTCAAAATTCAATAAATAACGAATGCAAACAATATTTTTCGTTGAATCTCAACTTTACAAACTTCAAAGTCATCAAATCTTTGTCTATAATAAATCTGAACGATGTTGAAGTTTGCATCGTTGGAATATGCAACGAAAATTCAGTTTTTTCTTCACCAAAGTGCATAATTATTGAATATTTAAAAAAACGATCGTCTCTTGAGTCCAAAAACTCAATTGAGACGAAAAATTGCCACAAATTTTCAAAATTCAATAAATAATTAACAGAAACAATATTTTTCGTTGAATTTCAACTTTGCAAACTTTAAAGTCATTAAATTTTCGTCTATATTCACGAAAAATAATACGATGATCATTTTTTCCGAAATTCACAATGCGAAAAGCCAATTATTCAAAAAAATGCTTTTGCCTTTTCTGTTGAACCGTCAGGAATGCGGATGTGTCTGCGCCAAATGCACAAAAAACAATGACAAACTCACGGACATGCATCTCCATGTGGAGATAGAGAATCTCCGACAGCGCTTGATGGAACGCGACAGTCACATTGTCAAGATGGAGACGCAATTCTTGAACGAAGCGGACAAGTTTCCTAACGGCGAGTTGGCTTCGATGAAGGAAGAATCGCGAATATGGCAGGAAAAATATTCGAGACTTTACGAAGCTCACAAAAGGGTTCAAAAGGTTAATCAGAATTTGGAGGACAAGTTACTGAGAATCGTCGACAAGTGCGAGACTGAAAAAGGTGCCTTCGCCAAAGACATTGCTACCCTGTCGCATCGCTTGGCCGATGCTAATTATACGATACATCGTCTCACCCAGGACAATGTGAGCCCAGAATTAGTTTGAAACTTTCGTTTCCACTCAACCTGAAAAAACTTGAACTTTTTCACGATTATTCTTGTTTATTTTTCAGGAAAAATATAGAAACGATGTTAATTTGGCGATCCAATTGCTGCAGTGCAAACCGTCCAACTTTGTTGGACAAAAATACGACTCGGTAAGAATTTTTCATATTTCTGAATGACTCTGAAGTTTGCAACGTTTCTATCGATTATTTATTTTCGTCTCGATTGAGTTTTTGAAGAAAAAACAGAATTTCATTGCATTCCAACGATGCAAACTTCAACATCGTGAAAAAATGTCTCTGAAGTTTGCAACGTTGAGATTCAACAAAAAATATTGTTTCTGTTAATTATTTATTGAATTTTGAAAATTGTGGCAATTTTCCGTCTAGATTGAGTTTTTGGGACGCAAGAGACGATCGTTTTTTTGTCCGGACCAAATATTGAATAAAAATTATGAGCCTCGATGAAGAAAAAACAGAATTTCGTTGCATTCCAACGATGCAAACCTCAAAATCGTGAAAAAATGTCCCTGAAGTTTGCAACGTTGAGATTCAACAAAAAATATTGTTTCTGTTGATTATTTATTGAATTTTGAAAATTGTGGCAATTTTTCGTCTCGATTGAGTTTTTGGGACGCAAGAGACGATCGTTTTTGTGTCCGAACCAAATATTGAATTATAATAAACTGAATTTCGTTGGATTCCAACGATGCAAACTTCAGCGTCATTTTTAAACAGCCAGAGATTTGACTTTTGAATAAATTTCTGTCAATAATTTAGATCGAAACGAAAATTCCTTCAGATATTCGAAAAAAAACCTAAAAAAACAACGAGCCGTTGGAAAAAAAGAAAATTGTGTATAAATAATTGTGTGATGTTGGATTTTTGTAGTTACCGTCCGAAGTTCAGGCAAAAGTACGAACGTACGTAGCTCAAAAGCGACGTTCGAGCGACGCTTCGCCGCCCGACGTAAAAAGTATAACCGTGCCAATATCGACGTTCCCACCGACGGCGATGGTGTACAATATAACGAAAGCAAATGTGGAGAAGCACAGCGACGACGAGAGTGACGATTCGAAGCCTCCGGTGGACATAGTGTCGGCGGCGATAATGGCCAAAGTATTGGAGGATCGTGAGCGAGAGAGAATATTTGCAAAGCATTGCAACAGCTGTACGTGTCATCGTACGATGTTGCTGGTGGATTCGGAGACGCAAACGAGTTTGGAGCGATCGGAGTTTAGCGGAGAAGGAGATTCGACGGAGTCGTCGAGCATTCGTGATATTAGCGAGACTCTAAACGTGAAAAAAACGGACACTCAAGGTAAAGTTGACACGACGAGTAATCCAACAAATTTTAGACACATAAACGAGACTAAAAGTTCGCGGCGTCGTCTGGAAATAGTAAATATTGATAATTTAACAAACGCCAATACAAAATTAAGTCCGAGTTTCAACAATAGCGAGGGGAGTTCGCGGCTGGGTCGTCAAATCGCAACGATCCAGAAGCACAACGCAACAAAACAGAAATTTCCTCAAACGAGTGGCAGCGATCGATCGACCCTGTGCAAAGGCAACTTGAACAAAAACAAGCAAACGCGTTTGAGCAAGAGAATCGAGGCTGACGCGAGAGCGAGTCTTCCGGCCTCGGAGCATTGGAAAAAATTTGAAAAGACTTTGCCGGACAATAGTCTCGATGGCAAAATTAACGCGAGTAACGAAATCCCCAAGGAGCTCAGTCCCATCGACATAATTAACGATAGAATATGGAAAAGCGGTTGGAACTCGAGATCCCAATTAAACAGCAACGAAAGCAACGACAATGACAAACGTGGCGTCGAGATCGACGTGATCAATGATCGCGTCTGGAGAAACGACAAAACCTCCGCTAATATAAATAAAACACAAATGACTCTTATCGAGCTTACCAACGCCGTTAATTCCACGAGCGTCAAAGATTTCCCGCAAACGGAAATCGCGATTAGTCCGAGCTTCAGCAGCGACAGCGTCGTCATTTCCACGTCCAATCAATCCAGCAGCTCCAGCGATGCTCTCCATACCATTAACGACAAACGTCTCTTGAACAATAACGTTAAATCCAATTGCAAAGAACGCTCGGTCGGCCCGAGGAATTGTTTCATGCGAGTGACACCAGGCTCTAAAAATATTCTCCTCGATAACGTCGGCCAATATCAAACTGTTCTTTACACCAGCGGCACCAACAGGCCCAACACGGCGCTCGTTCACGTCGCGAAATCCACGCGGTCTGGCAGGTCGATGTCGACGTCCAGCGAGGAAAACTCTCCGATGGTTGCCACGACGGACAACACGCAATTGCAGAGAGTCGCCGAATGGGTCCAGTCGTCGGTGAGCGCTGGAAAGAGCGAGCAAACCTCGAAACCTCTCCGTCAAAAATCACCTCAAATCGGTCAAGTCCACAAAGACGACACTCTCGTCAAAATCGACATGGACGAGAACGCCCAAAACTCATTTATCCCGAACGAAGAAAACTCCAAACTCGACCAAGTCGTCGTCGAGCCCTCTGGACAAAAATCCTTCGACAATCCCTTCGCCGACAATTCGAGAAACGTTGACGACAACTCGAGACTCAACGAGCCTCCTCAAGACGCCGGACTCATCGAAGATCTCATAATATTCGAGCCTTGCAATACCGACGATCAACCGATCCCAAATTCCCGCAAATCCGAGGACAACAAAGATCCGAATTACGAGGTCAAAATAACCAAAGAGATGGAAGAAATTTATTTGAAACTCGCCGCCAGCCTCGATCCCGTCTCGCTCAGATTGGCCGGCCCCAACAGCGCCGAACTCACTATCGAAAAATATCGAAAAGATCGCAAAATTCACGTACCGAAATTGCAGGACAAACCTAAATAATATCCCGAGCATAATAATTTTCCTTTTTTCTTTACGCTTCGAGCAATTTTCAACGACTTGATCGATTTTTTATGATTTTATTGCGAGATCAAATAATTTCTACGATTTTTGCAGAATCCAAACGGTTTAATGCTCGATTCAGTCCATCACTTCACGATCTTACGAGTCTGAAGTTTGCAACGTTGGAATGCAACGAAAAATATTTCATTTTATTGTTGATTCGTTCAATTTTCAATGTTATCCAAATTTTTCGCGTCAATGGCAAAAATCGATCATTTTATCATGGTAATTACATTTTTCATTAAAATAATTATTTTGGCCAAATATAAAAACGAATTTTGTTGCATTCCAACGATGCAAACTTCAGAATCATCACGATCTTTTTTTTTCTTGATGAATTAAGTCTGTGGGAAAATTATTTCAATCAAGCTCGACGAAACTGGCGAGAGTAATTTGCAAACTTTGAAAGGATATTAATATTTATCCGTGACATTGAAATCCTCGTGAAAATTCATTAATCCATAATTGCATTAATGAGAAGACAGCTAATCAAAAAGTTAATCCCTCAGGAACCGAAAAAATTGATAAAACTAGAAAGTAAATTTGCATTGGACGAAGACGCCATAAAAGTTGAATTCAAAAATAAGGACTTTGAGGCTCGTTGAGAACTCGAAGATCTTAATCAAAAAGCAAACCGACACGAGGCACTAAAAAGAAAATTTTGTTGAAAAATATCGATATTTTGTTGGATTTTGTCATTTTAGCAAAAAACATTCTGGAAAATCTTTTCGGAAAGTAAATTTTTGTCATTCCGATCGTAAATTTTGGTGACAGTTCCGTTAAAACGAAAAATATTGTCGGAATAACGAAAATTTTGAAATGATCCCAAAATATTTAGTTCGCTGTATTCAACAAAATATCGTGCGCTGAATTAATCGAACGAGGATTACGAGAGGGCTTGCCAAATATTTAAGTAAACTTTATTTTTCGTCTCTTCCAATGGGATTTATTCGAATGGGACGTTTAAAACGCGCGGTTGAGTTGATAATTATAGGAAATATAACTTCAGGCTGTGACTTTGCAGGTTGAAGATCCTTGAATCGATGAAATATTATTGGAAACTTAATCGTACCGTGCTTCACGATAATAAGCTTAAAAGAACGTTCAACTATACCCAGATCCGTTGTATGGATTATAATCGGACAACAATATGTGTTTGCTATTTAAAAATTTGAAGGAAAAATACAAATAAAGCAGGTATGCATCGCGGCCTACGAGATTATTATGCTCGGCAAAATGAAATCATGCAAAGTTACGAAAATACAATGTTCTGAAGGAGGAACAAAAAAACTGTACCAAACGCCTGCTGCGAAGCTTGTTAATGAAACTTGAGTGTTGATTCCATTATTTCTGAAGATTCGGCGGTTGATTGATTATGAATCGACTGAGATTTCGTATTGCTATCGTCAAATTACTTTATTAAGGATTCTTTAATAATTTTCTATGAAAATTCTTGACACCAGGACTAAAAATTTTCTCCTATGAAGAAAAATTTTCTGAAGTGAAGAATTCGAGACATTTGATTTCCAATTTTTAACTTTTCCCATCTAAACGCGTGTAAATTCAAGTCGCGCCTCGTTTATGAGCTGCAAGAAAATGTGTTTAGGATTTTTCTCAAAAAATTTCGGCTCATAGCCTTTTTGGCCATCTGCGAAAAAAATCCTAAATACACTTTTGACTGCGACTCGATTTTTGCAACTTTTTAACGAAACGTGACTTCAATTTTCTCCAATGAAGGAAAATTTTCTGAGGTCAAGAATTCTCGATATTTAATTTCCAATTTTTAACTTTTTCCATCTAAACGCGTGTAAATTCAAGTCGCGCCTCGTTTATGAGTTGCAAGAAAATGTGTTTAGGATTTTTCTTCGAAAATTTCGGCTCGTAGCCTTTTTGGCCATCTGCAAAAAAAATCCTAAATACATTTTTGACTGCAACTCGATTTTTGCAACTTTTTAACGAAACGTGACTCGAATTTACACGCATTTGGATGAGGAAAATTAAAAATCTCAAATTCTAAACGTCGGAAATTTTTTCTTCATAGGAGCAAACTGTTAGTTTTGGTGCTAGGAACGTTTGTTGAAAATTTTGAAAGAAGCCTAAATAAAGTCGTTTTGTTATAGAAATACCTTAAAATCCTTAATGGTCTCCAATTTTCTTTAACTTTCGACTTTTATTTCTGGCAACGAACGATAAAATTTGATGATTAATTAAGCGGTTCGTGCTTTTTTTTTTTTTTTGGTTTAATTTCTACGATAATCGGCGATATTGGCTTTTGGAAATTTATTTAATTTCGATTTTTTGACTCTTTTTTCCAGTTGAAAAGAAAAATATTCCGAAAGAATTAGTCGACAAATAATGATTGGTTTTTTTTTTTTTATTGTTTTTTTGTGCAAAGAACTCGGAATTTTTGGTTGATTATAATCAACGCTCGTATCTGAATGTGTTTTACTCTGTTCGTGCATTTATCACAGTAATGACAATACTACGCTCGACTAAATACGTATGTTTACGAACAAATATATATGTATAAAAAGGTGTTGGAAGAAAAAAGTGAAAGATCGATGAGAATCCGATGAATAATTGTAACTTGTTTGGTCCACCTTCTTATATGTGTATGTATAAAATCGACGTATACTTCTGCAAGTACTACAAGTATATGTAGCCTGTAAATATATATGGGGCATTCCACGCCAAATCGGACATCATTCTGCTTTAGCATCTCCGATTTTTTCGTTAATTTTTTATATTGTAATACCCATTGAGAGAAATTTTCATGATTTTTTTCAATTTTTTTCGTCCAGCCGTTTTCGAGATATCAATTTTTCAAAAAAATCGTCCTTTGTTTTTCAAACATCCGTAACTTTTCGGAAAATGGATCGATTGGGACGTTTTTTTTTTTGAATTTTTTGTTTTTTACAGAACTTTAAGAGTACACTATCAGAAAAAATCCAAAACCGTCTGTCTTCAATATTTCGAGTTTTTTTCTATAAAATGTTGATTTCCGAAAAACACGTAGCGATCGATTTTCTTGAAATTTTTTCCTAAAAAACTATAACTCACACCGCAATTTTTAAGCCTAGTCCCGTGATGGGTAAATGATGGGATCCATTTTTTTCGAATTTCTGAAATTTCATGTTTTTTTTTTTAAGCCACGTAGCAACCGATTTTCTTCAAATTTTCCGTTGAAATACTGTCATGCATCATGCAACGTTGGAATCCATGTTTTTTTGAATGTTAACATTTTTTGTTTCACTTACACTACCAGCGAAAAGTTTCCGGACAAAAATTTGAAAGAGTGCCTGAACGGTTGGCCTAGACCAATTTAACCATCGCCGTTTTGAAGAGGACGGTTCCACCTTCAATTTGATTTTTTTTTTAAATGTCTACGATTTTTTTTACACTCAGCACTCAGTTTTGAAAACGACAATTTTTTGTCGTTTTCTATCACTGTTTAGAGTGGACCCTGTTTAGAGTCAAAATGTTTTTTAGGCATTTCTGTGGATAAAATCATAAAGGTAGAAGACGACGCTTCAATTTCATTTTTCTAAAATTTTCGTAAGATTTTTTTTTCAAAGATTTTTCGTTTTTCCTTAAAATCTTTCAGAAAAAACGAAAAATCTTTGAAAAAAAAATCGTAGGAAAATTTTAGAAAAATGAAATTGAAGCGTCGTCTTCTACCTTTATGATTTCATCCACAGAAATGCCTAAAAAACATTTTGACTCTGAACGGGGTCCACTCTAAACAGTGATAGAAAACGACAAAAAATTGTCGTTTTCAAAACTGAGTGCTGAGTGTAAAAAAAATCGTAGACATTTAAAAAAAAAACCAAATTGAAGGTGGAACCGTCCTCTTCAAAACGGCGATGGTTAAATTGGTCTAGGCCAACCGTTCAGGCACTCTTTCACATTTTTGTCCGGAAACTTTTCGCTGGTAGTGTAAGTGAAACAAAAAATGTTAACATTCAAAAAAACATGGATTCCAACGTTGCATGATGCATGACAGTATTTCAACGGAAAATTTGAAGAAAATCGGTTGCTACGTGGTTTAAAAAAAAAACATGAAATTTCAGAAATTCGAAAAAAATGGATCCCATCATTTACCCATCACGGGACTAGGCTTAAAAATTGCGGTGTGAGTTATAGTTTTTTAGGAAAAAATTTCAAGAAAATCGATCGCTACGTGTTTTTCGGAAATAAACATTTTATAGAAAAAAACTCGAAATATTGAAGACAGACGGTTTTGGATTTTTTCTGATAGTGTACTCTTAAAGTTCCGTAAAAAACAAAAAATTCAAAAAAAAAAACGTCCCAATCGATCCATTTTCCGAAAAGTTACGGATGTTTGAAAAACAAAGAACGATTTTTTTGAAAAATTGATATCTCGAAAACGGCTGGACGAAAAAAATTGAAAAAAATCATGAAAATTTCTCTCAATGGGTATTATAATATAAAAAATTAACGAAAAAATCGGAGATGCTAAAGCAGAATGGTGTCCGATTTGGCGTGGAATGCCCCATATACTGAACTCTATGAAATTCTACCGTACGTGTATAGTCCGAATGGTGTATTTGCAAAGTCAATTCTCATTAAAATGCTAGAGAAACGAATGACGTTGAAGTTTGCATCGTTGGAATCCAACGAAATTCTGTTTTTTTTTTATTATTCAATATCTGGACAAAAAAACGATCGTCTCTTGAGTTCCAAAAACTAAATCGAGACGAAAAATTGCCACAAATTTTCAAAATTCAATAAATAGTTAGCAGAAACAATATTTTTCGTTGAATCTCAATGTTGCAAACTTCAGAGACATTTTTTCACGATGTTGAAGTTTGCATCGTTGGAATGCAACGAAATTCTGTTTTTTCTTCATCGAGGCTCATAATTTTTATTCGATATTTGGTCCGGACAAAAAAACGATCGTGTCTTGAGTCCCAAAAACTCAATCGAGACGAAAAATTGCCACAAATTTTCAAAATTCAATAAATAATTAACAGAAACAATATTTTTTGTTGAATCTCAACGTTGCAAACTTCAGAGACATTTTTTCACGATGTTGAAGTTTGCATCGTCGGAATGCAACAAAATTCTGTGTTTTCTTCATCGAGGCTCACAATTATTATTCGAAATTTGGTCCGGACCAAAAAACGATCGTCTCTTGAGTCCCAAAAACTCAATCGAGACGAAAAATTGCCACAAATTTTCAAAATTCAATAAATAATTAAGAGAAACAATATTTTTTGTTGAATCTCAACGTTGCAAACTTCAGAGTCATAGAAACGAATGGTGCGTTAGCTTTTGAGATTCGACGTTTAAGAGTGAGAAGATTTTTCCACGTTGGAAAAATCCCGAATGATCTTTAGAGAGAGGATCATTTTTTATCCTTCTTCCTTGCTGCCTCCCGCCCCCGAAAAGTACCAAAGTCGTATATTTGTTATCGATAAGAATTAAGATTAACGACGACAGTCAAATAATTTATGGCATTGAAATTTTCATAGTTGGAGTGCAACGGGACTGGCAACCGATGGACTCGAATTAGCTGCTCATAGGAATCGTCAACTGTTTATTGTCCATTTTAAAAAAATCGCTCAAACAAAATTGTGTCCAAGTTTGACCAAATTTCGTGGCCCAAATTCCCGTTTAAATTTTCGATAAAATCGCGAACACGAAAATTCATCGGTTCGGTTGCATCTCAATCACATGGAAATTCCAATGACGACTCGATTTTTTGACGTCGTTCCAAAACTCCCTGGGAAACAATAGACCATAGTACGCAAAGAGCGATTTATTTATTGTCACAGACGAAAACCGAAATGAAGAAACGACGAAAACAACATTTAGATCCTCCATCACCAAATCATTGTCCTCGTGCAAACATCCACGCAAACACAAACGTTGCATACTACGGCGTTATATCCAATAGCTCTGGGTATTACGAGATAATGTATAATTCGTCGTTTCACAACGCCTATTATAATAACAAATAATAACTGTATATACGGAGGAAAAATGAATAAAAGGAAAGAAATATATTAAAACGTCTTTTGTTGCTTTTATGCGTCTCCAAATGCACGATGAAGTTTGCATCGTTGGAATGCAACGAAATTTCGTTTTTTTCTTCAGCGAGGCTCATAATTATTATTGAATATTTGGTCCGGGCAGAAAAACGATCGTCTCTTGAGGCCCAAAAACTCAATCGAGACGAAAATTGCCAAAAATTTTCAAAATTCAATAAATAATTAATAAAAACAATATTTTTCGTTGAATCTCAACTTTGCAAACTTTAAAATCATCAAAAGTTGAATTTTGCGTCGTTGGAATGCAACGAAATTCAGTTTTTTCTTCACCAAAGTGCATAATCATTGAATATTCCGTGCAGAAAAAAAATCGATCGTCTCTCGAGTTCCAAAAACTCAATCGAGACGAAAAATTGCCAAAAATTTTCAAAATTCAATAAATAATTAATAAAAACAATATTTTTCGTTGAATCTCAACTTTGCAAACTTTAAAATCATCAAAAGGTGAATTTTGCGTCGTTGGAATGCAACGAAATTCAGTTTTTTCTTCACCAAAGTGCATAATCATTGAATATTCCGTGCAGAAAAAAAATCGATCGTCTCTCGAGTTCCAAAAACTCAATCGAGACCAAAAATTGCTAAGAATTTTCAAAATTCAATAAATAATTAATAAAAACAATATTTTTCGTTGAATTTCAACTTTGCAAACATTAAAATCATCAAAAGTTGAATTTTGCGTCGTTGGAATGCAACGAAATTCAGTTTTTTCTGCACCAAAGTGCATAATTATTGAACATTTCGTGCAGACAAAAAAACGATCGTCTCTCGAGTCCCAAAAACTCAATCGAGACGAAAAATTGCCAAAAATTTTCAAAATTCAATAAATAATTAATAAAAACAATATTTTTCGTTGAATCTCAACTTTGCAAACTTTAAAATCATCAAAAGTTGAATTTTGCATCGTTGGAATGCAACGAAATGCAGTTTTTTCTTCACCAAAGTGCATAATTATTGAATATTTCGTGCAGAAAAAAAATCGATTGTCTCTTGAGTCCCAAAAACTCAATCGAGACGAAAAATTGCCATGATTTTCAAAAATCAATAAATAATTGATAAAAACACTATTTCTCGTTGAATCTCAACGTTGCAAACTTCGAAATCATCGCCAACGATCGATTAAAACCCGATTTTTTTAGCTTTTTTCACAACATATTCAAACTTTATAATTTCGTCAAAAACGTTAACTTTTTTTCCAATAATTCAAGGCAGTGTCGTAGGCCGGAGGAAAAACATCATTTTTACAAGTTTCGCTTGCATTTTTCTTTGTGAGGCGCCCAAGACGCTCGTGCGCTCTCGATTTTGCAACTTTCATGGGCAAATATTTTGTTTGGTACTTGATAACTCGATTTTTTTGATTTTCGAAACTGGAACATCGCCAATCGATATTTCATCAACGAAATGAGTTTTTGTAAAGCTTTTTAATTAACGGTTAATCGCAAGTTGACGATTTATGCAGCTTTCTTGGTTTTTTGCTCATTTGATTTTTTTCTCTTCCGTATGCAGATCGAAGCTCGATAGAAGGTCAAATGATCGATACGAGTCCGATCGAGTATAAAAGAGAAGGAATATCAGCCGTGCCCATTTTTCTTCAATCAAGCTAATGTTGCAATAATTTGGAGCCGGATAACCTTCGACGGCTTAATGAACGAACCAACGGAACTAGCCGCGCCTACTTTTTTCTTCTCCTTTTTACCTCTTGGCTCGTTAGTCTCCTTCGCTTTGGGAGACTTTTAAACCGCGTGTACGAGATCGCGAGGGCGAATCAGTAGAGCAATACTCGAGCGAGTATGCTCGATAGCTCACAACCGCCCTCGCCCAAGACTCGCTTCATATCCGGCTGCTTGGACTTGAGCCAATGTGTCTGTGCATATGCTTTAAACTCCGCGAGTGCACTCGAGGTAAATTGTCACGAAATAAATTCTCTTATACCAACGTCGCACCGATCTCTCGATTCATTATTTCGAATACTAAATATTTATTCCCAATTGAAAAAAATCCTGTACACACGTTTGTTAATCGCCAAGAAAAAATAAGAAAAAAATCCAAATCTAAATTTTTCTTTCCAGTTTTTCACTTTGTGTGGTCCAAATTTCAAGGAATTTGTCGACAAAAAATGTTGCATACAACGTCCTTGAAGATGATGCTGAAGTTTGCAACGAATGCATCGAAAAATATTTAATTTTATTCAAGATTCGTTCAATTTTCAATGTCATCCAAATTTTTCGAGCCAATATGCTTTTTGAATGGCAAAAATTGATCATTTTATCATCGTAATTACATTTTGCATTTGAATAATTATTTTTGTCAAAGATAAAAATGAATTTCGTTGCATTCCAACGATGCAAACTTCAGAGTCATATAAATTTAAGCCGCCGGGAAAAAAGGGAATAGTCTTTGAAAAAAATTGTGTTTTCCGGTGGTTTTTTGAATTTTCTGTTAAAATTGATGATGCTCAAGTTTGCGATGTTGGAATGCATCGAAAAATATTGAATTTTATTGAAGATTCGATCAATTTTCAATGTCATCCACATTTTTCGAGCCGATATGCTTTTCGAATGGCAAAAATTGATCATTTTATCATCGTAATTACATTCTGCATTTGAATAATTATTTTTGTCAAAGATAAAAATGAATTTCGTTGCATTCCAACGATGAGAACTTCCTTAAAGGATCTTTCGCTCACAGGAAAAAAAAACTCTTTTTCCAAAACGTCAAACGCTCCCACGATGTAGAAAATGCGTTTTTCCAATTTTATAGACAACTGTTTTTCCTTTTACAACTAAAAAATGAGATGTTGGAGTATGGAAAATTTTGTAGGATTCAAAAAACGCAGAAGAAACGTTTGACCGTAACTCTGGCACGTCCGGGTGTATGCGAGCCCTCAATTAACACAATTGGGACAGGGATACGTGGAAATTAGTTGTTTGACTTACGACCTAAATCTGGCAGGAGAAAAGGTGTGATTTCGCGATTTCTGATACAAATCTAATCGCGACATAAGAATCACGCCACGCACTTATAGATTTCTGTTTTTTTTTCCTACGAAATTGCCAGCAGCAATAGACTCGCCGCGTTCAGGCTTTTCGCGGACATACAAACACGTGTTTATCGATCGAGATCCTCGCGTATGACTTTGAACATTTTTTCAGTACGTTCGTGGCCCTACGCAGAGCAAAGCCTGACGTCGGAACAAACCACGCTCGTACTACTTCAACGAGCGTTGATTTCTCTTGAAAGGAGACTCACGCAGTGCCAAGGGTGACCCGACTATAGAGCAGAGTCCCCTCGAGTTATTCAAGTACGACGAAAACGCTATATTGCGCACGATCGAAAGTTCAGATTACGCACGGCTATACATATATTTCTTTTTTTTTCCTACGACCCAGATACTTTCGGGCACAGCAGACTAAATTAATGAATTCAATGTTGTTCCTATATTTAGAGGTCAAAACCAAGTTTTTCCATGCAATTGTGGTCAAGTTTTTACAATTTGTCACAAAATCGCAACCGATTGAATTAATCCAGCAAATTAATTGCGAAATTTAATAAAATTCTGAAAAGACTGTCAAAAAATATTTTTTAACCCAAAATCGAGAGTTTTTTTTTATGGGAATGGATGAAATTTTTCAGATAAACTCCAAGGTTCAAAATTTCTCGATAATTATATCTCGGATCGAGCTGAAACGAGTTTTTTTTTTTTGCTAAATTCGAGCCTGCTCACCAGGCCCTTGAAGTTTCTCTGCATGTATTTCGTCTCGATACATTTTTCTGCTTCGTTTCGGTGTCAGTGTAAATATTCAGGAGTATTAAACCCTTAACCGGAAATCCCTCGCGAAGACGTATGGCCAAAGTGCGTGCCGTACGGAATATTTATTTCGACAGAAAAAATAGTAATGCAAAAAGTCTATGGACGTTTGAATTTGTAATGTTGGAAAAACGTTATGGAAGAAATGAAAATCTGGGGCTTAAGGACGTTGTCTGCAACATTTTCTATCGATGGAATTCCTTTAAATTTGCACCAGGCGAAGAGAAAAGTCAAATCTAAGAGCTCGTGAAATTTGAAGACGTTTCACGGCGTAGAAGTCGAGATATTTATTGATAAAAATGACAATTGTCAAAAGTTGCAATTTTCAACATTAAATATTTCGATTTTTGAATGGTCTTGAAACTTTTCATACACTGGAAATTTTGTTGAATAAAGCGAACTAAATATTTTGGAATAATTTCAAAATTTTCGTTACTTCGACAATATTTTTTTTATTTGTAACGCAACTGTCAGCAAAATTTACGATTAGAAGGACAAAAATTCACTTTCCGAAAAGATTTTCTAGAATGTTTTTTGCTGAAATGACAAAATTTTCGTGATTTTTCGAAAAAAAAAAACGTTTAGTTTAATTTTCAACAAACTTTTTTTTTCAGTTCACGCTTTTGTGCAACATCGATGAAGCTTTTTTCAGTTTTTCGAAAAAATCGATCGTAAAATTTTTTCGAAATTTTCGAGTCCAGTTTTAACAACTTTTTTGAATGAAGTGAGAACGAAAATTTATGTTTGACCGTCGCTATAGAAGGTCGTTAAGTGGCGTTGAGGATTTTTCGGTCAGGAGCTTTTGACGGTATTGTACGGCAACGCAACACGGTATAAAAGTGGAAGCGTCCGTTGAGCATCGGGCAAGGAGAGTAGGCAGTAGTAGTAGCCCTTGGGGGGGCTTGGGTCAGTCAGTAAGAACGCGTTCGCGCTCACGCGAAGACGTTCGGCCTCGGCTCTCAAGAAACTGAGGTGTTGGTGTGTCGGTGTGTTGATGGTGTGTCTACGTGTGTCTTGTGGTTAGTGTGACTGTGTATTTTGCTGCAGGTGCTAAAACTAAAAACAAGCCCGAATCCTTACGAAATTTTCTACCGTTTTCGAAATTCAATACAACGAAAAAATATCAAGAAAAGGCGAAAGAGATTTTTATGGTGAGAAATATGGAAAAAAATGATTTTCTGTCATCGAACGTGTACAACAACAAAGGAGGAAGAAAAAGCCAAGAGTAGCCTCGCCAGGGAAGATCGATCGAGAGCTTTCAGTATGTTGGAAAAATCCCTCCAGACTCTACACCGGCTCTCCTTTTTTCTTTTTTTCACTATCCCCAGATTTCTTCTTCACGCGCTCGCCTCTTCGCGATCACTGTAAATTCTCCTGAGGATTGATGAAAAATTAAAAAATCTTTAGCCTCGCTAAATCTTTGTTTTTGCAAGCTGAAAAATTCCACGTACGAGTTCGCGCGTGTGTGACGAGGTTGCAAAAATAACAGCTCTTTGATAGGAGAATACCTTGAACTATCGTCCTTAAATTTAACACGCAAGTAGATACTCCGGTGGAGATTAAGATGACGAGAAACAGAGGAGACTTGGTGGTGGATATTTGGGGAGAATAATGGAAAAATCGTGAGCAAAAAATACGAAAGCATCGAGCTTCTCAAAATTATACACACACCGCGAGCATTTGAATGATTCTGAAGTTTGTAGCGTTGAGATACAACGAAAAATGTTGTTTCTATTAATTATTTATTGAATTTTGAAAATCGTGGCAATTTTTCGTCTAGATTGAGTTTTTTGGGACTCAAGAGACGATCGTTTTTTTTAAATATTCAATAATTATGCACTTTGGTGAAGAAAAAACTGAATTTCGTTGCATTCCAACGATGCAAACTTCAACATCATACAGATTTATTATAGACAAAGATATTTAGACAGAGATTTGATGATTTTGAAGTTTGCAAAGTTGAGATTCAACGAAAAATGTTGTTTCTGTTAATTATTTATTGAATTTTGAAAATTGTGGCAATTTTCCGTCTAGATTGAGTTTTTGGGACTCGAGAGACGATCGTTTTTTTGTCTGCACGAAATATTCAATAATTATGCACTTTGGTGAAGAAAAAACTGAATTTCGTTGCATTCCAACGATGCAAACTTCAACATCGTACAGATTTATTATAGACAAAGATATTCAGACAAAGATTTGAGGATTTTGAAGTTTGCAAAGTTGAGATTCAACGGAAAATATTGTTTCTGTTAATTATTTATTGAATTTTGAAAATCATGGGAAATCTTCGTCTTCATTGAGTTTTTGGGACTCAAGAGACGATCGTTTTTTGCTCCGCACCAAATATTGAATAATTATGCACTTTGGTGAATAAAAAACAGAATTTCGTTGCATTGGAACGATGCAAACTCGATGGCATTCGAGGCATAAATCAGACACTAAGGAAAAAATAAATGTGCGGAGGATATTTTTTCTCGTGACTCTTGAATTATTTTGTTCACAGAACGAAATCGTTGTAGCTATTAAAGTGATGATTTGTAATCGATTGTGGAGGATCGTCGTGCACACGCGACGTTTACACGTGCACCTCGTAAAATTCATCCTTGTACCTTAATTCTACATACATTTATATAGACACAATAAATTATACCTGGACAAAGTCGAATTCATGGGTGTATGTTTGCGAATTTATATGAATGCATTAATTAAGTATAAATCATACGAAACAATTGCAACTCGTAAATGTGACGAACCGGCATACAACTTTGTCCAGTTTGCTAATCGCGATTAGCCGCGATGGGGTTGGGCATCGAAAGTGCAATAAATTCAACCGTAACGCTCGATAAAGATCAACCATCGCACGAGTTATCGTGTAACACGTTTCTTACGTTATGGAAGAAATAGAATTGCAAAAAAATCCTCAAGGAATAGCGATTCTCGTTGCAGGCTTCTTCAGTTTTTTTTTTACCTTTAGAAATCGCACGTTATGGTTTGCAAGTTGAAGAATTTTTATTATCAATTATAAAACTACGTTCCTTACACAATTCTCCGTATTTGAAAACTCTCGCTATTTCCCTCTTTTCATTTCCGTAAGCAACGACCTCACCAAAATCGCCTCGACTCTACCGAACCAGGAAGTAGTCTGACAGTTTTTTCACTCATTTTTTTCCTGTGCTCGTTCGACTGTTGAATTTGGGCTCGATTCAATCAAGTACGACGATTTTTTTCCTCTCGTCCACTTTTTTCAACACAATTCGACACGAATCTTTTGCTAGAAAGAAAATTTGATTGGAAAAGATCGATATTTCGACGATGTCGAAGTTTTCATCGTTGGAATGCAACGAAATTCAGATTTTTTATCTTTTTTCAATTGAGATTCCGATTGAATATTGGGGCAGGACAATCAATCGATCTTTTTGTATGATCGAAACACAAAATCGGTAGGAAAATTGTCATAATTTTAAAAATTCAACAGAAAATAAACAGAAAACTTTTTTTTCAACGTTTTATGGAAAAATCACAAAAACGTTGTCATTGCAGCGATAAATATTCTAGAAAGTCTCTTCGAATAGTAAATTTTGCTGACAGTTTCGTTAGAAATCAAAAATTCTGTCAAAATTACGAAAATCTCGAAATTGTCCAAAAATATTTAGTTTTTCGTGTTTAATGAAACATCGACGTTTTTTTGACAACTTTTAACGTTCGGTGTGACGATTCTCTTTGCTGCCGATTCTTCAGGTATAAACGATACTCGTAAATCAGTGTTGCGTCGTCGAGAGGCTTCTTCTGAGGGTGAACTCACTCGAGGAGTGAGAAATAGTCAAGTCTGCAGGTGACTCCGTAGTGACCATCCCTCGGCAGTGTGACACAGAGAGTCGAGGTCACTTTGACGGAGTAAATTTATTGCAACGACGCTTCCAAGTGTTCTGTTTGAATGCAGACTTTTTTTTCCAACCCTGAAAACTCTCGCGACGAATGTAACGAGATTTGAAGAAAAAAAAACGAAAATCAATTGCAAATCAATTGAAAATTGATTATTGTGGAAATTAATGGAAAAAAAATCGTGAGAATTATCGTGAGACGTTCAAAATATGCGATGGATCCAATTAAAAATTTTTCCCTCAAGGGCTTTTTTTCTTTATTCATTAGAGTGGAATTTCCGACCGAATTTTCCGGGAATGAAAACTCTCTAACGATTAATTAAACAATTAAGATGGTCGAGGAATTCGCAAGATTCGTTTCTTCGATATCGAAAGAATATGCGGAGCAAAATGATATCGAATAAAAATCTCGAGACTCGTTGCGATCTATGGCGAAGATTCGATGATTCGTGC
This sequence comes from Diadegma fenestrale, assembly GCA_037043255.1. NCBI lineage: Eukaryota > Metazoa > Arthropoda > Insecta > Hymenoptera > Ichneumonidae > Diadegma > Diadegma fenestrale. The sequence goes on from CM073313.1 coordinate 16,817,544, forward strand.
TGATCACGAGCCACGAGAGCGTGAAATGAAAATGAGCGCGTACCCGCGGAAAAGATCGCACAGCAGGCGCTCGAAGCAGCGAATAGATTCGTAATCTTGAGTCTTTGTCCCGAGCATTTACATTTTTTAATTCCAGCTGCAATTGCTCGGTTTTAATAGCGCGCCTGTAATTACGCGACTCGTTTCTCGAATATGCTGAAATCTCACTAATTACGAGTGCTCTCGTGCGTTTTGTTGTTCTTTGTGCCACGACACAGTCAGTTGGAAAATGGCATCGATTTTTGCCTGATTTTTTCTTGCTCAAAAAGCTGCAAACGTTCTTGTTCTTGTCCCACGAGGACAAAGCTCGGTTCTTGAAATAACGAGGATAATAACGAGTGTAACAGTTTTTCCTGAGATGTCGTAAACGAGCAAGAACGCGAGAGTCATTATAATTTGCCGCGAATTACTCTTTGTCAATGTTTCACGAGAAAGCACAATTTGTACATATCTAAATTAGTTTCGCGTTATCGTTACACACGCATCCGTCAAGTAAATACCGAAGAGGGTGCCAACGCTCATGAATTTTTATCGAAAAAGCAATAACAACGAAAAAACTCATTATCCTGACGATTTGGCGTTTTTAAAACCTTTCCGAAGTATCGCAGACTGGAAACGATCGCGTCGTAAGGCCGTTTATGGAAAAGGGAAACGAAATTTCAAGGCCCGGGTCACGATGACCCAGTGAGCGGGTTTTAAAAAAAAATCCATACGAAAGTTGCAATTTTTTGAATTCTGATTCAAAGTGACAATCTTGTGATTCGAATTACGAATTTCACGTGGCCAAATCGAAGGATCGGGGAATTTTGTGACACACTGAAAAGAAAATTTGGTCGAAAAGATCGATTTTTTGTTGAATACGTTCGACTAAACGTTTTTCTTTTAAATGACTAAAATTTTCGTCATTCCAATCGCGAATTTTGCTGACAGTTCCGTTAGAAATGAACAAATTTTGTCATAATTTTTGGTTTGGTTGGAAAAGATTTTTATCTTTCAAGATTTAGAATTTCTTCAAGATTTAGAATTTTTAAAATTTGGTTGAAAAAGATCGAAATTTTGTTGGTTTCGTTCGTCTAAACGTTTTTTTTTAAATGCCTAAAATTTTCGTCATTCCAACCAGGAATTTTGCTGACAGTTTCGTTAAAAATGAAAAAAAATTGTCCTAATTATGAGAATTTTGAAATTGTCCATGTTTAACGAATTATCGACGTTTTTTGAGCAAATTTAATTTTTAGTGCAAGATTGTTCTATATTTTCAATGTTTTTGCTGGTTCTCTTGGTTTGTCCGAATTACCGTGACGAGCTGACTCCGTTCACCGGTCTAAACAGCAAGCCTCTGGAATAAGTGTACATTCTCGCTAACACGCTAAACATTAGGACGTCACGCACATATGTGTGTGCCTTTGAGCGTGTAAATCTGTACACGTACACGTGAAGCCATCTCTCGAAGTTCACGAAAGCGTATAGAAGAAACGATCACGGAACCGGCGATAGAGCCAGTAAAATAGCGGCAACATATAGAAATGACTGGTATACATTTGCCCGCCGCAGAAATTGCGTTGATGACGTACTCGAGCGAATTTGTACGTTTCTGGGTGAAGAAAAATCCATAAAAATAACATGGAACGATACTGTGTTGGAATATTCGTGTTGGTAACGATTTGTAGCGGTATTTCGAGACAAATACAGCCTCAAATTAATGTAAAAAGGAGGCCACCTGGAAAAGGAAAAAATTATCGGTAAAGATTCGTGGCTCACATAAAAAAATCCACTGAAAAACAAAAGAAATTAAACAATTCACAACTATGAAATTTACAGTTTCTTTTTTACCTCGTTTTTCTTCAGGTTTCCATGAATATTAATGCGTCGAGAACTAACGGAAATGCAACGCGATTGATAAAAAACAAAAATCGTAACTTTGTGAATTCTGCCATCAACCCTAAAACCTCATTTTTTTCACCTATTTGAAAAAATTCGTATCGTCGGTAAAATTTAACGAAAAACGTTCAACTTGGGCTTATTTTTTTCTTTTTTTGATGCAGGATCGTGCGAGCCTGTGGCAATTTTGTCTGTAGTGAAAAAAATTGGCAAAAATGCAGTAAAACGATGAAAAGAAAAAAAAAACGAGAGAACGAAGGGAAAAAAGTTGCTCGAGAGTCGTTTTTTGACCCCATTTTGGATTTATAATAAAATGCAAAATAAACAAAATGAGAATTGCGATAATATCGCAATCAGAAATTATGGAATTTGCTCATGAAGGTTTTTGGTTGTTTTAGAAGGAAAAGAAGAGCGAGGAAGGATCGACGAGTGGAAGAAAAGAATGAGAAAGTTTAGAGGGATTTGAAGAATTTTCACAGCCCGAGCCGAATGAGTAGAGATTGAAAATTTGGAGATCAAAGTTACGTCATATGCGGCTGAGTGGCAGGTGCCCCGATATTGGCGAGGATGAGACGTTTCGACGTAGAGAGAAATGACACAGGTGGAGGAAGAGGTTTTCGTATCATCGAAGCTGGAGGGCGTTATCTCGAGCCCCTTACACCTCCGCCACCCCCGAGGGCACCGGAACCTTACAAGGTCGTACCCTCCTCCTCAGCCCTCGGTCGTGCTCACAGACGCTCCAGTTTCGTGATTATTGCGGAAACGAGGCCGGCGACACCGAGCTCGAGAAGTCCTTCGCCGACCTTGTTACCCACTGGACGGGTCTCGCCTTTTCGAGGTCGTGGCTTCAAGGGACCATTGCCGCATGCTCAGTCAACACCGCAGAGTCCGGACAATCGTCAACGGAATGCTCGACCTTACGGTCGTTACGACAGGAGAGGTAAGAAAAAAAATTTATAAAAAATTATAAGAACAAGAAAAAATGTCTCTGAAGTTTGCAACGTTGAGATTCGACGAAAAATATTGTTTCTGTTAATTATTTATTGAATTTTGAAAATTTGTGGCAATTTTTCGTCTCGATTAAGTTTTTGGGACGCAAGAAACGATCATTTTTTTGTCCGGACCAAATATGGAATAAAAATATGAGCCTCGATGAAGAAAAAACAGAATTTCGTTGCATTCCAACCATGCAAACTTCAACATCGTAAAAAAATGTCTCTAAAGTTTGCAACGTTGAGATTCAACAAAAAATATTGTTTCTGTTAATTATTTATTGAATTTGGAAAATTGTGGCAATTTTTCGTCTCGATTGAGTTTTTGGGACGCAAGAGACGATCGTTTTTTGCTCCGGACCAAATATCGAATAAAAATTATGAGCCTCGTTGAAGAAAAAACAGAATTTCGTTGCATTCCAACGATGCAAACTTCAACATCGTGGAAAAATGTCTCTGAAGTTTGCAACGTTGAGATTCCACAAAAAAAAATTGTTTCTGTTAATTATTTATTGAATTTTCAAAACTGTGGCAATTTTTCGTCTCGATTGAGTTTTTGGGACTCAAGAAAAAATCTTTTTTTGTGTCCGGACCAAATATTGAATATTTCGTTGCATTCCAACGTTACAAACTCCAAAATCATGCAAAAGGATCGAAAATTCAGACAAAGTAGTAAAAAACGAAATCGTCTGTTCATTTTTTTGATGAAAATTTTCAAGTCTCTTTAATTTCTCTTTCGAAGCTTCCGTCTCGCAACAAAACAGTCCGAAGCGAAGTTTGATACCGCAACCAACGAGACGGAGATCAGTCTCACTGACGAAGAACAACGAGGCAAAAGGATCGCCAAAATTTGGTCGAAGAGCTCAAATCCCTCGAAAAAATGTGAACGGCACGAATTCATTGAGCGTGGGCGGTGGAAATTTGTCGCGACGTCACTCGTTGAAAGCTCCGGAACTCTCGCCGATACAAGGAACACCGACGAGGCCGAACGAGACGGTCGGTCGTTACCGAGCCGGTAATTCGCTCGTGGCCAAAGTTTCTCCCGTCAAAACGAGAAATAATTTGATGGTGCCGAGGGCCAATGGGAATGCGAGGAGAGCCGCGAGCCAGGATCGATCAGCAGGTAAAATTGTGGCACGTGAAGGGAGGAGATTCATCGAGGATAAGAAAAGCAAAGTTGAGGATGATTCGAGAACGAAAATCCCGGTGAGACGAGGCTCGATCGTCGGTAAAAACGGCGCGAATGTTTCAGCGAGTCGGTTCATCGCGAAAAATCCACCGAAAGCAGCTGCCAGAGCTGTCAAAGCCAAAAATGAGAATGTCCAGCAGGATGCAGTGTCAAGTGTCAATGGGAATCTTCCAGGAAGTAACGGGAGTAGCAAAGAGGATGAAAAAGGGAGTGAACAGGTTGGAGGATCGAGATTCGTCCAGGTCGAGACGTCGCCTTCGGTCCCCTCGGAGCCGAAGAGCCGCGAGGGCGATTTGGGCCTGATAGACCTTCTGAAACAATCGTCAGGAGCGACTGGAACTTCGAGCGTCGTAAATACAACGACAACGACTGCGGTGCAGCCCTTGCAGATCGACGCGACTGGCATAATGTTGGAAAAATCGACGAGCACGCCATCTGCTGGGAGCCTGGAGCCGTCGCCGAGCTCGGGATTGTCGTCGGTAGTTATGGGCGAGAGCGGGAGCTCGAAATCATCGAAAACAGGCAATAAAAACGAAGCGACGACGAATAACGAGAAGAAAATTGATAATCGAGAAAAAACCGCGACCGGAAGTTCTACGACGAGTCAAGTCGCCAATAATATTAGCCAGAAAAATCCTTCCAAGGTCGACGACCCAACGACCACGACAACGACGAAATCAGCTCCGAACAAAGAGCCAAATAATCCGAACACCAATGGCCAACCTTCGCGAGACAAGACTCTGGTCGGGGCGACCGGAAACTCGAAAAAAAACCTCCTCGCGAGGACCGGTGCTCAGGATGGTAGACGAGGAGAGACGAGACTTTCATCCGGTGCTGCTGGATCACGTAGCAACAATTCAAACGGCACTACCCAAAAAAACGTCATTAAAGAGCAAACCGCAAGTGGAAAGACGGAAACGAGTGCAGTGATGGAGACTCCGAGCTCGGGCAAAGCAGAGACAACCGGAAACGTCGTACAGACTGCGCTTGGGACTGCAAATTCGATCAATCAGAAAACCGACGATTCCAGCGACGCTGCATCCGATGCCAATAAAACTCTGGCGAAAAACGTCGGAGCCTCGAAAAATCCCGATTCCACAACGACCACCAACGCGTCCGGTCGTCCGGAGGATCAGAAACCCGATAATAATAAATCTCGAGCTAACGGCAGCGAAAATTCTGTCAAATCGTCCAATGGATTGTCCACCGTTTCCGCTGACAGCATCAGGTCCAACGACACCGGGGTCAGTGTCAACACTGTCCGGGGCGTTTCCTCCGCCAGAGAAAAAAGGGGCATGCACGTTATGAAAAGGTCCGATGAGATCGAGACTCTCAGTGGGAATGTCATGCATCTTGAGAGAAATGGCGAACCAGCGTGAGTATTTTTGAATCGTAGTAAATCCATGAAAATTCTGAAAAATCATGATGAAGTTTGCATTGTTGCAATGCAACGAAATTCTGTTTTTTCTCCAGCGAGGCTCACGATTATTATTCAATATTTGGTCCGGACAAAAAAACAATCGTCTGTTGAGTCCCAAAAAGTCAATCGAGACGAAAAATTGCCATGATTTGAAAAATTCAATAAATAATTAAGAGAAACAATTTTTTTCGATGAATCTCGACGTTGCAAACTTCAGAGACATTTTTTCACCACGTTGAAGTTTGCATCGTTGGAATGCAACGAAATTCATTTTTATCTTTGACAAAAATAATAATTCAAATGCAGAATGTAATTACGATAATAAAATGATCAATTTTTGCCATTCGGAAAGCATATCGGGTCGAAAAATTTGGATGACATTGAAAATTGAATGAATTTTTAATAAAATTAAATATTTTTCGATGCATTCCAACGTTGCAAACTTCAGCTTCATATTTTTTTATGACTCTGACGTTTGCATCGTTGGAATGGAACGAAATTGATTTTTATGTTTGACAAAAATAATAATTCAAATGCAGAATGTAATTACGATGATAAAATGATGAATTTTTGCCATTCGGAAAGCATATCGGGTCGAAAAATTCGGATGACATTGAAAATTCAACGAATCTTGAATAAAATTCAATATTTTTCGATGCATTCCAACGTTGCAATCTTGAGCATCATATTTTGGTACACTTTTGACGAATAAAGGGAATGAACTAAGTTTGGGAGCAAAAGTCGCAGAGACTTGAACTTAACAAGCGCAGAGTGCGATGACCAGAACTAGACAACTATGCAAAGTACGTTACGGTGGGGTTATCCTGAAGAGACTTTGTACTATCGTTCGAAAAGGAAGTGAGCGTGACAGAACACTGCGAAAAGGGTTTCGGCCATGTATATCCATTTATATAGGTATATATTTAAAAGCACTCGGATATGCGAGACTATAGCAGAAACAGAGTAACTATAGAAGAAGGAGAGAGAGTCGTAAGGTCCAGAGTTTGTTGACCCCTTCGTGTGAGAAGCCACTATAAACCTATGTCGGTTTAAACCTCGTATCGCGCTGGCCACAGCACTCTAATGTACGAAAGCTTCGTGTGTGTTGACTCGCGAGACCAACTCTCACAAAGTTGAAGCTTTCTTATCGATCGTCAAAGAGCGATTTACATCTTTGCCAAAGCTCTCGAAGCTCCTATTAGTCACAAAAGGATTCTCAGGATATTTTCACTAAATTGAAAATCCTTACGCAATTTTGAAACCGGAATAATTCTTCTCAAGGTCCCTTAAGGACGTTTTGTATGGCGAGGAGGTCAAATCTTAATAATTGTTTAGAGTTTTTCTTCCAATCAAAATGGTTCGCGAGTTCATTAAAAAAATTTGTTACAAATTGACTAAAAACTTTAAATCCAAGATTTTCTGAGGTAATTTGTATTTGTTGTATAATAACCAAAATTTAGAAAATATTTTACGATCGATTTTTTTGGAAAACTCAATAAATTTTTTTTGATATTACATAAAAGCGTGTGCAAAGTTTTGAGAGGCTTCATCATTTTTGAATCGAAATATTTAATGTTGAAAATTGTGATTTTTATAAATAAATATCTCGACTTCTAAATTTAAAGGAATTTAATCGATAGAAAATTTTGCATACAACGTCCTCAATTTCAGGAAACTGGAGGAAATTTTTCTTTTTTATTGCTAATTGAAGTTTTTTGATCTCGTTGGAACGATGATTAATCTTCTGGGAAAATTGACTCGAGTGTGACGCATTTCGCGTTTGGCGAGCGTTGTTCCGATGGTCGCAGTAAACAGGGGCAGGGGTGCAAGTATAAAATCAACATAGCGAAGCACCAGGCCAAAGGAAAGGCAAAAGCAGCTTTGTATCGAGTGTAGATTGGTCGCGTGCGGCCAAGGTCGCTGAATAGTCACACTGGCGTATTTCGTTCTAACTGGCAACTTAATTCTTGATGGTGGGTTTGACCACTCTCTGCGAGCAACGTATCTGCGGGCGTCACAGAAGGGCTGGAAAGTACGAAAAATCCTGACAACTCAGTTGCTCGAAAATATCCAAATGAACAATTCTGGAAAAACTTTCATCGAAATTATCAATCGAATGGGAATTATCGATTCAGAAATCGCTGGAAACTCTCAATCTGACCCACAAGCATGACGAATTATTTGTGCTGAACGATCAATCGATTTTTTTCGTCCAGTTTTGAAGAAAAAACGTTGATGCAGCGGTGCGAACAGTAAATCAAAATTATTTGTCCTAATAAGTACTTGGACATTTTTATGCTGTACTGTGTGTTGAAAGTTGAAATTCGTTTGTATGTGTTCAATGCACGTGAGGTTTGTTCCTTGAGGGATATAAAACTGAGGTTGTGGTATCGATCGATGACGAATGAAATGGCTTTTCTGAATATGCTTTGTTGGCCAGCCCCTCCGAGATCCTTGCTGTACAAAAAGGCCTGCCACGTCTCGAGCAGCGAGGACGAGGGTGGAGGTGAGATTTTCAGTGTGTTTAAGAATACTCAACAAAGTCTTACGAGGGTGTATATGGATTATATGCAAAAGGCAAATCTTTGCGTGACCCGTTACGTTACCACTCTCGTCCCTTCGTCCCCTTGGACTGACCAACCGCCAACTCGGGCCACCTGCAATCTTTAAGTAGCAGGACGACTGGCGAACCGATGCTCATTTACGGTTTCTCCCTTCAACTAGTTCACCGCGACGAGTGCTCACTCTTGGATTATTTCGGTTTATCAATTTCTTCTTCATTTCTTCCTCTTTCGCGATTTCCTACTCTCACGTACTTTTATAAGCCCGAGAGCCACGTGTCGAGCTGACGTACATGTACTTTTTTAAGTATATATATTTATTGAGACGAACGAACTGTTACTCCACCAAGAAATCTCATTCTGGGTACGTAACATCTCATTTTCTTCATTCCTATTCATTTCCACATCTCACCCCCAGAATTCTTCGTCGCTTTATAGATTTTTCTAAACCGCCAATTACTTGGTGTATGAAGGAATAGAGCGAAAAATATTTAATTTTATTGAAGATTCGTTCAATTTTTAATGTCATCCAAATTTTTCGAGCCGATATGCTTTTCGAATGGCAAAAATTGAATGGGAAAAAATCTATGAAGTTTGCAACGTTGGAATGCATCGAAAAATATTGAATTTTATTAAAGATTCGTTCAATTTTTAATGTCATCCAAATTTTTCGAGCCGATATGCTGTTTGAATGGCAAAAATTGAATAAGAAAAAAATCTATGAAGTTTGCAACGTTGAATGCATCGAAAAATATTTAGTTTTATTGAAGATTCGTTTAATTTTCAATGTCATCCAAATTTTTCGCGCCGATTTGCTTTTTGAATGGCAAAAATTGAATGGGAAACAATCTGTGATGCTTGCAACGTTGGAATGCATCGAAAAATATTGAATTTATTGAAGATTCATTCGATTTTTAATGTCATGCAAATTTTTCGAGCCGATTTGCTTCCCGAATGGCAAAAATTGAATGGGAAAAAATCTGTGAAGTTTGCAACGTTGAAATGCATCGAAAAATATTTAATTTTATTGAAGATTCGTTCAATTTTTAATGTCATCCAAATTTTTCGAGCCGATATGCTTTTTGAATGGCAAAAATTGATCATTTTATCATCGTAATTACATTCTGCATTTAAATAATTAATTTTGTCAAAGATAAAAATGAATTTCGTTGCATTTCAACGATGCAAACTTCAGAGTCATAAAAATCTATAGTTACAGAGTTTTGCAAATGGTAATAAATTTTTACAAGCGACATCGGCCACTTTTTTTTGCAACATTTAATCACGGATTCGTAATTGTCATTCGTAAAAATTCTGACAGCCTCACTTTTGAAGTATTTTCTGCAGTTTGCTCAGAGAACTGAATTATTTCAAGAAAACCAACAGTTTTTGGGTGATTATTTATAAAAAGTGATTAAATACATTTTTTAAGTTGAACGAACTTTTTAAATAAACCTGAAAGTGAAAAATCTTTTTGGAAATGGTAAAAAATTGGTCGAGCATTGAAAAACTGATGCGGTCTAAGTGGGTCAAAGGGTGACCTGGCGTGACGAAAACGGTTTCGAATAATTTTCCCAAGTGTCGTCAAAATGTGCAAGAATTTTTTTTTCCTTGCGATATTATTTTATGTAAAAGAAAGTTGATCGATTTTGAAAACGGTTTTTTGTAGATTTTTGTTCCACTTTCAGGAAGTGTCAAGACATTCGTACAATTTTGTTCAGCGATGATTGATCGATCCTTGAATTTCAATGTGAGCCGGATCTTCCGGTCTTTCCGCGCCCTCGATCGAGGGTGCGAAAGTCATCAGCTCGTGGGGTCGTTTCGACAAAGCTAACGACTTTGGCTGCTTTTGTTATTTCTCAGATTAACGTTTCGCGTTTTTTCCCTCGTTTTACAGTATTCTCGATATCGCCGAGGGTCCTGAAGCGGCGGGCGATCAGACGCGGCTCGGTAGATTCAAAAAGTCTCTGAGCCGCTTTCGCGAGCGCTTTCCAAACATGCGATACCTGGGGTTTCGAAAAAACCAGAAGGGGCAAGCCTGGATCGCCGGAGAACGAAGTCAGGCTGGAGACATGCAAAGGAACGAAGCTGCGGATTCGGATGCTGCGAACAATCCTGGAAATTCCAAGTGTGGTCGAATGTGGACGAGTTTCAAAAATTCGTGCAGGTACGAAAACTTTTTTATTCAGAATTCCACGTTGAAAAAAATGATTGAAATTCGTTCGTTGTCATTATTTTATCAATTTTCATTGGATTTTTTTTATAATCAATGAATTTTAATGATTATTTTGACGTTTATTTCGTTGTCATTGTTTTTTCAATTTTTGCTGAATTTTTTGTAATCGATAAAGTTCCTCCCGATTACGAGAGTGCAAATGCTGTCGACGTGCATCTCGGATCTCACCGGTCGAGAGCACTCCTTGTTGCCCACCGGAGAGAAGATGCGGTGCCCTTTGCGGAAGACTTTTTTCGTGCTGCAGATGCTGCAATAGGTCCGAGGCTCAACACACGAGGAGCATACGTGCCAAACATAGTCTTACGAGCGTTGCACCGCCGCCCCTATCGGAGGTACTGAAAAAAAAAATAATTAGCACAAAGGAACGAAATAGTGTGACAACGTTTATGTATTTTGGAACTTTGACGCAGGAGCAAAGAGCAAAAATACCGGAAGTTCTCGTCGAACACAATTCCGTGATGCGCGGAGCGATTCCTTGCCTTCCAGTGCCCATCGCATGGTTCTGTCTCGTTTGGAACGTCCTCGTGCCTGGATCTGGTAAAAAACAATAAAAAGTCCATAAAATTTGTTGTAATTGATTGAAAATTCGATAAAAATTTGAATTTGTTGACTCTCTTGTCTCAGGGACCGTGTGGAGCGGGCTTTTTACTTTGTGCGTTGGACAACCAAGATTTTCCATATCTGCGGGACCCAGAGCCAGACTCGGAGCTCTAGTCGTCAACCTCATCGTTGGCGTCAGTCAATTCTTCACTGTACTTTTCTGTCTGGTCGGTTGGGGCTGGAGTATTTGGTGGGGCGTCACAATGATTCGTTTGGCCCGTGAGTAACAACTTCACTAAATTTGAAAATTTGAAATTTCAATATTGAGAGAAAAAAAATTGAAAATCTCTTGGAAAAAAGTTCAAAATCGTATGAAAAGTTTTCTGAATTGTTTTGGACGTCACGAAATGAAAATTTGGACGTAAAATTGATGGGGAAATGAATTTAATCGTAAACAGGAAAATACAAGCGATTCAGGGCTTCCGAGGCAGCGAACAGCGATCTAGAGGCACGGGGTGGAGACCAAACGGGTTTATCGGGTGGTGTACCGAGCGTGGCGCTCCGAGGGATGGAACGAGCTCGTTGAAGCCACTCAAATTTGAAAAATCGCTATCCCAGGATAGTGAAGGAAAAAACGAATATTTTCCGAGCTCCATTGGGGCCTGTGGCCAGGAAAATGGAGCTGCGTTTAATAATAAAAAGTGAGGAAAAGGCGAGCAAAAAAATGAAGATAAAATTGAAGAGAAAAATGGGCATTGAAGTCTCTTGAAAAGCAAATATTCGCTTTCAATGAAAGCACCGATATTGGTACTCCGAGCCAAGCGTTATTATGGAATTTCATCGTTGCATCGCATCCGCTGTATTGAAAAGCTTTTGTTATCATTATTATCATTTTTCCAGATATTTACTGGTGAATAATATTTCTTCCTCCAATCTTTGGCCTCTCAATGGATGCAGCGATGAACTTCTTTAATAAGCAACTTTATATTTTTACATACACCTTATACGGATATGTATACAATGCAATTAAATAATAATCCATTAAATATCGTATAGTTCTTCGAATAAAAGAAAGACTACAAAAGCAAAGGAGACCAGTTTCGTGTTATTTCAATCCTTCGTGGTCACACTGGCTTGATTCTACCCAGTCCATTTTCGAACCCATATTGCGACCAATCTATCGGCCCGAAAATTCTCAAAAAATTACTCAACAACCCTTGGACATTCCAGTTTAGATACGAAAAACTTTCCTGAAAGAAATCCAAGGCTAACATATTTTTTTTAATGCAAAATGAAGAAAAAAAAAACGGGAAAAAAAAGTTTTTTCACTAAAATAATCGTCACTTTGTGGATTTTCAATATTTTTGCCTAAAATTTGGACCTGATGTTCATCAGATCTGGTTCTCTTGGGAAAAAAATAGTTGGATAGCGCGCGTTTGAAAAAACATGTTAATTCCGTTATTGGAAGTGGGTCGATTTCAGGCAACGCGCAATGTCATTAAATGACGATTACAGCCCCATTAATTACCGGGAACGAGGAGATATTTACGTCACAAGTTGGTCACTGGTTGGATTCTACCCACAGTGACCACGAAGGGTTAATTGTGTAATTTCTCGTTCCTTACCTCGTGCATCTTGCTACGAAATCCTCCGTTCTCCAGGCTTTTAGTTTCACCACCTTTGAGAAAAGAGTTTACCCCAGTCGTGGCCTAGTCGCAGTTGCAAACTAATTGAAGAAAAATAATAAAAAGTCACAAGCCATTCTTTATAACCGTGCAGTTTTTTTTTTTAAAGAGTGCATGCGTCCTCGGGAATGCATTTTCTCTATTATTTGAATTGCTGAACCCGGAACAAAAGCTCGATTAAAGAACCTTGAACTTGATGTTGGTCGCGAACGCGACTAATTATTCGTTTTAATGTGTTTTTCGTGTGTTGAAAGAATGTAATTGCTCAGGCAAGCCAGTACTTTTCGATAGTAGAAAAATATTTGAGTTTGTGTTGTTTTTATTATGATTTTTCGGTGTGATTTTAATGGGGAAGGATAAAAAAAAGTTGAAGCGAGGACGAAGCCTTCGTAATCGTGATAATTGTACTTGTGATGTTTATTTAGCTCGTGTGAAGGTATCGCAAGTTCACGAGGTGTTTGTCTGAATATTGTGTGGGCTGGGCATTCGTAACTGCAAAATTATGCTGTGCACGGGAGTCGGCCAGTTAGGGGAATCGATCGATCTCACTTCTTCGTTCTCGAGACTGCCAGAACGTCCGTTTGCAAGCTGTGGCGATTGGTTTCAAGTTTTTTTTTTTTTCTTAATCAACATTTTCCAGGTGAAACTACGAGACGGAGAAATAGCGATAGAGCCAAAAGGTGGGAAAACTCAAGAGAGAAAATGTCCGGATTGATCGATGGAGCTGATGCTGAAGTTTGCAACGTTGGAATGCATCGGAAAATATTGAATTTTATTGAAGATTCGTTCAATTTTCAATGTCATCCAAATTTTTCGACACGATATGCTTTTCAAATGGCAAAAATTGATCATTTTATTATAGTAATTGCATTTTGCATTTGAATAATTATTTTTGTCAAAGATAAAAATGCATTTCGGTGCATTCCAACGATGCAAACTTCAGAGTCATATAAATTTAAGCCCCCGGGAAAGGGAGGAGTTGTTGAAAAAAATTGTGTTTCCCGCTGGTTTTTTGAATATTCTGTCAAAATTAATGATGCTGCAGTTTGCAACGTTGGAATGCATCGAAAAATATTGAATTTTATTGAAGATTCGTTGAATTTTCAATGTCATCCAAATTTTTCGACACGATATGCTTTTCGAATGGCAAAAATTGATTATTTTATCATCGTAATTACATTCTGCATTTGAATAATCATTTTTGTCAAAGATAAAAATGAATTTCGTTGCATTCAAACGATGCAAACTTCAGAGTCATCGATGGAGAGAGTCTTGATTGTAGAATGAATGAATTGTTTGTATGGTATCAAGTTTTTTTCTCATTTTATAAAATCGCCAAGCAGAGTCACGTGTAACGATCATTAAAAAAGGAAAGAAAATCCAATGGAACTGCAGAGTATCGGAGAGTATGGAAAAAAATCTATAGAAGCCATTGTCAAAAGTATTAACCCGATTCCCTTATCGTGGGTCGCTGGAGACCCAAGCCATTTTTCTTTTGTTCGGGTTCTCAGAAACCAAATGGGGAAGAAATACCTGTCCCTACCCCAAAAAAACTTTAGGACACTAGGAGCCTACGTGCCGAATCACGTGCCTTTAATATCGATTTGAACTGCGTAGCGAGTAAACAAAGTGCGTATCGGGTCGTGAGCGACCCACAATAAATCTAACGTTGTGCTAAACCATTTTAACTGCCGAGGTAGATTTTTGGTTTTTTAATGAATTTATAAATATTTCCGAAAGTTTATGCATTTTTTAGAGTCATACATAGATTCTTCATCTTTTTACCCCATGCCATCGCGAATTCCGTCAACTTACTAGAGCTCTTCGCCCGCATAATGAAAATAAAAATTATTTGGATGATGAAAGCGAAGGAGAAATTGATTTCGTATACGAAGAGGCTGAATCATCGGACTACAGATTACTTGTAACTTTTAAGCAAAATTTCAATATAATTTTGATGATTTTGCAATAAAAAAAATTAAAAATATATTTGAATCTACGAATTTACGCCATCAAAAAATGCGCTAGTTGGCACGACAAACTTAAGCATTTCTTTTATTTCAATCGAGTTCATGATTTTTCCCGTTAAAGTAGCATTCTTGAACTTTAATATGCAATTTAGTTTTTCGCGATATCTCAGTTTGTTTAATAGTTATGAATTTTTTCGTGGGAGCCTGCATTTTCGGTGTGTGGGTGTGTTTATGGCAAAAAATAATATATTTATTAAATTATTTTTGCAATATTCGTTGTGTGCCCTTAAAGTAGAAATATCCAAGAGTATTCAGGAATTTTTTCAGATTTTTTAATTGCAAATTGCGTTTTGTAACATGCCTTGGGTCTTGAGCGACCCACGATAAACCTAAGTGGTGTCGAAAAAAGCGGTAAGGTGATCGGGTTAAAAGTATTTTGGTGTGGGTGTCAATGAATCGAGTCGAGTTTGAATATATCGAGTATTATGATTTTTTTTTTTTTTTTTTTTTTTAATGATGTGACTCCATAATATGTCAATATGCACAAGTTAATATTGTTATTATAATAGTATAGTGTTTTACAGTGTATGTTTATGTGGTAAGGTATAAGGTTAACCCTTTCGTATTTTTTTTTCCAACTTGCTCTATAGTATAGTCGTTTACAGTATATAATTAAGTGCCTTAGATGTTTAAGTCTAAAGAGTACGACTACGTTTTTGTTTGTTTGTTTTTTTTCGTTATCGCTATCAACTATAACAGTAACCTAGCATGTCTTTTCCTTGCGACAATTTCTTGGCTGAGTGTGTTGTTACTTAATATTTTGCTGTTGTTGCTGTTGTTTTGTTATATTTTTGTTTGTTAATCTCTCATTTAGAAGGATCCTTCGAATTCTGTGATTCGTTGGTCGCAAGTATTCCCCATACGTTCAAGTGTATATCGAGTTGTTTTGTTTGTTGGATTATTGTTGTTTTGGTTATTATGATATTTGGATGATGATCGAAGCGGTTTTCAAATTGAAAATATAGTTTCGCTGCTTTTTTTTACAATGTGTCTATATATTCGTGTCAGGTGGTGACTCTTTGTGGCTGCTTTTGTGTTTGATCGTTTTATAACGATGCTGAAGCTTGCAACGTTGGAATGCATCGAAAAAAATTGAATTTTATTGAAGATTCGTTCAATTTTCAATGTCATCCAAATTTTTCGACACGATATGCTTTTCAAATGACAAAAATGGATTATTTTATCATCGTAATTGCATTTTGCATTTGAATTATTATTTTTGTCAAAGATAAAAATAAATTTCGTTGCATTCCAACGATGCAAACTTCAGAGTCATATAAATTTAAGCCCCCGGGAAAAAAGGGAGGAGTCTTTGAAAAAAATTGTTTTTCCCGGTGGTTTTTTTGAATATTCTGTTAAAATTGATGATGCTGAAGTTTGCAACGTTGGAATGCATCGAAAAATATTGAATTTTATTGAAGATTCGTTCAATTTTCAATGTAATCCAAATTTTTCGAGCCGATATGCTTTTCAAATGGCAAAAATAGATTTTTGTCCAGGATAAAAATGAATTTCGTTGCATTCCAACGATGCAAACTTCAGTTTCATGTTTTATAAATGTTTTTTTTTTATCGTGAGTGTGGATGCGTGTGTTTTTTTTCGTATACAATGGATATGGCGTTTTATAATGGAGCCAGTCGTGCTGTTGTGTTCAGTGTTGTTTGACGTTTATCGAGTGTGAATATAAATTCGTATATAATAATAAACGATTGGAACGATTCATTATCCATGCGAGATTCGGTGTTGAATGTTTGTTTTGTTCATAATTTCGAGTCTCGTGATATCGTGTCTTGGAATAAAAATTATTCCGAGGCCCTCAGCAATGAGCACGATTCGAATGAAAAATCATGTAATGATGATGTGTCGTGACGAGTGATAAATTGTTGTTGGGAGGTGAAAAAGTGACAAACCTGTTTCCTCTAACGAGTAATTAATCAAACATTTGGAGTAGAATTATTTCGTTGAAAAACGAGCTGTTTTTTCTCTTTCTCTCTCTTTATTTCATTCGAATGGTGACTCCGTACTCGCTGCACTCGTTCGATATCGCGAATTTCTCATGATCGTTAGTTATATCGTTTGTCATCTCGGTAACAACGCCTACGCGATGCTGCAGCGTTTTTCATAAAGGTCGATTATTATTAACGTGGCATTTTTATGATGCTGCAGTTTGCAACGTTGGAATGCATCGAAAAATATTGAATTTTAATGAAGATTCGTTCAATTTTCATGTCATCCAAATTTTTCGAGCCAATTTGCTTTTTGAATGGCAAAAATTGATCATTTTATCATCGCAATTGAATTCTGCATTTGAAAAATTATTTTTGTCAAAGATAAAAACGAAATTCGTTGCATTCCAACGATCCAAACGTCAGAGTCATAAAAAAATATGAAGCTGAAGTTTGCAGCGTTGGAATGCATCGAAAAATATTGAATTTTATTGAAGATTCGTTCGATTTTCAATGTCATCCAAGTTTTTCCAGCTTAAATGCTTTTCAAATGGTAAAAATTGATAATTTTATCATCGTAATTGAATTATGCATTTGAATAATTATTTTCGTCAAAAATAAAAATGAATTTCGTTGCATTCCAACGGTTCAAACGTCAGAATCATAAAAAAATATGAAGCTGAAGTTTGCAGCGTTGGAATGCATCGAAAAATATTGAATTTTATTGAAGATTCGTTCGATTTTCAATGTCATCCAAGTTTTTCCAGCTTAAATGCTTTTCAAATGGTAAAAATTGATCATTTTATCATCGCAATTGAATTCTGCATTTGAATAATTATTTTTGTCAGAAATAAAAATGAATTTCGTTGCATTCCAACGATGCAAACTTCAGAGTCATGCATTTTTGGAGTTGTTCATCTAGATAATCGTTCGAAACTGCGCTCGATGAGTTGTCTTCTTGTTTTTTTACTAATTATTCGTATTTTTGTGGGTGTGTGTGAGTTTGTTTTTTAATTCACGTGCAGAGCCTATAAGTTCGCATCCAATCTTATTCATAAAATAATTTTTAAAAATATATGTGTATTTGCATTATATTTGGCGCTATGTATAATCAGTTTGCAAGGTGTCATGATGGACACGATGAGAATATTTGATGAACGGACAAACAAAATGGATCCGGTCGATGTGAGGGTTGTTGACAATCGAGAGGCTGTAGTTGAATAAGTATTTTTTCATTTTTCTTTTTATATTTCATACTTAGTTGCTAAACCAGTAGATATACATTATTTATTTCATCGTTTTTCCTTCTTTATTCGATATTTTTGTCTTTTGGCAAATCCGAAAAAACTGATTCCAAAATAGGAACGGATCATTGTGCGAACTATGTATACAGGGTGCAATTTGTGAGACACGCGTTCGGATACTTCGTTTGTTCCTTTTTTTATTTCTCCTCAGTTTAATTCACTTTAATTCGTTTTCTTAATCTTTTTTTTCGTTCTCCCAAATTTTACTTTAATTGCCATTTCGTCTACTCGTTTTTCCTAACGTCTCGCACATTCTTTCTCATCGCATTCTCGCTCAATATATCGTTTCGTAACACTCTCACGGTTGCGTTTTGTTTCATTATATTCTTTTGCGTTTTTTTTCGATAATTATTCGTTTTTTTTCAATTTTCCACTTTTTTTTCCTTCTCCTTCGTAATTATCGTGTTTTTTTTGGGTTTTTCGTTTATTTTTTAAATCTTTATCAGTTCTCGTCTAAAACGGTGGTACATACACTTGGTAGGGTGCTCTCAGGACTGCTAGGCACAGATAATTGACTCGCAAATAACTCTTCAAACAACATTAGAGCGTACGACATACAGTACATAACATGTATATATACATTTGTATATATGTATGCACAAATATATTGATACACACATACAAAGTGTATATATATACATGTACATGTGTATATTATGTATATTTAGATTTATATATATATTACAGTTTTAAGAGTTAACCATTATTTAGTGTTTATGTATATATGCATATTTCGGTGTGTGTGTCACGTGTTTGTGTGTACGTGTTGAATTTCGTGTAAATTCTCATTTAGCTCTATACACATACCAATAAAATACATTGAGATAACGAACGATCGCGGTTTTATTGTACGATCGTAAATTTCGGCTTTCGCGACTGTTGGAAAATCTTGGATCGGCTACAATCGCAATTTCAACAGATTTATTCGTCAAATCTTTGACGATTTTTGTTGTTTTAGGATTAAAATTGTTTCCAGTGGTTTTGAAATGATAAATTTGATGGAAAACTATTTCGTCGCTACGTCTTTTATGATGCCAAAAACCCGATCGTTCGCCAGAGTTTTTTTTTTTGTTTTTTGTTGTTTTTCTTTCTTTTTGTGGTAATTCAGTGTGATAATTGTATACAGTCAACAAATCTTATTACAATCTAATTTGTCTTTTGACGCAGCGTTGGGAAGACAGAGCGCATAGACCCTTTCTGGTCCAGGTTTCAGGGAGACGGGATTTAGGAACGGAGTTCACGTTTTTCTACTATTTCAATCGGTTTTTCTTTTTTGAGTTGGATTTTTTTTTTTTTTTTGAAGGAACGCAGAATTTCTTCGACGCGAAAGTTTTTTCCTGGTTTTTCCGTCGCGTCGACCAGGCCGTTAATGTTTTTTTTTTCTGGTTCCTTGTTCTTTATTCTGCTTGCTGGGAATCTTTGGGACTCGGGGATGGATCTGGTGGGATTTGGGATTGTAGGCGCGCAGATATTATAATGCTACGAACGTTGATATGACACATGGTGGGTTAGGGATGCCGACAACCTGATATGTGGCGCAGGTATGTCACCGGTAATACTTAGGATCTTTATTTCTTCCTTTCTTATTTTGTTTTTTTCCGTTTCTTTAACGTTTTTTTGCTGCCTTCGCTAAAGGCGGCGCTACTGCGCTCCGACTTGTCTCGTAACACGAGTCTCGTACGCTCGTGGCGTTTATTAATAGAGTGCGAGTACGTCGCGAACGTGGTTGAGATTTAAATATAAATATACAAAGCATTCCCCACGTAATTTTGGCTCGCCAAAAATAATTAAATTCCAGATAAGAGAGTAAAATTCGCATTCGCATTTTCCTTGTTGCGCACTAAATTTTTTCCCTCGACGTGACAAAGCGAGCTCGCGTCCTGATTAAATTCAGGAAAATTTTGAAATTTCAATTAACTAATGAAAACTAAAACGACGCCCCGAATTTAATTTTCCTAATAGACTTTTTCGTGGTCTTTTTTTTTTGCAGCACGATTGGAATGACTGAAGATGCGCTTCGCGCGCATATTTGTCCGGCAACAATTGAGCTAGTTCAGCGAGAAGCGCGTTTTGGTACGGTTCGAGAGATTGCAATTATTTCTCGTGGCACTTGGCCAAAAAACGTCATCACGAGAAGCGCGCGTTGATGTTGAATTCTCGACGGCGCGATGTATTTTGTATCGCGTCGTAGCAAGTGAAAAAAAAAGGAAAGAAAAAACAAAATCGCTGCAAATGCGGGAACATCGCGAAATTTATCGAACACTGCTCGTAATCGAATGATTCGATGGCTAGTGATATAAAATTTTTCAACGAGACAGATCGGAGCGCAATCCGGCAGTTTTATCCTTTAGCAAATCACTAACATTTATTAATTAATAATAATCAATAATTATAATGACAATAATAATTGATAATAATAATAATAATAATAGTAACGATATGTTCCTACAGCCTATCTAACTGCAAACATTAAATCCTAGTGGCTTAAACGCAATATCAATATTCATCAATTTTCGTGATTATTTTAGTTTGTTTGTTTTTTCATCATTTTGCTTCTCTCGATAACTTTTCATCGGCCACGATATATTAATACAATATATATGTGTTGGGTAATTTTTTGAAAATTTCCAAACATTTTAAAATAATAAACGTTATTATTACAATATCAATCGATAAATTGTATTCTCCTCAGTTTCTTGATTTTTTGTTTGTTTTAAACCTCCTTCCTGCTTCTTTTTCTTCAATCATCCTCTTGCAAATATATACACATACAATTTGGGGGATATGTATATCAGTAAAATTTAAAACGAATAATTTCACTCTCTTTATGAATTAATTATCGACACATAGTAGTAGATTTTCTTTCACTTTTCTCTCTCTCTCTCTCTCTCTGCCTTCTGGTCTATCGTTCGTTACAACCTCGAGTTTGGTGTTGAAAAATGTTGCACCGAAAATTTTGTCGAAAAAGATCGATATTTTGTTGGTTTTTTCGAAAAATCACGAGAATTTTGTCATTTGGGCAAAAAACATTCTGGAAAATCATTTCGGAAAATAAATTTTTGTCCGTTGCAATGAAAATTTTGAAATGATGGCAAAATATTTGGTTGGCTGTATTCAACAAAATATCGAGGTTTTTTGAAAAAATTGAATTTTCAGTGTGTTTTTCATGGTTTAGTAAACTCGTTAGAGAACCTTGTGTGTGTGTTTTGCGCAGTGCTAAGGATTAACGCGTTTATTTATTAGCCGATACGAGTGTGTTGTCGGACACTGTGAAACCGGTTGGTTTAGACAGCGTCAATAATAGATTGTTCCTACTACGATTACGATTTGATTTTGTACACATTATTAACGACGGGCATCGTTTATCGGTGGACAAATATTGACGAGCGTTATAGTACCCAGGGGGAGGGCGGAGGGGGCGAAGGAATAAAAGTTAAAATGACTTTAAGCCCTGGGAAAAAGAAAAAGAGACAAACGATGCAACAAGAAAGAAATATTTCTATATAAATATAAAGGCCCGTCGAATTTTGTCCACCGGTTCGAGACGCGAGTCTTTTAAATTAAATATTTATTTTATTTCTTTATAAAGTTACATTAATTTTACCCTTATGAATAAAATTGTCCAGCGCGGCTTGTGATTCGCGCAAATCATTTAGTTATCCGTTTTTTTGTTTCAAAATCAAATTAATTCCTGGCTTTCTTTTCGTTTGTTCAAAATCATGATTTCTTTTAAACCTGTTATTATATTTTTTCTTCACTCTTAGTCCCTTATTCCCAAGCTTAATCGAACAAGTTGCTTCTCTCGTTTGTATGTGTCGGTGTGTGTGTTTTAATGTCAAAGTCAGAGTGAGGTGAGCGCTCATGGAGTGTTTTCACCGGGCATAAGTGATGACTGGGCTGATTGCTAAATTTCATAAGTTGAAATGACGTTTTTCCTATTCGGATAACCGAAGCTGGCCTATGGACTTAAAATCCTCGAAAATGTTTTTTCTAGCCTTCCTGTAAACAGTATATATAAATATGCATAAAAACATATATCTATATATACCATTAAAACAGCTACGCCTACGTCCTCGTTTATTTGTCCCTAAAAACTCATTCCGAAGTCCGAAATGTATAATTCGCGACATTTTTTCTTAACACCTTACTAAGCGTATAATGCGCAACGTGAATTTATTCAACAGAAGAGAAACGCGTTTTAGATCGAGCGTAATTCCCGCACTACTTAATTTCTCTATCAACAATAATAATAATGATAATGATGATGATCGAGGATGTGGCGTTTTTTTTTCACTCACCCGCGCTAAATTCGTCATTTTTTCATCTCTCGTTACGTCTGTATGCACATACGTAAAAAAATACAAATATATGCATACAAACGCACTTGGGCATGCACACGTAGCGACTCATGCATCGGCGCATTCGTACATGATACTGAAATGAATGAGAGTGAATGAGTGTTCGTTGTAATACATGCTATACACGATCCGTATTATTTACTTGTTATGACGTTTTTTAGCAACGTTTTATCTTCACCTTTTTCGTTTCTTAACAAGTTAACCGCAAGTACAATGTACAAGTATTTTATCAGAAAATAAGCGACAGTCCGGCATGCGTGTTTTCTTTTTTTTTCGTCGTTTTAATATTCATACGCATGTATATATAACCCTTCGTGGTCACCTCCTCGTTCCCGGTAATTAATGGGGTTGTAATCGTCATTTAACGACACTTTGTGATGTCCATTGCGCGTTGCCTAAATCTCTAAAATCCACTTTGAAATCGACCCACTTCCAATAACGGAATTAACATGTTTTTTCAAACGCGCGCTATCCAACTATTTTTTTCCCAAAAGAACCAGATCCGATGAACATCAGGTCCAAATTTTAGGCAAAAATATTGAAAATCCACAAAGTGACGATTATTTTAGTGAAAAAACTTTTTTTTCCCGTTTTTTTTCTTCATTTTGCATTAAAAAAAATATGTTAGCCTTGGATTTCTTTGAGGAAAGTTTTTCGTATCTAAACTGCAATGTCCAAGGGTTGTTGAGTAATTTTTTGAGAATTTTCGGGCCGATAGATTGGTCACAATACGGGTTCGAAAATGGACTGGGTAGAATCGAGCCAGTGTGAGCACCGAGATCGGTGGCGGAAGTGTGACCACGAAGGGATAAACATATATATGTAAAATTAGCGTGTATAATGTAGTTGAGTACATTATATACGCATAATATATATTTTTATACATACATATTTATAGATATTGTGTGCGCATTATAAAAACGTACCTAGCGCACGCCTTATACGCGACTTACGCGCTGACGCACCCACACACACATACACCCGCGTACACGCATACAACACACACGCACACAGGTTGGAGAGCGTGCTCTGATCAGGAGGGTATCGTTGAATTGACAATGCGAGCTGTTATATTTAAGATTACAATTATTTCAGTATTATCATTATTCCTATTATTATTATTATTTTTATTATTATTTTATTGTTGGATCTTTACGTACAGGAACCGCGCGCGTTTTTCTTGCTCTTGCTTTTTCTCGTCCGTGTATAATGTCTCGTGGGTGGTTTCTGTTGTCGTGTGTTTTTAAATAAATAAATAGCTCGAGCGGAGAATAGTCGGGGAAACCGGAAGTTGAAATTCTGCTGGCTTGCGATTTTTTTTTTTGCTATTCACCCCCCCCCCCCCTCGCTCACTTTCTTGTCTATAGCTTTCTCGTCTCTCGTTACAAACTCCGGTCCGAATAATTCACAGCCATAACCGAACGATACAATTCTGCTTGCTGACAGATCATTTCAATCAGGCTTTTCGTACGCGTCCGAGCAACGCACAGTAAGTACACGAAAAGTCACAGGGACGCATAAATATTATTAATTAATATGCATGTAGATATTCGCTAGAGTGGGTTTAGGGAAACGGAGAAAATTTCACCTTTGCTGAAGGACATTCATGGTTTTTTTGAATGTTTGCGTTTTTCAATGATTTTTATAGCGAGTTTTGGGTTTTTGGATGAAAAATAAAATCCATTAGCCACTCCAATGGTCCGGGATTCGTTCGAAACGTACAATTGTGTGCAAAGTCACATTTTCTTGGTTGCTTTGAGAATTCTTAATCAAATGCGACGATACTCTCCATGATTGAATTCCCGTTACTGCTTCATCATCATCATT
Source organism: Diadegma fenestrale (assembly GCA_037043255.1). Taxonomy (NCBI): domain Eukaryota; kingdom Metazoa; phylum Arthropoda; class Insecta; order Hymenoptera; family Ichneumonidae; genus Diadegma; species Diadegma fenestrale. The sequence goes on from CM073313.1 coordinate 16,841,549, forward strand.
ATCATCATTATTATCATCATCATCGCGATCGTTACCAAATACGTGTCTACAATAACTAGATTTTTTATGATATGGTTAGAATGGCCTAACGTTGGTGAATATTTTGTTTTTACGTCTTGCTAAGCCCTAGACTGTCTGTCCGCGATTTTTAGTTTGTTCGCGCACTTGGCAAACGAATAGATTTGATTTTTTCCATACTAGACTGAATTCCTAGTTCGAGCTGATGCGTTCGATGAGATCGAAGCTGCAAACTTCGAGAACTTTGACGAAAAAAGGAAAAACGTGTGAAAAATATGAAAATGGCTCGATGAAAAAAAACAACAAAATTGTTTCGTGAAATTCGCGAGGGACTATCTAATTATTTAATGAATACTTAGGCTGGCTATTTCAAACGAATTCGTTCCTACTTTTCGCGCCCGTTCGACCCCAAATCGCTCAATTATATACATCGAAACACGATGGCTGATAGTTTCAATGTGTAGAATAGCGTTTCACTCGATTTAGTTGTCTCTATTAATTTTTTTTTTTAGCATAATAATAACGCGCGGTACATTTACCAATTCAGTAATAAATAAACGACATGGGTCCTTCAGCATTTAGTCCACAACGGGCTATTTAAAAGAGTATTGGAGACACCTTACCTTCTAGACGTAACAAATCTTAATTGCCTCGAATATAAACTTTAGTGTCTGAGTGTTTAAGCAGTTGCTCATATTTCCATGTTTTCTGTAGTGTTTTTGTTTTCCTTTACACAAATTCACTTGTCGTTATTAATATAATTATTATTTGTTGTTTCATTTAAAATGTTGAACTTGATTCGTTAGGTCTGCCTTTGACGATGTATGGACAAAAAATTGGCGGATTATATTTTCTCACGCGGTTCGTAGGGTTATAATGCCCTCGTTTCATGTTTTTTCTATATATCTTACACTTTACGTATGGCCGAGTTGTCAAGTCTATATTTATAAGTAGTCATTTGGTTCGCTTCGAAAGAGTTAGTTTTATGTTGATGTACGTGTGTGTGAGTTTTTTCGCGTTTTAATCTCCGGAGATCTAAAACCTTTGTTATAAAAACATCCCTCGGCCCGACAAAATATTGCCGAGAGACACTAATATATTGTTTCGTCAATGTCATTAGTTTTTTTCCTCATTTTCTTCTCTTTGTAATTGGTTTGTGTCATTTTTTTGTCTTTTTTAAATGATTTTTTCGTATATAAAATTCAATTCACAATTCTCGATCGACACGGCTTTCAATTCGTCGCAAAACCCTGAACACTGACAGCTCTCGGGAACGTTAATCGCGAATTGGTAGAGGCGCTCGGTAGGGGGGGAAAAAAATTGGATAAACGTTTAGTTTTGTTTGTTTACTCTCTTCTCATTATTGTTCTTTCACGTTGCGATTGAGAAGGTTTTTCCTGGTTTTTATGGGTAATCAAGATAAAAACATCGCGACAAGCTTTGGCACAGAGCTTCTCACGACTTGTTTCATGCTCAAAGTTTCTTGCTCGAGTTGCAAAGCAGCAGCGCAAGAAAAATTATTCCAAGGGTCCAAGTTTCGATGACTCTGCTGTTTGTGTGTGTTTTTTCTTCTCTTCTTGGAGTTCCGAGTCGCTAAATCACCTCAGCGACTAATTAGCGAGGTATCAAATGGACTCGTGAAAGAAAAATCAAAGAGAAATAAATGAACGAAAAGCAGATGAGAAGGAAAATGAAAGCGCGGATAAGCTCGTCGCGCGAAACTTGTCGCGCACGTGAATCTTTGGCCTCGCAGTAGTTAGTCGAAAAATATATAAACAGCTTGCGAAAATATGCCTCGATTTTCTTTTTATTTCCATTAGCGGATAGAGAGAGAGATCCTTTCGTGTTGGCGTGTGTAAATGTGTGTTTGTGTGTTTGTGTACGTGTGAGGACTCGAAAAATGAGTGTTTTGGTCCAATAAAACATACTTGATTATCCGGTCCTTCCTTTCCAATTATTTTCTCACAATAATAATATTCTTCACTAGTTCGGAGCGTGCGATGTCCCGAGTGTTTTCGTATTTCCATTAAAATGCCTGATTATACGAAATTTCATGAAAAATGAATCAACTCGAGATAAGTTTCTTCTCATTCTTGATTCGCTTCTCAAGTCGCTTTTCACAAGCGCCTGGTCACGACGAGCGAGCATTCATTATTTCGTTGCATTCTCCGTTTGTTATTTTCAATCGATAGCAATAAAAAGACTCGTTACTTATTGTTTCATATTTCGTCTGATATGTATTCGCAATGATGAAACGAGACGATTGCGTGTGTGAGGAAAAAAAAGGAGCATTTCCCGAGCTGAGCCCGATGTTTCCGGCCGCACTGTCTGGATTTCGCGGAGCTGTGAAGTGGAGTCGGCCAACGACGCAGGTTTGTATGTTTAATTTTTTTCTTTGCTGCTCACGATGCTTTTTGGTCCTCTCGTTAAATCGTTCGCAACTCTCGTCCTTGTACCTTTTTCCGTTCCCTCGTTTTTTTCGTTTTTTTCTCCTTATTATCGTCATTTTTGGTTTTTTTCTCGTCTCGATTTTTCTCTCGTAGGTTTTGACTATTAAGACACGACTTTTCGCAGTACGTGTGCACGTGGTTGGGTGTTTTTAACGATAATTGTAGTTTATCGTCAATAGGGCCAGAATGTTGATAGCGGCGGTGGTGGCGGTGGCGGTGGTACGGTCGGATATAACGCCGGTCCGGCGATAAGGAGACAGGCGGGTGGTAAAGGCGGAGGCACGGGAGGTAATACCGGGGACAGTGCTATCGCCGCTGCCGCTGCTGCAGCTGCAACAGCCGCTGGATGCATTCCCGTTGACGTTGAATTGCCAGTTCCAGTTGTCGCGGCGCATAATGTGTGCAGAGCGATTGATGAACGCTGACGATGACGCTGGCCCTGGACCTCGCCGTTCTATTCCGAATCCTGTTGCATTTTCGCGTGGCCGTTACCGGCGGAATTACTCGTTGAGCCGCTGCCGCTGCTCGGTGGAAAATTCGCTGGTATAGTGCGCGACGACGAGAAGCACAGCTTCATGATGTACGGGAATTTGCCGTCTGAAACGAAGCCACCTTTTTGTTTCGCGTTGCTGCCTCATTCACCAGTCCGCCAAATTACATTAACGTCCTAACCCAATTTTTTTTCCAAGTGTCATTCCGGTACAAATTCTCTTTTCCATTCCGGCTAAAAATTCATTTTTTTTCATTCCTTTTGAAATAATTTTTCAAAAGGAATCAACTTGTACTTTTTTCATAATCGAGTGTAAAAATGTGAAGCTCGAAAACTAATTTTTACGTTGCGCAAAAAAAAATCTCGTATTTTTTTCCAGGACGACCGGAATGACGCTCCGGATAAATTCGAATGGAAACGAGTCGATGATGTTGAAGTTCGCATCGTTGGAATGCAACGAAATTGTGTTTTTTTTTTTCGGTGCAGGCTCATAATTATTATTCGATACACTGAAAATAAAATTTTGTTGAAAAAGATGGATATTTTGTTGGATACGTTAAACGTTTTTCGAAAAATCACGAAAACTTTGTCATTTCAGCAAAAAACATTGTAGAAAATCTTTTTGAAAAGTGAATTTTTGTCCTTCCAATCGTAAATTTTGCTGACAGTTCCGTTACAAATGAAAAATATTGTCGAAATAACGAAAATTTTGAAATTATCCCAAAATATTTAGTTCGCTGTATTCAACAAAATATCGACGATTTTTTGACCAAATTGAATTTTCAGTGTATTTGTTACGGATAAAAAAACGATCGGATCTCGAGACCCGAGATCAATATCAATAAATAATTAATAGAAACATTTTTTTTCGTTGAATCTCAACGTTGCAAACTTCAGAGTCATAACGAGTTGTCGGTGTGAGTATTTTTTTAAATACTTACTGCTGTTTTCAAGAGCAGTGTGATTGCACTCCATGATGGCTTCGACGGCGATGCCAACGCTGCTGAATTCGATGAGCCCGGAGGAAGATCTCTCGGACTTGAGGGGGAAAAGTTTGACAGTCGTTGGTGCCTCAATTCCACGTTCTACGAATACACGATTCACCGTGTCCTCGGTTAGATCCGGTGGCGTGTTGAAAAAGTGTACAATCTTCGAGGGTGGCTGTATCCTGTTTTTGTTTGCCATGGCCGGGTTCAGGAACCTTCAATAAAAATTCGTCCCCGCGTCAGTTTCAATCAATAATCATGAGTATTCGATCTTTATTCAAAAAAATCAAGTCCGACCGTTTCGAAATGTAAATTTAGCCAATTAATCGATTCAATTTAGAAAAAATTCAAAAAATACATAAATATAATTTTTTTTTTCCGTTTCTCTTAATCCTGGAAATTATTCTTGAAAAATCGAGTCCGAATGTTTCAAAATGTAAATTTAGCTAATTAATCGGTTCAATATAGAAACAATTCAAAAAATACATAAATATAATTTTTTTTTTTCAGTATCTCTTAATCCTGGAAATTATTCTTGAAAAATCGAGTTCGAGTGTTTCGAAATGTAAATTTAGCCAATTAATCGGTTCAATTTAAAAACAATTCAAAAAATACATAAATATAATTTTTTTTTTCAGTATCTCTCAGCCCTAGAAATTATTCTTGAAAAATCGAGTCCGAGTGTTTCGAAATGTAAATTTAACCAATTAATCGGTTCAATTTACAACGAATTAAAAAAATACGTGAATATAATTTTTTTTTTCAGTATCTCTTAGCCCTAGAACGGTAAGTTTTGTTTTCCAACAATTCCGTTAACCCAATTTTGAAAAACTCATATCTGCGATAAAATTCAACGAAAATCGTTCAACTTGCGTTCAATCTTTTCGTTTTTTAATGCAGAATCTCGTGAGCCTGGGGCAATCTTGCTCGAAGTCGAGAAATCAGTCAAAAATGCGTTGAAACGATGCAACAAAAAAAACGGGAGAATGGCGTGGGGTTTAAAATTGTCTGGGGCCGTTTTTGACCCCAGGTTACCGTTCCAGAGTCGTGACTCGATGCTGCACGCGGTTTGAAAATGCACGGAACCAGAACGACTCGTGTTTACGGAATTAAGGTTAATTGTGTTAATTAGCGAGGCTCGTTTTTTTTTCTCTTTAAGGCTTTGCATGTTGGTCTCACCTGTTGTTCTTGCTACCAGTGAAGTCTTTGAAACTCGCTGTTTTGTCCGGTAGTATGTATGGATTTGTCACGTCAGCGAGGAAGGCCTGTTTCGAGAAGCCCAACTGTAATTTGCCCTCGGTGCCGATCGTGACGTTGTTCAAGTTCTGCAAACATCTCTCGACCGCGATGCCATCGCCCATTTGAATCATGGCGCAGCCTTCCTTCGTTTTCAAGAATTTGACCTGTGACAAAAATAATAAATTTAAAAAAATAACAAAAAAGGTAATGGAGAAAAAATAGAAAAAAACTAAATTCATTTTGGAGCAGCGATTCGTTCACGATCACGATTCGTTCTCAATGATAAACAGAAACTTTTTCCGTCCAGCCATTGAAAAAGAATGATTTGTACAATATTTCGAAGGATTTCTACGCGACCCAACATTTATTCGCTATTCTTTGATCCAAAAATTGTGTCAGTCATGACTCTGGCGTTTGCAATGTTGAGATTCAACGAAAAATATCGTTTCTATCAATTATTTATTGAATTTTAAAAATTATGGAAACTTTTCGTCTCTTTTGGGTTTTTGGGACTCGAGAGACGATCGTTTTTTTTGTCCGGACCAAGTATTGAATAATGATTATGAGCCTCGCTGGAAAAAAATCAGAATTTCGATGCATTTCAACGATGCAAACGTCAACGTCATATTTTTTATCAACAATTCAGTGACAAATGTTAAAATTTGGAGAAAAATGTCGAAAATTCCTGCGGTTTTCGATAGAATGTGAATTAAAAATGACTACGGATTTTTTTAAATCATTTTGATGGGCCATAGTAAACTTTGATGTAACATTTTTCTCTGTGCACACAGAGAAGGCATGGCACTGAAGTTCATAACGTTGGGATCCAACGAAAAATTCATTTTCTATTAATTATTTGTTCAATTTCCAAAACCATGACAATTTTCGTGCCGATTTTGTGTCTGGATCCCAAAAAAATATCGTTTCATTGTCCTGAGCAAATATTGAATAAGAATCTTGAGCTCTGACCAAGAAAAAACCGAATTTCGTGTGACTCTGAAGTTTGCTACGTTGAGATTCAAAGAAAAATATCGTTACTATTAATAATTTATTGAATTTTTAAAATCATGGCAATTTTTCGTCTCGATTGAGTTTTTGGGACTCAAGAGACGATCGTTTTTTTGTCCGGACCAAAAATTGAATAATAATTATGAGCCTCGGTGAAGAAAAAACAGAATTTCGTTGCATTCCAACGATGCAAACTTCAGCATCATTGCTAGTCTCGTTTTTTTTCTCTTCTTTTCATTAAAGACTATAACGGGTTGTTAATTTCTATACTAAATCCTGTGGATTCGCCTCCGTGACTGTAGATCGTCGGCGGTGTTGAAAACTAACACAGTATGCTCGTTTTCGCGTTATGTATGTATGAGAGTTTGTGTTGAGAGGTTGCTTTATGTACTTTGAAGTTAAGTTCGCTTCGGAGAGAGAAGGGCACTTGAAGCTCGAGACGCGCAACGTTTCTGGCTCGGGCTAGTCTGTTTCTGAGCAATTTTCTTGTGTTTCACAAACACATATTCATATTCTACGAAAGAGAGAGAGAGAGAGAGGAACGCAGGGAGATAGAGGCGGCTCTCGTATACCTTGGTGACGTTGCCATAAAGACAGAACAAGTTAAAGAGCTTGTCAGTGTTGACTTTGTCGGGCTGGAGGCCGTATACCATCATGACCGAGCCTTGTGTACTTGATGGTGGTGTTTGACCGAGAGTCGGCACGTAACCTGGTCTCGGAGGGGTTGGATGTAGTGGCTCGCGACCGGTAAAGTCGCTCTTAATCCCATATCTTTCGACATACGGTTCCGCGTATGTAGTCGGTCCGTTAAAATTTTCCTCGTAACGATCGTGACCAGCGCCCGGCGGAAATCCGACTTGTGGAGTCGATCCTAAAAGATAAAACGAAAATCAACGCGTTACGTAAAATTAAGACCAAAGAAAACCGAAAAAAATTGACAATTCATGAAAATAAATTTATTCTAGACTAAAAAGAAAATTTTGTTGAAAAAGATCGATATTTCGTTGGATACGTTCGACTTTATTAACATTTTTCTGAAAAATCTCAAAAATTTTGTCGTTGCGGCAAAAAATATTCTAGAAAGTCTCGTCGACAAGTGCATTTTTGTCGTTCCAATCCTAAATTTTACTGACAGGACCTTTAAAAATAAAAAATTGTCAAAATTACGGAAATTATCAAAAATTTGCTCCTAATTTTTCTATTATTAATTATTATTAATGATAATTATAATAAATTGAATAATTTAATTAATAATTTAATTTATTAATTTATTAATTAAAATTAATCATTTAATTTAATAAATTAATGAAAATAATAAATTAAAAATGATCTATTAATTAATTAATTACTAATTAACCTACGGTAAAAAATCATTTTGATTAATAAACGCGGATTAAAATTGGACGAGCTTAAAAATCAATAATGTGAAGAGAAAGCGAGCGCATTTCTTGAATCCTGAAATCTCCAAACATCGATCTGGAATAAAATTCCCAAGTGTTTCGCTTGTTCTAGTTGATCGTATGCCCTTAAAGGGAATGAAAAAAAAACGCAATACGTCAGAGCCACCCGCAGCTAGGACGATAAATCGTAAAAAATGTAGCGAGAATGGAAACTCCTGCAATTAATGGAAAGAAAAGGAAAAAAAAAAATAAAAGAAAAGGAAGAGAAAAATGCTTGATCATCGAGGGATAGGTTCAAGTATGGCTGATGAAAGCTCAAGAGTACTGACCGTAGGGTTGGGGAGCAGCTCCGTATCGGGGCTCGGCCAACAGTGGAGCCGGCCTCCCATTCCCGGTAGTGTCATTTTTGTGTGCGCTCGAGCCTGCAACAGATGAAATATATCTTTCGATCAGCAAGACCTACGCTTTCCTACTTGCAGTTTTTCTTCTTATTCCTTCTCTTCCATCATCTCAAACTATACTTCACGACATTACACACAATTTCTCTTAGTCTCTCGAGTTTAAATACCACAAAAATATACATGTATCGATATTTATGATGCTGAAGTTTGCAACGTTGGATTGCATCGAAAAATGTTTAATTTTATTCAAAATTCGTTCGATTTTCAATGTCATCCAAATTTTTCGAGCCGATACGCTTTTCAAATGTCAAAAATTGATCATTTTATCATCGAAATTAAATTCTGCATTTGAATTGTTATTTTTGTCAAAGAAAAAATGAATTTCGTCGCATTCCACCGATTCAAACGTCAGAGTCATAAAAAAATATGAAGCTGCAGTTTGCAACGTTGGATTGCATCGAAAAATGTTTAATTTGATTGAAAATTCGTTCGATTTTCAATGTCATTCAAATTTTTCGAGCCGATATGCTTTTCAAATGGCAAAAATTGATCATTTTATCATCGTCATTGAATTCTCCATTTGAATTATTATTTTTGTCAAAGAAAAAATGAATTTCGTTGCATTCCAACGATGCAAACTTCAGTCATCGATATTTCTATATATTTCTCTATGTATATTTATATTATCAAATGTATATATACGTATATACATAAAAAATATAGATATAGATATTTATGTAGACTGTGTGCACTTTACTTCCTCCCGGATATTGATCCGCGACGAAGAGCGCGTCATATACCCCGGAAACATACAATGCAATGGTACTCGGGGCGCTGCACACATTCTCTTTTCTATTTCGTTTTAACCAGCCGAGCCCGAGCTCTTGGCATATTTCATATCGTAATATTTTCTCGGCTCTTTTCACTTCCATTCTCGTTCATACTTTATGGACATCAATCCTTTTATTTCCCGAGTTATTAACTGACAAATTATTTACAAATATAGAAGCAATCTTAAAAATGCATAAAAACAAACCACAAAGTGGAGAAAAAACAAAACTTTTTGACAGCTGAACAAAACGATTTGAATATTCACGTTTATTCGTAGGCAATGAGAGTTGCCACGATTTTCAAAATTCCATAAATAATTGACAGAAACAATATTTTTCGATGAATCTCAACGTTGCAAACTTCAGAGACATCAAAATTGAATGCAATTGTGATTTTGTGAAAAGTTCGAAGGAATTCTGGAACGAATAATTTCAAACAAAATTGTAGAACGAAGTGCATAATTTTTCTTGTTTCCTTGAATATTTTTCCTTCCTCATTATTACTCTTAGTGCGAATACGAAAATCTGCTAATTCGTATGGTCCCTTGGGGGAGAAAAAACGGAAGTGAGATCTACGATTCTTGGTGAATCGAGCGCGCGACGTGAAGGGTATGAAAAGGTTCGGGCATGGAGGGGATGAAAGGCAAGAGACGATGCACCGCGGAGGACGGGGAGGGTGAAAAGGTGAACGGGAATGCGCGGATTCGTATTTGTGACCGCTCGTTGGACGAGCTTTTCCGTGTCCGTTGCAACCAACACATACACATATATAAATTCTTGGTGAATAAATTTCTCCGGCTACTTTCCGTGACAGGAAGTGTCACAATGATTACGTCTAAATGAGATTTACGAGTGGAGACTCTGAAAAGGATATAAAAGAGCAAACTAGCATCCGACTGGGGTTTCATGCTTGATAATTTTACACACGAATACTGACACACCGAGGATTAAGGCACTGAAAATAAAATTTTGTTCGAAAAGATCGATATTTCGATTTTTTTTTTGAAAAATCACAAAAATTTTGTCCTTTCAGCGAGAAATATTCTAGAAAGTCTCTTCGGAAAGCGGATTTTTGTCATTCGAATCATAAATTTGGCAGACAGTTGCGTTAAAAAACCAAAAAGACTGTCAAAATTACGGAAATTTTCAAATTATCGAAAAATATTAAGTTTATTGGGTTCAACTGAATATCGAAGTTTTTTGATGATGCTGAAATTTGCAACGTTGGAATGGACCGAAAAATATTCAATTTTATTGAAGATTCGTTGAATTTTCAATGTAATCAAAATTTTTTGAGTCGATTTGCTTTTCGAATGGCGAAAATTGATCATTTTATCATCGTAATTACATTTTGCATTTGAATTATTATTTTTGTCAAAGATAAAAATGAATTTCGTTGCATTCCAACGATGCAAACTTCAGAGTCATATAAATTTAAGCCGCCGGGAAAAAAGGGAGGAGTCTTTGAAAAAAATTGTGTTTCCCGGTGGTTCTTTGAATATTCTGTTAAAATTGATGATGCTGAAGTTTGCAACGTTGAAATGCATCGAAAAATATTGAATTTTATTGAAGATTCGTTGAATTTTCAATGTCATCCAAATTTTTCGAGCCGATTTGCTTTTCGAATGTCAAAAATTGATAATTTTATCATCGTAATTACATTTTGCATTTGAATAATTAATTTTGTCAAGAATAAAAATGAATTTCGTTGCATTCCGAAGATGCAAACTTCAGAGACATGTTTTTTGACAAAATTCAATTTACAGGGGAAGGGAAAAAAGTGGGAAGGGATGAAAAAATGTTGAGCATCGTGACTTCCGGCCTGAACGGGACAAGGTAGCGCAGTAATCGTAAGAATTCTCTACATAACCAGATAAAACTTTTGGATAATCGTCAAGTTTTACAGGAGGAGGAAATGGGGGGTGAGAGGCTCGTTAATTATTGCAATTACCAATTATCACGTGCCTGGAGCCGAATCGAGGATTGCTCGATCGCTTGACGCGGGCAAGTCTCAGGTAGACGACGGTAATAAACGAAGGAGGGAAGGAGCGTTGATTAGAGGCCGGCGAGCAAGGGCGCAGAAGCCGACATTAATCATCCCCTCCATTAATATGCGTTTCTCTCTCTCTCTCTCTCAATCGCGGTCTTTCGTTGACGACATTCTCTTGCGATAGCGTAACCGACGAAATTTCTAGCGACATGGCAGGGAAACGGGGAGGGATCGAGGGGGAGGAAGAACGACTCGAAGGAAGGTGGCTCGATTAAACCGGCTAACGCGACTGGTCGACGATGACGATCCAAAAGAGAGGGAAAAAGAGAGAGAGAGCGAGAGCGAGAGGGAGAGAAATTCTGCGTCCGTTTGGTACAGATCTGTGCACGACTTTCGATCGATTTCTTCATCAGATTTGACGCCTCCCAACGCGAGTTTGGGTGTGCACAGTAAAAGTAAACGCAAAAAAAGTTGACACACTCGCAATATCAACAGTCGCAATGCACTGGGAAGCAGAAACGCTGGAAAAATTGACACGACGAAATATAATCGGGAAATAAATGAATTTTCTTTCCTTTTTTCTGTGCAATCTCTACATCGTCGCTAGCAAAATTAGCATGCACTTTCCATTAATATTTATAAAGCCTGGAAAACACATTGGCCTTCGGAATTGACGATTCGGCGTGAGAGGTTCGCGCGTTTATTCGTACAAATATGGTTTCATGAAAAATGTCACGCTGAATCAACGCACCTGCGACAATATTTATTTTCATTACAGAATCCAAATAAATAATAATAAACAAGTAACAATTTCGTTGACAATATCATCATAAAAATAATGTAACAATATTTTTGCTTATTCCTCATGATCCTGAAGTTTGCATCGTTGGAATGCAACGAAATTCGAAATGCATCAAAAACGATGAAAAAACTCGGCCGACACGAAAAATTGGCATGATTTTCAAAATTCAATAAATAATCGATGGCAAAAATATTTTCCGTTGAATCTCAACGTTGCAAACTTCAGAGTCATAGTTTTATGATGCTGAAGTTTGCATCGTTGTAATGCAACGAAATTCTGTTTTTTTTTTTGGCTCCGACTGTAAAACGATCGTCTCTTCAATCCCAAAAACTGAATCGACTGAAAAAATTGCCACAATTTTCAAAATCCAATAAATTATTAATAGCAACAATATTTTTCGTTGAATCTCAACGTTGCAAACTTAATCTCCATAAACTTTTCTCTCCCCTCCGAAATGATCAACAATTCAAATCGTTTTCGGAGCCTCCAAGATTCTCGTATCAATACGAGAAAAAAAAAAAAAATTTCATACTTTTTTTATTCAGAAGAAAAGAAACAAGTTGAATTTTCGTTTGTTTCGAAATGTCTCGTCGATTTGGTTGAATGACATTAACAGACTTACCGTTGCCGTTGAAAAAGGTCTCGAACAAAAAGAGGTGGACGTATCGTCGATTGTACAAGAGTGAGACTGGCGGATACGAGATAGTCTGACGTAGAAACGGAGCGACGGGGGAAGGTTGGGTTAACGAGAGCCGTAGACCTGCCTAAGCCCTCGCACTCACCAGCCCTGAACTTGTCCCCAACCAGTTGCAATCGATCATCATCATCATCACCATCATCATCATCATCATCATCATGATCATCATCATCATCATCACCCCTCAAGTCACACAACGAGAGATGGCTGCATCTGCACACAGACAAACATTCCAACATAACACCCCTTGTTTCGTTTCTTTTGAGTTTTGGATCTTTGAGCTTTTTTGTTTGTTTGCTTTTCTTAAGTCTCTTGGGGGCCATCGGCAGAGAGCTCTGTCTCATTTCGTCATCTTGGACAAATTTGTAACTTCGATTGGTTGTTTTATTCTTTCCAAGCCCGATTAAGTGGAGAATTATTATTCAGGCTCTTTGCTGCGTGTGGATTAAGCGTGAGGAGAATAACTAGCCGTGTACGGTGAAACTTTAATTCGTTTTTTTTTCTCTCTTAAATTGTTGCATCATTTTTTCGTCATGTCTCTCACTTGGCTTAATATATATAAATATATACATACGTGTATACATGTATATAAACAGATATTGATATAAATCCCATGAATTTTGTATAAAACCGATCGATATGTAATGTGAATTTTCATATAAAACCGTGACTCCGTTTTATTTTTATTTTTATCCTCATCATTTCGCATTCTCCGACACGAAATATTAAACAAATTCATTGATACTTTTTTTTTTTGGTCCGATTTGCATTCGCTGAGGTCTGATTTGGCGAGACGGTTGCAGTGGTCGATTGAATGTTTGTCTGTGAGTGCACTGGTAGCCCTTGCAATGGCACATTTGTGGTGAGCATATATATATTAATATACATGTATATATACATACATATAAATATAATATGCACATTCAAGATATATCGTTGCTGATGTAATCGTTTGAAAATACTCGACCGAACGTTTGCGTCAATGAAACGTGTATATTTATCCATAAACAGACAAAAATGATCAAGTTGAAGTTTGCATCGTTGAAATGCAACGAAATTCTGTTTTTTTTTTTTTTCATCGATATTTGGTTCGGGCAAAAAAACCATCTTCCGAGTCCGAAGAACTCAATCGAGACGAAAAATTCAATAAATAATTGATGGAAACAATATTTTTCGTTGAATCTCAACGTTGCAAACTTTGGAACTCATCAAAAATGTATGAATATGAATAAACATACAGACCCAGATATAAAACACACATATATATATGTATACGTATATATGTTCTCATCTATTCCGTGCTCTACTCGTTTCATATGACTCTGAAGTTTGCATCGTTGGAATGCAACGAAATTCATTTCAATCTTTGACAAAAACAATTATCCAAATGCAGAATTTAATTTCGATGATAAAATGATCGATTTTTGTCATTCGAAAAGCATATTGACGCGAAAAATTTGGATGACATTGAAAATTGAACGACTCTTCAATAAAATTCAATATTTTTCGATGCATTCCAACGTTGCAAACTTCAGCATCATTCGTTTCATTTATATTCTCATGACTCTGAAGTTTGCATCGTTGAAATGCAACGAAATTCATTTTTATCTTTGACAAAAATAATTATTCAAATGCAGAATTTAATTTCGATGATAAAATTATCCATTTTTGCCATTCAAAAAGCATATTGGCTCGAAAAATTTGGATGACATTGAAAATTGAACGAATCTTCAATAAAATTCAATATTTTTCGATGCATTCCAACGTTACGAACTTCAGCTTCATATTTTTTTATGACTCTGAAGTTTGCATCGTTGGAATGCAACGAAATTCATTTTTATCTTTGACAAAAATAATTATTCAAATGCAGAAAGTAATTACGATGATAAAATGATCAATTTTTGCCATTCAAAAAGCATATCAGCTCGAAAAATTTGGATGACATTGAAAATTGAACGAATTTTCGATAAAATTCGATATTTTTCGATGCATTCCAACGTTGCAAACTTCAGCATCATTTCATTAATATTCTTATATACACATACACATATATATATCTCGTTTGATATCATTTTTTTCGTAATTTTTTTTTTTCATTCTACTGCGTTTCGTGGTCGATGGTTGGTGGGTGGAGGGTCCGGCAGATCTACGGCGTATGTGTGACGTATGTGGATAAATATATATATATATATATATATATATATATTAATATATATATCAATAATATATAAACGAAGAAATATTAATGTATATTGTGATTTTGTAGTTGCCTCGTTAAGCGAGCTACGTTCTGGAGATGTTGTTGCTGTTGTTGTTGTTGTTGTTGATGTTGTTGTTGCTGTTGTTGTATTGTTTCCGGTTCTGAAGTTGCCGAAGTAGTTTTGAAATCGTTGAATTTCTCACATTTTCCGTTCACTTTGTCTTTTCAACGGGAATACTAACGATAATAATAAAACTAATAATAAAAGCGAGCTCGCGAGCAATGAAAAAAGAGACTGTTGCAAATTGGCACGAGTGCGGAGAGCGAAATGTAGGAAATTTCATGGCTGCCACGGAAACGGGCTTTTCGAATGATTATTCGATTAATTGCGCCCATGGGAATGTCCCGCGTCCCAAGTTTCGACGCGTAATTACACACGCGCACCCACGCAAGCGCAGCCACACAACCAGACGCAAACACATGAATGGGAAAGTGCTCGCTTCGCTACTTGGGACTTGCATCTCTTTCGTCAGTTATTCATACACACACATCAATAGAAAATGTGACGAGAACAGGGACGAGATGCTGTTGGAGCTCCGGAAGCGGTGAGCTCCGTGCAAAACTCTGCAAGTCGAGTTGGCTCGTATCAGGTTGCGTGTGTGTGTGCGAATTCGCATGTATTTTATGTAAATAAATATAAAAGCAGGAGGAACAGTGTAATGGGATTGTGCACTCTGATGAAAGAGTTTAACGCGTACTAAAAAAAAAAAAAAAAGCCACGTACACACAGAGACATTTCCACACGATGGAAACCTCACAACAAGGCCAATTTTCCATCCATTCTGTGCACGCTCGCAGCAGTTTCGAGCTTTTCAAGCACAAACAATAAAAGCAAAGGGAAAATAAAAGTAAAACGATGGGGCAACGAATATTTAGTCTATCGTCGAGAGAGAAATTATCTTGCGAGTTTTTATCTGCGTTATCAGGATTCTTGAGTGAATCGCGACGTTTTGAATGATGTTTCGTTTTCTTTGGAGTGAGTGTGAGATTCAGATGCTCGATGGGGTTTATTGTGGTTATCAGTGTTGTGGTTGTTTTGTATAATTGTTGCTCCTGCCTCTCGTGTTCCCTCTCCCACGTCGATTCTTCCTTTTCGCATTCGCTTATCTCAATTTCTGTGTAGTGCGATCTCTCGGTCGTCAAATTTTTTTGTTTTTTTATTTCTGGGCGACGTCGCAAGTCTTGTCTATATTTTTATGTCATGTTTGTTGTTGTGATTTCGTCGAGATGTTTGCTGCCGATATTTAATATTCCGGATACTCCGGTCCGTTGGCTCGTGCTGTTATATGTTTTATGTTCGATCTTGTGTGCACAATGTTACACTGTCTATGTATTTTTCAGCTGTGTATATCGATGCAAATATATACGAATATGTTCAGGCACTAGATTCACTACGCGGAAGACGTCACGCTCGATCCTCTCATTCTCGCTCTCGCTCTCTCCCTTTCTTTCTGTGTGTCGTGTGCTTGCTCGCAGCAAGTGTATCATATGCTCCGAAAATATGACTGTGAAGTTTGCATCGTTGGAATGCAACGAAATTCATTTTTATCTTTGACAAAAATAATTACTCAAATGCAGAATTCAATTACGATGATAAATTGATCGATTTTTGCCATTCGAAAAGCATATCGGCTCGAAAAATTTGGATGACATTGAAAATCGAACGAATCTTTAATGAAATTCAATATTTTTCGATGCATTCCAACGTTGCGAACTTCAGCTTCATATTTTTCTATGACTCTGACGTTTGCATCGTTGGAATGCACCGAAATTCATTTTTATCTTTGACTAAAATAATTATTCAAATGCAAAATTCAATTGCGATGTTAAAATGATCAATTTTTGACATGCGAAAAGCATATCGGCTCGAAAAATTTGGATGACATTGAAAATTGAGCGAATCTTGAATAAAATTCAATATTTTTCGATGCACTTCAACGTTGCAAACTTCAGCATCATTTCAAATATCGTCCCCCATTCTGTACTCTCGTGGATGTATATTGGACTATATGGAGTGCATATTCATACAAATATATAAATCATTGTATGGGGTTGCATTCTCTCACGTAAGCACAATCGTATGGGGAGAGAGTTGCGAGAGGGAATGGAGGAGGGACCCATGTGTTGGCAATTGTTTGCGTGTACGAATAGCACAAAACGTATGAATGTTAGCCTAGAAATGAATGCGGAGGCAAAGAGAAAAATCTAAAAGTGTTATCAATCGCGTCCTGCACTGAAAATCCAATTTCGTCAAAAAAAAACGTCACTATTTTGTTGAACACGCTGAACCAAAAATAGTTTTGGATAATTTCGAAATTGCCCAACTGTCGGCAAAATTTACGATCGGAATGACAAAAATTTCTAAAATCTTTTTAGCGTAAGTGTTGCTGAAGAAAAGATCCTCAATTTTATTTCGAAAAGTATAATTCGATGCGAAATTCGAAATGTCGAATATTTCACAAAAATTGAGAAAAATTTGAATATAAAAAATTCAGAGAATTTCATAGCAATTGAGAGAACTTTTTTTTTCATCACATCGCTGCGAATTCAATGCCAACAACGATGCAACAGGTTTGATTGCAATTTTCAATTCCCACTGACATAAAAATGAGACAAAACATTGAAATACATAATTGTTGTTAGTTTTGTGAATAAAATACGGTCGCGAAATGCTTTCCGGGCTATGGGGAGTGTTTAAAGGATACAATGGTTGAAAAATAAAAAATAATAAAAAAACTAGAAGCGTGTATGCGAGTTTGGACAAGCCTCTCGAGGGGGAGGAAATTCACGACGTGTAATCTAGGTCACAAGTTCTCTATCGTATATGTTTATCCTCGCTCATATGTACATTTATATACATGTATATTTATCAATGTATTTCTGTACATGTATAATAAATATTCGAGTACATTAATGACTATGACTATAGTCGTGTGTACATACAAGTATTCGTGAATGGCCCTGTGTTTTTAAGGAGTCTACGACGTCATAATGTTTCTCGAAAAGTATAGCGTTAACGTTGGAGCAAGGAGCTCGAAGGAATCTTAATTACACACGAAATTACTCACGAGAGTATTGCTCGAGTTTAAGACGCCACGTGTGTCGAGTGCGTCAATGGTCTTTACAAATTATGCGGCTGGCTGAAAAATCCTGATGAAGGAATGAAAAGAAAACAAACTA
This sequence comes from Diadegma fenestrale, assembly GCA_037043255.1. Classification (NCBI taxonomy): domain Eukaryota; kingdom Metazoa; phylum Arthropoda; class Insecta; order Hymenoptera; family Ichneumonidae; genus Diadegma; species Diadegma fenestrale. The sequence goes on from CM073313.1 coordinate 16,859,300, forward strand.
GCTCGAAATTTATCGCGATCTGAATGAATCTTGACCCGAGAACGTTGATCCATGACTCTGACGTTTGCAACGTTGGAATGCAACGAAATTCATGTTTATCCTTGACAAAAATCATTATTCAAATGCAGAATTTAATTACGATGATAAAATGATCAATTTTTGCCATTCGAAAAGCATATCGGCTCGAAAAATTTGGATGACATTGAAAATTCAACGAATCTTCAATAAAATTCAATATTTTTCGATGCATTCCAACGTTGCAAACTTCAGCATCGTCAATTTTAACAGAATATTCAAAAAACCACCGGGAAACACAATTTTTTTCAAAGACTCCTCCCTTTTTTCCCGGCGGCTGAAATTTATATGACTCTGAAGTTTGCATCGTTGGAATGGAACGAAATTCATTTTTATCTTTGACAAAAATAATTATTTAATTGCAGAATGTAATTACGATAATAAAATGATCGATTTTTGCCATTCGAAAAGCAAATCGGCTCGAAAAATTTGGATGACATTGGAAATTGAACGAATCTTCAATAAAATTCAATATTTTTCGATGCACTCTAACGTTGCAAACTTCAGCATCATTTTTGAGGTCAAAAGCGACCGCAGACGACTTGAAATTGCCCTTTCTCCGTTCATTTTCCCGTTTTTCATTGATTTACCGCATTTTGGACTATTTTTTTAAGAATGAGACCAAGTTAAACGCTTTTCGTTAAATACCGGAAATGGAGGAAATGATTTTCATGCAACCGAGGGCTGCGGAAAGTCCCATGATCAGTAAATTTAGTTCTCGCAGCAAGAACTCGACGAAAATAAATGAAAACCGCGTAACTACGTCTGTCTTCGACAAAACCTTGTGACAATTGAATAAGACGCGCCAACTGCTCGAGCAGAAGTTGAGAACAAGAAGGAAACAGCATGACTGTGCGTGTGTGTGTTTGTTTCGTATATACAGTTAATAAGAGTCATGCAACAGTGATGCGAGTCTCTATTGACATTCGAGTGGATTGTGTGCTCTGGGAGGAAAAATGATTGAAAAGAAAAGTTTGGGATAAATCTCGATGGGAAATAAGTGTCTCGCGTACGTGAACTCGCAGCTGGAATGATATTTACAAATCGTTTTGTCTCTGCTGGCTATAACTTTGGCATTGGGGAGATAAAAATATTACGAGATTTCGAGACCGAAGTTAGAGTCTGGAAACGTCGTTAAGCAAAGAGCACGCACGCACTATTATGTCGATCTCTCTCTCTCTCTCTCTTCTCTCGAGGTGAAGCGAAATTCAGCATTTTGTGCATTCGAATGTACAGATCCGTTAAAAATTCTCCGATTCAGCATTTTTTTCAAATTTTACGTAAAAAAATGATTGGTCTCGCGAAAAAGATGATGCTGAAGTTTGCAACGTTGGAATGCATCGAAAAATATTGAATTTTATTGAAAATTCGTTCAATTTTCAATGTCATCCAAATTTTTCGGGCCGATATGCTTTTCGAATGACAAAAATTGATCATTTTATCATCTTAATTACAATCTGCATTTGAATAATTATTTTTGTCAAAGATAAAAATAAATTTCGTTGCATTCCAACGATGCAAACTTTAGAGTCATATAAATTTAAGCCGCCGGGAAAAAAGGGAGGAGTCTTTGAAAAAAATTGTGTTTCCCGGTGGTTTTTTGAATATTCTGTTAAAATTGATGATGCTGAAGTTTGCAACGTTGGAATGCATCGAAAAATATTGAATTTTATTGAAGATTCGTTGAATTTTCAATGTCATCCAAATTTTTCGAGCCGATATGCTTTTCGAATGGCAAAAATCGATGATTTTGTCATCGTAATTACATTTTGCATTTGAATAATTAATTTTGTCACAGATAAAAATGAATTTCGTTGCATTTTAACGATGCAAACTTCAGAAAAACCAAAATCCACGAGTTCTTGGGGTCAAAAACAACCCCAGGCAACTTTAAATCGCGCGTTTTACATCGTTTTATCGCATTTTCGACTAATTTCTCTACTTCGAGCCAATTTGCCCCAGGCTCACGTAAGTTTGCATGAAAAAACGAAAAGAATGAGCCCAAGTTGGATTCTTTTTGTTGGATTTTACCGGAGCTATGCATTTTTCAAAATGGGGGTCATTTGTGACCCCAAAAAAAATGAATTTGCCGTTCTAGAGCTGAGTTAGGTATTTTGGGAGATTTTACCATGTCAGCAATAAATCAGTATTAACAAGGAATGAGAATTATTTATTCGACGACGTGTGCTCTAAAATGTTTGGACGTTAGTGTAACGAAACTCTGGTCGTTCGACATGAATTGTTTGTTTAAGCATCGGAATATATACATTTGTATATATGTACATAGGGAAATACATGAACGTTAGTTTGGTTTTACGTATTCTTGCCTCTCTGCGTCTCCTACGATGCGCCCTGGGAGTGAATCGTTAAATGGATTTTAACGAGATAACCCTAGAGGTTTGAACTCACGATCAGCCATAAATCAATCTCCCCTTAGTCTCTTTCGGCGATCTATAATGCAGTGACGGACAATCAAGACTGGCCAAGTTGACATTCCTCTCCTGCTTTTAACTACTCAATATTCCTGTGCGCCATATACCGGCGAACAAAAGGACTCGGCTGATACAAATTTTCCACGTTTTACTCGCGTGCCTCACTTCCATCGCTCAATTCGTACGAGATACGTATCGGAATTTTTCATCGAAATTTACCCTCTCGATTTTGCAACAGAAACTTATTTTCAGAATTTTTCGTTGTTGTACTGAGACGAAAATTTTGTTGGATATTTTTGACTCAACTTTTTTTGAAAAATCGCAAAAATTTTGGAATTGCAGCAAGAAATATTCTAGAATTTCTTTGAAAATTCAATTTTTGTTATTCCAATCGTGAATTTTGCTGACAATTTCGCTAGAAATGAAAAATATTGTCAAATTACGAAATGTTTGAATTATTCAAGAATATTGATTGCAAAATATTGACGTTCTTTAAAAAATCACAAAATTTTTTAGAAAGTTTCTTCGCAAAGTCAATTTTTTTTTTCATTTTTGAGAAAAAACGTCGAATTTTTCGAGGATTTTTGAAAAATCTTAGAAATTTAGTAATTGCAGCAAGAAATATTCTAGAATTTCTTTGAAAAGTCAATTTTTGTCATTCCAATCGTGAATTTTGCTGAAAATTCCGTTAGAAATGAAAATATTGTTAAAATCACGAAATTTTTTTAATTATTCAAAAATATTGACCCTGTTTAGCAAAATATCGACGTTCTTTGAAAAATCACAAAATTTTTTAGAAAGTTTCTTCGCAAAGTCAATTTTTTTCCATTTTTGAGAAAAAACGTCGAATTTTTCGAGCATTTTTGAAAAATCTCAAAAATTTAGTAATTGCAGCAAGAAATATTCTAGAATTTCTTTGAAAATTCAATTTTTGTCATTCAAATCGTAAATTTTCCCGCCAGCTTCGTTAGAGATCAAAAATATTGTCAAAATTTTGAAATTATCCAAAAATATTTCGTTTTTGGAAAAATTCAATTTTCAGTCTGACGAAAAAATCCGAAAATGAAATCCAAGTGCAATTTTTGAAGTAATGTCGAAAAAACAACAAGAAAATTTATCAATTATTTCATTTTGGTCCCCGAAAGAAAAGAAAAATGTTCAAGAGTTAGTTTAGCCAAGTTTGGGAAAGAAAGTTCAGTGATTTGTGCGAAAAAGATTTTCAGTGTAAATTCCTCGACACAAATAAAATAGACGTATCAATCGTAAAGGGATGATATCAAGGTCGGTTGATTCGAGACAGAACGGCCTGTGTATATTGGATAATAGATTTTCCGGAATTTCGTAACAAGAATGCCTGCAGGCTGCGTCTCTTCATTCCGAGTACGCCTCCCGGGGTTAAACTTAAACTCTCGAATTTATAGTCCCGACCGTACACGAGGGATTGCGTGTTAAACGAGTATCGGGAGACAAAAAAAAAAAGAGCGATCTGCCAGTTTATTGAATTTGCGGCGAGAATTCAGAATAGACCAACGGAAAATCAAGCGAATTTTGACAGTTTTAATCGCACTTTAAAACCATTTAAACTCGTAAATTCGTCTTCTTTGTATTTCAAGTGAAAATCTAGGAAAAATCGACTCTGGAGGTTTTTTATAAAAGCTAAAAGTTCGACATTTTGTTGCATCCGTTCGAATAAACTTTTTTTGAAAAATGACAAAGAAATATTCCAGAAACTTTCTTTGAAAAGAAATTTTTTGTTATTCCAATCGTAAATTTTGCTGACAATTTATTTTTAGATTAAATAAATTATTGGAAATTTATTTAATTTAAATAAATTATTAGAAATTTATTCAATTTAGAAATAAATTTATTTTATTAGAAATAGAAAAAAAAATTTGTTAGAAATCAAAAATATTGTTAAAGTTACGAAAATTTATTTTTAGATTAAATAAATTATTAGAAATTTATTTAATTTAAATAAATGATTTATTTAATTAAAATAAATTATTAGAAATTTATTTAATTTAGAAATAAATTTATTTTATTAGGAATAGAAAAAAAAATTTGTTAGAAATCAAAAATATTGTTAAAGTTACGAAAATTTCGAAATTGTCCAAAAATATTTAGTTCACCGTGTTGAACAAAAAATCGACGTTTTTTAGTGAACAAAAATGAATATTAAAATGGGAAGGCGCCGATTTAGAATCTTCGTTTATGCAAATTTCTGCCAGAGAAGAAAAATCTTTTTTTAAAAAGTATCGTATTAATAAGAAAAGCTGGAAAAAATGGTGCAACGCGATATAGAAATATGGCGAAAAGCTTGTGTTTGGAGAACAGCCGGTGTATCGAAAGACGAGATTTGGGCGATGAAACGCCATGAACGATAAAGATCATGGATGTATATACAGGTAGAATCGCGATCTCGACACGAGACATCGGGAGCTTTCAATTATCCGTCGTGAGTGGAGAGCAAGAAAGTTTAAGCGAGGCAGCAGAGGGAGCGCGCACAGGAAGGTTTCAAAGTTATCGAGCTCACAGTTTTTCCCATTGGGTCTCGATATCACGGGAGAGAAAGTCGAGCAAGGTTCGCACTCGCGTCTGTCTTATCTCAGAATTTCCTCTCTCACTCTCTCTCCCTCGCTCGGCTCTTTCTGCGGTCTCGCCGTTGCAGAAACACACGGCGAGATGAAGGAGCGTCTCGCTCGTCGTATGCGGTTCAATTTCCTTCGCTCAATTTCCTTCACATTCTATCCATTCTCTATCTATACATCTACGCTCGCAAAGTATCTTTGTATCAAGTCTAGGCGATATATCAAGCATGAAACACAAAGAGAAGATGGCAATCGTTATCAGTGCATGGGACGCTCGGTTTCACGATATTCAGATTTTCCTTAAAGTCGACCCAAAAATCATCCATGAAATTCGCGTAAAGCAGAGACGCGAACTCTCGGAGTAAAATTTTAGATGCAAAAATAAAACGGAGTAAATAATCAAACGAATGAAAACTGCTAGCTTCTGGAAAATATATCGAGCCTGGAACGGTGACCTGGGGTCACAGTGAAAAGAAAATTTTGTTGGAAACGTTGGACCGAAAGTTTTTTTTGAAAAATGACAAAAATGTTGTCATTGCAGCAAGAAATATTCTAGAAAGCTTCTTCGAAAGGTAAATTTTGGTCATTGAAATCGTAAATTTTGGCGACAGTTCCGGGAGAAATCAAAAAGATTGTCGAAATTATGAAAGTTTTGAAATTATTCAGGAATATTTAGTTGACCGTGGTCAACGTATCGACGTTTTTGGACGAAATTGAATTTTCAGAGCAAAGACGACCCCAGTTGAATTTAAATCCCGCGCCCTTTCTAACTTCGTTCTCCCGTTTTTCATCGCTTACTCCAAGTAATATTGTCCCAGGCTCAAGTGATTCTGCATTAAGAACGGAAAAGAATGAGCCCAAGTTGAAGCATTTTCGTTAAATTTAACCGGAGATATAAATTTTTCAAAATTAATGATGCTGAAGCTTGCAACGTTGGAATGCATCGAAAAATATTGAATTTTATTAAAGATTCGTTGAATTTTCAAAGTCATCCAAACTTTTTGAGCCGATTTGCTTTTCGAATGGCAAAAATTGATCATTTTATCATCGTAATTACATTTTGCATTTGAATAATTATTTTTGTCAAAGATAAAAATGAATTTCGTTGCATTCCAACGATGCAAACTTCAGAGTCATATAAATTTAAGCCGCCGGGAAAGAAGGGAGGAGTCTTTGAAAAAAATTGTGTTTCCCGGTGGTTTTTTTGAATATTCTGTTAAAATTGATGATGCTGAAGTTTGCAACGTTGGAATGCATCGAAAAATATTGAATTTTATTAAAGATTCGTTGAATTTTCAAAGTCATCCAAATTTTTTGAGCAGATATGCTTTTCGAATGGCAAAAATTGATCATTTTATCATCCTAATTACATTTTGCATTTGAATAATTATTTTTGTCAAAGATGAAAATAAATTTCGTTGCATTCCAACGATGCAGACTTCAGAGTCATATAAATTTAAGCTGCCGGGAAAAAGGGAGGAGTCTTTGAAAAAAATTGTGTTTCCCGGTGGTTTTTTATGAATATTCTGTTAAAATTGATGATACTGAAGTTTGCAACGTTGGAATGCATCGAAAAATATTGAATTTTATTGAAGATTCGTTCAATTTTCAATGTCATCCAAATTTTTCAAGCCAATTTGCTTTTTGAATGGCAAAAATCGATCATTTTATCATCGTAATTGCATTTTGCATTTGAATAATTATTTTTGTCAAAGATAAAAATGAATTTCGTTGCATTCCAACGATGCAAACTTCAGCATCATTATATGTAAATGTTTGCATGATTAATCATTTTTCTCAACAAAACGCGCAGCGATAACGTGAAACGTGAACATTTTAGTATTATTTTGAAACTGGAGTGAACCACGTGGACATTAGGAACTTGATCGATGTGATATTTTGGAAGAGACAAATTTGTGAAACGTAAATATATTTTCAAATGTTTCAAACGCTGGAAGTCGTAGGTGTGAGTTTCCGTTTAATCTTGGATTGATGAACAGTGTATAACAACACGAGATACTTAACAACCAGGGCGGCGAAGGAGGGGGGGCAGAGGGCAGAGCAGAGAGAAAGAGTAATCGTCGAGGAGTCGAGAGTCGACAAAGATCCCCTCACGATTAACGAGCCGAGAGAGAACTGGGGAAAGAGAGCTCTGAGAGATCTTTCTTGCATCAAGGAGAAAAGAAAAATTGATGCTCCGGTAATAGTCGAATGTGAGAGGCCAAAAAAAAGCAGTCTCTCAAACTCTCGACGTAGGAGGCAAACGGAGAGTCTGGGGTTCGTTAAGATAGGTCAGTGCAGATCTCTCACAGAATCCAAGCATCCCCCCCCCCCTCTCTCTGGCTCCCTGTCGTCTCCGGCACGTGAGAAAAATAAATTATCTCCTTGAGAAATGTGTTGACGTTTCTTTTCCTTTTTTTGTTTCCCTAAATCTTGGCTATCCGTTTTAATTCGAGGCTCTCGAGTGTCAACAGCCATGGATTTCGTACGATTGCAAGGGGAAAAATTCTACAACCTTGTACTACATCATCGCGACAAGCTTGTCAGAAATTTGTCTCGATGTTTACAGACTGACCGAAAGTCCCTTGGCCAAAAAAGCTGCCAAAAATTTTCCTTTTTATTATATTTCTCTACGTTTAAACGATCAGAGTTCAAAAAAGTGGGGCACGAAGTAGTTTCGTGGCTGGATTTTCTCAATAAGAATTTTGACTGGACTCAACGATCCAAAACCTTCAGAAGAGCACGTCGAACTTTAGCTTTTCCTGGTTGAAAAACTGCTTTACGTGTTACTATCACGAAATTACTTTACTTAGGATTGTTTAATAATTTTGCATCAACATTCTTGACACCGAAACTAACAATTTTCTTCTATAAAGAAAAATTCTCCGACGTTCAGAATTTATGACTCTGAAGTTTGCATCGTTGGAATGCAACGAATTTCATTTTTATCGTTGACAAAAATAATTATTCAAATGCAGAATGTAATTACGATGATAAAATGATCAATTTTTGCCATTCGGAAAGCAAATCGGCTCGAAAAATTTGAATGACATTAAAAATTGAACGAAATTTGAATAAAACTCAATATTTTTCGATGCATTTCAACGTTGACATAATGATTTTTGTCAAAGATTAAAAATGAATTTCGTAGCATTCCAACGATGCAAACTTCAGAGTCACATCTTTGTCCACTAAATGGAAAAGCTCGTAAAAGATGGAATCGTGAGGCCGGTCGATTCGAGTGGAATAATATGAGCGAGCCATTGTAGATTGTGTGGTTTATATATTTCAGTTGATAAAATAGGAAGAAAGTGCTCGGGCACAAATCGAGAATCAGCCATAGACCCAAGGGTATCAGAGAAAACAAGCATCGTTAAGGAGTTATCGCAAATGCTCCCAACCATTATATACGATTCGTGTAATAATATCCTATGACCTCGAGGAACTCATAACCCTTCTCAGCCCTACGTCCATCCCTCGGTGGCACTCTCGTCAAGCCCAAGCACCGATATTCTCACATATATATATATATATATATAAATGTAACTACCTACACGTGAAAATATATTATCTACGGGGTGTTCGAAATTTCAAGAAACGAAAATTCTCAAACTGCCAGCCATGAGTGCAGTTTTGTGCAGTTTCTCTTGGCTCTCGTGCAAATCCGACACAAAATCCAAAAAATGTCTAGAAATCCAAAATCACGTTTTTATTTCATCGCGCATGATTTACTTTGGACGAAAAGACGTCAATTTTGAAAAATTCACATCTCCGGTAAAATTTAACGAAAAGGTTTCGACTTGGGCTCATTATTTTCGTTTTTTGATGCAGAATCACGTGAGCCTGGGGCAATTTTGCTTGGACTAAAAAAATTAGACAAAAATGATGATGCTGAAGTTTGCAACGTTGGAATGCATCGAAAAATATTGAATTTTATTGAAGATTCGTTGAATTTTCAATGTCATCCAAATTTTTCGAGCCGATTTGCTTTTCGAATGGCAAAAATTGATCATTTTATCATCGTAATTACAATCTGCATTTGAATTATTATTTTTGTCAAGGATAAAAATGAATTTCGTTGCAGTCCAACGAGGCAAACTTCAGAGCGCGGGATTTAAAGCCACCCAGGGTCGTTTTTGATCCTGAAGTTCTGGGGTTAATGTTCACGTCTTCGAGAGGATCTTTTGATGATCATTGAATGGTCAGGCCTATTGGTGAATAATGGAAATTGAGGTTAGGACACCCTGTACGAAAATGTATGACGATATCTGACGCGTTTGCGAAATTTAACTGAACCAACGAGCCGTTACGTCGAGATTCGAGTCCACGAGAATATAACGTTCGAGAGCAGGAGGAGGAGGAGGTCAATTGCAATATCACCACATATGTATGTATAATATAAACGATATACTATATGCTTTGAAGTAAACTGCATGGGCATAATATCGTGGATGTATAAGCCACGAGATGGCATATAGCATGATCGGGAACATTGCATATTGCCCTCTGGTCCATAGCAGTGCTTTCTATCTCGCTTCTCCACAACTTCCCTCCCTCTCGCCTTTTCCTCCTTTCGCTCTTTCTTCCTCCCTCGCTCTCTCTCTCGGTTCCTGTGAACTACAAATACATATGTGACCTCTGTGTGCTCGCTCAGATACAGAATCGCGCCCGAAGGATAAAAATAATACGAACGATATTATTCCGCACTAATATTGAACCTCCGACACGTTTGCACCAAACATTTTCATTTTGTGTTATTCCCTCTGTGCAACTTTTCCAAATAAAAACGCATCCCAGAGAACATTTCCAGAATTTTTTATCCCACTTCTCTTTCACTGTTTTTGTGACCTTTATTATTATTTATTAGGGTAATAGTCTCGGCGACGAAAGATTTCGAACCATTTTCCACCGTATGTGAATTTTTCCGACCTAAGAACCGGCCAAAGAGTCTGCGATCTTATTCGATTGGCAATATCTGGAGTGTGCGGCACTCCTTTCGATATCCTGCACGTAGCTCCATAACAGTGTTCTGGGGAGTTTCACTCTATTTGACAAAAATTCTGTGGAAAAATGCTTTTGCAAGATTACCACATTAACTCCAGATCGTTGATCCTGAGGTCGAAGGCGATGACTCTGAAGTTTGCATCGTTGGAATGCAACGAAATTCATTTTTGTCTTTGACAGAAATAATAATTCAAATACAGAATGTAATTACGATGACAAAATGATCAATTTTCGCCATTCGAAAAGCATATCGGCTCGAAAAATTTGGATGACATTGAAAATTGATCGAATCTTCAATAAAATTAAATATTTTTCGATGCCTTCCATCGTTGCAAACTTCAGCATCATCAATTTTAACAGAATATTCAAAAAACCACCGGGAAACACAATTTTTTTCAAAGACTCCTCCCTTTTTTCCCTGCGGCTTAAATTTATGTGACTCTAAAGTTTGCATCGTTGAAATGCAACGAAATTCATTTTTATTCTTGACAAAATTAATTATTCAAATGCAAAATGTAATTACGATGATAAAATGATCAATTTCCGCCATTCGAAAAGCATATCGGCTCGAAAAATTTGGATGACATTGAAAATTGATCGAATTTTCAATAAAATTCAATATTTTTCGATGCATTTCAACGTTGCAAACTTCAGCATCATTCACAGGCGATTTTTGAAATGTCGCGCTCTTTCGCCGTTCGTTTTCCCGTTTTTTTAAATTGTTTTACCGCATTTTTTACTGTTTTTTCTACTCCGATCGCAATTGTTTCAGGCTCACGCGATCCTGCATCAAAAAACGAAAAGAATGAGCCCAAGTTGAAACCTTTTCATTAAATTTTACCGAAGATATGAATTTTTCAAGATCGGGTTGAGATTTCCAAGAAAAACGATCAATAAAATATTTTTTTCCGAGTCCCGAATCGTGCAGACTTTTGTGCATCTACTTTCCTATAAATTTTCCAAGATTCTGCCAATATACACGACGTGCCGAAATTATTAAAACGAGACTGAGAGGAATCGACAGGGAAACAAGACACAAAGTGCTCAAGCGGAAGTGGTGACTGAAGAACTCGATAAACGTCATGAAGAAAAAAGAAAAAAAAGCTGAACGAGGGGCAGGGAGATGTTTCTTGATGGCTGTCGTACACGAGAGTTAAACTTCTGTTAGAAATTCTATGGTTATGTCGTATGGATGGAAAAGACAGAAGGAAGAGGGAAAAAATGTTTCGTTGCGGCGACGGGATGAAGAACTTGAACTGAATTTCCTTGGTGAAGCTTCGGAGAGCGTCGATTCGCGCCTCGTCGACTTGACTGACTGGCCAGCCTGTTTCAAATCTTGCGTGAAAAGCTTCGAGAGCCTCTTTCAGAGCGAGCAAAAGAGAGGAAAATACATTTTCCTCGATCCCTCTCTCTCTCCTTCCATCACTAAACCTGTCTCCTTTCGATTTCTCCATTTTCTTCATCTCCGCTTATTCAAATACGCGCAACGACGCTCGACTCTTCGTCTTCATCTCGAGCCGCATCGCTACCGACGCGATTTAAAGTGGCAAATGGCAGGAATACGCACGCATACGCGATGGTGATTCGAATTTTTGAAACAGAATACGAGACCCAGCCAGAGCAGGAGCTTTATTTGTCCTCCACCGCATTCCATAGCTCTCTGCACCAGACCAAATTTTCATTTTCCCCGATTGCTGCTTGCATTCGTCTGGACTTAATAGAAAAACTCGTGCCATTTTTTTTTCTCCTAATTTTCATACCCGGCCGATGCTTCATGAATAAATTGTGCAACGAAAACGTCAATTTTTTTCTGAATCGATGTTTTTTGTCCCTCATATCCGCAGTTTTGAGATTCGAGCGTTTTTGATGATGCTGAAGTTTGCAACGTTGGAATGCATCGAAAAATATTGAATTTTATTGAAGATTCGTTCAATTTTCAATGTCATCCAAATTTTTCGAGCCGATTTGCTTTCCGAATGGCAAAAATTGATCATTTTATTATCGTAATTGCATTTTGCATTTGAATTATTATTTTAGTCCAAGATAAAAATGCATTTCGGTGCATTCCAACGATGCAAACTTCAGAGTCATATAAATTTAAGCCACCGGGAAAAAAGGGAGGAATCTTTGAAAAAAATTGTGTTTCCCGGTGGTTTTTTGAATATTCTGTTAAAATTGATGATGCTGAAGTTTGCAACGTTGGAATGCATCGAAAAATATTGAATTTTATCAAAAATTCGTTCAAATTTCAATGTGATCCAAATTTTTCGAGCCGATATGCTTTTCGAATGGCAAAAATTGATAATTTTATCATCGTAATTACATTTTGCATTTGAATAATTATTTTTGTTAAAGATAAAAATGCATTTCGTTGCATTCCAACGATGCAAACTGCAGAGTCATTGGGAATTAAATGTTGTCAAAAAACGTCGTGATTTTTTTGAATCCGGAGAACGAGATATTTTTGGATAATTTCAAATTTTTCATTATTTGACGATATTTTTCATTTCTAACGAAACTGTCAGCAAAATTTACGATTGAAACGACAAAAATTGACTTTCTAGAATATTTCTTGCTGCAATGACCAAATTTTGATGATTTTTCAATAAAATTTTAGTCGACCAAAATTTTCTTTTCAGTGTGCGAGATGAAAAACTGAGCGACAGTAATCCGTGGAGTGAGAATCGTAGGAAAAACGCTCGGACCGTCAAAATAGATTGAGCCCTTCGGAGACCCATTTAAACTTTAATTAGCAGTTAATAAATTTTCGTAAAGCTCAAGCCGCGACAGAATGAACCGCAGGTATTTCTTGCTCGGTCCAATATCGCGGATGGTTCTTTAGAAGAGAGAACGCGAGGAAGGAGAATAGAGAGCACAAAAATACCGGAGCATTGTGATGCTAATGCACGTGCGTACGAGTTCAAAATGACCCGGTCTGAAAGCTTCGGAACGTCGCCTAACTGACAAATTAATTAATGCCACGAGCCAAAACTACAAACATTTTTTCTTCTTTTTCTATTACCGATTGTTTGGCAATTTTCCAGGACAAATGAGAGAAGAGTCGATGAGATGCGATACTTCTGGCTTGTAAAACAGATCGAGGAAGGCACGAAGAAATTTTAATTGATGGGTTTTTCGAGAGTCGACGTTCCGTTGCATTTTTCTTAATTGTACCAACGACAATGATCGAGCAAACGTTAAACATCGCGAGAAAATCGATGCGCCTGAGTCATCGAAGAATTTCACGAAAAAAATATAATTCGCATTTACACACACTGAAAAGAAAATTTTGTTGAAAAATATCGATAAAAACTAAACGTTTTTTTGAAAAATCACAAAAATTTTGTCAGTTCAGCAAAAAACATTCTAGAAAATCTTTTCGAAAAGTGAATTTTTGTCCTTCCAATCGTAAATTTTGCTGACAGTTCCGTTACAAATAAAAAATATTGTCGAAATAACGAAAATTTTGAAATTATCACAAAATATTTAGTTCGCTGTATTTGACAAAATTGAATTTTCAGTGCAAAATGATTTTTCAATATTTAGGCAATTCGGAACGACGTGACGGGACGTTTGAAAGGGAAAATGTCATTTCCAAGACACATTCGGATTAACGGACATTTGGTCAAAGAGACCGCGATTGACGAGCAAAAGGCTCGATGAAAATTCGACGAAACTAATGGCCACGAGAGTGTGAAACATCTTCCGGTTATATTTACACAAAATAAATATATTTCCATGTGCATGTGAATTCCCAAGACCAGCTGTTTCTGTAGCAAAGTGTACGATCCGACTTGACTGCTTGAGAAGCGTGAGAGGGGGGGGGGACAGAGGAAAGTTGGAAAGGATAGATGAGTGGGTGGCTGATGGTCCGCCTTGGGCCTCGCCGCATAATTGGAACGCGAGCACGAAATTCCTCAGTTTTAGACGTTACGACAGGTCGTGTCGCCCAGTGATTTCCCCTCTCGCGGTAAAAATATTTTTTTTTCGGTTCGACGTTCTTTCTGTTCGTTACTCATCAAGCAAACTGCGGCTGTCACACTATTTCCCAGATATTCGATACAAAGTTACATTCTCGAGTCCCAAAAATACTTCGAGTTTATATTTTTTGAGATTCGAAATTTCGACGATCTTTAGACAAAAAAAAACTTGGTCCGGACGAGGGATCTCCGCGTCATTGATTCATCTTATCAATCATTTAAAAAAATGTAAAGTTCTGCTATTTTTGGGGGAAAAAAAATGACAAGTTTCGACTTGGTAAATGTCTTGAGGAATTCTGAGGAAAAAATATCGTTCGTAACGCTGCGGCCGCTCTGTCAAACTTTGTCAAAAACCGTCGATATTTTGTTGAACTTGGTGAATTAAATATTTTTGGAGAATTTGAAAATTTTCGATGTTTTGAGAATATTTTTGATTTCTAACGAAAGTGTCAGCAAAATTTACGATTGAAATGACAAAAAATTGCTTTTCGAAAGGACTTTCTACAATATTTCTTGCTGCAATTACGTTTTTGAGATTTTTCAAAAAAAGGTTAGTCGAACGTATCCAATAGAATTTTATTTTCAGTCCGGAGGGCACGAACGAGGCTCCTGTTTTTTTTTTTTGTATTTTTTTCACCTGAATCTCGATTTCAAATCTCCTAATGCTCATTTTGTATGATGCTGAAGTTTGCAACGTTGAAATGCATCGAAAAATATTGAATTTTATTGAAAATTCGTTCAATTTTCAATGTCATCCAAATTTTTCAAGCCGATATGCTTTTGTAATGCCAAAAATTCATCATTTTATCATCGTAATTACATTTTGCATTGGAATAATTATTTTTGTCAAAGATAAAAATGAATTTCGTTGCATTCCAACGATGCAAACTTCAGAATCATGAAATGCATCGAAAAATATTGAATTTTATTGGAGATTCGTTCAATTTTTAATGTCATCCAAATTTTTCAAGCCGATATGCTTTTCGAATGGCAAAAATTGATCATTTTATCACCGTTATTACATGCTGCATCTGCATAATGATTTTTGTCAAAGATAAAAATGAATTTCGTTGCATTCCAACGATGCAAACTTCAGAATCACGAACGGCATCGAAAAATATTGAATTTCATTGAAGATTCGTTAAATTTTCAATGTCATCCAAATTTTGCAAGCCGATATGCTTTTCGAATGGCAAAAATTGATCGTAAATACATTTTGCATTGGAATAATTATTTTTGTCAAAGATAAAAACGAATTTCGTTGCATTCCAACGATGCAAACTTCAGAGTCATCATTTTGTCACTTTTAATGATTTCATTATGAAAGTGTAATAAAAAAAAGGTCCCAGTAAAGTTTGACCGTAGTTTATTATTGTTCTTTCTTGATCCTGGCAGGACGACATTCAAAGTTTAAATTTGTGTTGAAAGGTCGACCACCGGGTGGTTTACCTTTTGCATAATGGGTCAGTAGACCGAGCCGAGAGCGAGAGTAAAATAAAGAGAGAGAGAGGGATCTGCAGAGAAGGAAATTTGTGTATATTGGAAAAAGGAGACAGATGAGAACGTGTTGGGTGTGATGTGTGCGTCTCGTGTGGATTCTTGGTTGGTATTCAAGGGATCGAGGGTCCACACGAGACGACCTAGCATCTGGTTCAAACTCGAGGAATCCGAAATTACACCTTCAACCAATTCCAGCGCAGGTTAACTCTCCCAGGTATAACAACACAGCCGAGATAATTGTCGTTGATGTTGGTTAGAGCGTATTACGTGAATAGATCACCGTTAAAATTTCATAATCAACGAGAAAAAGTCTCGTGACCTCTTTTTTCTAACGCCACGACATGTATGAATAAAAAATGTATGAATTAAGATGGAATATTCAGTGTAAAAGTGCACAATTTATTTGATCGTTAACTCCACAAACTAAAAATCGTCCCCAAATTGTTTGGCCAAAAAAATTGAAATAATCAAGGACTTTGAACCGAGATGCAAAAGTTTTGCAACGAAAAATGTTTAATTCATTTGCTACTTCGATCAATTTTCAATGTCAAAAATTCGAATAATTATTTACGATTCTGAAGTTTGCATCGTTGGAATGCAACGAAAATCGTTTGTATATTCGACAAAAATAATTATTCAAATGAAGAATGTAATTACGATAATAAAATGATCGATTTTATTAATCGACGACCATTAAAAAAAAAAAAAATTTCTGGAGTTGACAACGTTCTCGAATAAATTATGCACGAATTGTCTGAGAGTGGGAGCCGCGAAATAACAGTTTGAGGGTCGAGTGGAGTAATTTTCCGATGAGATTGTCTGATTTGGAAGTTTTGCTGGACAATCGAAATGCAATTTGTCATCGAGGTCATTTTTAATGAGCGATGAGGAAAAAACTTTGTATCATGAATAAAGTTTTGTATATTTCGTCGACGATTTTGCTCAGTGAGAGAAAAATAATTGATCATATAATTGACTGCGCCTGGGCAGACTTTCCTAATAGCGTATGAATAATTAATCGATAAGCGAACAAGCAGAAGCGATTTAAAAAAATTCACGTTACGACATAATTGAATAACTAATGACAAAAATAAATGCGTGTGTGTGTGTGTTTGTGAGAAGAAATTGGAAGGATAAAACTTACTCAGCACCGGTGTCGTGTAGTCCCAGCTTTCCGCGTCGTTCTTATAGACGTTCAGCTTCGTGGGCTAAAACACGAAAAGAGGAAAAATAAAATAATTTTTCCGAGGTCCATGTATCACGAGGTTTATAGGCGAATATCGTTTGTCGTTTATTTATTTTGCTCTTTCTCTTCGGTACGAGATAAATATAGAAAAGTATTCGAGAGAATTTTTTTTCAGCAATTTTTTCTTTGCTGCTTAAATGAAAAAAGAAAAATGCGTGGGACGAAATCGAATAACACGTGCGTATCAAGTACAAGATGAAAAATCTGTTTTTTTCTGCAAAAGCCTCGAAAATACGTGCGAGCTTGAAATATAAAGATCTTCGTGGCAAATATTTTTCGAGGAGAAAGGCAACTCGTGGAATTTTATACTCGTGTGTACAACTTTTGCGTTTGAAAACTTTTTTATCTTTCATCGTAGCGCATCTAGCTCGCAAGATTTTATCCTCCAGGGAATAAATTGCCAACGCGACAAATCCAAGACAAACCGTACATTGCTCAGGTCCGTTGGACAAATGGACGAATAAAGAAAATTATGAGACGGAGCGATCGAAGCATTTTTCAGCCAAGCCAAGAAATCTCTCGGGTTCAACGTTTTCCCCTTCAATTTCATCGACGAATTTACCCTCAACGATACAATCCCGAAAGCAGATAAAAACAGGCAGGGAAAAAAAATGAGAAAAACACGTAAACGACTCGTTTTTTTGCGGGTATAAAGTCTCAAGAATTTTTCGCTAAACTTAATTAAACTCAGGAGCTCGAGATAAAATATTATAAGCACGTATGAGCTTTTCTTTCATTCCACGCGACACCGGAAGTCTAATTGCCCTCGCAGGACTTCTTAAATATTTCTCATCCTGATATACATCCCAGAGCTATTTTATCACTCGCTCTACATAATCAGAAAATTAACAATTTAATTAGAAAAATTAATTTCCCATCATTAAACTTGTAAAAATATAAAAATCCGATTTTACAATAACAAAATCACTTTTTTTAGGGTTTTTTCGAAATTTTGTAAAAACGTTCTTGGCACCGAAACTTCTGACGTTTAGAATGTCAGAATCCGATGAAATTTCCAATTTTTAATTTTTCCCACCTAAACGCGTGTAGATTCGAGTCACGTTTCGTTGAAAAGTTGCAAAAAAAATGGATTTAGGATTTTTTTCAACTGAAATTTTATAAGAAAAATGCTAAACTAATTTTTTTGCTGCTCAAAAACGAGACGCGACTCGAATTTACACGCGTTCGGATGGGAAAAGTGAAAAATCAGAAATCGAATATCTCACGAGTCTGAATAGTTTGCAACGTTGCAATGCAACGAAAAATATTTCATTTTATTGTTGATTCGTTCAATTTTCAATGTCATCCAAATTTTTCGAGCCAATTTGCTTTTTCAATGGCAAAAATCGATAATTTTATCATCGTAATGAAATTCTTCATTTAAATAATTATTTTTGCCAAATACAAAAACGAATTTCGTTGCATTCCAACGATGCAAATTCTTGACGTCGGAAAATGTTTCTCCATGGGAGAAAATTATCAATTTTGGTGTCAAGAATGTTGATGCTAAATTTTCGAAAAATCCTAAATAAAGAATAATTTTACGATAATAATACGTAAAGAAATTCAATAACTTGCCAGAGGTTATGGATATGTGAAAATTTTCCATTGGAGCCGATAATAGAATTTGAAAATATGAAATTTGCTAGAACAATCTCTTAAAAATGGAAAACCTTGTTTCTATTTTTATTCAATATAACTTTTCGAGATAGGGCGATAAAAATGAGGAGGAAAAAGAGAGTGGAAAGTGCAGCGAACATGCAGTGCGAAGAGCAGAGGAAAGGGGGGGGGGGAGCGTATGCGAGATAAGAAATAAAGTCGTGTATAGAAGGCTCGAGGCATGAGCAGGGAAGACCCTGAAGTTTAAATCTTTTTGCCGTTGCTGTCGAAACGGGTGCAAAGCGTCACGGGGGCAGGGCAAACAGAGATCACGAGGTTGGGCTCGTCTCTTGGGTAGCCAGAGGCTCCAACGTAGGGACCCACACAAATGTATACGGTGTAATGTCGAGGATTAATATATAAGCTATAGAAGCTCGTATCCATATGTCACCTTGGTGGCAATCCAACCTGACGATAATGCACTTTGAACCCCGTGAAGCATCTCTCAATTACTATGTAACCGAAGCTCGAGAAACAGACCAACTGTAAGTGAGACACGAATGGACAAATAATTCTCCCCGGAGACTCGTGCTTCGCCGTTGCAACTAACTTACAATATGGCTACGCTCCAACATTCCGCATAATATCCATCCACCCACTAATTTTCGATACATCGATCTTTCCACGACAAATATTCACCTTTCCATTAAATAAAACTTGAACTCCTTTTTTTTATTTTATTGAACACGGTGAACTGAATATTTTTATAGATAACTTGAAAATTTTCGTAATTTTTACAATATTTTTGATTTCTAACGGAACTGTCAGTAAAATTTACGATTGGAATGACAAAAATTTACTTTTCGAAAAGATTTTCCAGAATATTTCTCGCTGCAATGACAAAATTTTGGTAATTTTTCAAAAAATGTTTAGTCGGACCTATTCAACAGAATATCGATCTTTTCCAACGAAATTTTCTTTTCAGTGCAGGCGACTTTATGATGCTGAAGTTTGCAACGTTGGAATGCATCGAAAAATATTTAATTTTAATGAAGATTCGTTCGATTTTCAATGGCATCCAAATTTTTGGAGCTGAAATGCTTTTCGAATGGCAAAAATGGATCATTTTATCATCGAATAAGTAAAAAAAAAACAGATTATCGTTCTAGGTCTTAATAATAATGTCAAAGTCAAAATAATTTTAGACGTGAGCCTTAAAAAGTGATTAAAAAAATTGTCGAAAACGAAATAAAGTTTGACATCGAACGAGAATTGTAAATCTGAATTTTTAAAGCCGTTTGTTTCGAGTCTCTGTTTTTTTTTCCTTCTCTCGAACGACATGTTTGTTCGCATCTGTTTTCAATGTCGAAGAGCGAGGGTTGAAAAGAGAAGTATGAAGGAGAAGAGTCGGTGAATCGTACGAGTATAACGGCTTATGGGTCGTTAGCAGGTGTTTAGTAGCTCGTAAATATTTCGCAAGCGCGAGGGAGAAAGCGGGCGGAGGGGAGCAGAGAGAGAGAGAGGCAAGCAAAACGTTGGTGGTGTATTCGTTCGCTCGTCAAGAAGCACCGACGCAGACAAATCTGGAGCTTTTGACTGGCAAGAAACCACGAGAAAGAGAAAGAGCGAGTCCTCGAGCATGAGAAATCAACGGAGTTGAAGGTTGCATTATCCGAGGAGTAGCGCAGCAATAGTGGCGGCCGACGGAAGGGAAAGCCACTTTGAAATTCCTCATGCTCTGTACACGTTTTGGCATACTTTGCCACGTCATTGCCCTCCCCTTCATCCGCAGCTTTCGACCATCCCTCACTCCGATAATTCACGTCATGATTTCGTTACGGAAATATCCTCGCGAGCAATGACAGCCGAGAATTTCGCCGTTGCAAACTAATATTGATACTCGACGTTTCATTTCCAAAATTTTCGGCCGCCGCCGGAATGTCTTTTGCGAGATTCTCATGAGCCAAAAAGCGTTGTCGAAAATTATTGGATTCGTGCAATTGAAGTTTGCAACGTTGGAATGCATCGAATAATATTGAATTTTATTGAAGATTCGTTCAATTTTCAATGTCATTCAAATTTTTCGAGCCGATTTGCTTTTCGAATGGCAAAAATCGATCATTTTATCATCGTAATTTGAATAATTATTTTTGTCAAAGATAAAAATGAATTTCGTTGCATTCCAACGATGCAAACTTCAGAGTCATAGAATATTCAATTTTATTGCTACTTCGTTCAATTTTCTATGTCAAAAATCGATCATTTTATCATCGTAATGACATTCTACATTTGAATAATCATTTTTGTCAAAGATAAAAAACGAATTTCGCAATTGCCTTGGATTACGCCGTCTCGACGATTTCTGAGCCCCAAAATTACGAATCTGAACGCGGAATTTCGAATAATATCATTTTTTTTCCCTCTTTTTCAAAAAATATGGAAAAAATTCTTGAAAATTCTGCTAACCGTATCGGGTTCGTGAAAAAAATGATGCCGAAGTTTGCAACGTTGGAATGCATCGAAAAATATTGAATTTTATTGAAGATTCGTTGAATTTTCAATGTCATTCAAATTTTTCGAGCCGATTTGCTTTTCGAATGGCAAAAATCGATCATTTTATCATCGCAATTACATTCTGCATTTGAATTATTATTTTTGTCAAAGATAAAAATGAATTCATTTACTTTTTGAACTTCAATTTCAAAAAATTCATATCCCCGATAAAATTTAACGAAAAGGCTTCAGGGTTCATTCTTTTCGTTTTTCAATGCAGCGGTAAAAAACGGGAGAACGAAGGGAGAAAGGGCGCGGGATTTAAAGTCGCCTGGGATCGTTTTCGTCGGCGGGTAACCGTTCTAGGGTTAATTATGATTATGAAAATCGCACGAGATTTAGCTCGTCAGAGTTTCCGTGGGATTTGCGCGAGGAAAATGTGGCTCGTCAAACGTCGAGGAAGAGAAAAAGGAAAAAAAAAATAAGAGCAGAGATCCAGGGTTCACAAATAGTACGAGATTCGTCGAAATGTCACGAGGCCTGCTCCGCGAGACGGAGTAAAAAGTAAAAAGTTGGAATAAACGGTCAGGGCGTAGCTCGACAACTTTCCGATCACATTTTTTTCCTCCTCCAGACCCAGAGACAGTTTCTTTGGGTTAAACGATCGAGGTGAGAACGCTGATGGCATTTACGCCCGAAAATCGTGTACGTTCGAGAGGCGAACGGACAAAATGGTTGGAGAAGCTCTCGTGGCCAATTAGATTAATCGAAGAGGGCAAGGGCTCGGCGAGGCAGGGGAGGAGAATGCGAGGGGTGTGTTTTCGAGTCTCGCCTTTTAGATCGTCGCCAGAAGGAGCTCACAATCTGTTTCACCTCTCCAAATAGTCTCTGGCGAGACAATGCATCGGAGGGGGGGGGGGGGTGTAAAAAGCTCCGGGGACGCGATAAGAAGGAGAGAAAAAAAGGAGAAACGCGCCGCTTCTCAAATTGGTCAGATTCTGTAGAGCGAGACAAGTGCAACGTTTTTCTCGGTCCATACTGGCGTGAAACTGTCTGAAAGCGACGAGGGCAAGAGACGCGCGAGGTGTTGGAGAAATTTTTGGCCAAGTTCCAGTCCCCTCGTCCGGTTGGTCAAAGTTCTTCTGCTCTACACGCAGTCACTTCCGCGTGTACGAGACTGAGAGAAAACTCTTTTTACGTCTTGACAGTGTGTGGAGAGGAAAAGGCCAACACACGCGCGTGAGCTTTGAGTATCTTACGCGAGAAATGCCTGCTGATGGTTTTGCGAGGTGTCGACGAAAATCGTTCGATGGATTTGGGTCAGAACGGTGAGCAAGGAAAAGAGCGAAAGGAGGATCGAGCGAGGGCAACTAAACGCTTCGTGTTTCCATGCGATGAAAATAGCGCGAAACGTCGATCAAGTTCCTCCCTTGCCTCGTTTCTCGCTTTGGCCTATTGTCACCCCGCGCACACCTCGAAATATCTTCGTTAAGGCCGATTCATCGAGGCAGGAAGAGCAAAGGTCCGAGGGAGCGGAAACCGCATCGAAACTCGACGAGAAATCGCGGAAACAGCGTTTCGATAATACAGTTATAGAAATCTGTGTGTTTCGAAAAGCGATCAAGAACCCTCTCGAGTTTGCTGACCAAGTTTAACGTCCTCACGACTTTTCGCCATTTGACCGGATGCCCTCGAATGCTCTTGTGTACTACCGGAAGTAGAACTACGTGCTGGCAACGCGCAAGAGGAACAAACCGAACGACACAAAGCGACAGGTCGCCGCGAAACAACCTCCAATTCTCTCCACCGTTTATCGCCTCGTCACAAAACATTTTCTTCGTCAATTTGTTCCGGAACGCCCAACGAACGAGGATACGCGCGAGTAACGATGAAATCTTGATTATTTCAATTGTAAAAACGATACAACGAACCAAAATGTTAAAAAATTTTCGATCCTGCACTGATTTTACGATTGGAATGACAAAAATTCACTTTTCGACGAGACTTTGAAAAAAATTTCGAGATTTTCTTAACGAAATTTTCTTTCCAGTGCGTTTTCACTCGCCTACAATCTCGTTAATCTTTTATAATTAGCGGCTAATTGGATCGAGATCGTTAAAAGACTGGAGCACGAAATAAATGGTGGAAGGAAAATTTGGTTCCGAGCCCCTTAAACTTGTCCAACAAATGACTACACGAAAAAGAGTGTGTGAGAGAAAGGAAGCGAGGAGGAGACTACACGTCGCGACAAATTGGAAGATGAATATTTTAGATAAAGTAGGAAAAAGGAGGGACGACTTACAAGAAACTGGAGAGATTGAGAGGGCGCGAGAAAACATGTAGAAAATTCTTCTGTCGTAAGAGCTAAGACAAGTTGGGTGGCCGAGGGAACATGAGAAATGTAAAGAGGAGATGATGCTGGAGGTTTGCAACGTTGGAATGCATCGAAAAATATTGAATTTTATTGAAGATTCGTTCAATTTTCAAAGTCATCCAAATTTTTCGAGCCGATATGCTTTTCGAATGGCAAAAATTGATCATTTTATCATCGTAATTACATTCTGCATTGGAATAATTATTTTCGTCGAAGATAGAAATAAATTTCGTTGCATTCCAACGATGCAAACTTCAGAGTCATAGAATATTCAATTTCATTGCTACTTCGTTCAATTTTCTATGTCAAAAATCGATCATTTTATCATCGTAATTACATTCTGCATTTGAATAATCATTTTTGTCAAAGATAAAAAACGAATTTCGCAATTGCCTTGGATTACGCCGTCTCGACGATTTCTGAGCCCCCAAATTACGAATCTGAACGCAGAATTTCGAATTATATCATTTTTTCCCCTCTTTTTCAAAAAATATGGAAAAAATTCTTGAAAATTCTGCTAGGCGTATTGGGTTCGTGAAAAAAATGATGCTGAAGTTTGCTACGTTGGAATGCATCGAAAAATATTGAATTTTATTGAAAATTCGTTCAAATTTCAATGTCATCCAAATTTTTCGAGCCGATATGCTTTTGGAATGGCAAAAATTGATCATTTTATCGTCGTAATTACATTTTGCATTTGAATTATTATTTTTGTCAAATATAAAAATGAATTTCGTTGCATTCCAACGATGCAAACTTCAGAGTCATATAAATTTAAGCCGCCGGGAAAAAAGGGAGGAGTCGTTGAAAAAATTGTGTTTCCCGGTGGTTTTTTGAATATTCTGTTAAAATTGATGATGCTGAAGTTTGCAACGTTGGAATGCATCGAAAAATATTGAATTTTATTGAAAATTCGTTCAATTTTCAAAGTCATCCAAATTTTTCGAGCCGATATGCTTTTCGAATGGCAAAAATCGATCATTTTATCATCGTAATTACATTCTGCATTTGAATAATTATTTTTGTCGGAGATAAAAATGAATTTCGTTGCATTCCAACGACGCAAACTTCAGAGTCATAGAGATGAGGCATAAATATCCGGAATTAATAGAAGCCGAGCTTTTCTCGACCTCTTACCTTCTCGACCGATCGTACAAAACTCTGTCCCTCCCTCCCAAAAGCCTGCAACGATATAAATGTACGTACGTCCGTAAATACACTATTAATCCACAAATCTAAACGAGTGTAGAAGCCAATCATATACACTTTTATACTTTGTGAAGGAAAACTGGCGCGATGATGCATCCGGCCTTCCGCGGTTTATACGAGAGAGTTGGAGCAACGTGGAAACCCCTTTTCTGTCACATCAACGTCACGTTTCTGAAATACTCGGGTTATATTCGTCACGTTGTACCAAAGCTCTCTCTCCCTCTCCCTCTCTCTCTCTCACTCTTTCGTTGTTTCGCATGTGCAAGTCGATCGTATTATTGTATAAATATGTGTACACACGAATGTAGAATTTGTATGTAAGTAAGCCATTTGCTCGGTGTCTGGAGGACTTTGCCGCAGGTTATTTGATGCTTATATGCACGTTGGTCGCATACAAGATTGGCCAACCGCGTGCACGCGCCTTTAGCCCCGTCCGCTCATTCGCGTACTCCGAAACGAGCCTCGAGAATAAGAGTGCAATATCACAGAGTACACACAAACTCGAGTATATTAGAGAGAAGACAGCTTTAAACCCATACACACATATATACAGCAAAAATATATATATAAACATATTCACGTGTGTTGTATATCAAATGGGAACGCCCTCTCATGACGTACTATAAATACCAGACTCGACAGATCTCCTGCGAGACGAATATCCCAGTTTAGTATATAAAAGCTCAAGATTCGCGTACGAATTTTAATAAGTACGTACGTTTTGACTTTCTTTTTTTTCTTCTTTTTAAATAACGAGCTTCAAGTTGTTCCAGTCTCCGTTTCGAATGGGACGTTCTCGTCGAATTTTCAACTCGCTAAACCACGAATTTCCTTTTTATTCAAGTCTCTTTACGTCTTTTATGCCTAATCTCGAGAACAAGATTCTCTTTTCATTGCGTCGTCGTAGTCACGTGATTTTAACGCGTCCCGGAAAGGTCCATGCGAGTGTTAAAAGTTGGATCTTTCTCTGAGTGTCTGGCAACTCGTGACAATTTCGGAAATATGGCCAACCCGGAACGGGCGTGAGAGACAGCGAAAAAGAGCTCGGAACATTGATGAAATTCCTCTCGCCCATTTAATTCTCTCTCTTGTACGGATTGCCACTGCGTTTTCGACCGCAGAGATGAAATCTCTCGAATGCACTCGCACTAAGCTCTCCTTTCAGGCATTGTCAAACACGCATTCATTATAAAGTCCCTCTCGCGATTCTCTCTCGCTTTTTCGCCTCTCTCTCCGCTCATGGACCCAGTTCGCTCTCTGTCTCTTTCTCGTTCTGTTTACAGATCACGTACCTCTTCTCTCGTACTCGTCGATCAGTCTCGCCTAATTACACTGCTTGAATTTTATTCAACGCTGGTTTAACGAGGCGCCGATTAGACTGACGTTATTCAAAAACGAATCATTCCTCTTATTCTTTGTTTTTTTTTTCTCCTACCATTGATCACATCCTCAAAATGTTGGAATTAGAACAAAAAAAAAAAGTGGAAAAAGTTGATTTTGTCGGAGAATCGAATTTCTAGTGGATTCCGCGAAGAGTCAGTCGAGAATATCGAATTTGGACTCAGTTTTTGACCTTTTTCTAATTGGGACAAGGACCGAGATTGTTAATAATGATTTTGAAGTTTGCATCGTTGGAATGCAACTAAATTCATTTTTATCTTTGACTAAAATAATTATTCAAATGCAAAATGTAATTACGACGATAAAATGATCGATTTTTGCCATTCGAAAAGCAAATTAGCTCGCAAAATTTGGATGAAATTGAAAATTAAACGAATCTTCAATAAAATTGAATATTTTTTGATGCATTCCAACGTTGCAAACTTCGGCATCATCAATTTTAACAGAATATTCAAAAAAACACCGGGAAACACAATTTTTTTCAAAGACTCCTCCCTTTTTTCCCGGCGGCTTAAATTTATATGACTCTGAAGTTTGCATCGTTGGAATGCAACGAAATTCATTTTTATCTTTGACAAAAATGATAATTCAAATGCAGAATGTAATTACGATGATAAAATGATCAATTTTTGCCATTCGAAAAGCGTATCGGCTCGAAAAATTTGGATGACATTGAAAATTGAACGAATCTTCAATAAAATTCAATATTTTTCGATGTATTCCAACGTTGCAAACTTCAGCATCATTTAGAATCTTCAAAAACGTATAATTCGTCGTATTTTGAATTCGAGGTTATTTCCCTAAATTCTCGGTGAATTTGATCGTTCCGGAAATGCTAATTAGTTGAGAAAATGAGGAAAAAAGTTGGTAAGTTATAAAATGATGATCAGGGGCGGATTCTGGGTTCGTTATATCGTTGACGAGAACTATTTTAGATCCAAGTTGGTTGTGGACTTGAGGATAACGAGCAACAAGGAGAGAAGCGAATGTCTCGGTGCGAATAACGCATCAAATTTGAAAGCTTAATTTTCGTGGTTGTTTAACGATCATTGTCGAGAGTCTTCGGGAGAAAGCTGAGAGAAAGGAGAGAGAGAGAGAGAGGGAACAAGAGTGCAGGAGAGAAATGTGATGATTGACGACGTCTGTGGGACGTCGTCGCAAAGTCCGAGCTGCTCGCATATTAGAACCTCGTCTCTCTCTCCTCGCGTTGTCTGCTCGTGCATTCCTCGTTTTACTTGTCTCCGCGCGCGTTCTTCGCCCATGAATTACTTGGCCAGTCGGGGCAAAGAGTGCAATGCTAAACTAAACGAACCGTTGGCATCACCAAAAGTCTTCTCTCTCTCTCCAATTACGTCAATTCTCCGTCCACGCAGTTCGACAGCAAACCTTTGTTCTTGTCCAAATAAATCACACGAATTTTCATTGCCGTATCTTTGTACGACCAACTGCTCCGCGAGTTCCGCTTACGTGACTTGTTTATTTTACATCAAAGAGTTATGATTCTCCCCTACTTGCGGCTGCTCCACAATCAAGAGATCGTCAAATACTTTAGAAATTGCTTTCCAAGATCCCTTAAGGTATTAATATGATTCCGAACTTTGCATCGTTGGAATGCAGCGAAAAATATTGAATTTTATTGTTGATTCGTTCAATTTTCAATGTCATCCAAATTTTTCGAGCCGATATGCTTTTTGAATGGCAAAAATTGATCATTTTAACATCGTAATTGCATTTTGCATTTGAATCATTATTTCTGTCAAAGATAAAAATGAATTTCGTTGCATTCCAACGATGCAAACTTCAGAGTCATATAAATTTAAGCCACCGGGAAAAAAGAGAGGAGTCTTTTAAAAAAATTGTGTTTCCCGGTGGTTTTTTGAATATTCTGTTAAAATTGATGATGCTGAAGTTTGCAACGTTGGAATGCATCGAAAAATATTGAATTTTATCGAAGATTCGTTGAATTTTCAATGTCATCCAAATTTTTCGGGCCGAAATGCTTTTCGAATGGCAAAAATTGATCATTTTATCATCGTAATTACATTCTGCATTTGAATAATTATCTTTGTCAAGGATAAAAATGAATTTCGTTGCATTACAACGATGCAAACTTCAGAATCATAAAATTCGATCGAAAAATACGAAAAATTTGGATGACATTGAAAATTCAACGAATCAACAATAAAATTCAATATTTTTCATTGCATTCCAGCGTTGCAAACTTGAGACTCGTATTTTATTCCTATAGTTTTCGCGTCAAGCATGTTAATACAAAATCATTGAAGAATCCTAAATAAAGTAATTTCGTGACAATAAAACGTGCAAAGTTGCGATCTGTGAAGAGCATCCAAACTCGAACCATCAAAACTAAAAAAAGAAACCAAATTTCCTCCATATTTCGACAAACTTCCTCAAACCTCGTTCACAGAATCGACTCGAATCAGCAGCTAAACAAAATCCCAAAAGCTTTTCTCTTGAAAACGTGCTCAAGATTCAATATTTACGATATTTAACAACGATGCCAAGTGACGATCACGATTTGGAGTATTTGGCAAGTTCACGTCAATATGCAGCGTGATGAATAAAAAAAAAAAGGAAAAATCGCTTTTCGTGTGGAGAAAATGGCCGAAGAGGCGAAAAAGAGGGAGGTTGCGAGATTATTAGAGACAGATTAACGATGGCCTTATATATATAGATCTTGGAGAATAACGATGACGAGGTTTGAGCCAAGGCACACGGAAACGGTCTGTCTTCCGTTATCGACAAGCTATTACAAAGCCATCACGTGATGTGTACACATATATACATGAAATTACATGTGTATATGTTTATATTTATGTATATAAAGGCACGTGTATCGTTATATATTTATAGGGGATGGGGGAGAGCGCGAGAGAGGGGGGAGGAGAGAAGCGAAATGACTAGTAAAACGTTAACCAGCAGTACACCCTTGAAACGTGAAATCATCGACTATTTTTGGAAGGGCCAGGAAAGCCAGCCCGACTAATGGACCCTGCGGTGGCCCACCATCTAACGTACACATCATCAGACATACACATCGAACAAGCATCGCCCAGCATTTGAGACGAGCCATCAGCCAAGAATTCAGTCATGGAACATTTGTGTCAATATTGAAAAAAAAAGGAATAAAAGAGAATGAGAGAAATGTTTTTACTACGAAAACCAGGAAGTTCAAAAGTCTCTGATGTTCCATTAGACGAATCAAAAAAAAACGTTTTCTTTCTTTTCTTAGCCACAATTTCGAGTCATTCGATGATTTCTCATTTCTTTTTTCGTTCGTCGATTCAATTCATCGAATTGAGTTGATTAATTTCGAAAATTATTATTTGATTGATAAATTTTCGTAATTTTGACAGTATTTTTCAATTCTGAGGGAACTGACAGCTAAATTTACGATTGGAATGTTGACTCTGAAGTTTGCAACGTTCAAATTCAAGAAAAAAAAATTGTTTGAGTTAAATATTTCTTGAATTTTGAAAATTACGGCGACTTTTCGTCTCGTTGGAGAAAAAACAGAATTTCGTTGCATTCCAACGATGCAAACTTCAAAATCGTATTGAAATGACAGAAATTTAATTTTTAAAGAGACTTTCCAGAATATTTCTCGCTGCAACGACAAAATTTTTGTGATTTTTCAAAAAAAAAAAATGTTTATCGATCTTTTTTAATGAAATTTTCTTTGCGTGAGAATTTTAATTTGTTTTTCGGAGCAGAGAGTGTGGAGATGAGTTGAAATGAGATGGACGATGATTTTTCTCTGATTTCACGCTGCTCTATTCACTTGCCAAATGAAATTGAACGTGAAGTGTGTTGCCGTCGAATAAATCCTTTGTTACGGGGGTCATTAATCGTTGGCACGGATTTAAATTCCTTGCTCCGTTACGATACGAGACAGTTATAGAGGCTTGACATTTTTGTTGTTTTTTTTTCCAACAATTTTATTTTCTTTCTGTGCGCGTGTGTGTGTTTTTTCCTTTGATACGCGAAACTCGAGAGAATAAAGGACTCGATCATAAATCCTCGAGCCGCCTCATGTTCTCTGACGAATTTCTTCGCGCGTTAAGAAGAGCAATTAATCTATAAACGTCTTGGCATTAGCCGTTAAAACCGGACAGAGTTATGGTAACAAGTGGACGAAAAGCAAAATTTCCGTCGGGTTATGTCTCGGCGGTGACCGCGCGGCGAGGGAATAAGAAAAGGCTCTCGGGCAACGGCGATTAATCAATCGTCTCCGATCCACCGAGCCTCCGCACTTTCCGATATTCCTTGCCAAGATTCAACCCCAGCGACGTCGAACCAAGATTCACCGCGAGCGCGCTCGAGACCGACGTAATAAACGATCTTTTCGAAATAACGACTTTACCCATTTCTTGTACACGCTGCTGCCACCTTAATACCAATTTTACCGACCAAGCGAGTCTTCCTTGTGCGAAATGTAAAAAATGTCGCCTCAGACTCGTTCGCCGATGTAATAAACGTCATTCTTCAACGTCTTCGTTAATTATTCTTTCGATATTGAAATTCTCAACGAAAATCCAGAACTAGCCGTGTCAGTGTGTGAATTATTTTGCAATTTTTACCCCAGAACCCTGACCTGGGCTCAAAAACGACCCTGGGCGACTGTAAATCCCGCGCCCTTTCTCCCTTATGGATTTTTCAAAATTACGAGTCTGAAGTTTGCAACGTTGGAATGCAACGAAAAATATTTCATTTATTTATTGTTGATTCGTTCAATTTTCAATGTCATCCAAATTTTTCGAGCCAATAGGCTTTTCGGGTGGCAAAAATTGATCGTAAATACATTTTGCATTGGAATAATTATTTTTGTCAAAGATAAAAACGAATTTCGTTGCATTCCAAAGATGCAAACTTCAGAATCATCGAAAAATATTTAATTTTATTGAAAATTCGTTGAATTTTCAATAAAATTTAATAATTTAAATAAATAATTAAATATTTATTTAATAATTTAAATAAATAATTTAATAATTCAATAATTTTATTGAAAATTCATTGAATTTTCAATAAAATTCGTTGAATTTTCAATAAAATTCGTTGAATTTTCATCAAAAGTCGAAATTTTCGAAAATTCGTTGAATTTTCAATGACAAAATTCCTAATTTTCAAAAATTCGTTGAATTTTCAATGTCAAAATTCCTAATTTTCGAAAATTCGTTGAATTTTCAATAAAATTCGTTGAATTTTCAATAAAATTCGTTGAATTTTCAATAAAAGTCGAAATTTTCGAAAATTCGTTGAATTTTCAATGACAAAATTCCTAATTTTCAAAAATTCGTTGAATTTTCAATGTCAAAATTCCTAATTTTCGAAAATTCGTTGAATTTTCAATAAAATTCGTTGAATTTTCAATAAAAGTCGAAATTTTCGAAAATTCGTTGAATTTTCAATGACAAAATTCCTAATTTTCGAAACTTCGTTCAATTTTCAATGTCATCCAAATTTTTTGAGCCGATAGGCTTTTCGGGTTTCAAAAATCGATAATTTTATCATCGTAATTACATTCTTCATTTAAATAATTATTTCTGCGAAATATAAAAACGAACTTCGTTGCATTTCAACGATGCAAACTTCAGAATCATTCAAAATTGGGGTAATTCGATGACTCTGAAGTTTGCATCGTTGGAATGCAACGAAATTCGTTTTTATCTTTAACGAAAATAATAATTCAAATGCAGAATGTAATTATGATGATAAAATGATCCATTTTTGCCATTCAAAAAGCAAAATGGCTCGAAAAATTTGGATGACGTTGAAAATTGAACGAATCTTCAATAAAATTCAATATTTTTCGATGTATTCCAATGTTGCGAGCTTCGTTTATTGTTTAACCTGCAGACACGAATTCTTGATTAAGAACTGAGCAGCGTTGATTGAGTTTTCGAAAGTTTAATTGACGCTGAATAATGAAAAGTGTTTCTTTCTCGATGTATCGAACTCGGTACGACTCAAGTCGAAGATTCGAAGGGCTTTGAGAATCTCTCGTGGGGAGAGAGATCGAAACGCCATAAAGGTTAGCAAAAGTTTTGTTTTTTTTCCAAAGACACGGAAGTGGAGTTTGATTCAGATTCGAGAGACGCCAAGCCAGACCTTTCTCCTCTGCTCTGCTCGCTCTCTCTCGGTCTCTTTCTCTTGCAAAGGTTACGTGACCAGATTGTGGGATGATTTCTCTACAATCGCCTAGTACGTTCAGCCCAAGAACAAAAAAAGGCTGTTGTGTGTTTTTTTTTTGCTCGAAAATTCCAATATCACTTGAGAGTTGGCAGCTCTCGGAGTTTGCACTGATGTAATTGGAGAAATACCCATGAGGCATTAAAAGTTACACCTCCGCGTGCAGTTGCGGTCACCAAGAGAGAATTTTACTTAGCGAAAAGAATTTTTCGTGTCTGTTCATGATGCTGAAGTTTGCATCGAAAAATATTGAATTTTATTGAAAATTCGTTCAATTTTCAATGTCATCCAAATTTTTCGAGCCGATATGCTTTTCAAATGGCAAAAATTGATCATTTTATCATCCTAATTACATTTTGCATTTGAATAATTATTTTTGTCAAAGATAAAAATTAATTTCGTTGCATTCCAACGATGCAAACTTCAGAGTCATATAAATTTAAGCCACCGGGAAAAAAGGGAGGAGTCTTTGAAAAAAATTGTGTTTCCCGGTGGTTTTTTGAATATTCTGTTAAAATTGATGATGCCGAAGTTTGCAACGTTGGAATGCATCGAAAAATATTGAATTTTAATGAAGATTTGTTCAATTTTCAACGTCATCCAAATTTTTCGAGCCGAAATGCTTTTTGAATTGCAAAAATTGATCATTTTATCATCGTAATTACAGTCTGCATTTGAATAATTATTTTTGTCAAAGATGAAAATGAATTTCGTTGCATTCCAACGATGCAGACTTGAGAGTCATGTCTGTTCGCATCGGAACGAGGATTTGGAGCAGCACCCTGAAGAGAACAAATAAATTAGCAAAAAAGAGAAATAAACAAGGAAAAAAAAAGACGAAGCGTCAGGTGCTATTATTACGAATAACCGCGAGCAATTGAGATACAGATCGTTAAGTAGTCACGGTCGAAGCAACGCGTAACAAACCGAAAGAGCTCGAGTCTATCCGCCGCAAATTATCGACGCGTTAAATTCTACCAACGAGCGTTGTTCTTTCTCTTCCTCGTCTGTATATCGCACGCGCCTCAACATCGTGGTTTACCATGGAGCGTTGCACTAAACTCGAGTATCACTGCTTTTAATTGTTCGAAAAATAAGTACATCAACAAAAAATAACTGCATGTCTCTACTTTTTTGTCCCCCATTATTTTCACCAAGAGAACATTTTTTTTTATGACTCCAGCGAGTACCGTAACGGGAGAAAAACTTACGCAGTGTGAAAATAACAATCGCGTGAAAAACTCGTCGGAATTGAGGCTCCAAACACGAGCCATTTTTAATCGCATTATTTCCTTTTTTGCACTATTCACTTTTTTTATTCTCGGACACTTGATAATAATGGAAAGTCGAGTGCTCGATGAATATTCAAAGAAAACGCGTTTCATAGTCTGAAAAGTTGTCGCATACGAATGTCCAAGCTCCAAAGACTGCCCAAGTCGCAGATTCTGTCGGCGCGAATTTAAAAAATTATTTTTTTTTCAAAAAAAACTATATTTTTGATCCCTAACGAAACTGTCAGCAAAATTTACGATTGGAATGACAAAAATTTAGTTTCCGGAATGACTCTGAAGTTTGCATCGTTGGAATGCAACGAAATTCATTTTTATCCTTGACAAAAATAATTATTCATTACTGACATTAAAAACTGAACGAATCTTCAATAAAATGCAATATTTTTCGATGCATTCCATCGTTGCAAACTTCAGCATCATTTTTCGGAGAGCCTTTCTATAAAATTTCTTGTTGCAATGTCAAAATTTTTGTGATTTTTGAAAAAAATATGATTCTGAAGTTTGCAACGTTGGAATGCATCGAAAAATATTGAATTTTATTGAAGATTCGTTCAATTTTCAATGTCGTCCAAATTTTTCGAGCCGATTTGCTTTTCAAATGGCAAAAATTGATCATTCTATCATCGTAATTTCATTCTGCATTGGAATAATTATTTTCGTCGAAGATAAAAATGAATTTCGTTGCATTCCAACGATGCAAACTTCAGAGTCATAAAAAAAGTTGAGTCGAACGTATTCTCAACATTTTTTTTCAGTGTTTAGGCGAGGGTTAATAAAGTTTATGGTAAAGTTTGGCGGTTACAGTTCAGCGAGAGAAACGGAGCCGCGCGGTATTTCATTTCATTCGTAATTCATCGTTAAATCCGGATGAATCTGTAAGTTTTGGAGAAACTTGGAAGGCATGAGTGTTTTGGGAATTTTGACGTGAGAATTCGATATAATTTGGTCTCCAGTTCGTGTTCCAATTCCGCTGCTTTCCTATGAGACTGCTATTTCTACGATACTCTTCCAGTCTCCTTGACAATTACAACCGACTGCGAAAAACTTCAAGGTCTGATTGCAGCGTGTGCTGTTTCTCTCCTTTTCCCTTGTCTCTCATGCTCTCCCTCTCTCTCTCTCTCTCTCTCTTTTTCCCTCTCTATTTGCACTTTCTATGGCGAACTTTTCCAGCAAAAAGCTCGTACCTGTCAGATCTCATTTCGCCTTTCCATCTTCGTTCTCTCTCTGGTTCTGTCTTGCAGGCTCTGCTAATTTGCAATTCAAAACGTTCTGTATCTCGCGGGGGCATAAAACGAGAAAGCTCTTCGCTCTCGTTCACTCCAGCGGATTTTTTTCCCTCAAGACTCTGTCTGTCATTCCACCATCCATTTTTTTTTTGCATTATTATGAAACGTGCGAGTAACCGAGAACAAATGGGAAAGTCGTCGGAAAATTGTGCTAACGATATTGATAAAAATTTGAATAGAAATATGTGGAAAAACGCGAGGAATAATTTCGTAATCGCAGCGATAAAAATTTCCTCGAATGTGTCGGAATTTAAAGGGAAGAAAATATGTCGATGCAGCGGTGAAAAAAATGGCGAGAAAAATTGAATGAGACGATAATTCAACGAGGCAGTTTAAAGGGGGCAATAAAAATGGAATAAATTTTTGAGTCGAGTGATCAAGTGCTCGATGTACCGGAATTGGTACACGCTCTCTGTAATTCTGTTCGCCTTTCCCGACGATCTTGCTCCGCATGTGCGCCCTGTCGCCGGAAGTTGATCTCGACTTATAATAGAAAATAGCGAGATAATTAATAAAGGAAAGCCCAGTAATTGCGAGGCATCTTGAATCGAGATTGTAATTAATTATATTGCACAGTCGAACGAATTGACCTCCCGAGAGATTGCCAAGATACGAGGGTGCGGCAAAGAGGCAATATAGAAAACTTGTGCCTTCCCCCCCTCCGTACGATGAAAAGTTAATTTGAAACTTGGTTTATATATAATACATATTCAAAGATACTTGAGGGGAGGCTTTGCTCGTGTAAAACGGATATTACTTCGAGTGTACGAACTATCGATGCGAGAAACTGGAGAGGATCGGATTTAAGAACGTTGGCGTATGGCGACGGTCATAATCAAAATGTTTGTATGACTCTGAAGTTTGCATCGTTGGAATGCAACGAAATTCATTTTTATCTTTGACAAGAATAATTATTCAAATGATCAATTTTTGCCATTCGGAAAGCAAATCGGCTCGAAGAATTTGGATGACATTGAAAATTGAACGAATATTCAATAAAATTCAATATTTTTCGATGCATTCCAACGTTGCAAACTTCAGCATCATCAAATTTGACAGAATATTCAAAAAACCACCGGGAAACACAATTTTTTTCAAAGACTCCTCCCTTTTTTCCCGGCGGCTTAAATTTATATGACTCTGAAGTTTGCATCGTTGGAATGCAACGAAATTCATTTTTATCTTTGACAAAAATAATTATTCAAATGCAAAATGTAATTACGATGATAAAATGATCAATTTTTGCCATTGGAAAGCAAATCGGCTCGAAGAATTTGGATGACATTGAAAATTGAACGAATCTTTAATAAAATTCAATATTTTTCTATGCATTCCAACGTTGCAAACTTCAGCATCATCTCAAAACGTGAAAAAATGAAAAGTTTTTTCTTCTTCAAGAAAATACAAAGAAGAAAAAATGTTTTTTTGATGCTCGAGTTTTCCAGGATCATTAAGACGTTAAGCCACGCGGCAAAAAGATCTAATTAGAAAACAAAAATGAGTGGGGGCATTCAAGAGCAAAGAAAAAGCGATGAAAATAAAAATTAAGCAGCAGGCAGAGAGGCTCGTGCAAACATCCGGTGGAATTCTCTTTGGAAAAGACATTGAGGAACAAGAATGAAAAATTCCCTCTCTGTTCGAATGGCCCGAAAGCCTCTTGGTCATTCCGGCCTCTTTTTTCTTCGCTTCTCCGAATGCAAATTATGCCAAATAAGAAAAGTTGAGAGAGCGAGAGCGAGAGAGAGAGAGCGAAGAGGATTTGCAGCGAACAGAAAAAAAAATGAGCGAAATTAACGTAAAATATGTATAAACCAGGGTGAAAAGAAAAAGCGCTCGAAGCAGAACTTTGCAGAAGAAACAAACGCTTGTTTTTCTCAATAGTTTGATTGTGCAATTCTTTTGTTTCCAACGATGGCTCGCGGAGCGGAATATTTCAATGTTTTTCAAGCCCTGTTGAATAAAACAATAATGCACTTCACCTTGTAATTTTGCACGGGTCACCTGAGCCTCTGGATCCAAATTCAATCAAAAAAATCTCATAATTCTCACAAAATTTCATCAATTAAATAATAATTTCGAAAAATTCAGTACGTTCTAGCCCCACAACGATAATTTCTTTTTTTCTACCGATTTTGGTAATTTATTTTGAAAAATTCATATCTCCGGTAAAATTCAACGAAAAGGCATCAACTTGGGCTCATTTTTTTCGTTTTTTGATGCAGAATCTCGCCGGCCTGGGCAAATTTCACTCAAATTCGAAAATTGGTCAAAAACGCGGTAAAACAATAAAAAAAATTCAAATTCAATCAAAAAATCTCATAATTCTCACGAAATTTCATCAATTAAATAATAATTTCGAAAAATTCCATACGTTCTAGCCCTACAAGGATAATTTCTTTTTTTCTACCGATTTTGGTAACTTATTTTGAAAAATTCATATCTCCGGTAAAATTCAACGAAAAGGCATCAACTTGACCTCATTTTTTTCGTTTTTTGATGCAGAATCTCGCCGGCCTGGGGAAATTTCACTCAAATTCGAAAATTGGTCAAAAACGCGGTAAAACGATAAAAAAAATTCAAATTTAATCAAAAAAATCGTATAATTCGCACGAAATTTCATTAATTCAATAATAATTTCGAAAAATTCCGTACGTTCTAGCCCTACAACGATAATTCCTTTTTTTCTACCGATTTTGGTAACTTATTTTGAAAAATTCATATCTCCGGTAAAATTCAACGAAAAGGCATCAACTTGGGCTCATTTTTTTTCGTTTTTTGATGCAGAATCTCGCTAGCCTGAGGAAATTTCGCTCAAATTCGAAAATTGGTCAAAAACGCGGTAAAACAATAAAAAAAATTCAAATTCAATCAAAAAATCTCATAATTCTCACGAAATTTCATCAATTAAATAATAATTTCGAAAAATTCCGTACGTTCTAGCCCTACAACGATAATTTCTTTTTTCAACCGATTTTGGTAACTTATTTTGAAAAATTCATATCTCCGGTAAAATTCAACGAAAAGGCATCAACTTGGGCTCATTTTTTTCGTTTTTTGATGCAGAATCTCGCCGGCCTGGGGAAATTTCACTCAAATTCGAAAATTGGTCAAAAACGCGGTAAAACGATAAAAACGAACGAGGGGGAAAAAGGCGCGAGATTCAAAGTCTCCTGGGGTAGTTTTTGACCCCAGCCATGAGCTAGACAAGGGCTAGAGCGTGCGTAAGGAAAGGATCAAAGTGAGAAGGCGGCATTCGTGCGATAGTATTTTGTATCCGACGGAGTCGCGCGTTGGTCGGGCGAGAGAACGCGCTCTAACGAAAAGCGGGAGAAACAGAGAGCGAGAGAGAGAATGAGAGGAAGGATCGATAGTTCGCGACTTGCGCGTGGATCCGCGGACACCGGAGACGGCCAGAGAGACTTTT
Organism: Diadegma fenestrale; assembly: GCA_037043255.1. NCBI lineage: Eukaryota > Metazoa > Arthropoda > Insecta > Hymenoptera > Ichneumonidae > Diadegma > Diadegma fenestrale. The sequence continues at coordinate 16,897,413 of CM073313.1, forward strand.
CTCGCCTTTTTTTTTTTTTATATTTGTCTCTGATATTTGGAAAATTTATGACCAATTAACTGGGCATATTTTTACGATGATTTGTTTCATCGTTCAATTTGGAGGTGAATTGTGTTGAGAATGCGTGACGATGGAAAATTCATGATCGATACGTTAACGATGAGGCATGATGGAAAAAAATGCAACAATAATCACACGAGATTGTAACATTAAAAGGGCGGAATAGGAAAAGTTTGGCGCGGGAGTAAATTCAAACTGTAAACTCTCGAGTGATGTTGATAAACGAGTGTAGAATCGAAAGAGTGCAAGGGGGAGGGGGGGGGGCGGTAAAAAAGTGCTCAAACTGTCGTGAAAAGTTTTGATCCTTTTTATCCAACGCTCAGATAGAGAGAATACGGTTGTACATTACGGAAACGAGCGTTACGTGTCTTCGATTCCACTCGAAGCGAAAAGAGCGAGCAGGAGAGAAGACGACGAGGGGGGGGGGGGGGGGGGGGTGAAATTTCTGCATGTATATATAACGGGACGACCAACGTGGCTGATCGAATGCCAAAGTTTTCGTCGTTGGAATTCCCGACGGAGCTTATTTGCTCTCTCGCTCGAGTTTCGATCTACCGGCTCTATACAACTCGTTTTTCCCGCCGCTCACACACTCTTTCCCTTATCGTCGCCGCGCTCTCGAGCCTCCCTCTGGGACACCTACAATTCTGCATTAATTTCGTTACTCCAATAAACTCGCTGACTAGCCTTCATATCCACCGCGAGTTGCTCACGAAATTGTACGAAAATAAACGAAAACTTGCTTTTTTTTATATTTCGCGAGAATCGAGGATTTTGCCTGAGGCTAAAATTTCTACGCGTCGAAATCAACCCTTCGTGGTCACTACACTGAAAAGAAAATTTTGTTGAATACGTTTGACTCAACTTTGTTCAAAAAATCACAAAAATGCTTGTAAATCACAAAATTGCTGTAACTTTTGGTATGAGCTCGTTGAGTGTTTCGAATGTTACAACAGAGGTAAAGATATTACCCTGGGACGAGGACTTATGAGATCGCGAAGGGCTTGAGAGGAGACGCGAGATCGTTTGTCTTGGATGTCACACTAAGCGCGAATTTCGTGCCCGACCTGACGTCGAAATAGACTCCACCGATTCTCTCTCTCTCTCTCTCTCGATCTTTCTCAGTCTAATTCATACCGTCTCTATTTCCACAGAGTGTAACTATATTTTCGAGCATATATCGTGTGTCGTACGTGTGTCGAAAAATGTCAAAAATCTCCCGCAATTATAGCACCTCGAGAAAATTAATTACACAGGAGCGGAATAAACTCGACGACGACGGAGGATTAATCAATCTATTAAAAGTTCCTGCTCTACGTGTTACTTTGAACCGAAACATTATTCGATTATCCACATAACAAGGCGAATAGAAATCTCTCCAATTTCATTTACAAACCAATATCTATTATAATAATTATTTAAATGAAGAATGTAATTACGATGATAAAACGAACGAAAATTGAACGAATCAACAAAAAAATTCAATGTTTTTCGTTGCATTCCACCGTTGCAAACTTCAGACTCTTTATTTGTATTTGTAACTACACTGAAAAGAAAATTTTGTTGAAAACGATGGATATTTTGTTGGATACGTTAAACTAAACGTTTTTTCGAAAAATCACGAAAATTTTGTCATTCCAGCAAAAAACATTCTGGAAAATCGTTTTCGAAAAGTAAATTTTTGTCCTTCCAATCGTAAATTTTGCCGACAGTTTCGTTAGAAATGAAAAATAAAAAAAAAAACAAATCCACGGTCTTATTTATCTCTGAATTATTCAACTCGTATTTCATTTTACCCCTACGAATCCCGAATTAATAAAAATCACGGCTCTGGAGCTTGCAACCACACTGAAAAGAAAAAAATGTTGTTGGAAACGATCGATATTTTTCTCTGGATACGTTCGACTCAACTTTTTTCAAAAAATCACAAAAATTTTGACATTCCAGCACAAAATATTCTACAAAGTCTCTTTGAAAAATAAATTTTGGTCATTCCAATCGTAAATTTTGCCGACAGTTTCGTTAGAAATGAAAAATATTGTCAGAATAACGAAAATTTTGAAATTATCCAAAAATATTTAGTTCACCGGGTTCAACAAAATATCGACGTTGTTTGACAAATTTTTATTTTCAGTGTTCGAAAGCAGGGCGAGGCGTGACTATCTCGTCATCTTAGTCGAATATTCTGCAAAGAACAATGATTTATGTACAAAGTAAATTTTTGCACTCGTTTCTTTGCTGCTTTCCTGTATTTTCTGCTGCTTCGTGTCTTTTAATTTTTAACATTTTTAACTCTGTAATAACAAGAATGATTTCTTTGTTCTGGACACGCGATATCGTTCCGTGTATAGTTCCGAATGTGTCACGGAAGCTCGAGGAGCTTGCGATATCGATCAGCTGTTTATCTTGCTGGAGGCTCGTGGTAAACGACGAGGCGAAGCGACGAGACACACCCCCGGTTCGATATGACACACACGAGCACGCGGACGCACTCACATGGACATGGCAGGCCGAAACGACGTTCGTAACATCGACAAACAGACTCTCGTACATATTTTATCGATGAGTTTGTATGCAAACACTTTTCGCTCGAATTTTTCCTCTTGGTCGTTCTGATTCCAGAATTTTAATACTCGCAAGTTCGCGATCTCTCAAATTTTCCACGTGTATTTCCTCGACTCTCTATGCGAGTGCTCATTTTTACGTTGCGATAAAATATTGCGGATCGCATAATTTATCGAGCAAAGTGTAGGAAAAGTGTATGAGCACGTTTTTCGTACACTCGTGCTCCGGGCGAACTCGTCCATGTCCTGATTTTGTCGCAATTTCAATTGCTTTCCAAGCTTCAAAGTGTTTTTATGTTTACTCCAAGGTAAATGGGTTTTTTCCTATCATTGAAAATGCACCAAATATCGAAATCGAAAAACGTCAATACGATGGAAAATTCGTCCATTAATTCTGATCGATTGATTGAAAAAATAAAAATAAAAAAAAGCCGAAAAAACGAAGAAATTTTCTTCGCTTCGGTGAAAATTAAATATTTTTAGATATTTTCAAAAAATTTTGTAATTTTGACAATATTTTTCAATTTTTTACGGAACTGTCGGCAAAATTTTCGATTCGAATGACAAAAATTTACTGTTCAAAGTTTTTTTCTGAATTATTTCTTGCTGGAGTGACAAAATTTGGGTGATTTGTCTCTTTTTGTCTTTTTCGAAAAATGGGAATTCCCTGGTCGCGAGGCTGTTGTTGAAAATTCCAACAAATTGGAGAAAAGCTCGAATTATTTGGGATTCAATATTTTAAGTGGTTCTCGTACGATTGGATCGACATCAGGTAAGAAGAAGCGGAGAGAGCACAGAGATTAAGATAAAAAGTAAATCCATTGAGGCTGCTGTATTCTCAGCAGTTGGAATAAATTTTCGAGTCACCGAAGAGAGATCAGAGAGCAAAGAGAAAAAGAATCAAAGTAGATGATGCACGCCGAGGTGAATGAGACAGGGGGAGGTTTTCGAGGAGGAGGTTAGCGTCGACTGCTATTAAGCTCATGGATATTCGAGCCGATCACAAATCTCTGATCTTTTTCGTTCTCGATTGCTCTCGCACAAGTATCTATACAGACATATTTATATGGATGGGAAGAAAAATCAAGTTTTCCCATCGCCGAGACCTCCCGCAGGGTTCAACAATCAATAATTCCTTAAGAATTGATAAGAATTCATTGTAAAATACAATGAAAACTGAGATTCATCATAAAACACAATGTTAACTCTATGAAATTACCAATACGAATATTTTCTTTCTGGTGCGCTGTAGCCTCTTGAAAATTCGACTGAATCTTTTTCTCATCGAAAATCAAATGATGCTGAAGTTTGTAACGTTGGAATGCATCGAAAAATATTGAATTTTATTGAAAATTCGTTCAATTTTCAATGTCATTCAAATTTTTCGCGTCAATATGATTTTTGAATGGCAAAAATTGATCATTTTATTATCGTAATTACATTCTGCATTTGAATTATTATTTTTGTCAAAGATAAAAATGAATTTCCATGCATTCCAACGATGCAAACTTCAGAGTCATAAAATCAACTACTGGACCAAATTTTATTGAATTTTGATGATGCTGAATTTTGCCACGTTGGAATGCAACGAAAAATATTTGAATTTATTGATAATTCGTTCAATTTCGAATGTCATTCAAAATTTTCAAGCCAATATGCTTTTTGGTATGAGTCTGAAGTTGTCATCGTTGGAATGCAACGAAATTCATTTTGATCTTTGACAAAAATAATTATTCAAATGCAGAATGTAATAACGATGATAAAATGATCAATTTTTGCCTTTCGAAAAGCATATCGGCTCGAAAAATTTGGATGACATTAAAAATTCAATGACTCTTCAATAAAATAAATATTTTTCGAATGATGCTGAAGTTTGCAACGTTGGAATGCTTCGAAAAATATTGAATTTTATTGAAAATTCGTTCAATTTTCAATGTCAACCAAATTTTTCGCGTCAATATGCTTTTCGAATGGCAAAAATGGATGATTTTTTCATCATAATTGGATTCTGCATTGGAATAATTATTTTTGTCAAAGATAAAAATGAATTTCGTTGCATTCCAACGATGCAAACTTCAGAGTCATATATTCTGAACGGTAACGCTAGAACCTTAAATTAAAAAATCTGCAAAAAGTAAAATTCTTTATTAAACGCACTTAACGCCATAAGTGACACGGTCGTCGTTACGTTCGGCAACGAAGCAGATATTTCGACGCTCCACAAGATCGAGAAAGTTCGTAGAGAGATCTTATGGAGTGAGAGGACAGAAAAAACAAGAAATATGTCAAAGTTTGTGTGTTTGGTGAAAAACTTACCTTAGCGAAGTCGATCTTGAGTGTGCAACATCCCGAGTAAATGTCCATTCCGTGGAGTGCCTCTTTCGCCCGAGTTGCCGAGTCCACCGAGTCGAACGTGATAAACGAAAATGTCAGTTAAGGATAGATCGAGTTTGAAATAAATGGAATTGACTGCAGTACGAAAATTTTCTATTTAAAAATGCGCACGTGGCCTGGAAGAAAAAATTATGCAAATTATTGATGAACCCTGAACTCGGCGTTGAATGACTCGATGAGGGAAATGAACAGAAAACGCGACAGTCAATTGATTTTTGAGGTGAATATTATTTTGTCATAAAATAATATTCGCCTCGTGGGGGCTCGAGTGGAAGAAAAACGAGGGCGATGTTTATGCGCCACAAGTGAGAGAAAGTAGCGAGCAGTGAAAAATCGATATAAAACGCGAAAGTGAATTAAAGAAGCGTCAAGGTCACGTGTGATTGCTGTGAATAATAATAATTCGCGATATATAATGGCGAAGTATGGAGTTAAGATTGAATGCAAAAGTTAAACGAGTCACGCTCGCTCAGAATCGCTTGTGCATACACAACGGAGTCCAAGTACAATAAAATCAAGAGCAACGAGAATGAGAGGATGAGAACGAACAACACGCGACGATCACACTGCACACGCTTCTGATCTCAATTCCCCGAGGCTATTATCCGACAACAAATGCTTGTTAATTGAGCAAACTTTTCAGAGAATAAACCATTTCCTTCCAGACTGACAGACGCCGGGTATGATGATCCTTGCGCGACACGAGAGTCCACAGAAGACACGAGAGACCTTCGATTCAACTTGTAATGAAAAATAAATCGAATCGAACCAAACAGAAGAAACAAAAATATCACATCGACGTCAGTCTCGCTCAAAAACGACCCCAGGCGACTTTAAATCCCTTTAACCCTTCGTTCTCCCATTATTATAATGATGCTGAAGTTTGCAACGTTGGAATGCATCGAAAAATATTGAATTTTATTGAAAATTCGTTTAATTTTCAATGTCATCCAAATTTTTCGTTGACTCTGAAGTTTGCAACGCTGAGATTCAACGAAAAACATTTTTTCTATTGATTATTTATTGAATTTTGCAAATCGTGGCAATTTTTCGAATCGATTGAGTTTTTTGATCGTTTTATTGGCCGGACCAAATATTGAATGATAATTATTGGCTCTGCTGAGGAAATAACAGAATTTCGTTGCATTCCAACGATGAAAACCTCAGGATCATAATTTTCGACCAATTTTTTTACTTCTAGCAAAATCGCTGCAGGCTCACGTGATCCAGCATCAAAAAAACGAAGAGAATGAGCCCAAGTTGAAGGCTTTTCGTTGAATTTTACCGGAGATATGAATTTTTCAAAATTGGGCTCATTTATGACCCCAGATTACCGGAATGGGTGAAAAAAATAAGGTTAGCGTTCTATAGGCTTAAATATTGGCCGACGCGAACATCTAAACGCGGAATTCAAAGACTCATACGATTCTCATCAGAGATATTGTGACTGTGTGTACTACTTTGGTGAATCGCGAGAAAATTCAAAGGCGACGAACCGCGCGAGAAAAATCGATTGCTGAACTTGGAGTTATCCGGCTTATCCCTTAAATCGTCGAATTCTTCGTTCCAATGTAACACTCCCCCCCCCCCTCTCGATAATCCGCAAATGTATCGATGTTCGAATAAATCCGAGAACCTTTTCATCGAGAAGGAATGTCATTTTTCCCATAAACCTCCAAACGGCCCCGGCAAACGCCAAATAAATCCCCGAAATCCATTTTCTTTCATTATTTCCCGAGACAAACGACTCTGAAGTTTGCATCGTTGGAATGCAACGAAATTCATTTTTATCTTTGACAAAAATAATTATTCAAATGCAAAATGTAATTACGATGATAAAATGATCAATTTTTGCCATTTGAAAAGCAAATCGGCTCGAAAAATTTGGATGACGTTGAAAATTGAACGAATCTTCAATAAAATTCAATATTTTTCGATGCATTCCAACGTTGCAAACTTCAGCATCATCAATTTTAACAGAATATTCAAAAACCCACCGGGAAACACAATTTTTTTCAAAGATTCCTCCCTTTTTCCCCGGCGGCTTAAATTTATATGACTCTGAAGTTTGCATCGTTGGAATGCAACGAAATTCATTTTTATCTTTGACAAAAATAATTATTCAAATGCAAAATGTAATTACGATGATAAAATGATCAATTTTTGCCATTTGAAAAGCAAATCGGCTCGAAAAATTTGGATGACATTGAAAATTGATCGAATCTTCAATAAAATTCAATATTTTTCGATGCATTCCAACGTTGCAAACTTTAGGATCATCGAGACAAACTTTTGGATGAAAAAAAAAAATGATGCAATTTATATTGAAAAGGATATTCGACCATGGCCTGGACTCCATTTTTCTTGAATATGACGATTCGTTGTACTTGTCCGCTGGGCGCACTGATCGTGTGCAAAACATCCTGAAAGCAGAAAAAAAGGAGACAAATGTTAAATATACGACAGTGAAGATATTCGGCAGGATGATGAGATTCGCGTACAAGATCATGTTGAGTAAAGCATGCACGTGGGAAAGTACGTGGGATGAAAATCTTGAGATTTTGTGACGTTGGTAATGTCGGATGTTTTATAATACGTGTGTGACTTGAATCACGAGAGAATAACGTCTCGCGGGGATCACGCGAGAGGGGGACAAATGGTGGGATCAGTGCGGTGAGACTTTGGACCGAGTTTCATCCCTTCGGATGGACATTTGCCAGAAACAAGAGCACCACCGTTTCTAGCACGTGCATTGATTCGTTCGTATTCATGCACCAAAAGAACCGGAAGTCGTGACTATGAAAATGCGCGGGCCTAATAGACGCAAAACCTACCAAAAATATTTTTAATTAATCTCGATCGAAATTTCTGAAAATTCGATGAAAAATCTCACAAATTAAATTCTGGTGATCACGGTGAACTAAATATTTTTGGATAATTTCAAAATTTTCGTTATTCTGACAAAATTTTTCATTTCTAACGAAACTGTCGGCAAAATTTACGATTGGAATGACCAAAATTTATTTTTCAAAGAGACTTTGTAGAATATTTTGTGCTGGAATGTCAAAATTTTAGGGATTTTTGGAAAAAAGTTGAGTCGAACGTATCCAGAGAAAAATATCGATCGTTTCCAACAACATTTTTTTCTTTTCAGTGTGGTCGCAAGCTCCAGAGCCGTGATTTTAATTAATTCGGGATTCGTCGGGGTAAAATGAAACACGAGTTGAATAATTCAGAGATAAATAAGACCGTGGATTTGTTTTTTTTTCGTATAAGGGTGCAAAAGAAATTGGTGATTTTCGTTGGGCAAGTTAATCCTGGATATGGGGGGCGAAAGGCGAGCCGAGACAAAGAGGATTGTTCCGAGGATTTAGGAGAAACGGAGCAACGGAAAGGAGAGCAGGAAAGGAGCGACGAAAATTTCGTGAAAAAGATATGAAGCAGGACGATTGCTTCACTCTCATTTCTAGACCATTGCAAGGTACTCGGCGTGTTTCGAAGCAGCAGCAGGTGGAAAAGCTAAACTTCCATATCCGTCTGCGTGCTCTTATGCGGAGTAAAGCTCGCGAAGAGAGAAATGGCTTGAACGACAACAACGCGAATAGCATTATACTCGGTTTTCTGACACGAGGTGAATTTCCCTCGGGTCTAACGTCACCCTTTTTCTTCTCTGTATTTTCGAATGTTCACCCGCCAAGTCTGTTGCCTCTTTCTCACGTTGTACGTATGAGGCCCTCGCGTGTTTCTCGCGCCAACCGAAAACCACACACGCAGAATATTGTATTGATAACCCGACTCGGGCAACTCTGCAAGGATTTGAATTATCAATGACCACCGACCGACGTTTTTCTCTCGTTCAATCAACCCTCTGACCCAATTCCTTTTGTCTCATGAATTTTTTCTCTGCCTCAGCAAATTTCCGGGGCTTTATTATACGGCGCGGCTTTAATTGCCGACTAATTAAATTTCGTACGAAATAAATATCCCACAAATTCGTTGATACTAAATTTATTACCATTTTCATTAATTACGACAATCCAGTAATTCATTAAATAGTGTCGAACGATTTATCGTGCAGATCGACTTTCATCGGCTCTGATGATTATTTTTCAAAATAATCAGACAAAGGTTGCATTTTTCATTTTACCCCCATTCAGCAGCGAAATTATCTACGAAAATTCAACTGTGAATCACTCTCAACCCTAATTGGCCTCGAGCATCGAAATGCCTCGAAATTAATGAGCATCGGCTGGAAAAAATTATTCAATAGAAAGATAATAGACCAAAATATATTTATTTATGGCTCTGAAGTTTGCAACGTTGGAATGGATCGAAAAATGATAAATTTTTGCCATTCGAAAAGCAAGTCGGCTCGAAATATTTGGATGACATTGAAAATTGAACGAATCTTTAATAAAATTCAATATTTTTCGCTGCATTCCAACGTTGCAAATTTCAGCATCATCGATTTTAACAGAATATTCAAAAAACCACCGGGAAACACAATTTCTTTCAAAGACTCCTCCCTTTTTTCCCGGTGGCTTAAATTTATATGACTCTGAAGTTTGCATCGTTGGAATGCAACGAAATTCATTTTTATCATTGACAAAAATAATAATTCAAATGCAGAATGTAATTACGATGATAAAATGATAAATTTTTGCCATTCGAAAAGCATGTCGGCTCGAAAAATTTTCATGCCATTGAAAATTTACCAAATCTTCAATAAAATTCAATATTTTTCGATGCATTCCAACGTTGCAAACTTCAGCATCATATTTTTTTAAGCCCATTCCACTAAATCAATTTACAGTCCAACACAAAGTCCTTCAGGAAGTTTTAACCCAAAAAAAAAGAAGAAAAGCTGAAAAATGGGTTAAAAAAATGGCATATAAAAAAAAAGTGTTTTTTTGATGATTCGAGACGATCGTTCGCAGGATATAACCAGCTTGAGCGTCGCTCGACATGGTTTAAAATCGATTCTGGGTGGTTGCTCGAAGCAACGAGTCACTGGTGTCTCGTGCGAGAGAGCGAGAGATCGAAAAAAGGCTTAGGAACCGAGAAAAGAAAAAAGAAGGAAAAAGTGTATATGGAAGCTCCGGTCCATAATCTTGGAGCAACGATAACGATAAGCTCCGGAAGAAATGTCCTGTGTGTCCTTTTATACAGTGTGACACATAGACGAAGTCGATTCGCGTACGTATAGTAAAAGCGAGTGTACACAAGATGTAACTCGAGCCTGCACGTTAACCTCGTCGTGTCTATAGCCGTTTATATACATCATCCCTTTTTTCCCCGGTTTCTTGCCAGTTTTCCTCTCGCTTTCTCCGTCCCTCTCGTTACAAAAAGCCCTTCAGTGTGCTCCGAGTATATCGAGTGTTCGCAAGCTCGTATGTCCGTGTGTGTAAACACAAAGAGCCACTTTATATCCACTCTCGAACCCGGTAAACTCTCGGAGGAAACCCAGAGAGCGAGAGAGAGCCGAAGTAGGCGAAAAAGATGCGAAGAGATAAAAAAAAGCGAAAAAACACAACAACAACGTAAAAAGACTGTGAATATTGTGCTGATTCTCGCTCACATTTTTTCCCTCATTTTCCGACTCTTTTCGCTCGGATAGAAAAAAAAACAACGTTCGGAGCTTCTAGTTTTTCTGCCCCCCTCGCTCTCCATCCCTTTTTTGCTACTTTTGGCCCTCATTGTTCGTCCAAGGGGCATGAAATCTTGACGCTTCTCCCAGTCCTACAGGAGCATATTTGTAGCTACAGCATTATCGTCTCGGATACTTTGCAACGAGATATAAACTTCGACGATATAGAATGATTTACCGTTTTGGATTCACAAGGGCGTAAGTCGCACGACCTCCAGCATCAGATTGCACGAAACACGCCCTTTCATTTCATCCCAGCCAATATCTATGTCTCTGGGAACAGTTTACACAAAGCCCTTCGGTTCAAACTTGTTTATATTCGTATCACGTCCACGTCACAGTCTTTCTCTTTTTCTATCATACTGAATATATATACCGAATCCGCCCACCCCGTACCTCAAAGTTCATCCGTTGAGTTTCATACACCAGAGAACGGTCTGTGTGTATATTTGATACGAGGTTTATATATGAAAAGATCGCGAGTGACCTATAGGGCGCGGTATCTCTTACAGACCAATTTTATTTATTTTTAACGTCCATAACGACTTTTCTTTTATTTTCATTTCCAGCCAGCAGAATTCACACAAAGAACGTCGCTGGAGAGAAAATTTTGTTGAGTACGTTCGACTGAACTTTAATTTGAAAAATCACGAAAATTTTGTCGAAATGCTGTTCGAAAAGTAAATTTAAAGCAAAATTACGAAAATTTTGACGATGTTGCAGTTTGCATCGTTGGAATGCAACGAAATTCCGTTTTTTTCCTTCAACGATTTTAAAATTCGATAAATAATTAACAGAAACAATATTTTTAGCTTTTTGGCAAATTATATTTAGGAAAATCCAAAACGAGACGTTTTTCGAGCGATTGAAACTTGGCTGGTTTTTTGATCAACAAATTTATGTGAATTTTCACGAACCCACTCAAACGCTCGTAGCAAAATTGGAGTTTGTGAGTTTTCTAGATTGACAGAGCGAGGGGAAAGAATCGAGTGTCAAAGGGGATGAAAATTCAGAGTTTTTTTCACTGGGAGGGGTGAAGGGGTGAAGTGATATCAATCATTTATGAGCAAGATAGATTACAGGCGACATATTATCTGCGTAATAACGCGCGCATTAAATTCGATAGCGTCACGTGATTGTTGGCTCTTTTGTGTGTCAAGGGCTTTTTCATCACGAGCATGGCAGCGATGGGCTTTTTTAGATGATGCTGAAGTTTGCAACGTTGGAATGCATCGAAAAAATATTGAATTTTATTGAAAATTCGTTCAATTTTCAACGTCATTCAAATTTTTTGAGCCGATTTGCTTTTCGAATGGCAAAAATTGATCATTTTATCATCGTAATTGCATTTTGCATTTGAATAATTATTTTTGTCAAAGATAAAAATGAATTTCCTTGCATTCCAACGATGCAAACTTCAGAGTCATATAAATTTAAGCCGCCGGGAAAAAAGGGAGGAGTCTTTGAAAAAAATTGTGTTTGCCGGTGGTTTTTTGAATATTCTGTTAAAATTGATGATGCTGAAGTTTGCAACGTTGGAATGCATCGAAAAAATATCGAATTTTATTGAAGATTCGTTCAATTTTCAATGTCATCCAAATTTTTCGAGCCGATATGCTTTTCGAATGGCAAAAATTGATCATTTTATCATCTTAATTACTTTCTGCATTTGAATTATTATTTTTGTCACAGATAAAAATGAATTTCGTTGCATTCCAACGATGCAAACTTCAGAGTCATATAAATTCAAGCCTCCGGGAAAAAAGGGAGGAGTCTTTGAAAAAAATTGTGTTTCCCGGTGGTTTTTTGAATATTCTGTTAAAATTGACGATGCTGAAGATTGCAACGTTGGAATGCATCGAAAAAATATTGAATTTTATTGAAGATTCATTCAATTTTCAATGTCATCCGAATTTTTCGAGCCGATTTGCTTTTCGAATGGCAAAAATTGATCATTTTATCATCGTAATTGAATTCTGCACTTGAATTATTATTTTTGTCAAAGATAAAAATGAATTTCGTTGCATTCCAACGATGCAAACTTCAGAGCCATTTTTTCAGGAAAGAAAAAATGAGAAAAATGGAGATGAGAGAAAAAAAACGAGCTCGAGGATTAAAGACTTGCTCGTCCATGTAATTTGGCTTTTGATGTTTCCTTTCTCTAGGGATTCTCGGTCTCACTCGGTCTTTACAGGAATTGGGTCTGTTCTACTTGTCGTAAACTTGAGCATTAACTTTGAGGACGCGATAAGCCGAAGCTGTTACGGTTACGTTTTGTCAGTGTTGTGTGGATTTTGAATCTTGTCATTCTCGTCCTTTTCGTCCTACAAAGTGCATATGCACTTATGAGTGAACCACTTTCCAGTCTCGGTTTCCCTTCCTCTTGCACCCTCTCGGTCTCTTTTTCATTGGACCCATAGCCACCGGCTGGATAGTCTCTGAATGAGGTAATATAAGTCGAGGACTAAAAGGAGAAACAGGCAAGAGAACAAACAGTCGAGGCCGGTATACGAGATGCAACCAAAGGTTTTCGTAAATCCGGATTCAAACTTTATCTCTATCCATTTCCAACCCTTCCCTCTGGCCTTTTCCTCCCTCACTCTCTCGCTCTCTCTCGTATTTCCGGTCTAATCTCTAACGGCGCGGATTATATATAGAGATACTAAACCTACGAGCACTAACCCTAGTTCTATTGTCCATCGCACTGTCCATCCGGAGGATTAGCATCTATACATATCGTACGTGAGTATACATCAACACATCTCGTTCTTATTTCGAGCGAATGGCTATGAACTCGATGTTCAAGTTTGCATCGTTGGAATTTAACGAAATTCTGTTTTTTCTTCAGCGAAGCTCAAAATTATTATTCAATATTCGGTCCGGACAAAAAAACGAGAGTCTCTTGAGTCCCAAAAACTCAATCGAGACGAAAAATTGCCATGACATTCAAAATTCAATAAATAATTAATAGGAACGATATTTTTCGTTGAATCTCAACGTAGCAAACTTCAGAGTCACACGAAATTCGGTTTTTTCTTGGGCAGAGCTCAAGATTCTTGTTCAATATTTGCTCAGGACAATGAAACGATATTTTTTTGGGATCCAGACACAAAATCGGTACGAAAATTGTCATGGTTTTGGAAATTGAACAAATAATGAATAGAAAATGAATTTTTCGTTACTTCCCAACGTTACGAACTTCAGTGCCATGCCTTCTCTGTGTGCACAGAGAAAAATATTACATCAAAATTCACTATGGCCCATCAAAATGATTTAAAAAAATCCATAGTCATTTTTAATTCACATTCTATCGAAAACAGCAGGAATTTTCGACATTTTTCTCCAAATTTTAACATTTGTCACTGAATTGTTGATAAAAAATATGACGTTGAAGTTTGCATCGTTGGAATGCATCGAAATTCGCATCGATCGTCTCTCGAGTCCCAAAAACTCAATCGACACGAAAAGTTGCCAAGATTTTCAAAATTCGATAAATAATCGATAGAAACAATATTTTTCATTGAATTTCGCAAATCTCAAGTTTCCAGTTTGATTTCGTTTTATTAATATGCGCAATGTGTTGAATATTAAAATGAGAAAATACAACGAAATGTTTGTTCGTGAATATCGTGATATTTTCCTGCAAATCCAATCAATGGAAATAGGTCAAGCTTCTTTGCGTTCGTTTCGACAATGTACCGGGTTTGAGTAAAGCAAAATATTTGTCAATTTTCAACGTCGAGAGAACATGGAAACAAATGAAAAAAAAATTGAATTTCGTGGCACTTGTCAGTGCGAAATTTGTATATAATTTTTTTCAGCTCATCTGTGAAATGAAATTTTGTTTTTTTTTTCAGCAAGACTCGTAATTATTATTCAATATTTGGTCCGGACATGACACTGAAGAGTTCGCAACGTTGCAATCCAACGAAAAATACTTTTTTTCTTCAATTTATAAAACAATGACAATTTTTCGTATCAATCTTGTGATTGAATCCTGAAAAACGATCGTTTTATCGTCCTTATTGAATGTCGAATCAAAATCACGAGTTTTGCGCAGAGAAAAAACCGAATTTCGTTGCATTCCAACGATGCAAACTTCGACTTTCTGGTCCGGACAAAAAACGATCGTCTCTCGAGTCCCAAAAAGTCAATCGAGACGAAAAATTGGCATGATTTTCAGAATTCAATAAATAATTGATAGAAACAATGATTTTTGTTGAATCTCAACGTTGCAAACTTCAGAGTCATCATTGAGTTAAATTTTAATTATCAGCTGAATTGAAGAATTACACGAACGTGATAATCTCCAGGGGATGATGATTGAAATAATCGAGATGGCGTAAATTCGATAACCATTTGACGCATTTGCAGTCAATTAAAAAGCCGCCAACTTTGCCCTCCAGGCTAATTACGAAATATAATAATGAGTAACGCTGATTTTATGTGGAATAAACGTCATTGCGTAACTGATTGCTCCGTCATTTTGGTAACGAGTTTTGTATAAATTAATCGCAAGAGTTCATTATGGATATGATCGATAATTTTTATTTTTATGCCCTGCTGTTCGTTTTCAGCATTTTTCATCTTGTTATCGGCCACGAGAACGACGCGATCGTCTATATCTTATCTACATGAGTACGATAAGAAATTTCGTTTTTCTGTCAAGTGTCTATGCATCCCAACACGCATCCGCGCGAGTACACTAACCTCCGACGTTTTTTCAAAAGCTTTTGCATTTATATCGTGAACGATGTATGTACAATCATGGATTCGATACATATAAAATTGATATATACACGAGATACGTGATCCTCTGCTTCCCTAATCCCGAAATACTGTGGATGAGAGCTGTTGGTGTAAAATCGGATTCTGTATGTGCCATATGCCTGTGCTACGTAAAAAAAGACATGGATACTGTGCAAGATCGCACACCTGACTGAAAATGAAATTTTATCGAAAAACGTCGATATTTCGTTGACCAGGCTCAACTAAACATTTATGTTGTCCATATTTTTGTTTTTTGTCAATCGTTGAGAGGGACGCAATTTTTTTTTTCTTCAATAATCTCATCGTCCTTGGCAAACTGTGAATGATGCTGAAGTTTGCAACGTTGGAATGCATCGAAAAATATTGAATTTTATTGAAGATTCATTCAATTTTCAATGTCATCCAAATTTTTCAAGCCGATATGTTGTTCGAATGGCAAAAATTGATCATTTTATCATCGTAATTACAATCTGCATGAGAATAATTATTTTTGTGCAAGATAAAAATGAATTTCGTTGCATTCGAACGATGCAAACTTCAGAGTCATTGACTGCTAAGTATTTTTAATACAAATTGACAGTGAATTTGGTATTTTCATTGATTTTACTTGGAAAACGATATTATGAATGATGTTGAAATTTGCAACGTTGGAATGCAACGAAATTCTGTTTTTTTTCCTTCAGCGAGGCTCATAATTATATTATTCAATATCCGGACAAACAACGATCGTCTCTTGAGTCCCAAAACCTCAACCGAGACGAAAAATAGGCATGATTTTAAAAATTCAATAAATAACTAATGGAAACGATATTTTTCGTTGAATCTCAACGTTGGAAACTTCAGAGTCATAATTATGAGACTTTCTACTGTACGATTTGTGCATCCATCGAGAGCAAGGGATTAGCTCCGGAACTGTCGATATTGCCCAGCGGCGAACGATTCGCTGCAACGCGAGAGGGAGCGAGAGAGAGAGAGAGAGGAAGAGAAGCCTGAAGCATCAACCGATCAAAAGCGTTCACTCTGATGCCCCTGGCAAATATCGATCGATTAATTTCTCTACAATCCCGAGCTACACGTGACCCTCCTCCCCAGCAGCACCGTGGCGTGCCCTTTCTTCATTATCGTGAATTCTCAATGACTCCACATTGGCCACCCAACAACAATAAATTAATCGAGAAACCAATCCTAAATATTGATTCCCCCAAAATCCCGAAATAACGCCAACGAAAATCGCCGCATTCATAACTTTTATTTCCTCATGAAAACAGAGGCTTTTTTTAACTCATTTCCAACTTCCTTTTTATCAAATTAGCTCGAAGAAATGAGCACGATCGATTGACAATCGCATCAGTCGACTTTCATAATTAAATAGTAATAATCAAATTAGCCTATTTTTTTCTCTATTAATTCAAAATACGAAAAGAGCGCGATTCCCACCCGAACGGAAGGGAAAAGAAATTTCTCATGGAAAACCGAGACTCGTATTATTCGAGTCCTGAAAAAAAAAAAACATAATGAAAAAAAAAAATTTACGGTGCAGATTTCGTGAAAAAATTCGACGTGCAAGTCCATGATTTTTCATGGGAGATCGTTGGACGATATAAATGTTGACATACAAAACAAAGAGATGCGAGTTAAACAATCATAGGAAAGATCATGCAGAATCAGTCCGAATAAAGCTTCGGGTTACGCGAATCGAGTTTTCCGCCCGATTTTCCGATAGTATCGAAAATAAATAAGGGATGAATCGAAGCGTTTTTTCTCCTCGACGCCCCCTCCCTCCTCCTGTGCTCAACTTCTCGCCGGATTCAGTTTCAAATTCCTTTCAGAAAAGGATGTTCCACCGAATGCTACACGTACGAGCACAAGAATATATCTATATATATGTGTACACAGCGCGAATTGATAAAAATAGTGTCTGACACTAAACTTCATAATCTCGAGTTTCCAGCACATATAAAACAGATTTTTTCTCGTATATCGAATGGCGTAGCGTTACCAGTCAAGTTGCATGGCAAAATGAGCCATCAGTCGAGAAAACGCTGATTACCCTCTGAAAATTTTGTTGGAAACGTTCGACTAAACGTTTTTTCGAAAAATCACAAAAATTTTGTCATTCCAGCAAAAAACATTCTGGAAAATCGTTTTCGGAGAGTAAATTTTCATGATGCTGAAGATTGCAACGTTGGAATGCATCGAAAAATATTGCATTTTAATGAAGATTCGTTCAATTTTCAAAGTCATCCAAATTTTTCGATGCAAACTTCAGTGTCATAGAATATTTAATTTCGCTGCTACTTCGTTCCATTTTCTATGTCAAAAATCGATCATTTTATCAGCGTAATTACATTCTGCATTTGAATAATCATTTTTGTCAAAGATAAAAAACGAATTTCGCAATTGCCTTGGATTACGCCGTCTCGACGATTTCTGAGCCCCCAAATTACGAATCTGAACGCGGAATTTCGAATTATATCATGTTTTTCCCTCTTTTCCAAAAAATATGGAAAAAAATTCTTGAAAACTCTGCTAACCGTATTGGGTTCGTGAAAAAAATGATGCTGAAGTTTGCAACGTTGGAATGCATCGAAAAATATTCAATTTTAATGAAGATTCGTTCAATTTTCAATGTCATCCAAATTTTTCTAGTCGATTTGCTTTTCGAATGGCAAAAATTCATCATTTTATCATCGTAATTACATTCTGCATTTGGAAAATTATTTTTGTCAAGTATAAAAATAAATTTCGTTGCATTCCAACGATGCAAACTTCAGAGTCATAAATTTTCGTCATCCCAATCGTAAATTTCGCTGACAGTTGCGTAAGAAATCAAAAATATTGCCAACCAACGAAAATTTTGAAATAATCCAAAAATATTTAGTTCAGCGTGTTCACCAAAGTTTTTTGACAAAATTGAATTCCCAGGATGCATTTCCAG
This sequence comes from Diadegma fenestrale, assembly GCA_037043255.1. NCBI lineage: Eukaryota > Metazoa > Arthropoda > Insecta > Hymenoptera > Ichneumonidae > Diadegma > Diadegma fenestrale. The sequence goes on from CM073313.1 coordinate 16,915,786, forward strand.
GAGAGCGTTAATTCAGAAATTGGAATTGTCGTTTCAATCATTTTTTCCAGACATCGCTCAAAAATTAAACATCCGGAAGAAAACTAAGGACAAGAAGTAATAATAAAAAGAGAGAGAGAGAAGGAGAGGCGAATAAAGTACGATATTGTAGAATGAAGTTTCGCCGATGCAATTTCGCGTAAAGGAATATGTCGAGAGAATAAAAAAGACGAAAAAAAATCGCATAGCCATATGCCTCGAGGATCTTCGAGAGAAGAAGCTCGTGAAACTTTGCCGGGCTTATAAATTTCGTCCCCATTTTTTTACCTTCCGCGCTAAACCGCATAAAACAAAGAAGAAAAAAAAAGAATATCATTGTGAATGAAAATTCAGTTTTTTGTAAAAAAATTTCGATCAGACTTGTGAAAATTTTTGTATAACGTTTCCAGACGAAAATATTTTCTAAAAAATTGGAAAATCGTGATCAGCTTTTTATTATTTAATTTATCAAGAGCAATAATCGATTACTGATATTTTTCGAATTTTTTTTTCATCAAATTTGGCGAATCAGACGCGTTTACACGGTTGGAAAGCTTTTCGGAGCGAAAGAAGGAAAAGCGACACAATTTCGCTCCGGCTTTCGCCGTCTCTTTCCCTCTGGGAATTCACGGAACGTAATCCGAGGAAACTACACGCAAAGTCGACAACTTTCGGCGTCGTCTTTGATACAAACGATCTTCTGGACTAGTTTGTCATAACAAAAATGTCCGATGCATTTCAAACGATTAATGCATCGTTGCATCGTTGCCGCTAAGCAGTCCCGCAGGTTGGTGCAAGTGTTTAGCGTGATGCGTAACGCACACGCCGAGAGAGAGACAAAAACACAGGCCCGCAACGATGAGACAGAATCAAGACATAATTCCGCTCGCGTTAGACTGAGAATTCAACCCGGAACATTTATATATAGAGATCTAATTTTCCTCGCCAAGGACTGGTAAAGAATTTGCATAGGAAATGTGCCAAGTGCGATGGAATATTAAAAAACAAAGAAAGCAAGACAAAAAATTCAACAATTCCAATGCGAAACAGGCCGGAAATCTTCGTCCCTGGCCCTCAGCGAATAATCAACCGTTTGCAACTTTCAGTCAGTCAAAGTAGTGTGAAAAATGATTCTGAAGTTTGCATCGTTGGAATGCAACAAAATTCACTTTTATCTTTGGCAAAAATAATTATGCGAATGCAGAATGTAATTACGATGAAAAAATGATCAATTTTTGCCATTCGGAAAGCAAATCGGCTCGAAAAATTTGGATGACATTGAAAATTGAACGAATCTTCAATAAAATTCAATATTTTTCGATGCATTCCAACGTTGCAAACTTCAGCATCATTGAGAAAATTATTTCGAGCAGTCCTACTTTTTTATTGTACCTTCTAATATTTGATTAATCGGTGCACCGCGTGTCTGTGATAATTTTATTACCAAAAGTCAATTAATAAAATTCAAATTGCAGTTTGTAGTGCATTTTTGCTTCACTGAACGAAAATTTTGTTGGAAACGATCGATATTTCGTTCAACTAAACGTTTCTTTGAAAAATCACGAAAATTTAGTCGTTTGTGACGTTTTTTTGGACAAAATTGAATTCCCCGTGTCGTATTTTTTACTTGACGATATTTTTACGTTTGAAATTGCGTTGAAAGGTCGATCGCCACGGAGCCCACCCCATGACCGAATATTGACGAAAAAATAAGTAATAACTTTGGACTTAGTTAACGTTTTTATCCTCGAATTATAATAAAATCAGAAAATTCGTCCATTAATCATCCAACTCTGAATGTAAGATCTGGAGGGGACGTTTCGGAGGAAAAAAAATGATTAATTTCCACAAGAAATGTTGGGGCTGCGTCGATTAGATTCGGGCATGCTGATCATTTTTTTTTTCATTACTTTGCTGATAACGAAAACTTTTCAAGATTCCTGATAGAGTGGGGGGGAGAGGAGGGATCGATTGCGAAAAGAAGGATCGCGTACCAAGTGTTGGGCTATAAAAATGACGAACTTCATTCTTTTTATGGACAAAGTCTTCTATTTTTCATGGAGTATGATGAAGACGTGGACAGCGTACGAAGGTCCAGGGCGAGAAGGAGGAAAATGGCGGAAAAAATGGAGTTACGACGGTTGGGAAGCGATAAGAGAGACGAAAGTTGATGGAACGTTTTTTTTTTTTATCCCTTCGTAATATTCTTGGCAGAGTTTGCCAATGACACCATCAGCAACGCCGTTTTCGAATGATATTCGAAAAAATGGCGTTTGTCAGTTTTTCATCGATTCGTTTTTACGTCGAGGAGGAAAAATGGCGGATTATTATTTTAGCGCGACATTTGTTTGTCTGGAATTCCGGAAAACGTGGCCAGAGACATTTTACAACGTGCTGTAACGCCAAACTCGAAGTTGGGAGAAAAAAACGTACGGGGAATGAAAAGCGAACAAAAAGTTTTATTCGTTTTGGTCCGTTTTACTAATACACACTTCCGGACTGACGGAAAGATCGTGGAACTTTAAAAAGGCTGACCGAACGGGCAGAGTTCTCTGAGGGAAAACCCAATTCGATGCTTTCGGTCCCTTTTCCACTATTTTTCTTCCCTTTTTTCCTTTTAATTCTGACCCTACGACACGGCCGTCGGGCATTCTGTCCGGAACTCAATGAGAGCCATTCGAGGATGCGGCAAGAGTGGACGCGGTTTCTCGTTCGGGAAAAAATAAAATCGACGAGTGTATGCGGGAATGAAAAAGTAGAAAGTGCTCAGGGAATCAGGAAGAAAAAGTAGGCGAGCTTGCAGTTCATTTCGAAATCGTATACATCTTTCGATTAACTGCCATCGACGCCATTTTTTTCAACCAAACTCGAACAAGGTGAGTTCGTCATAAACGAAAGAACAAAAAAAATGTGACTCTGAAGTTTGCAACGTTGAGATTCAACGAAAAATAATGTTTTTATTAATTATTTATTGAATTTTGAAAATCTTGGCAACTTTAGGAAATATCGAATAATAATTTTGAGCCTCGATGAAGAAAAAACAGAATTTCGATGCATTCCAACGATGCAAACTTCAACGTCATATTTTTTATCAACAATTCAGTGACAAATGTTAAAATTTGGAGAAAAATGTCGAAAATTGCTGCTGTTTTCGATAGAATGTGAATGAAAAATGACTATGGATTTTTTTAAATCATTTTTATGGGCCATAGTTAATTTTGATGCAATATTTTTCTCCGTGCACACAGAAAAGGCATGACACTGAAGTTCGTAACGTTGGGATCCAACGAAAAATTCATTTTCTATTCATTATTTGTTCAATTTCCAAAACCATGACAATTTTCGTGCCAATTTTGTGTCTGGATCCCAAAAAAATATCGTTTCATTGTCCTGAGTAAATATTGAACAAGAATCTTGAGCTCTGCCCAAGAAAAAACCGAATTTCGTGTGACTCTGAAGTTTGCTACGTTGAGATTCAACGAAAAATATTGTTTTTATTAATTATTCATTGAATTTTGAAAATCATGGAAATTTTTCGTCTCGATTGAGTTTTTGGGACTCGCGACACGATCGTTTTTTGTCTGGACCAAATATTGAATAATAATTATGAACCTGCGCTTAGGAAAAAACACAATTTCGTTGCATTCCAACGATGCAAACTTCAACGTCATAAAAAAAATCCTTCTTCCACGAAAAGAGCTGCTTATCGTAATTTTTTGTTTTATTTCATGAAAATCAGTCTCGTGTGCCTTGGAGATTGAAAACAAGTTTCGTTAAGCTGTCAGAAAAAAAACTTGAAGTTTTTTCCTACGAAGAAAATTTGTTTGACCCTTAGAATTTGAATTATTCGCAATTTTTTATTTTCCCAATCCAAACACGTGCAAATTGGAGTCACGCCTCGTTAAAAAGTTGCAAAAATCGAGTCGAAAATAAAAAATTTTTAGGGAAAATCCTAAAAACATTTTGTTGCGGCTCGTAAACGATCCGCGATTTCAATTTCCACGAGTTTGGATGGGAAAAGTTGAAAATTCGAAATTAAACATCTCAAATTCGTGACGTCAGGAAATTTTTTTTCATGGGAGAAAATTTTTAGTTTTGGAGTCAAGAATTTTGATACAAAATGATTAAAGAATCCCAAATAAAGTAAAATCGTGATCGTAATACGTCATTAATGAATTGAAGCAAAACCGAAGCGATTCTGCGACCGAAACTTTATAGTCTCGATGGTTTAATCCATCAAATCATCAGTTTCGTCGTAATTAAACTTGGTGAATTTTCATTTATCACAATCAATCGTTATTATGAGTTGGTCGTAGCTGTGTACGGAAGTTTTTATTATGACAGATTATGAGCTTGATTGGTTTTCAATACTGAAAATAAAAGAGCCATACACGATGGCAAACAAACCCCCAAAAGTTCATACGTTTGAATCAACTTGAAAGATATTCCAATCAATTCGTATTTATACGCGATCCTGGAATCCAATTACTCAGAAGCAAAAAAACACGATATCACATTTTGTCACAATTAAAATTGAATCAGTGTCAATTCGTTACTGATTTTTTATCCACCACAATCCACAACACTCTGTGAATCGAATCAGCTCCAAAGTAAATCAATTCATCGTGAATGCTCCGCATGCTTGTCGCTTGACCAGCATGAAAGGGCACGAAAATATGATAATGGAGTTTGCAACGAAAAATTTACATTTCAAAGAGACTTTCTCAAATATTTCTTGCTGCATGCGACAACATTTTTGTGATTTAAAAAAAAAAAAACGTTTAGTCGATCTTTTTTGATGAAATTTTCTATTCAATTACGTTTTACGTCACTGCAAATGTTGCTGAAGTTTGCAACGTTGCAATGCATCGAAAAGTATTGAATTTTATTGAAGATTCGTTCGATTTTCATGACTCTGAAGTTTGCATCGTTGAAATGCAACGAAATTCATTTTTATCTTTGAAAAAAATAATTATCCAAATGCAGAATGTAATTACGATGATAAAATTATCAATTTTTGCCATTCGAAAAACAAATCGGCTCGAAAAATTTGGATGACGTTGAAAATTGAACGAATATTTATTAAAATTAAATATTTTTCGATGCATTCCAACGTTGCAAACTTCAGCATCATCAATTTTAACAGAATATTCAAAAAACCACCGGGAAACACAATTTTTTTCAAAGACTCGTCCCTTTTTTCCTGGCGGCTTAAATTTATATGACTCTGAAGTTTGCATCGTTGGAATGCAACGAAATTCATTTTTATCTTTGACAAAAATAATAATTCAAATGCAGAATGTAATTACGATGTTAAAATGATCAATTTTTGCCATTCGAAAAGCATATCGGCTCGAAAAATTTGGATGACGTTGAAAATTGAACGAATTTTCGATAAAATTCAATATTTTTCGATGCATTCCAACGTTGCAAACTTCAGCATCATTTTAAATTTTTTTTTTTTTTTTAATGACAGGAGCGCGTAACGATAGGCTCGCGTTCGTAGTGTGCAATTTGATGCACCCTGTAGTTAGAGGCTGATGTATACAAACATACAAAGCATGGGCCAGCAGCAACAGTTGTATTATTTGCTCCGGTTCGCTGACGTTTATCGGCCAGTGACACGAGCTTCTGGCAGCGTTAGAACTTGAATCGATATATATGCTCATAATATGTAACGCTCGACACACAACTATTTAGGGTTCTTCTTCGATCGGAGGGAACAATTGAGTGTGAGAGAATCTCGTTGCGATATGAACAAACGAAGCGAGGAGAGCAGCTTAATAAAATATCTCGGGACAAGTTGACAAAATCGATAAACTTGAACGAGTGTCATTTACAGAGTCGTGACCGAATCCCGCGGTACAAAATGGATTTAAACAAAAACCCATACAGCGTTGCGCATCAACCAGAAGGAAATACTTATTCATTCGTTATTCATGAACCGCTTACAAACGGCTATGGCGACATGGAGAATCAATGAAGCGGATTCATTTGTCAGTTACAAACTTCATAATTAAAACGTTTGTCGGATCATTGTCTTTCGGGAAGTTGAACCTTTTTTCATATGCAAAAGATTCTCTAATTATTCGCAGCACATTCGTTTGTCGGTTACAAATGTCATAATTAAAGTGTCGCCATCACAAAACGACTTTATTTAATGATGCTGAAGTTTGCAACGTTGGAATGCATCGAAAAATATTGAATTTTATTGAAGATTCGTTCAATTTTCAACGTCATCCAAATTTTTCGAGCCAATTTGCTTTTCGATTGGCAAAAATTGATCATTTTATCATCGTAATTACATTCTGCATTTGAATTATTATTTTTGTCAAAGATAAAAACGAATTTCGTTGCATTCCAACGATGCAAACTTCAGAGTCATATAAATTTATGCCGCCGGGAAAAAAGAGAGGAGTCTTTGTAAAAAATTGTGTTTCCCGGTGGTTTTTTGAATATTCTGTTAAAATTGATGATGCCGGAGTTTGCAACGTTGGAATGCATCGAAAAATATTGAATTTTATTGAAGATTCGTTCAATTTTCAACGTCATCCAAATTTTTCGAGTCAATATGCTTTTCAAATGGCAAAAGTTGATCGATTTTTCATCGAAATTACATTCTGCATTTGAATTATTATTTTTGTCAAAGATAAAGATGAATTTCGTTGCATTCTAACGATGCAAACTTCAGCATCATCCTAAATAAAGAAATTTTGTGATAGCATCGCGTCAAAACGTTCGTCTCATGTCTGTCTATTGGAAAAATGAAAGAAAAAAAATCTGACGACATGGAGGGTCAATTCCTCGATTTTTTTTGAATCCCAAATTGATCAAATTCATCAAAAAAAAACTTTTTTTTTCATTTAAAAAACAATATCAATGTTACCGGAAGTGGGAAATGTCGTTCGCCATAATTGCTCGGGCTGTGGCTGGAGTTTCGGTACAGAATTAAAAATTAAAACGCAATTTCCGGGGTCACAACAATTACGATATGGCGCTTGCAATATTTTACTGGAAAGAGTTATCAAACTAATTTTCCACAAGGGAAAAAATGAGTCTGGTGTAACTTTGATACGAAGTTTGTAACAAAAGGTTCGTTTGGACAATGCGGCGGGGGGGAGGAACGAGTTTGGAGATAAATCTTGAAAAAGGGAGGGAGGAGGGGGATGAAGTGGATGCAGAAATGTTTGGACACCCGGTATGGAAGGAGGAGGCGAGGAAAGGAGAAGAGGAAGAAAAGGTGAACGAAACATCGCGACCCGGCAGAGTCTACGAGAGAAGAACGTGTTTCTCTTGCTTTGTCTGGCAAAGTCTTTCTCTTACTTTCTCGCGAGTCGTGACTCGAGTCGTGGGCACCACAAGAGCGATTCAAGACTCGCGCGTTTCTCTTCTTTCTCTTTGGATGTTTTTTTTCTTTTCTTATCTCTTTCTCTGGCTCTACTCGCGCGGCGAGAAGGAACGTCGACGTTTTTTTCTCGAGGCACTGCCGCGCGAGCTTGTGTGTATGTGCGGAGTGCAGAAATCGCTCGTGAAAGAGCAGCACGAGCCCTTTTCCACACGGAGCTCGAATAAATCAGAGAACGGTAAGTGTATACGCGGATCGACCGCAGAAACATCCGAGCGCAAACTTTACTTTCTATGCAAAACGTATATTTATAGATAATCCCATAAAATATGTAGCCAACCATGACTAATAACTTGCCTTCAATTTTTTTTTCCACCAAACTCATTTCCCGAGCGACTCAATCAACGGCGAGTGCAGCAAACAATTAATTAGTCACGATCGAGACATCGGGATGAATTCAAAATCAGTCTCAAAGTATTTAATTTACTTTTCCGAAAGATTAAAATTAATATTTTGAAATCTAGCGAACGATCGCGACGTTTTTTGAACTTTGCACATTAGTGTAAAAAAAAATTGATGACTCTGAAGTTTGCATCGTTGAAATGCAACGAAATTCATTTTTATCTTTGACAAAAATAATTATTCAGATGCAAAATGTAATTACGATGAAAAAATGATCAATTTTTGCCAAAAAATTTAAAAATTAATGCCAATTTAATGCCAATTAATTTAAAAATTTAAATTTTGTCAAAAAACTTTGGTGAACACGCTGAACTAAATATTTTTCGATTATTTCAAAATTTTCGTTGTTTTGACAATATTTTTGATTTTTAACGCAACTGTCAGCGAAATTTACGATTGGGATGACAAAAATTTATGACTCTGAAGTTTGCATCGTTGGAATGCAACGAAATTCATTTTTATCCTTGACAAAAATAATTATTCAAATGCAAAATGTAATTACGATAATAAAATGATCAATTTTTGCCATTCGAAAAGCAAATCGGCTGGAAAAATTTGGATGACATTAAAAATTGAACGAATTTTTAATAAAATTCAATATTTTTCGATGCATTCCATCGTTGCAAACTTCAGAATCATGAAAATGATGCAGAATGCAAAAAAGTTCGAAATTGGTTTGACTTTCACGTGCGAACCAGTTTGCAGTTTTTTTTTTTTTGTAATTTAATTCGATCACGATTTAAATTCAAGAATCGCGACAATCGTATAAATTCCATTGGAAACGGATAAATAAAATTTAACGATGACATTGAAAAGTTGCAATAAAACTGCTCGAAAGTGCAAAATCGGTGCAGGACAAATTTCAACATCGTGATGCATTTTAAGTTTTTTTTTTTTTTTGCGACATTAAAATCGTTTCTCGAGTCACGATTGACTCGTGTGTATTTTTTAGGTTACGAGACCACGAGAGTTGAATCACCCGCGTTGATTGGCGAATCTTTCGCCACTTATTCATTTATGCGTGTGACCTTACGATAAATATTTACGTGCCTATAAAAACAAGAAACAAGTTTCCATGAGGAACGATCGCGGTTGAAAAGGGAAATGAGAATTAAAGAGAAAAAAACTGGGCGCATTATGCGTTTTTATTTTTGCCCGGAATGAATAAACTCTGAAACGGATAACTGGGGGCGACGATTCGATTCAAATGTGCTGGGAATGAGTCAATTAGCCTTTGAATAAATTAACACCGAAAGTTGCTCAGCGTCGAGAATTTAGTTCGACAAGCGATTCCTTCATTATTAACGAAGCATTGTTAATTCGATACAGTTTGAAAATGAAATTCAAACGTGTAGCGTGTCGCTCGTGAAATCCTGGAAGAAAATTTATGAGACGAGCACCGCGCGCGCGATAAGCTCGAACGAGAACAGGTCAAGTCAAAAATGTAAATTAAAAATGTCTGTGAAGTTTGCAACGTTGAGATTCAACGAAAAATATTGTTTCTGTTAATTATTTATTGAATTTTGAAAATTTGTGGCAATTTTTGGTGTCGATTGAGTTTTTGGGACTCAAGAGCGATCGTTTTTTTGTCCGGACCAAATATTTAATAATAATTATGAGCCTCGCTGAAGAAAAATCAGAATTTCGATGCATTCCAACGATGCAAACATCAATTTCATATTTTTTATCAACAATTCAGTGACAAATGCTAAAATTTGGAGAAAAATGTTGAAAATTCCTGCCGTTTTCGATAGAATGTGAATGAAAAATGACTATCGATTTTTTTAAATCATTTTGATGGGCCATAGTAAATTTTGATGTAATATTTTTCTCTGTGCACACAGAGAAGGCATGGCACCGAAGTTCGTAACGTTGGGATCCAACGAAAAATTCATTTTCTATTAATTGTTTGTTCAATTTCCAAAACCATGACAATTTTCGTGCCGATTTTGTGTCTGGATCCCAAAAAAATATCGTTTCATTGTCCTGAGCAAATATTGAACAAGAATCTTGAGCTCTGCCCAAGAAAAAACCGAATTTCGTGTGACTCTGAAGTTTGCTACGTTGAGATTCAACGAAAAATCTCGTTCCTATTAACAATTTATTGAATTTTTAAAATCATGGCAATTTTTCGTCTCGATCGAGTTTTTGGGACTCAAGAGACGATCGATTTTTTCTCCGGACCAAATATTGAATAATTATTATGAGCCTCGATGAAGAAAAAACAGAATTTCGTTGCATTCCAACATCGTAATTAAAATGATTTTCTCATGTTTCATAATTGGATCAAGAAAATAATCGTTTCGGAATAAACTCGAGCACGACTGCGTCGAAAAAAATGGTCGTAAAAATGCGACTAGAGTAGAAAAAGTGTGTAGAAGAAAAAAATGACAAAGAGTCGCTCGGATTGAGGAGGAATAGTATTTTCTTTAGCGAAATAATGAAAGGGCACGAGAATAAAAGAATGGAAAAACAGAGGAGGAGAAAAATAGTAACAAAATCGCGGGTAACGAGGAGTTTGCCGGAGAATTTTCAAGTTTTCACCAGAGAAATAGCAACAATAGAGCTTTCGCCTCTCCGGTTGCACAAACGGGGGAGGGCGCCAGTCGTTTCTCTCGTTGTCGTGTCGCTTGGCATAAAAAAAAGAAAGGAAATATTCTCTCCATATACACGCTCGCACGTTTACATGCGCGCATGTACTTCTTATGTTCAAAGTACAAAGAGACATACGAACGCGTATTGTACGAGTTACGTGGCATTTGCACGTAAGTTTTCAGGTGGCTCGAATTTTTATGCAACGAACGTGAGGATCACGGTTCGGTCTTTGGAATTTTCAAATCCGCGTCATTAATTCGAGGATCAGGAAGTCCTTCTAGATATAGAGCTTTACGATCCTCACACCTTTCATTTGTACTCGACGACACGCACGACCAGAAAATACATCGCAAGTAGATTCAACTAGGATCTAGTCAAATCAAACCAATCTTTATTGTCCTGGCCTGACGACTCCGCACGTGACGTGTGAAGAATTTGGAACGACGAATATTTGAGCGTGGATCAATTTTACGATTCTGAGCTGTGGTAAAGAAAGTTGAACCTCGAAATTGTCCAATTTTGTACATGAAAAGGGCGTTTTATTCAAAATGAAATTATTTTTCGAAATTTGGTTCTCGAGCAGCGAAATTTTCACGTATTTCTATCAAAAAATATGGATCTGAAGTTTGCATCGTTGAAATACAACGAAATTCATTTTTATCCTTGACGGAAATAATTATTCAAATGCAAAATGTAATTAGGATGATAAAATGCTCAATTTTTGCCATTCGAAAAGCAAATCGGCTCAAAAAATTTGGATGACATTAAAAATTGAACGAATATTCAATAAAATCGTAAAAGTTTTTGGCGCTTAGTACGCTTCGTATGTTTTTTACGAGATTTCACATCCACGGAATAATTCTGGGGGCAAACCGCAATGACGCACGTTATTTTGTAGAGTGAAAAAAAAAAATACTGCGGGCGAGGATGGTCGATTCGTCTACTTGAAAAAATGTTCCTTTTTTTTTAAACAGCAACACCGAGTCACGGTACCAGCACGTAAAAAGGATTCGCGCGTTGAATTCGGAATCGCGGGGAATGGAAAATTTATCAACAATCCCAGCGACGCGAACCTTCATTCATTGCTGTATATACATATATATAAGTCTGTATATATTCTCTCTATATATTGTACGTATGTGGGTATGTAGAGAATCATCGATAATGCCGAAGCAACGACGAGGGGTCATGTTAAATTCATGCTCGAGAATCGAATAATCGGCCAAATCGAAGACACGAAGAAGAAATCGGTGAGGAATGTATCTGCAGTGTGGCCAATACACTTGGACATCGTATTTTTTGCGAAACTTTCGAAAATCATTGCACTGAATTATCAAAATGTAGCTTAAGAGGGAAAAAAATGCACTGAGAAGGAAATTTCGTTGGTAACGTTTGACTAAAAGTTTTTTTAGAAAAATCACAAAAACTCTGTCATCGCAGCAAGGAGAAGAAAAACATTTTTTCTATTGATTATTTATTGAATTTTGAAAATCGTGGCAATTTTTTGAGTCGATGGAGTTTTTTGGTCGCAAGAGAGAATCGTTTTAGTGACCGGACCAAATATTCCATAATAATTATTGACTCTGCTGACGAAATGACAGAATTTCGTTGCATTCCAACGATGCAAACTTCAGAATCATCGAAAAATATTGAATTTTATTGAAGATTCGTTCAATTTTCAATGTCATCCAAATTCTTCGAGCCGATATGCTTTCCGAATGGCAAAAATTGATCATTTTATCATCGTAATTACATTCTGCATTTGAATTATTATTTTTGTCATAGATAAAAATGAATTTCGTTGCATTCCAACGATGCAAACTTCAGTCATTCTTCGAAAAATGAATTTTTGATGCTCTGAATCGTTGGAATGCAACGAAATTCATTTTTATCTTTGACAAAAATAATAAAATGATAAAATGATCCATTTTTGCCATTCGAAGAGCATGTCGTCTCGAAAAATTCGGATGACATTGAAAATTAAACGAATCTTCAATAAAATTGAACTTTTTTCCATGGATTCCAACGTTGCAAACTTCAGCATCATAATTTTTGTCATCACAATCGAAAATTTAGCCGACACAGTTCCGTTGGAATGAAAAATACTGTAAAAATGAGGAAAATTTTGAAATTATCCAAAATTATTTAGTTCACCGTGTTCGTCAACAATATCGACGTTGTTTTTTCTTGCCAAAATTGAACTTTCAGTGTGCAAAAATTGCAGTTGATTTTCGTCAAATTCAAGATTTGTGAAAACTTTCACAAAATTACAGTTCCAAGGAATAAAATGAGACGCGATTGGGGAGTGAAATTAGTTTCTCGTAGCTGGCAAAGTCCGTAGACAGAAATTTCATTTTCCAAGTATTTTTCAGTTCGAAGAAGGAAGTGAGTAATTAAGGCAGAACGACCAAGTCGCGGGGGTTCATTGGACGAAAATTTTTTCTTGCAATCAAGAAAGATGAAAAAATATTTACGACTGGAAAGAAAAACGCGCGAGCAGCTTAATGATGAGTGGATGAAGAAAAAACGAGAGTTGGGAAATAAAATTCACGCGGTTCATTCAAGTTTCGAGGGGTCGAATTACGTAAGTGTGAAATGATTGAAAATATGTCAGAGATTTTTGAGCGTCGATGATTTACGAGGTGGAAGAAAACTCGTTGGAGGTGATTAATTGGTTGGTCTACGAGACGCCGAAAAAAGGCAAAGTGGATGGGAAAGAGGAGGAAGAAAATGAAGAGAACGAGGCTTTGGGTATGTTGGGACGAACGACGAGGGGTGGCCAAGGAATGAGGGAGGGGGGGGGGGGCGACAAGTCCGAACAATCTTGCTCGACGGATATAGCGGCAAAGGGAGAAGAAAAAGAGAGAGAGAATGTTTGGAGAGAATTTTGTCGAAGCTCTCCGAGCACTTTGGTCAGACTCGTGGGCTCGCGAAGCCGTTTTCACATGAGCGAGAGAAAAAGAGACGCATAGAGCGCTATTCTCCGAGAGGATCGAGAGCTCGCGGCTCTCTCCATCTATTATTGGAGCAAAACAGAAATAAAGTGGGCAGTTGGAAAGCCGCAACGTCGGTACGAGCGGGTACGCGAGAAAGACAGAAAAATAGAAAGAAAAACCGAAAAAAAAACGAAAAAGGACTGAAGATAAAAAAAAAGAGAAGAAAACTAGAAAAAAATGAAGATCCGAATGGAGAATTGCACGGAAATAAATAGATAAAAAATCAAGATCGAAAAAATAAATTGGAGCTTGTATGCAAACGAGAGACACGGGAAGAAAAACAACGAGGGAGCGAAAAATCTTCTGATCGGTCCAATCCAGACGCGTGTCTTGGACCCTCGTTTCATTTTTCACTCAACCAGTTTCGTTTCCCCATCCCCACGACCAACTTTAATTCGCTATCAACGAGGAGGAAAATCTCGGGGCCAGATTGAAAACTCTCGTTTCAAGGTCGAGCGAATTATCAGCTTGCCAGGATAATTCATGAGACGATTCAATGACGAAAATTCTCGAAGGAATTTCGATCGTTGAGAATCTTTACTTTCAGTTTATTTCATTGGATTTTCATTTCAAATCGTTTCATTTGGAGGAAAAAATCCAGTCAAACGTTCAAGACGCTACAGAGAACCAAAAAAATGATGCTGAAGTTTGCAACGTTGGAATGCATCGGAAAATATTGAATTTTATTCAAGATTCTTTTAATTTTCAATGTCATCCAAATTTTCCGAGCCGATATGCTTTTCGAATGGCAAAAATTGATCATTCTATCATCGTAATTACATTTTGCATTTGAATTATTATTCTTGTCAAAGATGAAAATGAATTTCGTTGCATTCCAACGCCAAATAAATCCCCGAAATCCATTTTCTTTCATTATTCCCCGAGACAAATGACTCTGAAGTTTGCATCGTTGGAATGCAACGAAATTCGTTTTTATATTTGGCAAAAATAATGATTTAAATGCAAAATGTAATTACGATGATAAAATGATCGATTTTTGCCATTCAAAAAGCATATTGACGCGAAAAATTTGGATGACATTGAAAATCGAACGAATCTTCAATAAAATTCAATATTTTTCGTTGCATTCCAACGTTGCAAGCTTGAGATTCGTATATGAAAAGTACTTACCACAGTGATTGGGTAGACCGGATTGATAATCGTGAACAAGAGTACGTGATTCGGCTTGTTATTGTCTTCCCTGTGAAGCAAGTTGAATAAAGTATTAGTGAGAAAATAAAACTCGTGTGTGATTTCGTACGAATGAAAAAATGTTTGCGAGCAGAGTGTGTGGCGTATCATTTTTCGTAATGGAAAAGAAACGCGGAGCTATCTCGCATTGAAATTATAATAGAGGAACGAATATCCACAGTTTATGTGAGAAAATGAGTGTGAGAGAGAGAGAGAGAGAGAGGAAAATGAGAGACAGCGGAGCGTGGAATTGGCTGCCGATAACGGGCTTTGGGTTCGCGCGAGACGGGCACGAAAACGCGCGTTCTCCGGGCATAAAATCGAGCCGAGATTAATTAAAACGCGCTGCGCGACTCTTATTCGCCAACGTCGAGAGTTGGATAGAAGGGACGTAAAAAAAAAGTGCCATAGAATTCAATAAAGTTTGATTCATTTTGTCTGTCACAATGTCCATTGATTTTTTCATCCATAACGAAAACACAAATTTTTTTTTATTACTTTGTTTAATAAACTACGAAATTCTCAATGAAACAATGAAAATAATTCAATCGACCGTTCGTTATCGATCAATTTTTTTTTTTTCATCAAACAACTTTGTGTTTTTAGTGCAACAAAATTTATTCGTGCTAAAAAATAACATAACAATGCAAATGGCTGATTAAGCTCACGTGAAACGACTCTCGTGTCTACTTTCCTCGGTCTAGCATCGGCCAAGTCTAATAATAAAAGGATTTGTGAACCTCTTTGCCTGTCTGTCTCTTTCGAGACTTTGAAACAACACTCTGTGTCCCACTATTTTTCAACAATCTGTATATTGTGTCGTATTTCTCATGAACAAATGGATATTTTGTGCACTTTTCGAAATGAGTCAATAGGTCGAGAAACGAGTGTGGATTGGCAGCCAAAAGAGACGAGAGACAGTTGGGAGAGATTTTATCCAAGTTTGCATCGTTGGAATGCAAGGAAATTCTGTTTTTTCTTCAGCGAGGCTCGCAATTATTATTCAATATTAGATCCGGACAAAAAAACGAGCGTTTCTTGAGTCCCAAAGACTCAATCGCGACGAAAAATTTCCACGATTTTCAAAATTTGGTTTCCATTAATTATTTATTGAATTTTGAAAATTTTTGGCAATTTTTCGTCTCGATTGACTTTTTGGGACTCGAGAAACGATCGTTTTTTTATCCGGACCAAATATTGAATAATAATTATGAGCCTTGCTGTAGAAAAAACAGAATTTCGTTGCATTCCAACGATGCAAATCTCAGGATCGTTGGAAAATTATTGAAAAACGTACCTTTTGCGTCGGGGCTCCTCACCGTAGCCGCTGTACTCGTGATTCTGAAACAGAAAATACAAAAATCACAATTTCGTGCCATGAACGAACCCATGACTTGGGTTTACCACAAAAAATATGCAACCACGTGATGACTCTGAAGTTTGCATCGTTGGAATGCAACGAAATTCATTTTTATCTTTGACAAAAATAATAATTCAAATGCAGAATCCAATTACGATGATAAAATGATCAATTTTTGCCATTCAAAAAGCAAATTGGCTCGAAAAATTTGGATGACATTGAAAATTGAACGAATCTTCAATAAAATTCAATATTTTTCGATGCATTCCAACTTTGCAAACTTCAGCATCATCAATTTTAACAGAATATTCAAAAAATCACCGGGAAACACAATTTTTTTCAAAGACTCCTCCCTTTTTTCCCGGCGGCTTAAATTTATACGACTCTGAAGTTTGCATCGTTGGAATGCAACGAAATTCATTTTTATCTTTGACAAAAATAATTATTCAAATGCAGAATGTAATTACGATGATAAAATGATCAATTTTTGCCATTCGAAAAGCATATCGGCTCGAAAAATTTGGATGACTTTGAAAATTGAACGAATCTTCAATAAAATTCAATATTTTTCGATGCATTCAAACGTTGCAAGCTTCAGTATATGAGGCGCAAGAGGAAGTGGTTTTAAGGTGATGGGACGAGCTCGTAAAAGCGAGACACTGCGAGAAACATAAAAAATGAAATTATAAAGATCATGAACCTCTCCGAAGTCAATTTAATTTTCGGGCAATTCAAACTTTATAACTTTATAAGTATTTGGAATGACAGTAAAAAATGAATAACTCGAAAACGAATTCTATTGAAAAAAAAAAAAAAAAATCATCATCAACTCTTTATCGTGCAGCCCTTAAAGGGAAAAGTTCTCGCTTCATAGTTTTTTTTTTTTATATAGGGAATGAGGCAAAATTGAAATAAATTGTATGTACAGTTTGGTTTTCTTTGGACAAAACAGCTGCACGAGTGCGGGGGCTTTTCACTAGTGCAGGCCGTTTACCAAACGACGAGGCAAATCGTTGACGTGGATTATACGCAATTATAAGCGTAATAACTTTGTAAATCGGGAAGCGGGAGCAACAAACATCGACATCATGAGTAGCTCAAAAGAGAGAAAGAGAGGGTGGGAAAGGGGAAAGGGAGAGAAAAAGAGGAAGGGAGAAAGAAGTACCGCCTTCCCAGGTTGAATCTACGAATCTGGTTTTCGAGCTTGGGGCACAAATAAAATGGCAAAGTGCCAACCACGTGGTGTGGCTTCAATGGACCGGACCATGGCACTATAAACCCACCACTTTTCGACTTGTAGACACGCACACAGTCATCCGAACAGACATTCCCCGCGATATTAAAAAGAGTTGCTCATAAAAATTAATTCAGCAGCAAATTAATATTTTTCAGTCGCGATTTATTGCCAATTTAGAAAAATTCGTATTTCCGGTAAAATTTAACGGAAAAGCTTCATCGGGCTCATTCTTTTCGTTTTTTGACGCAGGATCGCGTGAGCCTGAGGCAATTTCGCTCAAAGTCAAAAAAACTATTCGAAAATGCGGTAAAACGATTAAAAAATCGAGAAAATGGAAAAATCGCCTGACGAAGTCATTTTTGGCCGCAGGTTAGCGTTCCAGGGTAAAATTAAATTTGTCGAGACGATCCGGAATAACAGGAAGTTGCTGAACGTTCGTAATTGCTCGAGCAAACGGATGGGACTTGGAGTGAAATTTCCAAATGAATTAATGGCTCGAAAAACAGGATTTTGCAATTCTGACGTTTTGATCGACTCGAACGATGGAAAAATGCTTGGAAAATCCGTAAATGCACAGAATAATTGATAGAATTTATTGTTGAACTTGCAAGTTCGATCAAATGATGAAAAAATCATTTTTTAGTCCAATTACACGAGAAAGGAATGGAATTTGTGATTATATTTGGGTGAACTTATTGCGGGCCGTCTGGAAAGGAGGGAAAAAGATTTTCGAGTGAGAAAACGGACCAGGAGCCAGAGAGGGAAAGGAAATAGCAAGGAGTAACGAACGGCGGCGGGTCGTGCACACTCTTGTAGCCACGAGATGCGAGTTGCAATTGGTTCGCGTTTGGCTTTCCGCCAAACATGCGCCGATAAAGAGATTAGACGAGAGGGAGCGACGAGGCAAAACAATGTTTACGTTTTATCGTCACCTGTAGGCGGCCTGAGACGAGCTTTTAATCTCGCAATGCTCACTACCTTGTACATCCTCCTGAGCTTTCTCTTTCACGCGGAAAAACCGATTGAGGCAGTTTTTTTCCAAAATCGACCAATTCACGATTTTCAACGCCTCAAACTTTTCGTACTCGAAAATATTTTCACGAAACTACTTCAAAAATCGAAATCTCAATTTTTCACGAACCCAATACGGTTGGCAGAATTTTCAAGACTTTTTTCCACATTTTTTGGTAAAAAAAAGCGGAAAAAACGATAAAATTCGAAATTCCCAATCAAAATCGACCAATTCACGATTTTCAACGCCTCAAACTTTTCATACTCGAAAATGTTTTTACGAAACTACTTCAAAAATCGAAATCTCAATTTTTCACGAACCCAACACGGTTGGCAGAATTTTCAAGACTTTCTTTCCATATTTTTTGAAAAAAAAAGCGGAAAAAACGATAAAATTCGAAATTCCCAATCAAAATCGACCAATTCACGATTTTCAACGCCTCAAACTTTTCATACTCGGAAATATTTTTACGAAACTACTTCAAGAATCGAAATCTCAATTTTCCACGAACCCAATACGGTTGGCAGAATTTTCAAGACCTTTTTCCACATTTTTTGAAAAAAAAAAAGCGGAAAAAACGATAAAATTCGAAATTCCCAATCGAAATCGACCAATTCACGATTTTCAACGCCTCAAACTTTTCATACTCGAGAATATTTTTACGAAACTACTTCAAAAATGGAAATCTCAATTTTTCCACGAACCCAAAACGGTTGGCAGAATTTCCAAGACTTTTTTCCATATTTTTTGAAAAAAAAAGCGGAAAAAACGATAAAATTCGAAATTCCCAATCAAAATCGACCAATTCACGATTTTCAACGCCTCAAACTTTTCATACTCGAAAATGTTTTTACGAAACTACTTCAAAAATCGAAATCTCAATTTTTCCACGAACCCAAAACGGTTGGCAGAATTTTCAAGACTTTTTTCCACATTTTTTGAAAAAAAAGCGGAAAAAACGATAAAATTCGAAATTCCGAGTTCAGATTCGTAATTCGGGGGCTCAGAAATCGTCGAGACGGCGTAATCCAAGGAATTAATTGCGAATTACGAAAAAAAAAGTACGAGGCGGAGGTTGAAATAGCAAAAATTATTTCCCAGCCTCATCAAAGCGAATGAGAACTTTTTTAATTCTCTGAAAAATGAAAATTTCATGCTTTTTTTTCTCAAGTGCGATTGCACATGCAATTACGATACTAGGATGAAAATTACAATATCAGCGGATGTACGAAACGACTTTGCGAATTATACGTACGAAAAGTTTATCGCGCGGTGAAGCGAAGGGCGGGGGGGGGGGGGGGGCGTTATCACCGAGAGCCAGTTCGAAACTTGAGTAGAGCTCCTTTTCCCCGCAAGCAAGAAGTAATTAATGTTAAGGAACATTTAGCTATGCATGGTCGATGCCGAGGCGAGGGGCTGGAGGAGAGAGGAAAAAGCATTCATAACAATCGTATTTTGCCACAGGGAAGCAAATGGGAAGAAAATTTCACGAGAAGTTACGCGATAAACATGGCATCGCGTCGCGTTTTCAAACGGGCTGCAATAATTGCTCGAATCTATTGAAACTGTCGATACTGCAAGGTTTCTAGGTTTTTTATAAAAATTCTCCCCCCCCCCCTCTGCTCCCCCGCCCCTTGACTGTGGAGTCTCCTAATTAAGTCTAGAACAGCAACCTCTTTATTTTGTTTCCAACGATGGCTCGCGTAGTTCAATGAATTTCAGTCCCTCTTGAATTCAACAATAATATTCTTCGCCTTGTAATTTTGCACGGTCACGTAAACCTGAAGTTTGCAACGTTGGAATGCATCGAAAAATATTGAATTTTATTGAAGATTCGTTCAATTTTCAATGTCATCCAAATTTTTCGAGCCAATATGCTTGCGATAATGCAACGAAATACATTTTTATATTTGACAAAAATAATTATTCAAATGCAGAATGTAATTGTGATGATAAAATGATCAATTTTTGCCATTCGAAAAGCAAATTAGCTCGAAAAATTTGGATGACATTGAAAATTGAACGAATCTTCAATAAAATTCAATATTTTTCGATGCATTCCAACGTTGCAAACTTCAGCATCATCAATTTTAACAGAATATTCAAAAAACCACCGGGAAACACAATTTTTTTCAAAGACTCTTCCCTTTTTTCCCGGCAGCTTAAATTTATATGACTCTGAAGTTTGCATCGTTGGAATGCAACGAAATTCATTTTTATCTTTGACAAAAATAATTATTCAAATGCAGAATGTAATTACGATGATAAAATGATCAATTTTTGCCATTCGTAAAGCAAATCGGCTCGAAATATTTGGATGACATTGAAAATTGAACGAATCTTGAATAAAATTCAATATTTTTCGATGCATTCCAACGTTGCAAACTTCAGCATCATCAATTTTAACAGAATATTCAAAAAACCATCGGGAAACACAATTTTTTTCAAAGCCTCCTCCCTTTTTTCCCGGTGGCTTAAATTTATATGACTCTGAAGTTTGCATCGTTGGGATGCAACGAAATTCATTTTTATCATTGACAAAAATAATTATTCAAATGCAGAATCCAATTACGATGATAAATGATCAATTTTTGCCATTCAAAAAGCAAATTAGCTCGAAAAATTGGGATGACATTGAAAATTGAACGAATCTTGAATAAAATTCAATATTTTTCGATGCATTCCAACGTTGCAAACTTGAGCATCATCGAACCGATCTGAGTGGGAAAATGTGGCATGAGTAGGGAAGTAGGGGATGGGGGATTCGTCTGTTGAAGCCGAGTGTTTAGGCGCGTGCATAGGTAGAGAGATATTTTAGTCGAGATGACACAGAGGCGAATAACTTGGCGAAATTTTCTTGGTTCGGGGGCTTTGGGAAGAAGAAGAAACGCGAGCGAATAATATATATTTACGTGCGTTTACGTACATACGTTTCTATTTATGCTGAAGCACATGTATACATAAAACTGTGTGGACATCGCGCTATATATATATAAAAATAGTAAATGAAGAGAGTCGGCGTGTCTACGGATTTGAAACATCGCGACCATTCGCTTTCCCCACTTTTGTATGAATTACGCGCGAAAAATAATTGAGTTAAGCGAAGGAAAGGAAAAAACGTATAAATAATCGAGGCTCGAACTCGCAACTCATCGTCGCGAACGTTCAAACACACGATCGCAACCACGTGCGAGCTTTTCATTATCATTATTATTATCATTATTACGATACTTGTTCATAAACCCTCGAGACCCAACAAATTGCACCGACACGCTCTCCCCCGAGCATCGAAATAAATATCAAATTCGCCAAGAATCCCAATTGTCCATTAGCCTCGAGTCATACACCGTTTTGTACGCGCACTTAATAGTAACGTCCCCGTAAACACGTCACCGAGCGTTTCGATCTTTCGTATTTATATTATGTGTATTAAGTGGATTTGCTGAGCACACGGACATGCCGGGATTCCTAAGAATATTAATGAGCGCTCGAGAGCACGCGCGCGCGCGAATGTTGTTTATCGTAACCCAATTTTGGGCTCCGTGTCCGCGGCGCCTTTGATTATTCGCGTTCTCTATCGAGATTCGGTGAAAATGCATTCCAGTAGAATTACGAAATGGAAAAATCGATAAAACGCGAGGAATTGCTTGGGATTTTTCAAGTTGTTACTAAAAAACTGCATTTTTGGAAATTAGCAATGAGGTTGCGGAAAAATTCTGTTTTTTCTTCGGCGAGGCTCATAATTATTATTCAATATTTGGTCCGGACAAAAAACGAATGGTCCTGAAGTTTGCAACGATTTTCTATGAATTTTTTTTTCAATTTCGAAAACCATGACGATTTACGCGCCGATTTTTGTTTTTTTATGCTTAAAAAAAATCGTTTCATCGTCCTGACCATGTATTGAATAAAAATCTCGAGCTCTACCCGAGAAAATTCGGAATTTCGTTGCATTCCAACGATGCAAACTTCAACGTCATATTTTTTTTCAACAATTCAGTGACAAATGTTAAAATTTGGAGAAAAATATCGAAAATTCCTGCTGTTTTCGATAGAATGTGAATGAAAAATGATTATGGATTTTTTTAAATCATTTTGATGGGCTATAGTAAATTTTGATGTAACATTTTTCTCTGTGCACACAGAGAAGGCATGGCACCGAAGTTCGTAACGTTGGGATCCAACGAAAAATTCATTTTCTATTAATTATTTGTTCAATTTCCAAAACCATGACAATTTTCGTGCCGATTTTGTGTCTGGATCCCAAAAAAATATCGTTCCATTGTCCTGAGCAAATATTGAACAAGAATCTTGAGCTCTGCCCAAGAAAAAACCGAATTTCGTGTGACTCTGAAGTTTGCTACGTTGAGATTCAACGAAAAATATCGTTCCTATTAATAATTTATTGAATTTTGAAAATCATGCCAATTTTTCGTCTCGATTGAGTTTTTGAGACTCGAGAGACAATCGTTTTTTGTCCAGACCAGAAAGTCGAAGTTTGCATCGTTGGAATGCCACGAAATTCGGTTTTTTCTCTGCGCAAAACTCGTGATTTTGATTCGACATTCAATGAGGACGATAAAACGATCGTTTTTCAGGATTTAATCACAAGATTGATACGAAAAATTGTCATTGTTTTATAAATTGAAGTAAAAAAGTATTTTTCGTTGCATTCCAACGATGCAAACTTCACCACCATCCAAAAACTCAATCGCGACGAAAATTTGCCACGATTTTCAAAATTCAATGAATTATTAATAGAAACAATATTTTTCGTTGAATCTCAACGTTGCAAACCCGAGAGTGTGATTTTTTGAGCATTATTCGTGATAGTGATGCGGGAAACGATTTTTCTTCTCGGTTTTCTTGCCGCGCGATCTTGCCACTTAGTTTACCCGGATATAAAGCTGTATATGCGCTTAATATATGGAAGACACACACCGAGAAATTGTTTAAGTATAGCTAATGCTCTTATCTGGGCTGAGACACTCGGGGTTCTCGTGGACTGGAGCAACGCGACCACCACACAACGCGATCGAATATATCTCAGGGGGTTTATTGATTTTCTCACCGAGTAATAACACGAGAAGCAGCTCCGGAGGGGAAAACCCGAGAATTTCATCGTCCCAAATGAGAAAAACACCCAAAAAGTGTTCCACGAGAAATTTCCGTCATTAAAAAAATTCATCTATACAATGCATTCGCTCTATTGACTTTAGAACGGAAAACTTTAAATCCCGCGACGTTTTTCCCTTCGTTTTCGCGTTTTTTATCGTTTTACCTTATTTTTGACTGATTTTTTGACTTCTAGTCAAATCGCCCCAGGCTCGTTCGATTCTGCATTAATAAACGAAAAAAATGAGCCCAAAGCGAACGTTTTTCGTTAAATTTTACCGGAGATATGAATTTTTCAAAATTGGGGCCATTTCTGACGCCAAATGAAGAAAAAAATGTTAATTGAATCGATTTGTTGAATGAATAAAAAAAAAACGTCCAATTCGGTACGATTTTCCTGTATTTTCCCATTGCGAGCGAAATGATTCGAAAAAAAAAACGATTATTCGTCGAAACTGACCAACGAAACGAGGCTCGGCCATATTTCCGAGGAGAAAAACAAACAACAAGATGCCATATTTTTACTGCGGTGACCTCGCTCGTGAGATGGCCAGAAAAACTAACTCGTGTCTAGTTCGTACACACACGTGTCGATACTTGCGATAAAAATAGAAAACAAAAAGAAACAAGTTGTAGCAGCGGGTGTGCTCGAGCAAATAATAAATATTGTAGTTCCTTAATGGGGTTACGAAATATTGGCGTCGAAAAAGAGCAATGAACGTGTGTATACGATGTCGAAGCTGAAATTTGTATGCAACGCTCGCGATAAACACCGAATCTGTGCGCGGAGAGTGTAATCGATGCGGAAAATAATGAAAAAAAAATATGTCTCTGAAGTTTTCATCGTTAGAATGCAACGAAATTCATTTTTATCTTTGACAAAAATAATAATTCAAATGCAAAATGCAATTACGATGATAAAATGATCGATTTTTGCCATTCGAAAAGCAAATCGGCTCGAAAAATTTGGATGACTTTGAAAATTGAACGAATCTTCAATAAAATTCAATTTTTTTCGATGCATTCCAACGTTGCAAACTTCAGCATCATCAATTTTAACAGAATATTCAAAAAACCACCGGGAAACACAATTTTTTTCAAAGACTCCTCCCTTTTTTCACGGTGGCTTAAATTTATATGACTCTGAAGTTTGCATCGTTGGAATGCAACGAAATTCATTTTTATCTTTGACAAAAATAATTATTCAAATGCAAAATGTAATTACGATGATAAAATGATCAATTTTTGCCATTGGGCATTTCGGCTCGAAAAATTTGGATGACTTTGAAATTTGAACGAATCTTCAATAAAATTGAATATTTTTCGATGCATTCCAACGTTGCAAACTCCAGCATCATAATGATCCATTTTTGCCATTCAAAAAGCATATCGGCTCGAAAAATTACGATTCTGAAGTTTGCATCGATGGAAAACAACGAAAAATACATTTTTCATTCATTATTTTTATAATTCATGCGATCCTGACGATTTTCTGGTTAATTAAATTTCACAATGGCAAACAAGACTGTCCCATTATCGTTGACGAATATTCCATTTAAATTTTGGGCTCCCCTACTAAAAATAATGAGTTTTCGTTGTATTCCAACGATGCGAACTTCAATGTCGTGAAAAATTTGGATGACATTGAAAATTGAACGAATCTTCAATAAAATTCAATATTTTTCGATGAAAAAATCTCTATGCGAACTTTATCATGACGTTTTTTGATAGAAACGTAAAATTCTCGAACACGCTCGACTTTCGAAGAAAACTGAAAGCTAAACTTCATTTTTTGGCGGAAAGAGCGCGCAATTTTTACTTTTTTTGAATTTGCCACAATTTTCCAGTCCAACGAGCCCCAGAATTTTCTCGGATCGTGCAACTGAGAGTTTTCTCAACCCTAAAACGGTAATTTTGGGTCAAAAACGACCCCGAGCGACGACCCCGTTTCCCCGTTTTTTTTTTTAATCGTTTTATCGCATTTTTGACTAATTTTTTTGACTTCGAGCAAAATTGCCCCAGGCTCACACGATTCTGCATGAAAAACCGAAAAAAATGAGCCCAAATTGAAAGATTTTCGTTAAATTTTACCGGAGAAATGAATTTTTCAAAATTCCCAAATTTGAAACTCGTTCGAGAAAACTAAAACTTGGATTATTCGAGGCGAAGAAGCGAGCAATGAAATAATTCAGTGCGAATATTCATTTTCAGTTGATTTTGTCGCGCGTCATCGAGAGCCTTGACGACGTTTTGCAATAAATTAAAGTTTGGAATTTATGCGAATAAAAACAATTTTTTTGATGAGAAATACGAAAAAAGTGTGAATTTGTGTGTATAACGTGGAGGAAGATGCGGCGCGGGGACAAAATGTCAAAAGAGCGTTGACCCCGATTGCCCCGCGGGAGGAGGTGAAATGTAACAGTAACAATGGGCAAAATCTCGCGGCGTGGCCGTCTGCGAGCGCCAGACGAGAAACAGACGCGAAGAGGTTGGGAGTGAAAGGGATGGATGGAAAAAAAGCGTCGGAGCCGGTCACGCGATCGAGGGAGTTGGAAAAAACGAAAAAGATTAGTTGCAGGAAAATTGGAGTGAATTTGGAACGAGATAGTTGAAGCGGCGAGTCTGTTATCGCGAAAGAAAGAAGGAAAAATAAAAGGTTGCGTCGTTGTCACGGGGATGCGCGTGTTTTGCGGCGTGTAGTGAATTAATGGCGTCCCGTGGCGAATGAAGATCGCGGCGTTGTCACGAGGGCGTTGATTCCTCGGGTGCACACTTTAGTACGTACGGATTTATAAATTTCTGCATATATAGACACGCTCGTACGTGTTAATGTCGGTCCGAGCGAGAAAAGACGCCGAAAAGGGGTAAAGAATGAAGGGACGAGGAAAAGAGCAAGAAAATAGTTCGAGCACTCGTTGATCGGCAGACTTTTGTGTGTACAACGTTGCCGCGGCTACACTCGGTGTCGGCACGCCGCTCCGCAACCACCGCCTCCCACACGACTGCATGATAATACGTGAATACGTCACTGATCGTTTTCTCGATGGAAAAGAAACCCCTCGCGAGAATTTCGTGCTTGCGCGGCCTTGTCAAAAGTACCGCACGAAACGTTTGTTTATTTTTCATGGTCCGAGTGATTGTGCGAACGCGTATTTATATATTTTATAGAGAGCCACTTACCCTGTGACCGGACTCTTCGAGCCGCTGTCTCTTCGAGTGTGGTCCGTCCCCGTTGAACGCCATCCTGAAATCCTCGGGCTTGTCCTCGAATCTTTTACCTTGTGTTTTAAATATCTTTAAATTTGTTTTATTTACACAACAGCGATTATCGGGCTCGATAATGATTTTGTCTCTCGTTACACACGCACCAAACGATTTCGTTATTTAATTTGTTGCTTTGATATTTTTTTATTGCTGTATGTACACCGGAATTTTCGCTCTCGTCCTGATAATTATTGTTTTTTTTTTCACACCCCACAAATAACTCAAGTCTTCGCACACTTTTGTCTCCCCTTTCAACGTTTTTCAGCTTTTTTTTCAAGCCGGACGAGAATCTCCGGTCGTCTTTTCTCTTGCAATGATTTTGTCGTATCTTTCACACACAGCTGCGTGTCGGACTGATTCTCGCTTAACAAAAACCGCACGATTATCCGGCTCTTTTTTTACGTGCGAGGTTAGGTCTCGGTTTGTTTAAAGGGAGGGGGCAAACAACACGAACGTTTTGACGGGAGGAGAAAAAAAAACAAGCAGCGGGATCAACGAGAAAACGCGACGTCGGATCCTCTCTCCACGTATACCGGAGCGAACGCGCGAGCGGCTTGAAGGAAACTGCCAACTCGCTGTGCAATGGATTCCGCCTCGCTCGCTCGCTCCTTCTCCCTCTTTCTCCCTCCTTTTCGAATCCCCCCCGCTCGCGCTCTCTCCCTCTCGCTTACGGCCCGCTTTTACAGGCTATTATCACGCGCACGAACCTAGCGACGCTCGCGAGAAGCTTTCGTTTCCCCCACCCCTGAGTCCTGCGCGCTAGCAGCGCCGAGCGGCCAGTTTGCCAAGTAAATTTCCCCTCGTAGCGCGACGCGACCAATTCCGCAACGGCGTTTCCATTAGAGCGAACGATTTTCATTGGATTTCGTTACAGACGCGCGATTCGTCGTCGCAATTTCCCTAGCCCAATCGCCGCGTCCCTCTCGTCCGGAGATTCGAACGCCAAGTCCAAAAATTTCTGAATTAGAAAAAATAAATCGCAACGTACGCCTCGCGTTTCTTTTTATTTTCCAGAACTTTGATACAGCTTTTTTTCTTTTTTGAGACTTTACATTTCGAAGATATTTGATTTCGTGATACGATGCATTCGCAAACACCCACACAACCGCGTCATTCGAGGATTCATACGAATTTTATTTTATATTTTATTTTTTCCTCCCTTTTCTATATATTTTCTCAACATTTTCTCCCACTCTCCGCTCTTTCTTGCTTCTCATCGCTTTGTTACAATTTTCGTGTGTTTTTGCTAAAGTTTACATCTATATCCGTATATATAATGCGAAACGGTGTGCACAACCGCCCACGCTGATGGGTTCGAATAAAACGATAACGGATCCGACTATGATTGAGGCGAAATGACAAACAGACGTTTCTATCGCGCGATTCGGACTCGTGTCATTCGTGACTGGCATATTTTTCTCGAACACAGACAAATTTGGTCTATGAAAATTTTCTCAAAACAAAAAATCGTGTCGTTCGATAAAAAAACGTTTAAAAAAATCGAAATATCGCATTTTTTTTATTACCCACTAAATTTCCGTATTTTTTTTACCCAAAAATCGCCCAAATTTCAAAAGATTCATATCTCCGGTAAAATTGGACGAAAAAACTTCAACTTGGGCTCATTTTTTGCGTTTTTTAATGCAGAACGACCCGAGCCTGGGGCCATTTCGCTGCAAGTGGGAAAAATGAGTGAAAAACGATGAAAACCGCGAACGGCGCGGGTTTTGCAGTCGTCCGGGGTCGTTTTTGACCCCGGGTCGCCGTTTTAGGGTTAATCGACGAGTTTATTTCCGGTATATTCGCACACGAAGGTCGCAAAGCGTCATAACCTCGAAAATGATGGAAAAAAAGCGGAAACGCTTCGATTTCCAACAGTTTGTCGCGTCGAATCAGTAAAAAAATGTCGGACTAACGAATAATTCTGACATTACGTAGAATTTTATGCAACACACAGGGCAACAGTCATTCTCGCAACAGAGTTAAAGTCACGAAACCATCAATTATTGAGACGCACCGTGCACGACGCAAACCCGTACAGAAAACTCGTTTTTTTTTGTACATAATTGAAAACGTCGTTTCATTTGGTGCGACATGCGTCGTTTACAGTAAAAAGTTGTCCAAAGTCCGTGAATTATTAATCCTTGGAGACAAACATTTCGCACACGTCAATTATAATATTTACATGTCACCAAAATCGCAACTGTCACAGTCGCAACAGTCAGCGACCTCTGTGACCTTCGATCCTTTTAGAGGTTAACACTCCCTTGAGAAAAGCAACAACGGAATGAAACAATAAACGAAAGAAACACTTGTCGCGATCGTGGATCGTGATTTATTGCCGATGATTGTGCAAGTTGATAATTATAAATAAATGAGCTGAAGAATAAAATATTTTTGCGACTCGCGATGAGTCAGGGAGGTGAACGATCGCGTTATCGATCAATTGAATGCCCTCGCTCGTCTCACTTTTGTCAAGATCGATTATCGTTTTTTTTTTTTTTACGTTTTTATACATTATCGATCTTTATAACTTGGAATCGTGTGTCCGAGACATTCAATTTCCGGTATTATCGTTTATTATTATGATTTTTATTTATCAGATTATTAGCAATTATTTTATTGTTATTATTATTTATGTTGTTATTATTGTTATTATTAATCCCAGTATCACAGCATCGATGGTTGCGTGTGCACCAAAGAAGCGTTTGTTTTTTTTTTATTTCGCATGTGAAACTTAATCTTAAAGGATTTTATACCCGGAGAGCAAAAATTTACACAAGCACGCCCGAACAGTGTCCGAAATTTCGGAAAATGCCCCAGGAATCGGGATCGTTTTTTTTTTCCATTTCCGGTCCATGATGCCGAAGTTTGCAACGTTGGAATAAATCGAAAAATATTGAATTTTAATGAAGATTCGTTCAATTTTCAATGTCATCCAAATTTTTCGAGCCGATTTGCTTTTCAAATGGCAAAAACTGATCATTTTATCATCGTAATTACATTTTGCATTTGAATTATTATTTTTGTCAAAGATAAAAATGAATTTCGTTGCATTCCAACGATGCAAACTTCAGAGTCATTCGGGTCCACTATTCACGACATATTTGATTTTTTTTTTTGCATCGTGGGCACAGTGAGATCGAGTTTTATTTGAATTATCATTTCCTTTCGATATTGCATTTTTATCGTAATCGTACAATTCTCATATTCTTGGCGGACTCGTGGCTGGACGAAACTTTTCGTATTTTCTGTCTGGATTTGATTTTTTGAGGAAAAAAACGTTTTTTTTCGTTTATTGAAGTTTTTTTTCGGTCTTTTCGTCTTTGCACGCGATTCCGCTGGGAATTTTTTCTCTTACGAGCAGAGAAACGCTTCAGAGTATTTTTGAGGGTATTTCGATTTTCTGGTCCGGCCCGCACTCGTCAATCAATTGTCTCTCTTTTTTTTATTATTACTTATGAGTGTGATGATTTTTCCGACACGAGCGTGTCTCGATTATTCTATAAGCAAAGACGTTTTCGTCGGCTTTGATATTTTTACAGTCAACTTTTGCAAGCTTCGTTTCTTTTTCTCCATAACGCAATTTTTTTTTTATCGTTAATATCGATCGGTTCGCGGATTAAAAGTTTCTCACACTCGTCCCTCAACATTTATCTCGCCTTCGTCGTTCATTTGCTTATTTTCTCGTTTTTTTGTTTTTTTTAGTGTATTTTTCTCAACTAAAATTCTGGAAGACTGTACAACACACTGCGAGCGCTACAAATTTTTTCACAGGGTATTCGTATCGTGCGTGTCGATGCAGAAAGTCCGAAAACTCTTGGAAAACTTTTCAAATTTTTATTTTTTTTTTAATTCCCACCTAAAAATTGTAATTCGCTGATTTTTTTGTAATTTAAAACTCGTGGACGTTTTGGCGTCAAGAGAAAAAAGGCCTGAGGCAGTTTTTTCAGAGACACAGATTTCTAAAAATTTGATTATTCAACGTAAATTAGCTGGAGAGTTTTTTCACGTTGGAAAACAAATTGGGAATGACTTTTTTCTTTGCAATTTGCTGATTTAATGAACCCTCGAATTTTTAAAACTGTTTTATGACTTTCTGCACTTTCATGCAGATACTCGTGTTTATATTTTCGTGTATTCACACACTGGGAAAATGATGCTGAAGTTTGCAACGCTGGAATGCATCGAAAAATATTGAATTTTATTGAAGATTCGTTGAATTTTCAATGTCATCCAAATTTTTCGAGCCAATTTGCTTTTCGAATGGCAAAAATTGATCATTTTATCATCGTAATTAAATTCTGCATTTGAATTATTATTTTTTGAATTTCGTTGCATTCCAACGATGCAAACTTCAGAGTCATTTTCCGAAAAGCGAATTTTTCATGCTCTGAAGTTTGCATCGTTGGAATGCA
Organism: Diadegma fenestrale; assembly: GCA_037043255.1. Taxonomy (NCBI): domain Eukaryota; kingdom Metazoa; phylum Arthropoda; class Insecta; order Hymenoptera; family Ichneumonidae; genus Diadegma; species Diadegma fenestrale. The sequence continues at coordinate 16,946,799 of CM073313.1, forward strand.
ACGAAATTCATTTTTATCTTTGTCAAAAATAATCATTCCAATGCAAAATGTAATTGCGATGATAAAATGATCAATTTTTGCCATTCGAAAAGCATATCGGCTCGAAAAATTTGGATGACATTGAAAATTGAACGAATCTTCAATAAAATTCAATTTTTTTCGATGCATTTCAACGTTGCAAACTTCAGCATCATCAATTTTAACGAAATATTCAAAAAACCACCGGGAAACACAATTTTTTTCAAAGACTCCTCCCTTTTTTCCCGGCGGCTTAAATTTACATGACTCTGAAGTTTGCATCGTTGGAATGCAACGAAATTCATTTTTATCTTTGACAAAAATAATAATTCAAATGCAGAATGTAATTACGATGATTGAATGATCAATTTTTGCCATTGGAAAAGCATATTGGCTCGAAAAATTTGGATGACATTGAAAATTGAACGAATCTTCAATAAAATTCAATATTTTTCGATGCATTCCAACGTTACAAACTTCAGAGTCATCTGCGAAAAGGCTCTATAACAATAATATATCAGCTGGATATTATGATGGACTTTTTCCCAGGATCGACGCACGAATTCTCACAAAAGTGTTCGTTCTTAATGACTAATACATACAAGTGTACACACGTTGTGATTTTCACGATATTTCGTAAATGAAACAAAAGAGGAAAAAAATCTGAAAGATATTTCGGCGGCGTTTGCGATGAGAGACAAAGTCGAAGGAAAAAATGGTCCGAACGAGGCGCACGGAGTGATGATTCAAAGATTATTATTAAGAGTTTCTACTATTTCTACAACAATGTATATACAAATGACGATTCACAGGGAAAATTATTGATTAAAACGTCGTTTGATTATCATTGTTCGTCTAAACACGTTTCCCGAGCACTTTCTCGTCCCCGAGCAACATATTTTCATTTTTCTTCCATTTTCAGGCAAGTATCCTCGCGAATAATTAAGTACAAAGTGTCGATTCAAAGGCGTTGTGTATTCGGAGTGACGCAATAACGTAGGAAAAAAAACACTCGGAGTCCCTTTTTTCTTTCGCTTATTTATGACTTTACTCTTCCGGCACGGGAGCGCCAACTTTGTCTCGTAATTCAATTGTAGTTAATCCGGCAGTGGTAACAGCAAAATCTCAATTAAATTACGCTCGACGCAGTAGCATCGAAACGTAAACAAATACAAAAACCGTTTCAGCGTCGACTCAATTCACTCCGGACATTGCAAATTTCTCGAAAATAAAAATATCATCACGTCAAATTGGCTTAATATCGATTTTTTGTCGAGTTTTTTTTTTTTTAAACAGAATAAAATCTTCGGAAGTTTTCGATGATTTTTTCATTCATTTCCGCACAAATCTGAGTGTCCGGAGTAACGTGAATTGAGCGATGGACCAAAAAAAACGTTCAAGCTCTATGCAAATCGCTCGAAAATACGCTCAGCGTAATTTCGTTTCTGTTGCAAAAAAAATCACGATCAAATCGTTATTGCTATCGATATATTCATGAAAATCTTTTTTTCAACTCCAGCTCGACAACGGTTCGCTATATTAATTATATATGTATTCACAGAATGTCTCAGACGAGATGAAAATTGAATCCAACACGATAAAAACTGCAAGTTCGAGTCGAGAACCGAATTTTGTATCGAATGGTCAAGATCCGTTTTGTTAATTCGCACGTATCGCGGAAAGTATCGGAGATAGGAGAAAAATGCATAGAACCAATTTTGTAGAGCATGAAATTTCCTACGAAAAAGTTCCCCAAGACGTTTCTCTATTTCGAGTGGTTCGAGCCCCAGAGCAGCGCAAAGGTGGAATTCGTCACAACGACTGAAATATTGAAAACAGAAAAAAGTCGTCGGAGACTTTTTTACAGGAAATTCAATCGCCTTCAAAATTGGTCCTATACGTTTTTACCGTATCTCTCACCGTTTTGGCGGAGCGTTAAAAAACAAAGAATCGGTTTCGATCTTTGACTCGAAATTCAATTTTTGGTTGCATTTTACAAGATTTTACAATTTATTCTGAGACAACTGTATAAACGAGTCGAGTCTGATAGTCCGCCCTTATATTTTACATACGCAAATCTACGTGATTTTCTATCAGGGAGGGACTACCGTTTGTTTTTTGTTTTCTAGAAACAGTCGAGTATGATGACGATTTTTGCCACGATATTTTTTCTACGGGTATGTCGTGAATGAAAAATCTCATAAAGCATTTTTCATTGATTAACTCAAGCCGTAAAAACGAGAGAAAATTGCGTGACTCGTTTTCCGAGTGAATGGCAAAGGAGCTGCACAAATTTCCGAAGAAATGTCAGTCGCGTTGTAGATTTGCTTGTTGTATAGAGAAACAGGAACTATAACGAAACGATCAGCTCGTGTCCGAGGATCGAGAAGAATGAATCTGCTTACGGATGTCGAACATCATCGACGGGAACAGTGGCCGTAGAAGTGTGTTGTTGTACCGTGACGGCGGAGTTAGTTCCGGTTGTCGGGACGTTTCCACCGGTGGTGACACTGGGGGGAGCGACTGCGGGATGAGCCAAGGTCGTGGGGACCTGAGGTTTGGCGAATTTGCCAGGATCTTGAACGGCAGTATCGTTTCTTCTCAAATAAGCGGCAGCTTCTTTTTTCGGCGGGACGACGGGTTTGTTGGGAGGCACGGGAGGCGGAATGCCGCGCGAAATCATCGGTTTTTTCACGGTATTAGTCGTCGTCCCGCTAGTTCCACCAGCAACTGGTCCCCCGCTGGCTCCCGGTGCAGCTGTTCCCGGCGGATTCAACGGACCCCCGTGAAACGGTAATTTATTCGTCGCCGAAGAACTCGTCGTCGACCCTCCTCCAGGAGTCGTTCCAGGTGCGATTTTTGTACCGCCGCCAGGGTTCCCGACGTTCGTCACGGGCGTCCTCTTCTCCGACGTTGCCTGAGAAAATTCAAATCAAACGCAGCACACACAGCCGCGTCGTTAGTTCAATTTATAAAAATATTAAATAAAATGATATATAAATATAAATATATCAATAAATATATATATTAATATATAAATATATATTTAATAATATATATAATATAATATATAATTTATATTATATATAATATTATAATAATATATAATATAATATCATTATATATTTATATAATTAATTATATTAATTACAATTAATATATTATTTATATATTAATAATAATAAATAATAATAATTAATAATTATAAATATTATGATTAATATATTAATATATTATTATATTAATTATATTAATATAATATAATATATTAATATATAATATTAATATTATATATAATATAATTTTATATATAATTATATATATAACATTATATATAATATATAAAATAAATAAATATATAAATAAAAATAAAAAATATGAATATAAAATAATACAGAAAAAAATATATAAAAAGATGTAAAAAAAATTCTCTCCCTTTCCTTCTTGTGTTGAATCACTGTAAATTGAAAAAAAAAACAGTCGCATCACGATCAATCGATAAAAATCAATTCCCGAAAAGTCCGAAAATTACCAATCATTCACCGCTGAAAATGTAGAAGAAAAAAAAGGTTGAACAATAAACCAATTGAAAAAAAGACAGACAGAAGGCGAAGAGAAAAAGTTGGACTTGGTCGACCAGCACAGCAGAGCAAAGAAGGAAAGTGGACCGCAGAAGCAAGATTGACCGATATTCCTGACAAGTGTCGCTTCCAAGCCCCGATAATAGAATAGAAAATGACCGAAAGCCCTTCGCTTTGATTTTTCTCCCATTTTCACAACTATTTCGTAAATGTCGATTACAATTTTTATCCAACGTTACTCTGGTCCAGCATTGAACGAGTCATCGACTCGATAGCGATTAAAAAAATTTCTTTTCTTCATTAATATCGTCGCAGACTCGACTGAAAAATCCTTACCTCGTTCCACATTCAAATTGACTTGGGAGAGTGCGCACGACATTCAGTTTGCAAATCAGGAGTGAAAAACCCAGCACACGAGGAAGAAAAAGTTACAAATAAAAATGCTTCCGAACGCATCTTCGTGAATGACGAAAAAAAACCAAAAGATCCAGAATTTTCTTGAAATAATAACAAAGGGAAGGGCAAGCAGGTAAGATGTGTAAATAAAGCTCAGAAGTGAGTTGCATACGTCGTTTTTAATTGAAAATTAATTAATCATACATATTAAATAATAATAATTGTAATAATAATAATAATAATAATAATAATAATTCTTATGTACACGATGGAGAACATAATCGACGGTACTCGCAAGTTAAATAATCTTTCGGTTCCTTCATTAATAACTTAATAAAAAGTAGTAACTGACGTTTTTAGCAACGCAAATTGAAATCGGTGGAAAAATCGTGCCAATCGTATAATACAAGCGGGACAAACAAAAATGAGTGAATGTTCTTTGGAATATTCGATGCTGAAGTTTGCCAAGTTGGAATGCATCGAAAAATATTGAATTTTATTGAAGATTCGTTGAATTTTCAATGTCATCCAAATTTTTCGAGCCGATTTGCTTTCCGAATGGCAAAAATTGATCATTTTATCATCGTAATTACATTTTGCATTTGAATTATTATTTTTGTCAAGGATAAGAATGAATTTCGTTGCATTCCAACGATGCAAACTTCAGAGTCATTCGAGTCAGAGAAGTTTTTTGTACAACGAAAAAAATAATTGTCGTTTCTACTCAGATCCTCAGTCAGGTTTTCAGTTTAATGGAGTTTCGTACTATTTCGTAACGCCGCTATTTACATTAATAGTCATTTGTTGAATAAAAACAAAAATGTTGATCGCTAGAGGGCGATACAACTTGCTCCGAAAATACGATTATTTGTAATCATAATAGTAACAACACATGATTCGAGTTAATATTCTTGCGATGAACAACGCAATCTACAGATATTGCTAAAATTATCAACTGATAGGTTAAGACTAGACAAACTTACAGGATTTATTGAGATACGCGTGGGATTTTTATCGTGACGATTGCGATGGGACACGTACTGGTAATTTCGTCATTTAATTTCTTGTTCAATTCGAACGATATTTTGAATTTTCCATCATTGAAATGCTCCACTTTTTATTCAACTTTATGGAAATATTTATGATGCTGAAGCTTGCAACGTTGGAATGCATCGAAAAATATTGAATTTTATTGAAAATTCGTTCAATTGTCAATGTCGTCCAAATTTTTCGAGCCGATTTGCTTTCCGAATGGCGAAAATTAATCATTTTATCATCGTAATTGAATTCTGCATTTGAATTATTATTTTTGTCAAATATAAAAATGAATTTCGATGCATTCCAACGATGCAAACTTCAGAGTCATATAAATTTAAGCCACCGGGAAAAAAGGGAAGAGTCTTTGAAAAAAATTGTGTTTCCCGGTGGTTTTTTGAATATTCTGTTAAAATTGATGATGCTGAAGTTTGCAACGTTGGAATGCATCGAAAAATATTGAATTTTATTGAAAATTCGTCCAATTTTTATTGTCATCCAAATTTTCCGCGCCGATACGCTTTTCGAATGGCAAAAATTGATCATTTTATCGTCGTAATTACTTTCTGCATTTTTGTCAAAGATAAAAATGAATTTCATTGCATTCCAACGATGCAAACTTCAGAGTCATGAATATTTTGGAAAATGGGTAAATAATTGTTTCGAAATTGTTACGATGTGAAAAAAATGAAAATTTCATGCATTTTTACAAGGGACGATATTTTTTTTGTCAATTTTGATTTCGTCCGGCTAAAAATGATCGTCCGATTATTTTGGACAAAGTCTGCACGTAAAATTTTGGAACGTGACGATTTTGGGATGCGAATAAATAAATTTGATATTTCGAAATGTTTTTCACGGTTACTCACGGGTTTTTGGAGCGGAATGAATAGAGAATCGCCCGCACGAGCGTGCCGATGGATTTTCCGGAATTTATATTAGTGTAGAATGGGGAGGGAATTGTTGTTGGATTACCTGTGCCTCCATAGGAGCAGAAGACTCGGGCTGTGTTGTCTGGGGCAAATTGGCTCCGTAGGCTACGCCTCGTATCGCCTGACCAGGAGTCACGGATCGCGCGATTCCCGTAGCTGCAAAATCCAAGAGATAAATCAAAGATTAATCCTCTCGTTTCGATATCAAGTGGAATTAAAAAAAATTGCGATTATGCTGAAATCTTTATCATTGGAATGCAGCAAGATTTCCTGTTTTTTTTTTTTTTTTCAATAATGCCAATTGTCTTTCGTTTCTAGTTTCACACGAGGCGAAAAAATCATTTTTCGGGCCTCTTATCAAAAATTTCCAATCGTTATTTTTAAAATGTGGTCAATATTTTTTATTTTCAATGTGAGAAAAAAAATTTTTTTGTTCATTACTCCCAAGGATGTCAATTTCAACACGACTAAGTGCGAGATCCTTACTCGGACCACTGACGGGGACACTCGTGACTGTTGCCGTTGGCTGAACGACTTTGCTGCTGACCATCGGCGTCCCCGTTCCCAAGACTGCTCCCTTGTCTAGTAATTTTTCAACATCATTATCACCATGAAAATTCATGATTCTGAAGTTTGCACCATTGAAATGCAACGAAATTCATTTTGTTCTTTGACAAAAATAATTATTCAAATGCAGAATGTAATTGCGATGATAAAATGATCAATTTTTGCCATCCGGAAAGCAAATCGGCTCGAAAAATTTGGATGACATTGAAAATTGAACGGATTTTCAATAAAATTCAATATTTTTCGATGCATTCTAACGTTGCAAACTTCAGCATCATCAATTTTAACAGAATATTCAAAAAACCACCGAGAAACACAATTTTTTTCAAAGACTCCTCCCTTTTTTCCCAGCGGCTTAAATTTACATGACTCTGAAGTTTGCAACGTTGGAATGCAACGAAATTCATTTTTATCTTTGACAAAAATAATTATTCAAATGCAAAATGCAATTACGATGATAAAATGATCGATTTTTGCCATTCGAAAAGCATATCGGGTCGAAAAATTTGGATGACATTGAAAATTGAACAGATTTTCAATAAAATTCAATATTTTTCGTTGCATTCCAACGTTGCAAGCTTCAGACTCGTTGAAAATTCACTTGCAATCATAACGTGAGTGATTTTGAATAAATAGAACAAGGAATGAGAAAAAAACGTTGCAGAGTTTGGAGAGATTATTGCGAAAATTTGAATTCAATTGATCGATCGACGTGGCATTTTTATTTTTAATCCTCGTCAAGTTTTTCTCTTTTCGACCATGTTTTTTGGTTTTTTTTGGTTTTTTGTAAAACTCACTTGTACTGTGGACGGCCGGTCTGAGCGTTGGCATGGCAATCAAATTAGCTGGTTTGGCCGGCGGGGGCGGCGGCGTGGCACCAACGCCTCTGCCAGCTCCACGAATTCCCGCGGATCCTTTCCAGGACTCCATTTCCGCTTTGAGTCTTTCGACCTCGACCTCGAGTTCCTTGCTGCGTTTTTCTTCCTTGGCCAATGCTTGTCGATACTGTTGCCTCTCGATATCGAATTGCGCCAGTTGTTTTTCCAGTTCTGCTTCCATTTGCAAAGATTTTTTACTCTCTTCCTCCAAGCCCTCGGCCATGGAATCTATTCGGACCTTTTCCTCGCTCAATATCTGCGCGAGATCCTCCGACCTTTTACGCTCTTCTATATATTTCATTATTATCTTTTTACGCTCGGCCAGTAACAGCAATACTATTTGTTTCTTTTTACTCTTTTCCTCTTCCAACAACTCTTTCTCTTTTTTCAACTCCAATTCTAAATGCTTGCTCTCTTGGCGCTCAAGCTCGAGCTCTTTTTTCAATCGCGTTCTTTCCTTCTCCAAACCGTACGTTATGTCGTCTCCCTGCGCTGTATCGTGCTCGTGCTTTCTTTTCTCTTCCTCCAGCTCCTTGATCACCTAAAATACCAGAAACGAATGACTCTGAAGTTTGCATCGTTGGAATGCAACGAAATTCATTTTTATCCTTGACAAAAATAATTATTCAAATGCAGAATGTAATTACGATGTTAAAATGATGAATTTTTGCCATTCGGAAAGCAAATCGGCTCGAAAAATTTGGATGACATTGAAAATTCAACGAAAATTCAATATTTTTCGATCCATTCCAACGTTGCAAACTTCAGCATCATTTTTTTCACGAACCCAATACGGTTAGCAGAATTTTCAAGAATTTTTTCCATATTTTTTGAAAAAGAGGGAAAAAAATGATAAAATTCGAAATTCCACGTTCAGATTCGTAATTTGGGGGCTCAGAAATCGTCGAGACGGCGTAATCCAAGGCAATTGCGAAATTCGTTTTTTATCTTTGACAAAAATGATTATTCAAATGCAGAATGTAATTGCGATGATAAAATGATCGATTTTTCACATAGAAAATTGAACGAAGTAGCAATGAAATTAAATATTCTATGACTCTGAAGTTTGCATCGTTGGAATGCAACGAAATTCATTTTTATCCTTGACAAAAATAATTATTCAAATGCAGAATGTAATTACGATGATAAAATGATCAATTTTTGCCATTCGAAAAGCAAATCGGCTCGAAAAATTTGAATGACATTGAAAATTTAACGAATCTTCAATAAAATTGAATATTTTTCGATGCATTCCAACGTTGCAAACTTCAGCATCATAGAAACGAGGCTCTTTTCGTGTTTTCTTCCTGATTAATGATGTTGAAGTTTTTATCGTTGGAATGCAACGAAATTCTGGTTTTCCTTCAACGAGGCTCATAATTATTATTCAATATTTGCGCCGGACAAAAAAACGATCGTCTCTTGCGTCCCAAAAACTCAAACGAGACGAAAAATTGCCATCATTTTCAAAATTCAATAAACATTCAATAGAAACAATAATTTTTGTTGAACCGCAACGTTGCGAACCCTAAAACGGTGACTTGGGGTCAAAAATGTTTTTTTTTTTTACTTTAAACAAAATTGCCCCAAGCTGACGTGATTCTGCATCAAAAAACGAAAAAAATGAGCCCAATTCGAACCCTCTCGTTTAATTTTACCAAAAATATGAGTTTTTTAAAATTTGCGTCATTTTTGACTCCACGTTATTACCGAAATAGGCAAAATAAAATAAGGTCACGGTTCGAAAAAAGTAAAAACAAAAAATCCAGGGTTTAGATTCATCGTCGAGTTTCGCATTTCTCGACGTCATATTTACTCACCGATCTGTGCCTTATTTCCGCGTCTTTCAAAACTTTTGCCATTCTGAATTGAGTTCGTCTTTGCTGCGTCACTAATGCCTCCAGACTTGCCACTTGCTGGTCAACCTGATTACCGTCTGCGTCCATCATCGGTCCACCTACTATTGCAACGTCTCTCATCAGAGCCACGTGCGGATCCGATGTGCCGCTCCGATAACGGGAACTCAGAAGATTTTTCATTTTCTCCGACTGTAAAATCGATTATTAACGTTAATTATCCCGATTCGAATGTGGATCTTTAACGAAAAGACTTTAATTTCCACTTCATTATTCGAATTCAATTCCCTTCTGTTATAAATTCAACTCGATAGCGACAAATCGACGTTGCTTACTTTCAATGCAGCAATTACAATGTCCCGTCCTTGGAGCTCGCCTTCCAGGTATCCCAGTAATTTCAGCAGGTCCGTTTTGCTCAGCTCCATCTTTGGATTGCGCTAAACATTGCAAAAAACAAAATTGTCAAAATTCCCGCGTACAATGATCCTTCGAGATGAAAAATTTGACCAAAATTTCAATAAAAAATTATGATTTCGATTTTGCATCGTTGGAATGCAACAAATTCTGTTTTCTCTCAGGCGAGGCTCGAAAAGGATCGTCTCGAGTCCCAAAAACTCAATCGAGACGAAATTTGGCATGATTTTGAAAATTCAATAAATAATCAATGAAAACAGTATTTTTTGTTAATTATTTTGTTAATTATTATTTTTTTTTAGTTTTTATTAATCATTTATTGAATTTTGAAAATTGTGGCAATTTTTCGTCTCGATTGAGCTTTTGGGCCTCACGACAAGATCGTTTCTTGGTCCGGCCCAAATATTGGATAATAATAACGAGCCTCCCCGAAGAAAAAACAGAATTTCGATGCGTTGCAACAATGCAAACTTCAACATCATTTGCAAACTTGAAAGTCATCGAAAATTCAGGCTTCGACAGTAAAACGGCAAATCTCGCAGAAAAAAATGCAAGGAAAACGTGCAGTTGAGAATTTTGCCATCCGATGGTTTAGCGATTTGAATTTTTCTTAGAAATTCCAGGAATTGTGTGAAATTTCGTGAAACCGACACAATCTCATTGTCGCGCGTCGTTTCAAAATTGCATTTGCCTTGTCGGCAACAAAAACAGCAAAATTTGTAACATTTTCATGCAAGTCTCGAGTCTGACCTTGAGAGTGTTGGAGGAGCTTTTGTCCAAGGGTTCAAAGTTGTTGGATTTTTGTTGCGGATGATTTTGTTGGATGTTCTGAAAGCCGGAGGGCGTGCTGGTGGCTTGAGTAATTTTGAGGGAGGATTGTTGTTGTTGTTGTAAATTGGTGACGACGGTAGTGGCAGCGGCCGGTTGCGGCGGGCTGACCGGAGGTTGCGGATTAGCGAGGCTTTGACTCTGCGATGCCATTTCGATTTCGGGACTGTTGCGACGTCGTCGTTTGCGACTATTCGCGGCTGTTTTGTCGAACGGAATTTTGGCGCCGCTACGAGCTAACGCGAGCACCAATTTGCGAGCAGGGGGCAACGACGAGGTGAATTAATTGATGCGTTGTCGGATGAAAATCGTGACAGTGGTTGACGAATAAAAATTGAGGCTTTCCCGACCGCTCGTCCATCACAAGACCCTGGCGGCGTTGATTTTTCTGCGCGCGTGTGTTTTTTCCGTTCAACGAGATAATAACAACTTCACGTCGTGGAAGCCGCGACGACGACGACGACGATCGCGACTTTTCGACATGTTGGAACGACGGAGGAAAAGCAAGGAGAGGGGGAAGGGACGAGAAAAATAACAAAAAGTCAAATTCTACGATTACGATATGTCATGAGTCCGGAAAATTTTATGCGAGCAACCGATCAATTTTCCTCTGCTCGCACGAGCCTCGAACTCGCAGCTACGCTCGAGTTTTTCCTCTCGATTGAAAGTCCGTATGCGTGTGTGTGTGTTGCTCGCGAATTCACCGATAGACCACGTCAAAAATCCGTCGATCACAAGCGCGAAACTGGCGCGTACCAAGTCTCATTAATTTTGTGAAAAAAAACAACGAGACGGCTCGATTTGTGAATATTAAAACAATTATATGCGCGAAATTAGAGAGAGAAAAAAGAAAACGGGGCTGAACGCGCCGCTCCGGATCAGACCGATAGCACAAAGCGCGCTTGCTTCATCCGCCACACTACACACGACACAGCTTTTAGTTCACTTGTGTATTTCACACATCCACACATTTTTATGTGTATGTGTTACTCTCGTACTTTGTATATAGAATCACTGAACTCACCCACGCACTACGACACGCTCTTAACACTCATAACCCCCTCCTCGGAATCCTATAAAACGTTCGTTCGGTCGCTCTCTTACAAAGAGAGTTGGTGATTTTCGCCTCCCCTCGCTGTGAAAAAAATGCACTTGTCCCCGTCCCTCTCACTCATAACTCTAATTTTCTGTTTCCAATATCAGGCAAATTTACTGCACGATCGTCTGCGTCGAGATTCGTGCCGCTCTGGTCGCGGGTCGCCAAACACTCGATTTTTTCTCACGCCGAACGTCAACGTTTTCTTTCAAATTATTCAATGATTTTATTCTACTTGACTAGCTCTGAACGCTTCGCCGGCTCGACGCATCCGCGGACACAACTTTACAAAGAAAACACACAGATTTATACATATATAGTTGGTGTATAAATAATGTATCGTGCACGACATCGATAGCAAACGCGCCAAATCCGAAGCTTCTTGAATCGATTTTCCCCGCGTAATTCGCGACACTCGAACACAGTTTGCTAAACTCTTTTTACACGTCATTGGCTTTTCGCTATTGTTGTTTTTTCACGACTCCCTCGTTCAAGGCTATTCGCTGGCATTTAGTTCCGAAAACATGAAAATTTTTGTCGAACCGTTTCAAAATACCGAAATTTTCGGTCTAGTTCATGTCGTCGCCGCCGCGTGACAGCACTGCACGCTTTACGGACGGTGACTAGCATTTCGGAGTCTGCGGCGATTCTAACCTGCGATAGCTTGACGGTTCGCACTAAGGTCACTTGGATTCGATTTGTGAAAATAACAAGAATCAAGCAATTCTTCAAGTATGCCTGAAAGCACCAAAGTAGAAGTCAAACCGACTAAGGAGGCGACGAAAAATGGAAAAGAGGAGGAGAAAAACGATCTCGTGAGTTTTTCTCTATTATTGCTTTCCTTTGCGTGCCTGTCGAATCATCGCGTGTCACCAAAACAGCGACTCGCTTCGATTGTTGCGATTCCAATGTTTTTTTTTCCTTTCTCATTATTGTTTTTCCGTCCTCGTGTTCCTAAGCCTCGAGACTACGAGATCGCCTCGTAGAATTTCGGAAAATCCTCGATTTCCGATTGTCATCGGAGACGATCCAATTTCTTGGTGACAAAATCTGGTTTTTCCCTTTCATATCGATAAAAATCTCGATTTCGTGCTTAGCGATACGAGAAACTGATCAAACGTCGTTAAAAATTCATTTATGTATGGAATTTTTTTACGACGTCGTCGTCATCGCAATTTGTTGCTTAAAATTGCGTTTTGTTTCAGTCCGAAGAGGACAAGTTATTGCAAGAAGAGCTGAGCAATTTGGTGGAGCGTCTCCAAAGCGGAAACACGAAACAGCACTTTACGGCGCTGGAAGCGTTATGCGCGCAAATTCGTGCGTCGACGACGTCGATGACGAGCGTGCCAAAGCCGTTGAAATTCATGAGACCGCATTACGACACGATGAAGCAGGTTTACGAGGGTTTGCACGACGTAAAAGCGCGCGAATTGTGTTCGGACATAATATCCGTGTTGGCGATGACGATGGGCGAAGGGCGGGAGTGTTTGAAATACAGACTGACGGGATCGGCTTTGGAATTGGGCGAATGGGGCCACGAGTACGTGAGACATTTGTCGGGAGAGTTAGCCGGCGAATGGGACGAATTAACGGGCGAGGATTCCGAAATAATGAGCAAAAAATTGATCGGCCTCGTTCACGAGATTGTCCCTTACAACATGGCCCACAATGCCGAAACCGAAGCTTGCGATTTGCTCATGGAAATCGAGAGACTCGACCTCCTGGAACAATACGTCGACGAAAGCGCTTATCAAAGAGTTTGTCTTTATCTCACCAGTTGCGTCGCTTACGTCGCCGATCCTGAGAACCGCACGCTGCTCCACGAAGCTTCCAAACTTTACAAAAAATTCAACCAGTATCCTCAAGCCATGAGACTCGCTATTCAGCTCAACGATCGACCGCTCATTGAAAAACTTTTCCTCAATTGCAAAGACTTGTGAGTAAGAGGAAAATCAAAAAGATGAAGTTTGCAACGTTGAGATTCAACGAAAAATATTGTTTTTATTAATTGTTTATTGAATTTTTGAAATCATGGCAATTTTTTGTCTCTGTTGGGTTTTTGGGACTCGAGAGACGATCGTTTTTTTGTCCGGACCAAATATTCAATAATAATTATGAGCCTTGCTGAAAAAAAATCAGAATTTCGATGCATTCCAACGATGCAAACTTCAACGTCATATTTTTTATCAACAATTCAGTGACAAATGTTAAAATTTGGAGAAAAATGTCGAAAATTCCTGTTGTTTTCGATGGAATGTGAATTAAAAATGACTATGGATTTTTTTAAATCATTTTTATGGGCCATAGTAAATTTTGATGTAATATTTTTCTCTGTGCACACAGAGAAGGCATGACACTGAAGTTCGTAACGTTGGGATCCAACGAAAAATTCATTTTCTATTCATTATTTGTTCAATTTCCAAAACCATGACAATTTTCGTGCCGATTTTGTGTCTGGATCCCAAAAAAATATCGTTTCGTCGTCCTGAGCAAATATTGAACAAGAATCTTGAGCTCTGCCCAAGAAAAAACCGAATTTCGTGTGACTCTGAAGTTTGCTACGTTGAGATTCAACGAAAAATATCGTTCCTATTAATAATTTATTGAATTTTGAAAATCATGGCAATTTTTCGTCTCGATTGAGTTTTTGGGACTCAAGACACGATCGTTTTTCTGTCCGGATCAAATATTGAATAATAATTATGAGCCTCGCTGAAGAAAAAACGGAATTTCGATGCATTCCAACGATGCAAACTTAAAAATCATGAAAAAAAAAATTCTCAATTTCTAGTTTTCGTCATAATTTTTTCATTCATAAAAAAAAAGCAAAATTTTTGATTCTGTGCTTCCAGATCGATTCAGAAGCAGTTGGCATTTATGCTGGGTCGTCAGCAGATATTCATCGAATTGCCCGAGTCGACGCCAGAGTACGACGATCTCGTCGAGATAATGTCAAACTCGCACCTGAACAATCACTTTTTGAATTTGGCCCGAGAGTTGGACATAATGGAGCCGAAAACACCGGAAGACGTTTACAAATCACATTTGGAAAACTCGCGACCGCCTTTCGGAGGCGGCCAGTTGGATTCGGCGAGACAAAACTTGGCGGCGAGTTTCGTCAACGGTTTCGTAAACGCCGCGTTTGGACACGACAAATTATTGATCGAAGATGGCAACAAGTGGTTGTACAAGAACAAGGAGCACGGAATGTTGAGCGCGACGGCTTCGTTGGGTTTGGTGTTGCTCTGGGACGTCGACGGGGGTTTGACGCCGATAGACAAATATCTTTATTCCTCCGAAGATTATATCAAGTCCGGCGCTCTGTTGGCCTGCGGCATCGTGAATTGCGGCGTGAGAAACGAGTGCGATCCAGCATTGGCGCTTCTCTCCGATTACGTTCTCCACAGCAGCAACACAATGAGAATCGGTGCAATTTTGGGTCTGGGTTTAGCGTATGCAGGATCGAATCGGGAAGCTGTTTTGAGTCTGCTCGCGCCGGTACTCACGGACCCAAAATCCAGCTGGGAAGTGATCGGCGTGGCGGGTCTCGCCCTTGGAATGGTTGCTGTCGGTTCTTGCAACGCTTACGTAACAACAACGATAATTCACACGTTGATGGAGAAGACTGAGAACGATTTGAAAGACACTTACGCGAGGTTTTTGCCTCTTGGGCTGGGTCTTTGTTTCCTGGGCAAGCAAGAAGCTGCCGAAGCGATAATAGCCGCATTGGAAGTTGTTCCAGAACCGTTCAAGTCGATGTCAACGACTCTCGTCGAGGTTTGCGCTTACGCAGGAACCGGAAACGTCCTTAAGATCCAACACCTTTTGCACATATGCTCCGAGCACTACGAACCAGCCAACGAGAAAGACGACAAATCCGATCGCAAGGACAAGGACAAGGATAAGAAAGACGAGAAAAAAGAAGATAAAGAAAAAGATCTCAGCTCGCGTCAAGCCATCGCGGTGCTCGGGATCGCTCTCATTGCCATGGGCGAAGAAATCGGCGCCGAAATGGCCTACAGAACTTTCGGACACTTGCTTCGTTATTGCGAGCCCGTTATTCGCCGTTCGGTCCCCCTCGCTCTAGGCCTCATTTCCGTCTCTAATCCAAAACTCAATATTCTTGATACTCTCTCCAAATTCTCTCACGACAGCGACCCCGAAGTTGCTCACAACGCTATTTTCGCCATGGGCCTCGTCGGCGCCGGCACTAACAACGCTCGACTCGCTGCCATGCTCCGACAATTGGCACAATTCCACGCCAAAGATCCCAACAATCTTTTCATGGTTCGCATCGCCCAAGGATTGACCCATCTCGGCAAAGGCACGCTCACCCTTTCCCCTTATCACAGCGATCGGCAACTCCTGAGCCCGGTCGCTCTCGCTGGGCTCTTGGCCACCCTCGTCGGATGTCTCGACGTCAAGCACAGTAAGTTCGTCAACCAAAATCAGAATCGACAGAAAACTACGAATTCTGTGGCATTTTGAAATTTTCAAAAAAATTTAATCACTCTAGTTTCCGCAAATTTCAAGATTTATTATTAATTTTTTTTTTATAAATAGCGTATCATAATAGGAAGGTTGGTATTGAATTTGGAAATGATCGGTCGAACGGTTCAAATTTTATGGATTTTTGAATTTTACGAAATTATTAATCTTCCGAAAAATCGTCTGGTCGCTTCAATTTTTGCAAATTTCGTAAGATATTAGGAATAAATTTTTCTTTTCCCTTTCCAGAAAAGTTCTCGAAATTTTATTATTAAAATGCAAATAAAAAAAAGGCTGCAAATTGAAATTTGCAAATTATTTCCTCAAGATGCTCAAGATTCATGATTCTCAAAGTTTCCTCTATGAGGAAGCCAAAATTGAAAATATGGCCAAATTGCAAATTTTTTTTCATCGTTTTACCGCATTTTCGACCATTTTTTTGACTCCGAAAAAAATGAGCCCGAATCGAACTCGTTTCGTTAAATTTTACCGGAGAAATGGATTTTTGAAAATTGGGTCAATTAAATTTAATTAAATTGATTCAATTTTTCAGTAATCCTGGGACGTTCGCATTATTTGCTGTACACTCTGGCGGCAGCGATGCAGCCAAGGATGTTGGTGACGTTCGACGAAGAGTTGAATCCTCTGGCGGTGCCAGTGCGAGTCGGTGTGGCCGTCGACGTGGTCGGGCAAGCCGGAAATCCCAAAACAATCACTGGATTCCAGACCCACACGACTCCGGTTTTGCTGGCGTTCGGTGAGAGGGCCGAGCTCGCGACCGAGGAATATCTCCCGCTAACACCGATCATGGAGGGTTTCGTGATCCTCAGGAAAAATCCCGAATTCGTTCCCTAATAACTCGATGCTACGAAAATTACTACGAAAAAAAAAAATGTACTAACTTTTAATTTCTAATAAAATAATTGCGATAAAACAGTTTTTTTTTATAAACAAGGAAATTAAGAACAATTTACTCATTCTCTTTTTTTTTTTGTATTATTATTTGTAAAAAAATTCATCGATGATAAAAAATACAGTGTAAAGATTACGTATAAAATTTACATTATTCATAGGTACGTTAAGATGGACTTTTAGTTTCAGTTTTCACGCTCCAAAACTGCCTTCAACATGGCGCTTGTCGAGTCTCCCTTGAATTTGTGACAGTAATTAATAGAAACAATAATTAACGTGATCCATGAGTCGTACAGTCGCTAAAAATCATGTTGCACGTTTTTTTTCTCCGAGAGGCTCACGAATTATTTTCTCAGTCGGAAAAAAACGTGGATCAGCTTCTCAATCGTCTTTCCCACACTCGGCACGACGTTTTTTCAACGGCAAGATTAACAATTACGATTCCAACTTGGCAAGCAATTAGTTTTGGTTTTCTTTCGATTTTTTACGAAATATTCTGGGCTGGAGTTAAAAAACAAAAAATACAGATCAAAATTCGATTCGGAAGCGAATTGCTTTGTTTTTTTTCAGTCATTCAGGATTGTTTATGTTAATTGCACTTTTTTACGTTAGTTCTGTCGCCAATGATGGCGCGCGACAACTTCGTCAATTCCTGGACGCGAAGCTCGCCCTCGATGTTGCGTTTATCAACATACAATCATACAAAATTCATATTTACGACAGAATATCGAACACCACGGAAATCTCTTTTAAAATATGGCAAAATTTTTTTTGTGTCTCTCACTCCCTCTTTCTTTCCCATTAAAATTCATTTGTATCGTTCATTCCACTCATTCACATTTTCGATAAGTTTTAGCGGGCTCATTGATTGGCACACTGGAGGTCGGCTTAAGATTCTACAGTCTCGTAGACAGGTACGAAAAATACTCTCATAATTGTTGCTGAACAACTTCGTTTTGCGAGGAATAAGTTAAAACAAATTACCGTGAGTAAAAAATACTCGCACTGCGTAAAAACGATGATGTTGAAGTTTGCATCGTTGGAATGCAACGAAATTCCGTTTTTTTTTCTTCAGCGAGGCTCATAATTATTTTTCAATGACTGGACTAAAAAACGATCGTCTCGTGAGTCCCAAAAGCTCAATCGAGACGAAAAATTGCCATGATTTTCAAAATTCAATAAAAAATTAACAGAAACAATATTTTTCGGTGAATCTCAACGTTGCAAGCTTCAGAGTCATTAAAAACGGGGAAAAGTATTCAAACACGATGATCCGATCTAATCGGTATAAAAAAGGCTATTCAATAAATTTTACAAGCTCGAAACGTTCGATTCGTATCGAGCGATTATGATTAGAAAAGAAAATTTCTAAATTCGTTTAAAAAATTGAGTAAAACGAGAGGAATTGTGACCGCGAAATTTTTCGGTCAATTCCAACGATGCATCGTCACGATTCCATCGAGCGTAGCACCTGCTTCGATATCTCGAAACGTTCTGGATTAAATTAACTTAGAGAAAAAGTTAAAAGCTTAAAAAACGTGGTGGAGGATTTGCGTTAGCAAAAATTGGGCTCCATGTCACGATGGACGGTGACAGGAGCCAAAACGTGGTGCGGGGACCCGAGATGGGTCGTGGGCGAGGGCGGAGTTACGTTGCGCCGTGCGATTTCCGGTTCTGCGTTGACTCCGACGAGCAGCAAAGGTTCAGCGAACGTCTGCTGCTCGGAATCGTCGTGAGGAGTCATCGTGCTGTAGCCGTGATCGCTGTCCCCACCGGGAGGTCGACGATAGTTGGTCGATACGCGATACGGCGATATCGGCGCGACGCTTTCGGGAAGCAAGGAATCTAAATTGTTCTTCGATTGATCGAATTCCATCGGTTCGTTGTCCGCATCCAAATGTGTCATTCTTAAATTATCCGGCGAAGTTTGCAAGTGCAGACACTGATGCTCCAGCCCGGATTGCACGCTCCGAAGCCTGTAGCAAAATAACGTTATCCCGAGGATCAGAACGATCGCCAAGATTCCACCAGCCACTGGACCAACCGATGGCCACTCACGAGACACACCCTCGTCCGTCGATTGCGAATCTGAAAAAATATTGAATTTTATTGAAGATTCGTTCAATTTTCAATGGCATCCAAATTTTTCGAGCCGATATGCTTTTTGAATGGCAAAAATCGATCATTTTAACATCGTAATTGCATTTTGCATTTGAATCATTATTTTTGTCAAAGATAAAAATGAATTTCGTTGCATTCCAACGATGCAGACTTCAGATTCATTGACTACTGAGTATTTTTAATACAAATTGACAGTGAATTTGGTATTTTCATTGAGTTTACTCGAAAAACGAAATAATGAAAGATGTTGAAGTTTGCAACGTTGGAATGCATCGAAAAATATTGAATTTTATTGAAGATTCGTTCAATTTTCAATGTCATTCAAATTTTTCGAGCTGATTTGCTTTACGAATGGCAAAAATTGATCATTTTATCATCGTAATTGCATTCTGCATTTGAATATTTATTTTTGTCAAAAATGAAAACGAATTTCGTTGCATTCCAACGATGCAAACTTCAGAGTCATATAAATTTAAGCCTCCGGGAAAAAAGAGAGGAGTCTTTGAAAAAAATTGTGTTTCCCGGTGGTTTTATGAATATTTTGTTAAAATTGATGATGCTGAAGTTTGCAACGTTGGAATGCATCGAAAAATATTGAATTTTAGGCCTTAATATTGAAAATGTGCGGAGTAATAAATTTAAAAACTAAAAAAAACCTATTTAGCCGAATTTTGACCAGTTTTTACTCGTTTTTAGAACCCGATCTATGAATTGTGCGACAAAAATTGTGAGAAATGATGAAAAGCTTTCCAAAAAACATGAAAAAATCGGTGAAAAGTCTAAAAATACCCATATGTCTTGCAAATCTCGGTTTTTTTAACGACAACTGATCATTAAACATTCCAGAAGCAAACTTACTGTAAGTTCCATCGGCATAAGGGAGAAAAGAGCCGAGAACGCCTCTGAAGCAAAGATTCATATCAGAACAAAAAGGTCTCTGGAGGAGCGATTCGCCATCGCCGTCGATGGAGCACCATTGGCATCCGACGACTCCGAGGCATTCGCCCTCGGTTTCGTAGTCCTTGCAATCGAAGGTCGGACAAGGTTTCAGAGCAGCGAGTTGTGCCCAATCGGCAGTGGAACTGAAACCTTGTTCGTAGGGTGGCGTGCAGCTTTCCAAATAAGTTTTATTCGGTTGTTCACAACCGGCGGTGTAGAGCGAGCATTCGCAGGGGCATTCGCACTCGGTTTGTTCCATCCGTTTGCAGTTTAAGCAGAGCCGGTCCATCTGTCGATCACGGAAAACGATTCAGTGATGAGAATAAAAATTTGTGGTGCGAAAAAAAATGGAATTTTGAACTCACTGTACTGCATGGGCAAAAAGCCCTCAAGCTGCAAGTCTCGTTGATTACTCCAAGAAAAACATTCGTGTTGGGCACTGAGGCGACTTGATACTTGACGCAATGTTCGCCATGGACGATATTCGTCAAAACTTCGTCCAGGGACGTGTTGAATTGATAATAACGTTGCATCGTCCCGTCCAGATAATTAGGGCATAATTTTTTTTTGACAAATAATTCGTGGTTGAGAATATCGTTGGCAACGAGAAGTTCCTTGTGTGTGAGATGCTGCGGGTGCTCGAGTTTGGTGCCGGCTTCGAGAAGAGCAGGATGAGAAACGAGCCAGCCTTTGTCATCCATGAGGAAACATTTGATCGTAGATTCTTTGCAGAAAGGAAACATTTCGCGAAGCAAACGAGCTATGTAACTCATTGGCAAATCCATTGACATCGTGGCAAAAACGGGATCTTCGTTCGAGTGCAGAGACGCCGAACGACCTTCGTAAATCGTGTGACTCAAGGTCACCACGTATCCAGCTCCTCCCGCGTCCAAATACGGCGGTGTCAAAATTATTTTGCCCGGATACTCGTGACTCTTTACGTACCAAGATCGTCGCATCGGATCCAGAGCCGAATCCAATATCATTCCGGGATAAACGACCAGAGCCCCGCTGTCCGAGGCCACGACGTACCTGTTTGTATTTTTTTCTGTCATTAACTTTCCTCAAATTTGTCACGTCCGATGACTGATTGAAAAGGCAACAAAAATTCGTACCTCCGGACGATAAACTTATGGAAGGGACTGTCAACGTGACGTTCCTTGAAATGATCCAGAATTTGGGCGAGCGTAGCAACGTCGGATCTCACGGAAGATCGTAGCCCCGGATTCGTCAACAGCCTCGTGGTATCTTTTATGTAAGCCATATAACTCTGAATCGTCATCACAGAACCCGTTTCTAAAAGTTCCAATTGCTCCCACGGCGACTTGAAACACCATGGCGATAAATAAACCACGCCGGTAGCTGAAATTTCCAGACAACGTTACACTCCGTTGGTTTTCATGAGCTGCAAAAATACTTCAGCCCGTTTTCTACTTTTTACTGTTCCACCTTCAAAAAATTCGATTCCCCGAGCTTTTAAAATTTTACTCCCGAATTTACTATGATATAATGACTTTTTTCCTTTGGCTTGGATGATTCTGAAGTTTGCCACGTTGGAATGCATCGAAAAATATTTAATTTTGATGAAGATTCGTTCAATTTTCAATTTCATCCAAATTTTTCGACCCAATATGCTTTCCGAATGGCAAAAATTGATCATTTTATCATCGTAATTACATTCTGCATTTAAATAATTATTTTCGTCAAAGATAAAAATGAATTTCGTTGCGTTCCAACGATGCAAACTTCAGAGTCATATAAATTCAAGCCGCCGGGAAAAAAGGGAGGAGTCTTTGAAAAAAATTGTGTTTCCCGGTGGTTTTTTGAATATTCTGTTAAAATTGATGATGCTGAAGTTTGCAACGTTGGAATGCATCGAAAAATATTGAATTTTATGGAAGATTCGTTCAATTTTCAATGTCATCCAAATTTTTCGCGCCGACATGCTTTTCGAATGGCAAAAATTGATCATTTTATCATCGTAATTGGATTCTGCATTTGAATAATTATTTTCGTCATAGATAAAAATGAATTTCGTTGCGTTCCAACGATTCAAACTTCAGAGTCATTTTACCCAGAGTTGCGATGTTATTCTGATAAGAGCAGAGATCGTCTTTGCTGATGACCGAATGAGGCTGAATGAGGTCCAAGCGATGATGAACAATGTTGGAAGGTAAACGTGGTGCAGAACGCGTCGGAGTACGTGGTTCTTCGGGTTTTTCGGAAATTATGCAAACTATCAAGTCCCGGTACGAGAGATGTTGCCATTTGAATTGTTTCTGCCGAATACAAATGAAAATTCTCGATAGAATTATCATAAAATTGTTTGTTAGAATTTTTTCAATTCAAGGATTAAAATGATTTTTTCACCTCGTCTCCGTGCTCGTTCTTCACGACCAAAGTTCCCTGAGTCTCGTTGATCATTTTGTTGAAATCCACGTCCTCCATGTCTCGCAAATGAACTTTCAGGGGTTGTTCGGGCATAGTTTCAACGCGAGGAAACTTTTTGTGCATCCAGACGATGCCTTTTTTGTCGAAAAGCATTGAATACGCGTTGGGACCTGCGTTGAAGTAAGTTAAATCTTCAACAAAATCCCGAAGCTTCACATCGAGCGACAAGAGCGCCGCGTTCGTGATTCGGCCGACGGATATTGTCATAGATTTGCCATAGTGCTCGAAATACGGGTCGGACAGATAATAATTCTTCTTGTTTTCCTTGGGGCATTGGAGGCCAGAGAAAAGCCTGGCCAACTCGTATCCGAGAAGGTTTTCCGTTGGCAGCGTTATCACGCTCCCGTTCGTCGAAGTCTCTCGAATGTTGATGTGCGGTTTCAGATCTACATCGAGCAACGAATACGCAAAATTCATAAATATCCGAAAGAATGAAAAAAAAAACGCTTAGAAACAGGAAAATCATGAATCTGAAGTTTTCATCATTGGAATGCAACGGAATTCATTTTTATCTTTGACAAAAATAATAATTCAAATGCAGAATCCAATTACGATGATAAAATGATCAATTTTTGCCATTCGAAAAGCATATCGGCTCGAAAAATTTGGATGACGTTGAAAATTGGACGAATCTTCAATAAAATTCAATATTTTTCGATGCATTCCAACGTTGCAAACTTCAGCATCATCAATTTTAACAGAATATTCAAAAAACCACCGAGAAACACAATTTTTTTCAAAAACTCCTCCCTTTTTTCCCGGCGGCTTAAATTTATATGACTCTGAAGTTTGCATCGTTGGAATGCAACGAAATTCATTTTTATCTTTGCCAAAAATAATTATTCAAATGCAGAATGTAATTACGATGATAAAATGATCAATTTCTGCCATTCGGAAAGCATATCGGCTCGAAAAATTTGGATGGCTTTGAAAATTGAACGGATCTTCAATAAAATTCAATATTTTTCGATGCATTTCAACGTTGCAAACTTCAGCACCATGGAAAATCTCGATAAATCCTCGGTTTTTTGGTTTATACCTGAGAGAATGAGAACCGTTCGAAGTTGAGGCACCAATTCGGGCCTTTTAATAGTTTCCACAATATTTTTAATATTCGACACGTCTTCCATGGTGTTTGTCAAATGAATAACAACCAGATCGCCGCCAAGGTCAGCCGTTAAAGCTCTAAAGTCAATTTCCAAAGTTTCATTCGTGTCTGAAAAATAAATTCGAAAATTGACAAAAAAAACCTGAAACATCGAACAAAAATGAGGAAATTTAGAATTTTCTTTTTTTCGTACCGATTCTGGTGAGACTCTCAATGTGTCGGTACAACTGGAATTTATTTATGTCGTTTGCTCTCATCAGCCCTTTTTCGCAATGAATATGACCGTGTCCTGCCAATCCAACCACCGTGACGTGGTCCAGCTCCGAGAGCATTTCGACTATGGTTTTGGCAGTTACTTGAGCCAGTGAGAAATCGTCTTCGGGCATGAACGTTCCGTGTTCCAGCAGGAGAATTACGTTTTTGGGCTTGTCGCACTGGGAGAGCAATAAAGGACCGACGTTGTGAGCCAAGCTCGCTGGGCCGCACATGAGGCCTGGATATCGCACCGACAGGACATGCAGATTTTTCCATTTATCGTTTTGGACGTTTGTGGCCAAAGCTGTGAAAAGAACGGTTGAATTTGATATGAAAATTGCAAATTTGCGAACTACCGTAACTTCGTTAATTTATAACGAATGCAACGAAATTCCGTTTTTTCTTCAGTGAGACTCATAATTATTATTGAATATTTGGTCCGGACAGAAAAACGATCGTCTCTTGAGTCCCAAAAACTTAATCGAGACGAAAAATTGCCATGATTTTAAAAATTCAATAAATTATTAATAGGAACGATATTTTTCGTTGAATCTCAACGTAGCAAACTTCAGAGTCACACGAAATTCCGTTTTTTCTTGGGCAGAGCTCAGGATTCTTGTTCAATATTTGCTCAGGACAATGAAACGATATTTTTTTGGGATCCAGACACAAAATCGGCACGAAAATTGTCATGGTTTTGGAAATTGAACAAATAATTAATAGAAAATGAATTTTTCGTTGGATCCCAACGTTACGAACTTCGGTGCCATGCCTTCTCTGTGTGCACAGAGAAAAATATTGCATCAAAATTTACTATGGCCCATCAAAATGATTTAAAAAAATCCATGGTCATTTTTAATTCACATTCTATCGAAAACAGCAGGAATTTTCAACATTTTTCTCCAAATTTTAACATTTGTCACTGAATTGTTGATAAAAAATATGACGTTGAAGTTTGCATCGTTGGAATGCATCAAAATTCTGATTTTTCTTCAGCGAGGCTCATAATTATTATTCAATATTTGGTCCGGACAGAAAAAAGATCGTCTCTGGAGTCCCAAAAACCCAAAAGAGACGAAAAATTGCCATGATTGTCAAAATTCAATAAATAATCAATAAAAACAATATTTTTCGTTGAATCTCAACGTTGCAAACGTCGGAGTGCAATGACAATTACCGTTTTCGATTTGGGAGCACAAATCGGCAGATTCCTTGGGAGAATGGCTGGAATGTATAGTTTCGTCGAGATAACCGGAGTAATAACGTTCGTTGAGCAAAATGCTTTGAATGGCATTGTCGCATTGTTCTAAAAGCTTATCGTAGGAACTGAGTTTGGAGTTGATTTTAGAGACGAGATTTTCCAGAGCTTGGTCCAGACTGTATTGAGTTTTGGCAAGATCGAGACGGTCGAGCATTTCTTGGAACGCGGTTAAGCCGAGTTCTTCGGTGCCGATGGACCGCAGGGTTTTTGAAAAACGCACGACAATGTCTTTGAGACACATGCCAGCGAGCGGTTCAGCCTCGACTTGTTTTCGCAGCGGCCTGCGAATTTGGCAATCGTTGCTAGTGCCATTGATCGTATTGGCCGCGACGAAAAATTGCACGAGCAGAATAAACGAGAAAGAGATTTCCCTGAGATTGATCATTTTCGATCGTGTTTATCGATCGTTGTGACGGAAGACTGAAAATATTTAGGAATTGGCTTCATGGAAGCCCCTGCAGCTTATTTTGACAGTCGCGCATCGTGCACGTTACGATTAAAACAAAAAAAACACACACACAATGAAACCCTCGCAAAAGCTGAAAATATTCGCACTTTTCACTCACGAAACAATGGACAATTGTCAGGGATTGTTATCAAAACATTACGAATTAAAACACACGCACAAAATGATTTTTTTATTTCAACTTTTTACAATAAACTCCCACGCAACGAGCCCGCGTTATTTTCTCGCAATTCCGTCTACACGCATGACGTTCATTTCACGAAAATAATTCCAGCACAAATATCCTCATGACTTTCATTGATTATTTTTGTATAAATGGATTTTATGTAAACAGAGTAATAAAAAGGAATGAAAAATGTGATGGATCGTATTCAAATTAGGGATATATACGTGCACTAAAAAAATGGCGTCTCGCGTTGAGGTTAGGGACGCTTTTCATACAATTATCGATTACGAAAAATCGCGATAGATGGCGCTACCGCGTTCTTGCCGTAGCGCGCTTTTTAAAAAGAATTTAGCGCAGCCAGGAGCTTCGTAAATGTTTATAAACAATGAAAAGTTCCGGCGTTTTTCCAATTGTCGTGAATATTTCCGGAATCGATGAAAACCGCCAAATCCGCTGGACCAATTTATTAAAAAATGCAGTATCGCAAAATTTTACTTTTTTTTTTCTTTCTATTTTTAAGGAGAAAAGGGTAAATGATGGATTGAAAATTTGGTATCATTAATATCGATTTATTATTGTTTACAGTCATGCGATTGGCGTATCGCTTTAATCAGGATATTCAATAAGAAGACCGTTGTTTAAATAAACAAAGGTCTCGTTATTATTTCATTAGTTATTTGTACAAAATTGATCTGGCCATAATAAATGGGGCATATTCGAACTCTTATACGTGTGTTGGCATGAAAAAAGAACGAAAAAAAGAGAATTTTGCCATTGATTGACAATTATTAATTATATAGAAATTGATCGCATATCTGCAGACATTGATGAATATCGATTGTTCTTCGTGTACGATAGCGCGTCAACGAAACACGAAATCGAAACTGAATATAATAATTCAAAATACAACTATTGAGCCCACGCAGTTACGTTGTTTGTCCTTTGTGTGTAAATCGTCGGAGTAGGGACACAAGAATATTTTAGTCAATGGTATAGAAAAGGGAATTCGGATGAGAGTTGATTAAAAAAACGGCGTTGAGCTAGTCTTAAACCTATCGCGGGATATTTTGCAGCGAAAAATAGCAAAAAAATATATTTTCTCGATCTCGATACGAAACGCAGCTCGAAAGTGTTGCAGAAACAAAGATCCGGGTTGAGTCCGATGAACGTAGATCGGGGTCAATAAATTAATTCATCCATATATATAAATACGTGTGTGTGTGTAGGCGCGGAAACAGGACGGAGGACGGCGCGTAGGCGAAACGGATGTTCGATCATATTTTGCTGTTTCGGCCGTACTCCAAAATTTGCTTGTGGTAGAAAAGTAAATATCTGAAAAAAATGAAATGTTTTCAACGTTATTACAATTTTTGGAACTTCGCAGCAGATTTACGTTCAATATTCGATGAAAATGGGACTTGACCCTAGAAAACGGCAACGTTATTTTTTTTTTTACCTTTTCCGGTAAATTTAACGAAAAGTATTCAACTTGGGCTCGTTTTTTCATTTTTTTATGCAGGATCGAAAAATTAGTCGAAAATGCGATAAAACGCGAGATTTAAAGTCGTTTGGGGTCGTTTTTGAGCGCAGGTTACGGTTTCAAGGTCAATGCTCGTTCGAAGCTTACCCTTCGCTCGTGAGAACGTCCTTGAGTCTGGCCCTGGTGATGAGATGGTCATCGCATTTGAACCACTGGTCTCTCTGTTGTCTGATGAACGCGGTGTAGTGTCCAGTCTCGAGAGAGCCTTCGTGATTGATAACAGCAAAGAGCGAATATCTGTTGTCGCTGAAAGCTGTGTCCTCGCCATTTTTATTGGGAAGGCGATCGATGCTCGAGCTATTGTTATTGCCGTTACGTCGATGCGACATAAAGGGCGTCATATCGAGCTGCTCCGGAAACGATATGAACGTCGAAATTTTTTTGTCCTGTATGCTCGAGTGCTCGAAACGTTTGAGATGAAAACTCGCAACGATCGGTAATTGCTTCATCGTCAACTGTTTCGTCGATTCTTGGTAAGTCTGACATTTGCTGCATTTTATTTTTGCACTCGAACCCAGATGCTCCGCCCTTGTAAATCTCTCGAGACAATCCAACAACGACGTCGGTGGGCCCGTGCTGTCCGAACCCGAAGCTCCTGCTGTTGGACCCAGGTCCAGCGATATATCCCAAAAGGGATCTATCGTTGTGGACACTCCACTGAAGAATGCAAGAAAAAATTTGACCTTTTAACATGTTCTCAAGGACGCTGTATGGCGAGGGTCAAATACAAATTTTTCTTTTCAGTTTTTCTTACACACAAAATGCTTTGCGTTTAATTTTTTCATTTAACGTTTTTTCCATTCGAAATTCGAAAATTTAATATTCGAATTAATTTTATTAAATTTAATTTTGAAAGTTGGAACTTTTAACACGCGCTTTTATGAGAAACTACTAAAAATTGTGATTTTTGTGCTTTGCGTTTAATTTTTTCATTCAAAGTTTTCTCGATTCGAAATTCGAAAATTAAATATTTCGATTTAGAAATCGAAATATTCAATTTTGAAAATTGGAACTTTTAACACGCGCTTTTATGAGAATCTACTAAAAATTGTGATTTTTGTAAATAAAAATCGCGACTTTTACATGGCAAAACCTCTTAAAATTGCCATCTTTGCATGATGCAAATTAAAAGGATGGGTAAATTCGTGTTTTCTTGGACTGACTTGCAAGATTGACAGACAACATCGCTCTGGAGTCCGCCGGTGAATATTTGATCGATGATGCAATTGCAATGATGAGGATTGTCCTTAACGAGAATCGGGGCGGCCTCGCAATGTCGATGCAAAACGTCGAGGGTCGCGATGAAAAATTCGTGGGCGTCTTGTTGCTCGTAACCCGCCAAATGCCTCGCGTGAGTCCATATCAAATGCAATAATTTATGAAGAGTCAAAGGCGCTTTGCTTCCTGAATAAAACTCTTGAAAAAGGTGCGAAACCTCGCACACGAGACATCGACTCGGCTGTGGGCAGTGATGACGGTCAGCTAGAAAATAGTCTCGCAGTAACGGCGTGTGAGTCAGAGCTTGTACGATGCAGTTCATAAAACACGTGCTTCCCAAGTTTATTAAACCTCTCAGACCTGAAATGTCAATTAAAAATCCTCATTAAATCGCGTCATAATCAAATTTTTCATTCGTTAATCAAAAAACTTGAATTCAGTTTTCGGAAATGGATTTTTTGTCGAAAAACGATTGTTTTCGCATTGAATTTGCGTTTTCGTCAAAAAAAATCAATTCAAGGCCATAAAATATGGAAAATTTACTCCAAAAAACGTCTTGCCATAAAAAAATTCACATTTTAATCCGCCTCGGGTCGGATTGACCCAAGATATGATGCTGAAGTTTGCAAAGTTGGAATGCATCGAAAAATATTGAATTTTATTGAAAATTCGTTCAATTTTCAATGTCATCCAAATTTTTCGAGCCAATATGCTTTTTGAATGGCAAAAATTGATCATTTTATCATCGTAATTACATTCTGCATTTGAATTATTATTTTTGTTAAAGATAAAAACGAATTTCGTTGCATTCCAAAGATGCAAACTTCAGAGTCATATAAATTTAAGCCGCCGGGAAAAAAGGGAAGAGTCTTTGAAAAAAATTGTGTTTCCCGGTGGTTTTTTGAATATTCTGTTAAAATTGATGATGCTGAAGTTTGCAATGTTGGAATGCATCGAAAAATATTGAATTTTATTGAAGATTCGTTCAATTTTCAATGTCATCCAAATTTTTCGAGCCGAAATGCTTTTCGAATGGCAAAAATTGATCATTTTATCATTGCAATTACATTCTGCATTTGAATAATTATTTTTGTCAAAGATAAAAATGAATTTCGTTGCATTCCAACGATGCAAACTTCAGAGTCATGCCAAGATGCACTTCCAGGATAAAAAAAAAGCTCTCTAGAAAGTTTATTTACCGATTGTCGAGTTCTCGACAATACGACGACGTCGCGGATGTTTTCTCAACAATTCCGCCTCGATCTGAGTCGGCTCCCACGCCCGATAAAATTCTCCCAGACTCAACGATTTTGCTGATTCGCTCCATTGCGCCTTTGCAACGGCGAGCAATTCTCTGTCATAAACGTAATCTCCACATTGAAAGCAGAGGATATTACCGTAGCAGAGATCCACAGCTATATAAAAAAACAAAAAATAATCGTCAGATTTTAAAAATCCCGTTTTTTTTCAATTCAATTCTTATTTTCCGAATTTCCAGTGCAAATTTACCCAGAAAATGTTTTTTCGTCTTCGCGTGTTCCTGGATGTGGCCGTTTCCGTAACACCCGAAAAATATACAATGCAAACAAGAGTGCAGTCGATCTTTGTACGTCTGACAAGTATGACACAAACAGCTCACCGCCTGAAAACCAAAAAAAAAGCCAATTCAAGAATGTGCAATGAAAAAACCAAAAATTCATCAATTAAATTAAAGAGGGAACAATTTTTTTTTGCACGCGCGATTTTTCGCAATTCCCAAAATAATGACATAAAAAAAAAAAAAAACATCATGGCGGAGCGTCGATCGGGGTGCCCGGTCACGATAACGACGATCCTGACAACATGAATGGCCGTAGCGGATCACACGAGAGTTGATCCTTGCCAATAAAAAAAAAAGCGCAATACTCATGAGGATTGTACAAAACCCAGGGTTCGGAAAAGTGATCGTACGGAGAGAGAAAAGTCAACGTGGCCGGTTGTAACATCGCGAGAGACATCCAAAGCCGGCTGTAAAAAGGAAATAAAAAAAAATCGCGAGAAAAAAAAAAGGGAAAGACGATTCGGACGG
Source organism: Diadegma fenestrale (assembly GCA_037043255.1). Classification (NCBI taxonomy): domain Eukaryota; kingdom Metazoa; phylum Arthropoda; class Insecta; order Hymenoptera; family Ichneumonidae; genus Diadegma; species Diadegma fenestrale. Next base: position 16,977,393 of record CM073313.1, read on the forward strand.
AATCTCGAAGCGAGCAAGCAAAAATTTGGAATTTGAAGTAAAAGACGAAAAAAATTGCTAAATCCATGTATTTCCTCGTCAGTTTGATCGAGTTTTCAAAAAAATTTGCCCACATTCAATATTTGGAGAAAAAAAGAAGTTTGGGTTTTGTTGCCAAATTACGCGCAGCAAAAATTTCGAATTTGGAGTAAAAGACGAAAAAAATTGCTTAATCGATGAATTTCCTCATCAGTTTGATCGAGTTTTCAAAAAATTTTGCCCACATTCAATATTTGGAGGAAAAAGAAGTTTGGGTTTTGTTGCCAAATTACGCGTCGCAAAAATTTCGAATTTGGAGTAAAAGACGAAAAAAATTTTTAAATCCATGCACCTAATTAGTTTGATCGAGTTTTCGTAAAAAATTTGCCCACATTCGAGACTTAGAATTTGGAGAAAAATGAAATTTGGGTTTTTTGGACGTGGGTAAAAAAAATGTCTGTATTATCGGCATTTTTTCGAACCTTTCTTACGCGTGCCTCGGCGGAGGTGCTCGTGACGAAATACGAGTGAATTATTTTGTACGGTTGAATCCCCTTCGCTGCTTTGAAATTATTCAAGTGTATGCAGCCATGGTCGCTCATCTCAGTCCTGATTAGACAATGATTAAAAAAAAAGTATAAAGTCGGTAAAGGTCGCTGCGGTATGGGAAAAGCGATACGATGGAGATTTCGTCGTATTTACCGACTCGAAAAGTCAAGGTTTAAACGTTGAAGATCCTCGTTGGGTCGAGCACGAGAGAGACCGGCAGCTCGATAACCTCCAATCGAATCCTCGGTTTATTGGCGAGGCTCGCAACTTTGGTAATAAATTGATCGACGTATAAATGAAATTGATTGAAATGTCGTTTATTTTGAGAGTGTCGGTCGGAGCAGGATAAAAGGGGCTTGTGTGTGGGATAAATCTCGTTAACAAGCGGGGCGTAGCACGCTGGCCTTGGCAGGGTCACGCGTGTCGTTGACATGGAAAACCTCGTGAAGCTCTTAGCAGCAATACGAAAGATTTTTGCCTCGGCGAATCGAAGTAAAGTCTCGAGTTTCGTTATTCTCTTTTTCTCCCGAAAAAAACAAAATGCGGACGTTTTTTTTTCTTTCCTAAATTGTTTTCGTATTCATTTGTCATCGGCATTTATTGTTCCGATCGAATTATCCTGATTAATAAAAAACAAAAGGTGCACGAAGACGTTTTGGGGTTTAGTTTGTTGACGCGAAGCCTCGCTCAAGAGCTCGACGTCTCCTCACTGCATAATCCCACCTCACAACCACACGAAACTCACTCACATATACACAAAAACACCCACACACGTACACATAGAAACGCGGATTTCGTCTCTCGTGGCGGAGAGAGACAGCGACAGGAGAGACAGAACGTGGTGGTTTTCGGGGCCCCACGCGTTTTGACACCCGGGCGCTCACGGACACCAGCCGGTCACTGCAGTCGTGCCGGTAAACCGTTCGCCCCCCACCCTTTCTCTCTCCCTCCGACCGTTTCTCCCTCTCTTTCGATCTCTCCTATACACGCTTGCCAATTCCCACCACCGCGAGAGTTTTTTTCAGTAGCGTAAACTCCGCGACACGTCCCTGATCCCTCCGCTCTCAGAAAATGGTCCAGAAACGCGAATTATTGAGGGAGACAAACAACTTTTTTCGTAAGCGCATTGCGAAAACGTTTCGTGCTTGCCAATAACTTTTTCATGAGACGTGCGCTCGGCCGATGCTTCGCGTTAGTTTCAACGTTACGGCGAGGTCAATTAGAGATTTTTTGGATTTGGGAAAATATGCGGCGTCCCGAAAGCCCGGAAATTTCTCTATTGCTACGGCCCTGAACTGCGCGTCGTTTCCCTCCCTTGCCGCCTGCCCCCCCTCATCGACGAGTAACAGCTGCTCGGACGGAGTCCACATTCGGGCCCATTTTCTTGCACAACTCATTATTGCAATTCTTGCAAAAATTGGCAATAAAGCTTGCTCGATGTAATTTCAAGTTACGCAAGATTAAAAACCAAATTTCCGACCAAAATCTCAGCTTTTATTATTTTATCGTGGATGCGACGTGACTCGCGAAAATCGTCGGTTGATTTTCTCGTCTCCCTCAGCAATAATCAATCGTACATAATTATTTTATTGTTGAATTTAATCCAGATCTTTGTTGAGAGCGAAATTCAACGCAATTGCGAATTCTGTCATCAAAAATTTCTCAATCGTAACGCGTCGTCTTTGCTGCGTCGTCTCCCGAAGCCCGAAAACAACGTCGATAGGATAGAAAACTTTCCGATAAAAATGCCTAGGGAAATTTATCTTCAGTCGGTAAAATAGACATTTCTCGCACGTTTACATGTATCGACTGTCGGTACGGTAGAAATCGACGCCCGTGACATTCGCCTCACTGAATCATCGAAAGTTCCGAGCGAAGGCAATAAAAATAAAATTATTGAGCTGTAAAGAGGTGGCCGCGACCAGTTGAATAAAAGTGATCGATGATCGACGTATTGATGACGGTTTTATTGACTCATTGAATAGCGGAATTCATAACGTTTATGAACAGTAAAATATAATGTTTATATTATACCATAAAATTCGAAGACTAATTGTAAATTAATTACGGTCGATATACACGATATATAAATATATTAACCCTAGAACGGTATAACTTTTTTTTTTGTTACTCAAATCCGCTAAACTGCTGGAATCATAAAATGACCGGAATTTAGAAAACTTCATATTTCCGGTAAAATTGAAAGAAAAGTTTTCAACTTGGACTCATTTTTTCGGTTTTTAATGCGGTTCACGTGAGCCTGGGGCGATTTCGATTGGAGTGAAAAAAATTGGTCGAAAATTCGGTAAAACCCCAAAAAAACGGGAAAAGTTTACGATTCTAGGGTTAATCAATATGGACAACGTAACCTAACATTGATAATAAATCTACTCAAGTATTTCACACGAAGACAATTGTGACTCGTGTTATATATTCGGATTTTCTGTGTAATTGTATTGTTTAATAGAAAATATATTAATTTCATTATTCTTCTATATTATTTATAACATGTGTGTAAGTAATTTTCAATTCGCAAACTTCATTCGCGCGTGTACAACGTGATCCATGTGCGAGGTGCGTATTTATATATATTCGACATCATCTTGTGTCTCGCGTCATATGTTTACACATCGTTCCGGTACCTGCAATTGCCGCGTTATCGGATCAACGGAAATGATATTGATATAAAAATTCAACAAAAATACAATCTAAATTATAAAATCGTTTTTATTGTAATCGAGATTCTGATACGAAAAGAAACAACGAGGAATTTTCGGTTAAGATCGTACGAAGAATTGGAAAAATTTTCGTTTTTTGTGTCATTTTGATGGCGCTAACGAAGGCTACGAATGGGACGGTCGCGTTTTCCTAAATATATATATGTTTACGCGTGAAGCGCGAAGGCTACGCGTGCGATAGTTCGAGACACATCCGAATTACGCACACGCCGGTGAATCTATAAGTTTGTGTTTTTTGTAACTTTTGTCCAATGTGTGCTCGCAGTAGAAGCGATGGGAATGTTTTCTCGCGTTTGTGTTCCACTTTGTGTTCTTTGCACGTAAGTGACGATGAAATCACCGTCGTACAAACACGCCGCGGGAGCAGTAGGGAAAGAGAGAGACATCGAAATTCCGATTTACGTCCATCCAAGGCTTCGACGATTCTTTCTTGTTTTTTTTTTTGTTTACTTGGCTCGAGCATCGATCGACGCATCGCATTCGATCCCCCGGAGCGCGTACACACACACGCGGATTAGCGAGGTGAGAAAATTAATTCTAGACAAACTGGCTACAATGTGAGTCACGCTACGCTCAAGAATTTCACGGAAAAAAAAACTTTTTTCCACATACAAAAATGATGCTCGTTTTTATTATAAAAATCATCGAACGAGCCGCGAGCAATATTTGATTCGACTATTACGCGAAACGCGAGCGTTTTCCCTTTTTTTTTCGATTTTTATGAGTGAAAGCTTCACTTTTGTTTTTTTTCCTAACCAAGTCGTAAGCAAACAGAGCGGGAGCGAGACTAGGAACGAGAGTGTTTACTGTTTCGGTGGATGGTCACCGCATATTATTTTCGTGTGATAAAAAAGGAAATTGCGTATTTTTACAGAAAGTCTAAAAATATAGTGAAAAACTCTGAGATTTTTTTTTCTTCGATTCTCCTTCGACGCGTCGTTTGACCATAAAAAGCCATCGTGAAAACGCCAAGCTAGAGATTTCTCACGATATCGCGTTCCAGTATTTCGACAAAATTTTTAAATCCAAGTCGTTTCGTACGTTCAGAATCGTGTTTTTTTTTTATTCGTCTAGAAAAACGTGACACACTTTTCCCCAATTAAGGGCATCGTCGCGGTGTTATCTGGTCGTTTTTTTCATGTGGGGAAAAAAAAGATTGTCATCTGTGCGTTTTTTGTCAGCTTGGCGATTTCTCAGAGGGTTGCGTCGTCCGTTGACACGCGGTTCAGGGCCTCCGCGTGCTTCTCACATTGAAATTTACTCGTCTCTGTCTCTCTCTGTCACAGATCGTGGGCATATACAACGAGCCATGTAGTCATTCACATATGCAAGAGAATAAATTTTTTTTTAAATCCTACTGCAGCGTCTCGTCGCGGGCATTGTGCGTAAACTCTACAAAACTAGGACAAACGTAGGGGCCAGAATTTCCACATTGGTGGGGGAAACTTGTAACAATACGCAAATATGTCTGTATATATATATTTGTATGCGCCTGCGCAAAGCTTTTTAACTTGTGACGAGCGTAAACAATAGTGAGAAAAACTCGTTTCGGAAACATCTTCACTCTTCGTATCTCGTTTTTTTTTCTTATTTCTGCATTCTATTGAAAAACCGCGCGCGCGCGATATTTCTTTGATGATAATGCGTGACTCGATCGATTACATATAAATTGCGTGCATCAACGTATTTAACCCCGCGTGCGCGTGTTTTTAAACTTTGCACACACGTAGATGGCGCGATCGCAATGCGATTCGTGTCAACAACAGTTCGAGGCTTCTGGACCGATTGATCAATTCGTCCGTGTCACGAAGACGTGGAATTTTTCGAAATAATTTTAATTTTGAGAATTTTGCTTCAAAAGCTGAATTTCTCGATCTGCAGACGGTTGAAAAATTTGAGTGTTTGGATTTCCGTAACCGAAACTCCTTAAAAACGTCCCACGACCATAAATCGAACTTTGTCAAATAAAACCAAAAGATGCGTTCGCCATTGAGCGATGTGTACAGTCAATAAAAAATATATTTCGTACATTTTGTAAACAGCGTATAATTTCAATTCCAAACTCCTATTCCGTTCGAAATTTTGCTTCGTGAGTAAAGAAGCATTTTTGGTACTTGCGTGTGAGGATTGAGGAAGAAACGTGTGTGTTAAATGCTGCAACTGAATCACGTAGTGAAAATGTTAAACTGCCGCGTGCGCCGAGTGTGCATATATAATCGCGAGGTACGATGCGTTTCAATCGTGTGTTTCGTTGCTCTTAACCATAATTTGCAATTATTCAGATTTAATGATAAACCGTGTGTCGTTTTTTCTCAATTTTTTCATTATTTTTAATATAAAAAAGTTGATTGAACGTGGAGTTGTAGTTTTTTCGAGAATTGGTGCGAGTCTCGTGGGGAATTGTGGGTTGAAAAGCGTACGTGAGATCCATTCGTGCGATTGCTCACGAGTCGTAAACTTTGTACACAAGAATTACATTCGCATGATTCTAAACGATTCTTAATAACGAATAAAACATTAACTGGCTTTTATAACGAAGGCTCGAGTGTCTTTCGATATTTGAATTGAAGAAAAAACTGTACATCAGAAATAAATAAATCGTCGAAACGATTGTTCGAAAATTTGGCCGCGACGCGAGCCAAAAGTTTTCGCTGCGCGTTCGAGTGGCTCCCTCTGGGCGGCCCCGAAAAAGACGAAGATCCGTGCGGAACTTGGCGTTTGGTTTTACTTCATGATAACGGCGAGAAGAACAGCGACGCAGGTGCCGAGTGCGATCGAGATGCGATCGGCGCCGGCAACGATGACCGGAAGTTCGGGTGCGCTCGCATTATCGTAATACTGATAACTTTTGGAGGTTGTTCTCAAGCGTATGACTCGATAATTCGGCGCACTGGTGTTGACGCGACCGACGATGAAATTTTGTAGGGAATTAGTGACGCAATACAAGTTTCCACGTGCGTCAAACGCGAATGTATCGGGCCATTGCATTTTTTCGTGATCACGTGATATCAAGCGTTGGCCGGTGGTGAACGACGGCGTGCTCGACGATGTGTTCCATCGGGCGATTCCGTCGTCAGCCAATAAACCGTAATACAAAACGCCATCGGCGGACATGATCATTCCGTCCGTTTGCGAGGATTTTCTGCCCCATTCTCGCACGTAACTGTGCACATCGGCAGTCGGCGTTTTCATAACCCAAGTCGGTAACGAGTAGAGATAAAACGATGAGAGGGGCGAATAAAAAACGTAACGTTCGCGGGCACTGGCCGGGGAAAGTGCGATGCCGTCGACGTGAACGGGTTGGATGACGTGAACGTTGAGAACTTTAAAACCAACGGCGTCCTGTTCGGCCCGCATCGAGGAATCGCGAATTTTCCACGAGGTTCCGTTTCTCAATGAAAAAACGATGATTCCGGGGTCGTTCTCGGCGGTGTCGGTTATGTAAGCCATGCCACCGTCTTCGTGATCGAGCACGATGTCGTTGAGGTAAGAAGACTCGGGCGGTGTGACGTCCGCCGGAAATTGATAACTGCGAAGCACTTCTCCGTTGTTTTCGAGATCGAGAATAACGAGACGCGGCGGGCATCGCGATTTCGCTTGCAACGTCATCGTTTCCGTTCTCCCCGAATCCAAAACCCACATTCGACCTTTAGGATCGATTTCCATGCTCTGCACGAACTGGAACGCTCGACAATCCCCGATCGCTTGCATCTCCCAGCTCGGATAAGCCTCCAGCTTTGGCGCGTAAACACCCCGAACTGGCACCGCCGAAGTAACTCCCAAAGTGACCGGCACGCCCTCCTTCCACCTCGGAACAGTCAGGAACATTCTGTCTTTCCATACTTTGATTCCCGCGATCGGATTGTTCTCCGGGATGTATTCGTTGCGATCGTACGCCTTGGTTTGCACTTCCTCGGACGGCCAAATAATGTCGATCGTGTTCCATCGAAAGATTTCTTGGAATCGTTCCTCAAGGGCTTGACACGAAACGACCACAAGCCCGATCAGCGCTAATTTTAAAAGTGTCATTATGGAAACTCGACGTAACCTCTTTATTTTCGTCTTTAAATATCAGCTGATCGATAAAAAGTGGCTTTTGGCTGTTGATCCAGTTCCGGGCACGCCGTGTGTGGAATTTCGTCGGCGTTTTATTCTCCTAGAGCTCGGTGCTCGCCCCCCGCGAACTACGATCTATTTTTATGCGTAGAGATGCAAGTGATCGTATTCGCTTCTCTGGATTTTACAACGCGGTAACGTGGCCAACTGTTACCCAACCGAAAGAGGGCGCGAAGCAAGTTTTCGCGTGATACAAAACTCGATGCGTGCAAATACGTTTTTCGTTTATACTCGACGCCGCGTTGTTCTACGAATTTGTAAACCACGGTCCATAGCGTCGGACGCTCGGGCTCTGACTGACTTTACGAATAATCCTCAAGCGCCCGAGAACCCGCCACACTAGGGAGAGGACACACCAGACCCCTCCGCTCTTACCGCGCGCAGACAAACGTTTCGAACTCTCCCGCTCTCCCCCCCCGAGCGCACTACACTACGATATACATTTACATCTACGCACTAAGTCGTATATTCACATATAAATATATCATGCGCGTCTCTTTTGCTCCGGTGCGACGAGCCACGCATTTTTTTCTCCTCATTTTCACCTCCGACTCCGCCACTTTTCCCCTTTCGTGTCCGTTTTTCCCCTTCCAATTTTCATCTCCACGGAAAATCGGCCCAAAAAAACGTCGATATCGTTGTCGAACTAAATATTTTCGGATAATTTCAAAATTTTCGTTATTTTGACAATATTTTTCATTTCTAACGAAACTGTCTGCAAAATTTACGATTGGAATGCCAAAAATTTACATTTCGAAGAGACTTTCCGAATATTTCTCGCTGCAATGACAAAATTCTTGTGATTTTTCAAAAAAAAAACGTCGATATTGTTGTCGAACACGGTGAACTAAATATTTTCGGATGAAATTCAAAATTTTCGTTATTTTGACAATATTTTTCATTTCTAACGGAACTGTCCACAAAATTTACGATTGGAATGCCAAAAATTTACTTTTCAAAGAGACTTTCCGAATATTTCTCGCTGCGATGACAAAATTCTTTCGATTTCTCAAAAAAAACGTTCAGTCGATCTTTTTTGACGAAATTTTCTTTTCATTTACGTTCCACGTCCCTGCAAAGAATTTTCTCAACGTTTTTTTTCTCTCTTACGTGTCGACCTCCCATTTCAAGTTTATCCTCCCAGCCCGATCCGTAATTTTTCTATTTACACGCAAAGTATCAATAATTTTTGTCAATTTGCAAAACTCTCGAAAAACTTTACTTTGTTTTTTTTTAGCAAAGTCCGCGGGCACACCAGCCTCAAGCTGTGGCCTCCGCGGACTACCGCGTGCGCGCACGGAACAATCGTGTGGCCCCTTTTCGGCCTTTTCTCTCTTTGTGTTGGAATCCCCCGTGCGCATTTACCCACGATTTATAGACTCGTTGATAGGAAAAGACCCTTCAATCCCGACAAGAACCCCTCGCATTACAACCACCCCCTTCCCTCCCCGCCGCCTCCCTCCTCAGTTTCTCGTAAAGGTACAAGTTTTGCTCAGATGCGTATCGCGTTGCTCGTTACTATCGATCGACGTTCACAAACAATCGCGACCTTTCGTCTATTATTTTTCTCATATTTCCTCCTTCTTTCTTCCTTCTCCATTCTGAACGGTTGCCGCGAGAATCATGCCGATCTAGTCTATGCTAGAAACCTCCTTGCGAGCTCGCGTCTAATAGCCGTTTCAACTTGTTGGTTGCAAAGTGAATAATAACTTCATCGCGCATCAACGTAGCGTTTAAAATTCTCAGCGCGGGCGTCGTACTGGGGCGGGAAATCGAGGCCGAAATTTTCAAAGGACAACAGGCTGGTTCGCGTGTAATTTTTATTCTCTCTCGGTTCACGAGTCGCGAGCAGGCCAGCGAACTTATTGAATGGGTTTTCAAAAAAAAAATGGTTGCAATATTTGGAGGAATTGTTAAGGAAATTTGAGATTTTCCAAGGTGGATCGGTGCCAGCGTGCGAGCTAGGAAATCCGGGCTGAAGCAGCAGCGCCTTCCCCACAATATGTAGCCAGCGATAAATAAGTCCGAACAACTTCTACAGAAGTTTGTCTAATCTTTCTATATATACATGTGCGCGGATACGTCACACGATGAGCTAGACTCCGCGATTGAGCGGCCTGAAAGTTGGCCACTGTCTCGTTCGTTTGGAATATTTTGCTCAAAACTCTTTACTCTGTGCTCTTTACCGAATATAATTCCATCGTCCAAAGTTAAGCTGTTGTTTATGATGCTGAAGTTTGCAACGTTGGAATGCATCGAAAAATATTGAATTTTATTGAAGATTCGTTCAATTTTCAATGTCATCCAAATTTTTCGAGCCGATTTGCTTTTCGAATGGCAAAAATTGATCATTTTATCGTTGTAATTACAGTCTGGATTTGAATAATTATTTTTGTCAAAGATGAAAATGAATTTCGTTGCATTCCAACGATACAAACTTCAGAGTCACATAAATTTAAGCCACCGGGAAAAAAAGGAGGAGTCTTTGAAAAAAATTGTGTTTCCCAGTGGTTTTTTGAATATTCTGTTAAAATTGAAGATGCTGAAGTTTGCAACGTTGGAATGCATCGAAAAATATTGAATTTTATTGAAGATTCGTTCAATTTTCAATGTCATCCAAATTTTTCGAGCCGATATGCTTTTTGAATGGCAAATATTGATCATTTTATCATCGTAATTACATTTTGCATTTAAATAATTATTTTTGTCAAAGATAGAAATGAATTTCGTTGTATTCCACCGATGCAAACTTCAGAGTCATATAAATTTAAGCCACCGGGAAAAAAGGGAGGAGTCTTTGAAAAAAATTGTGTTTCCCAGTGGTTTTGTGAATATTCTGTTAAAATTGATGATGCTGAAGTTTGCAACGTTGGAATGCATCGAAAAATATTGAATTTTATTGAAGAATCGTTCAATTTTCAATGTCATCCAAATTTTCCGAGCCGATATGCTTTTCGAATGGCAAATATTGATCATTTTATCATCGTAATTACATTCTGCAATTGAATAATTATTTTTGTCAAAGATAAAAATGAATTTCGTTGTATTCCAACGATGCAAACTTCAGAGTCACATAAATTTAAGCCGCAGGGAAAAAAGGGAGGAGTCTTTGAAAAAAATTGTGTTTCCCAGTGGTTTTGTGAATATTCTGTTAAAATTGATGATGCTGAAGTTTGCAACGTTGGAATGCATCGAAAAATATTGAATTTTATTGAAGAATCGTTCAATTTTCAATGTCATCTAAATTTTTCGAGCCGATATGCTTTTTGAATGGCAAAAATTGATCATTTTATCATCGTAATTACATTCTGCAATTGAATAATTATTTTTGTCAAAGATAAAAATGAATTTCGTTGCATTCCAACGATGCAAACTTCAGAGTCATCTAAATCAAGTAATTTTGTCATAGTAATACGGTTAAGGTTTTGAATATGAAACAAAAAGAACGGATATCGAAACGACGAGATTGGCCAGAGTTCATCAGCTCGCGACGCCTCGTTGGGATCGTACTTTGATACTGTAACGACCCGATATTGAATGCATGTGCATGGAGTGCAGTAACGGAAGAACTTACGTAACGTCTCGGAGAGTGCGTTGAGCTAAAAGAGCGAAGAATCCACTCCTTAGGCTGTTTGTAATTCCGTGTGTAACGAGCAACAGGTTAGCAGCGATTCGATCGCACAATGAGACCGAAGGATTTGCATAAAAAAGTCAAAAATATTGTCAACATTCCGAAAATTTCGAAATCACGACGTTCTTTGACAAAATTTTTCATTTCTAACGATATTGTCGGAAAAATTCACGATTGGAATGACAAAAATTGCAAAATTCATAAAAAAAAAAAAGTTTCGTCGTATATCCGACGAAATTTGATTTTCAGAGCAACGTGAAAGTTTGAGCACGTGAGCAAATTTGCCGTGTGAATTGTATAGAATTATTAAAACGGCTATTCCATTCTTTTCGTTTAATTCTTGGAGAGAAAGAGCCAGAGATGGTGCAATCGGATGTGCCGTTTAAAAAACGAATATCCGAACAAAGAACGCGATGAGAATATTTGAGATTGTCGTAATTCAACCACAAGATGATAGTTGTGTTTATGTTTTGTGGAAAAACGAGCGGCGAGGTAGCGAGAGGCCAAGAAGACGAGGAGAGAGTCGGTGTCATTGAAGTCGAAACTAATACGAAAGACTTTTGTATATTGGGAGTGACGAGCGAGTGACAAAAAGAGAAACTGTGCGCAGCCTTGTTGATAAATCTTGCACGTTTTTTTGGCTGTGTAGCTCAAAAGAGAAAAAAGCTTCTGGCGTGTGACGTCACGACTACATTTTCCTTATTATCTTGCTCGTTTTCTACGGCTGTTGTTATTATTCAAGTCTATTTAATTCGTGGGGAGCAGAACGCACGTTTCGTCGCCGCAACCTTGTATTCGAGGGACAGAGTCGCATGGAATCGTCGACGAGACTGAAAAGCACTCGAAACTTCCGGCGCGATGGAAATTTCGTTGAAATCACGGGCAAGAGTTGAGGCAAAGCTTCCGATGTTTTTTTAGCCTCGAAATTTTCTAAGCTCGGATTTAGTTTGGACGAAAAATGATTTAATGCCACGTCGCGATTCTCGATGAGATAATCGCTCCGTTTCTTCAGCAATTCGTTACACATTCTTCGTGCACGAGCGTTTGGGCTTGAAGAATGGCTCTCGATCCTTATTAGACCATGACGTGATCTGAATTCGATTAAATACGCGCACGACCATCGCGACAGAAAGAGAGAAAGAAAGGGAGAAAAATAAAAATTGATTGATTGATCGATTGATTTATTTTGTGCCTTGCCAAATTTTCTACGTGTCAAAGGGAACAAAACTGACAAATCTTAATCAAAATAACAATAAGAAAAGCAAAGAAAAACGTGATAACGTAAAAGCGAATAAAACTATAAAAAAATTCAATATTTTTCGATGCATTCCAACGTTGCACACTTCAGCATCATCGATTTAGGATTCTTTAATAATTTTGCATGAAAATTCTTCACGCCAAAACTAACAATTTTCCTCCTACAAAGAAAAATTTTCTGGCGTCAAGAAGTTGAGATTCATTTCCAATTTTTAACTTTTTCGCGCGGATTTTTCTTTCAAAATTTCAGCTCACAGTTTTTCTGGCTATTTACAAAAAAAAAATCTTGAATAAATTTTTTTTTGCAACTCGATTCTTGCAAATTTTTGAAGAAACGTGACTTCACACGCGTTTAGATGGGGAAAATAAAAAATTGGAGATTAAATATCTCAAATTCTGAACGTGAGAAAGTTTTTCATCGTGGGCAAAAACCATTTGACACTATTTATTTAAAAAATACTTGAATTATCAGTGTTTTTGATGCACGCAGATTGTTTTTCGGAAATGCGCGTGGAACGAGAAAGTAAAACTCAAATTTGGCAAAATTTCCCGGCCTAATTGGACCGTCGAGCAAATTTTCGTGAGAAACGTCAAAATCAGCTGATCGCAGTCCAACTGTCGCATGGTCAGGCATGCAGCCGCGTAATTATTAATTGAATCTGCTCCGGATTGCACCTTCGGGACTGTAAAAAAGTGAGTGGTGAATCTGACCCTTGCAACTGCTCCCTCGGCCATTCTTGGGCATGTTTTATTCGTCGGACAATAATGTTTATGGCGGTCGGGCACGCTCGCGGTTTTCTCTCATTATGTACGCCGCGTCACTTCCCCTTGACCCGGACTCTTTCCTTCTCCCTCCCTCATTGCTCTCTTCTTGTATTCTTTCTCGTACAGCTCTCGTTGTGTGACACTGCCCGCAAGTTGCCCAGCGTCACGGCGAGTTAAAATCCGATTCTGATCTTTATTGTACGTTTCCCTGGTCCCTCGAATCGCGTTGACATTGTCCTGGACGGGAGCGTTGACAAATTTAAAAAATTCTCATCTAAAAAGCCGCTTTTTCATTTACTCGCAAATCTCCCGGAGAATCTCGTCACGTTAACGTCAATTTGTCAAAAGTTATTAACGCGATAACGTCCCTGTTTTTTCGTGACCTACAAAAACCATGGGGTAGGTCGAACCTTTCGGAACAAATTAAATGAGCACGAAACTTATTTCATTTTTAAACTTTCGTACCGCGAATTCTGTCGGCGCGTAATTTGTCCCCATTTTCGTTCGAACGAGAGGCTAAAATTTCTGCACTTGCAATTGTCATGTTTTACACCGACCGGATATACGTTCTCCAGTTCCTATATATGCAACTGCGTACGTGAAAAATGACCGAACGAACACTACACTAAAAATCCCCCCAACTCTATTCCGCAGGACATTTTTTTATCGTTTTTTTTTTATTCAATCGCATTCCACGCGTATATATTAAAAATACGAATTATGAAAAATGACTCAGAAGTTTGCAACGTTGAAATACAACGAAAAATATTGTTTTTATTAATTATTTATTGAATTTTGAAAATGTAGCCAATTTTTCGTCGTGGTTGAGCTTTTTTGGGCCTCACGACACGATCGTTTCTTGGTCTGGGGCAAATATTGGATAATAATTACGAGCCTCCCCGAAGAAAAAAGAGTTGGTGTCAAGAACGTTGATTAGAAATTTTGGAAAAACAGTAAATGAAGGCGATTTTTTGATAGTATCACGTCGAGCGCGTAATAGCCAACTAAGAGCATGATCCTCGTCGTATATGAGATTATGAGAATCTCTTTTGATTGCGACGAGCACACGTGAGTTTTTCCGTTATATCCGCAACAATACCGATCTCCATCACATTTCCCACATAGCTCGGACGGCTGATGGTCATAATTAATACGACCATGACGCAAACCTGTTTTACGTTGTCCCATTCTGCCACCACCAAGCTCATTTCGTCAAACATCTCTGAGTCTTTATGATGCTGAAGTTTGCAACGTTGGAATGCATCGAAAAATATTGAATTTTATTGAAGATTCGTTCAATTTTCAATGTCATCCAAATTTTTTGAGTCGATAAACTTTTCGAATGGCAAAAATGGATCATTTTATCATCGTAATTACATTCTGCATTTGAATAATTATTTTTGTCAAGGATAAAAATGAATTTCGTTGCATTCCAACGATGCAAACTTCAGAGTCTCTCTTAGATTTCCGTAATCGTGAAACGGGGACTGCGAATTCTCGTAAATCCCTTTTTTTCGCATTTGAAAAAAAAAAAAACGAAACGACGTTTCAGTATTGAGTAAATGCGATCTTGAACTATCTACGATTGGAAGTCATGAGGTTTGCGAGTAATTAGGAACACGTTCTCAATTTCAATCATTCAATTGGCCAATTACATGGACAAGCATCCACATATTTTCTGAATGTGGATCAACTGGACGTGACGCACATTCTTGCACGTCCGTAGCGCAAAGTTTGATCCATTTTTTTTCTCATAACTTCATCATACCGCGCTTCACCGAATTTCATGTTAGTCCATCCGTCAAGTTGCGGTGGATGAAAAAAAAAACGTGGGTCGTAGAGAGATATTAAATTCTTTTAAAAAATATTACGATTCCGTCACACGCGCTGCATGGCCCTGTTTCTGTAATGCTTGCATTCTAGACAGAGCAAAAAGACTCTCGCGCACGATTATGAAGGATGGAAGCTGGAGCAATAAAGTCGAAGAGGCATGCACTTGCTGCTCCTATCTGTTTACTCATTATTTAATGAGTTACAGCTACGACGACCACGTGCTGCGGAACTTATCGAATCATCTACAACGCCTTCATTTTTTCTGACCAATCTCACGTGTTCGCGTATGCACGTTACTCCGAAATTTAATCACGTTCGATCATCGTTGTCACACTGAAAATTAAAATTTGTAAAAAAAACGTCGATATTTTGTTGAACAGGGCAATCAAAATATTTTTGGACAATTTCAAAATTTTCGTTATTTTGACAATATTTTTCATTCCTAACGAAACTGTCCGCAAAATTTACGATTGGAATGCCAAAAATTTACTTTTCGAAGCGATTTTCTAGAATATTTCTCGCTGCAATGTCAACATTTTTGTGATTTTTCAAAAAAAACGTTTAGCCGAACGAATCCAACAAAATATCGATCTTTTTCGAACAAAATTTGCTCCGACTCGTCGTGTGTGTTTCTTGAAAAAAGTAACGCGTGGAAATGCAACTAGATGCAGGAAAATTTTCTGCTAGTTTGAACGAATTACATTCCCAAAAATGATTTCAGGAGAAAAAAATTCTCGCAACATCATAATCGCGTGTCATTATTTGGATCGTACGTGACCCTATCGTTTACCAAACACATCGTTCTCGATATTTAATCGTTTGGCTCGTCGAGTGCGAAGTTCATCGTGCAACGAGTGTAATCCCAATAATTCATATCGGTTGACGTTGCGATGTAACTCATTCGTCGTAATGTGCTTAATTCCGCGTATATGTATACACAGTCGCGGATTAATGTGCGTACATTATTCAAGTAGCGCTGGCTCGCGATGTTGAGCACGCGAAAAAAAGAAGACGGTATGAATTCATGAGTCACTAGTTGTGCTCCCTAAACTATAGAGAGAATGAGAGAACGAGAGAGAGTGGACTTTTCAATGGAGGCCCATGGCCGGATACGTTTGCAAACTTTGAGCATATCCTGTCGAGCCTCCGTCGATTACGAGGCTCCCGATCTCGCTCAGTGAACATCGATGCACTGTTTTCACATCGTAACGCAAATTTGCATCGACATGGATAACCCACGACCTCTCCAACAACGCAGTCTCTTTATTTTCCCACAGAATTCAACAAAGTTCACAAAACACTATGTTGAATAATAAAACTTTCTAGACCTAAGAATACTTCAAAGAAATATAAGTTAATACGATCTAAAAACCAAAACCAATTTCATTTAGAACAAAAGTTTCATATCGAAAGCGATTCCAACATCGTACATGTCGATGATAAAGTTTCTCAAAGTTGAACTAGACGAGTCCACGATTCTCGTGTTCTTTCGGTTCGATTATTATTATATATTGTCTTTTGATAAACCTTGAGACGATATCCATCGTCTATATAGTATACTAAGGGGCATCACGCGCGCGAACGGTTTTCTAGTAGCGCTGCAGCGCTCCTTTCATATGTAATAACTAATCGAGATATGCGACAGCGTCTTGAATCCAACCTATATTTTGAATTGCAATTTTTTTTTCTTTCCTTTGGGGTTTATATAATCAAATGTGGAACTTACTATGTGGCCATATACAACGTCCTTAAATTATCAATAAAATGAAAAATTTTCTCGTCAAAAAATTGAATAAATCGCGGACAAGAATATTGAGAATTATGTTGGAAATGGTGGAATTGAATATTTTTTGTTTAATTACGGACAGAGACTACGAGTGGACTCTGACGAAAACGTTTTTTTAATTTTTTTTTTTTTTTTTCATTGGGGTCTATTTTTTTTTCGTCGGGATCTTCAAATTGAAATTTTTTTTTCTTTTCTTCGGGGTTTATATAATCAAAAGTGGAACTTACTATGCGGCCATACAACGTCCTTAAATTATCAATAAAATGGAAAATTTTCTCATCAAAAAATTGAATAAATCGCGGACAAGAATATTGAGAATTATGTTGGAAATGGTGGAATTGAATATTTTTTGTTTAATTACGGACAGAGACTACGAGTGGACTCTGACGAGAACGTTTTTTTAACTTTTTTCATTGAGGTCTAAATCTAATTGTTTTAAAGATATTAACGGTTGAATTTTGATTATTTTGAGGCAAATTTTGTTTTTTTTTCTGAATTTCATAACTCAATGAAAAAAAAATCATTTTCGATCGAAGAACTCATAGTTTTGGAGAAAATTTACTGCTCTACAAAAAAGGTTATATAGGGTATATTACATTATAATATAGTATATTATATATTATATTATCTATTATATTATATATGTAATATATATATTAATCTATATTTTAATGAGTTTCATTTGCAGCGATGGGTAATAAATATGTTGGGATTCGATTGAGCGATAAAGACGAATGTGTGTTTCATGGATGTTGCTGTGTATTCGCAACTCACGTATATAGCGAGGATTGGTGATAGAGACTAGGCAAAGGCCGCACCCTAGGTCTTCCATTCCGTCGATTGCCCACTGGCCCACTAAAAGCGCGGATCAGCCCGCTTGAAATAGAATCGTGAAGAGCGAGTGAGACGTACGAAGGCAAAAATTGGAGAAGTGAGAGTGAGTCGAATAAGCGTGCGAGATACCGAAAGGCGCATCGCGCATTACTAGAGAAGCAATAAAACGCCAGGGGGAGGTGTGGGGAAGATAAACACAGCATCCAGCGTGGCTCATCTCGCGATCCAAGCGAATGTTGCATGTGTGCGTGCGCTCGCTATATACGTCCGGAAGAAACCGAAATAAGAATATACATCGTTCGAGTTTCAGCTGCTCGCAATACTGCCTTACTCATTATTTTTATTTATGTAGACTGAAAATTAAATTTTGTCGGATTTTTGTTGGATAATTTCAAAATTTTCGTTATTTTGAGAATATTTTTGATTTCTAACGAAACTGTCAGCAAAATTTACGATTGAAATGACAGAAATTTACTTTTCGAAGAGACTTGACAACTTTTTCGTGATTTTTGAAAAAAAAAACTCAAGTCGAACGTATCCAATAAAATTTTCTTTTCAATGAACGCATATAAATATATGACACGGATCTGAGCGAGAAGGGGATAAAATAAAGAGGCCAAGTGACTCCGCGAGACTAAGAAGTCTCAGAGAGGAAGGAAAGAAATGAGGTCACGCAATGCTCTTGTGATCGACGTATCGAGATTACCGTGAAATTCAGACTCCCTTTTTGCTGCTTCGCTCAACGTTCAGACTTTTCGGGATATCAGACTCGAGACAAGAAACCCTGCCCAGTGTCCAAAGCTTCGAACGATCAAACCTGCGATGGAAATCTTCTCGGTAATGGAGCAGAATCTGGCACTGATTGGCCCTTTGAGTGATCGAGGCTCAATTAGCGAGAAGACACTAGTCAATCGGCAAGCTCTTGACCGTAACGCACGCAGGTCTCGAATTACCCAAACGGTCATCCGTTCTGGTTGCCAAATCTTTTCCGCATTACGTAATACCCTTGAAAATTTGTCGACAAATATACGAATGACAAATATTTTCGTATTTACATCATTTTTTAAACGTTTTCTCTAAAATACACTCCTCCGGACTCGACAAATATTTACTGATCACAAGTTATTCCGTATATACAGAATTTCGAAAGCGTTTAGTGCAATATTCACTCGTCCATTGAATCACTTCATTTGCGACTCTCCAGTTATTCCGTATGAACATTCTTGACATCAAAACTGACAATTTTCTCCTATGAAGAAAAATTTTCAGACGTCAAGAATTTTCGATTTGTAATTCCCAATTTTTAACTTTTCTCATCCAAAAACTTATGAAAATTCGAATCGCGTTTCGTTCATGAGTTGCTAAAAAAATGTGTTTCGGATTTTTCTAATAAAATTTCGGCTCACAGTTTTTCTGGATCTGCAAAAAAAAGTCCTAAAAACAATTTTTTCTGCATCTCGATGTTGGCAACTTTTCTGCATGGGAGAAAACTATTGGCTCTGGATGACTCTGAAGTTTGCATCGTTGGAATGCAACGAAATTCATTTTTATCTTTAAAAAAAATAATTATTCAATTACAGAATGTAATTACGATGATAAAATGATCAATTTTTGCCATTCGAAAAGCATTGGCTCGAAAAATTTGGATGGCATTGAAAATTGAACGAAATTTCAATAGAATTAAATATTTTTCGATTATTATTCGCATTCCAACGTTGCAAACTTCAGCATCATCAATTTCAACAGAATATTCAAAAAACCACCGGGAAACACAATTTTTTTCAAAGACTCCTCCCTTTTTTCCCGGCGGCTTAAATTTCTATGACTCTGAAGTTTGCATCGTTGGAATGCAACGAAATTCGTTTTTATCTTTGACAAAAATAATTATTTAAATGCAGAATGTAATTACGATGATAAAATGATTAATTTTTGCCATTCGAAAAGCAAATCGGCTCGAAAAATTTGGATGACATTGAAAATTGAACGAATCTTCAATAAAATTCAATATTTTTCGATGCATTCGAACGTTGCAAACTTCAGCATCATTGGCTTTGGTGCCAAAAAAGTTTATAGAAAATTTCGAAAGGACCCCAAATAAAGTAGTTTTGCAATGGTGTGATCCCTTAATGTGAACTTTTTGTGTTTCTGATTTCGTTGTATCAAGATACATCCTGTGTTTGTAAGCTGAAACAGATGTGTGCAAGACTAAGTAGCATATCGATGTATTTACGTAGTAAAATAACAAAGGCGTGAATTGTGACGAGAAAAAATGAAGACGCGGAGACCGGGAGGAAATAAATTGTATAAACGTCTTTAAGCATGGCTATACGAGAATCTTTTTGCTCCTACGTTGAAACTGCTGCGGGCAATAAATACACAGCGATTTATGAGATGACGCGAGAATCTTATTTCGCAATAAGAGAACTGCAAACGTGTAAATGGAATAGTTGTTTGTGTGGGGATACCTATACGTGACGTGAGTTCAATCAATTCGACGTATTATCGAGCGTCAGCTAACCGGCCGACACTTCTTCCCGATTCGTTGGCATATGCACACACCAGAGCAGCATATAATGCGATCGACAAATTGTCCGCACGAGTCTATAGCTGGACGAGAATTATCCTCGTAACTTTGAAACCAGCAACAGGGAGATCGACAACTTTTTAGATTCGATTGGCCATGACATCGATTATTTAGTATATTGCGTTTTGCTGCCAATACCTTGGAATTGAAAATCCATTGAAACGAGACTGACTTTGATTTTTATGGAGTTTGATAATTATTTCGTATTATGGAAGGAAAACCGATTTTCCTTGCTACTTCCTTGCCAACGACTTATTCCTTAACCCCATTCACTTATGCCAAGGATTGAAGACAAATTTACGTAGAGGAATGGCAAAACATGATGTAAATGTTTGGCCCATATGGCCTGGAGCTTACCATAAAACTCAACTAACCGTGCAACCTTCCGCGACATCGTTAAAGTCCCTCTTGCAACGTGTGCGACGAGTGATGTTTCGAGGGGACAAGGATCACGAGTCTGTTTTCTATGGAACGGGCGAATGTCGTACAGCGAATCATCCAATCTGCGTTGTTGCGTGCGAGCATGGAATCAGGAGTGCAACTTGTTAAATTCGTCGAGACTCGCCCACTGTTTACTCTGATATAGTGTTTTGACTTGTGTACGTGACACTCTATCGAATTGCACGTGTTCGTGTTGCTAGGAAATATAAACCTTCATCACGCCAAGTCTTGGACATATTTCAACGAATCTCTAGTCCTGTGTCACTTTATCCTTCTTCCAGGGGATGACGGAGAGCTCGACACGCACCGATAACATCTTTTTTATACCCTCGCCTAAACCTACTAACCCAGTGTACTCAAAAGAAGGTCACAAAAGTGACCTAAAAAAGACATAATTAGAGTTTCTTCCAGGGTAAAGACAGTTTCTAGGCTATAGTAATTATTTTAGCGAGTGCGTGACGCCTGGCCTGATGAATTCGACCCATCGAGACACCAACCCTAATGGACAATTGCATTACGCCGAATTTCACGCTACCAAGATTGTTTTCAAGACTCGAAGTAAAGGCCATTTTCGAAAAAGCACGAAAACCCTAGAAGCCCTTCCTCCCTTCGTTCTCCCGTTTTTTCATCGTTTTAGACCATTTTCGACTAATTTTTTGACTTTGGGCTAAATTACCCCAGGCTCACGTGATCCTGCATTAAAAAACGAAAAGAATGAGCCCAAGTCGAACCCTCTTCGTTCAGTTTTACAAGAAACATGAGTCTTCCAAAATTGGGGTTATTTCGGACTACAGGAATTACCGCATTCGGTAAAAAAAAATTAAGGTCATCATTCCAGGGTTAATTTAGTAATGGTTAAAAAATAGGATGGTCCGGACTAATTGCTTGCAGGGCGATGATACAGCGGAAGAAAAATGAACATGACAATGGGAGAGTGTTATTCAATATTTCTATAATATTGTAGTTATTGGTCCGGACAAAAAATGATTGTCTCTCGAGTCCCAAAAACTCAATCGAGACGAAAAATTGCCATGATTTCCAAAAATTCAATCAATAATTAATAGAAACAATAGATTTCGTTGAATCTAAACGTTGCAAACTTCAGAGTCATAGAGTGTCCATTCGTTTTACTAGGAGAAATATTGGATCACCTATACACTGCAGAGAAGAAAATGTAAACACGTTTCCGTGTAGAGCACGTCCTATGGGTCGTGTTCTTTGAAGAATTAACGAACAGGTGTGTGCATGAAAGATAAAGGTTTGCAGGTGTCTATCGGAGAGATAAAATGAGGTCGACAAATTCGCTCCCCCATAATGTCCTCGCTTGGCCTTTTCGTAGGAAGGGTGTCCCGAAGGGTGAATTAATCTTTCATGAAGCATTAGAGAGAAAAATTGGGGAATTCTCCTTTCAGGATGGTACGACCTACTTTTTTAGTTCATAAATATATTCGACGCTACACTGACAGGAAAATTTTGTGGCAAAAAATATCGATATTTTGTTGGATATTCTAGAAATTTTCTTCTTCACGTAAATTTTTGTCATTCGAATCGTAAATTTGCCTAACGTATCGTTAGAGTCAATTCAAACAAAAGATTGAAATGCTGAGAAAAAAATTCGGGAGCTTTTCGTGTATTCTGGGCCAGCGCGTAAGGCTCGCCCGCATTTCCGAGGGAAAAAGTGTTATCGGCACTTTCCAAAGCTTTCTCACCCCGCATCATCGGCTATTAGGCATTAAGAGCAAAACCCGAGTCAGCAAGCGCAGACACGCGAAACAAAGCAAACACGTGTAGCGTGACTCGATTTATTAAGGCGACAGCCCTGTGCCTTTTTTTCTTCCTTTGATCGAGTTATTCTTGAATATTTATCCGCCCAACACTTGTGCCCATTATCAACACTAACGACGGTAAAAGGGAGTCTCGGGCGTTTCTGTTTTTTCAACCTCACATCGGCTTTCGTCAACTTTCCTGTCACGCTTCCTCCCTGTCAGCGGAAATTCTTCCGCATTCATGTTCTCCACCTGACCGTTTATTCAACCTCGTATTTTCGGACTTTGTCATACTTTTATTGGCACTATTTACGTAAAACTGTACATCGCAGTGGGCTGAAAAGAAAATTTTGTTGGAAAAATCGATATTTTGATGCGTTCGATTGAACTTTTTTCGAAAAATCACAAAAATTTTGTCATTGCAGCCAGAAATATTCTGGAAAGTCTCTTCGAAAAGTAAATTGTTGTCATTCCATTGCAAATTTTGCTGACAGTTCCGTTAGAATTAAAAAATATTGGCATAATAACAAAAATTGTGGAATTATCCAAAAATATTTAGTTCACCGTGTTCAACAAAATATCGAAGATTTTTGACGAAATTTTATCATCATTAGTGACGCTTCCGGAGTTTGATTTCCATTGCTCCTTTTTCACGATCCTTTAATTTGGTTGATGCAGCAGGCTTCGTAATAAAAGAGCTTTTCAATCGACGTTGCTTTCATTCGCAAAAGCATGATTATTTATTATTCTTCCTACTAGAAGCTCTGAGAAGCTCTGTGTACAATTAACTCGTGCAGCTTATTCAGCAATTCAGAGGCTTCGAGTGAGGGAGAAATAGTGTATCCGTTTCTGGTGATTACGTATTGAATTAAGTTTATATATAAACCTGCGTGGGGTGCGAAAGTGTAACAATTTGTACGAGGGATCTAGGCCAACGAGAAATGGCGAAGTAGCGAGGGGTGTGTAGAAACCCTCGAAACATATGGGGACCTTGAGCTCCGTATAGTCGTCATGATGTTGAAGTTTGCATCGTTCAAATGCAACGAAATTCTGTTTTTTCTTCACCCATTCTCATAATTATTATTCAATATTTGGTTCGGACAAAAAAACAATCGTCTTTTAAGTCCCAATAACTCAATCGAGACGAAAAGTTTCCATGATTTTCAAAGTTCAATAAATAATTAATAGAAACAATATTTTTCGTTAAATCTCGACGTTGCAAACTTCAGAGTCACTATAGTCGTCCTGGTGATGCATTAACGCCCCGTTTATGTATATGCGCACAATTAGGGTGCAGGCATGAAGAAAGAGAGCGAAGGGGAAGAAGAAAAGATGATAGGGCGGACCTTGAACACACTCTGCAATCACGTGTGACGTGCAGGGCTGCTTGAACACTGTTGTGCATGTGTGTCGCGATAGGGTGGTGAAATAACGAAGGGGAATCGAGTGAGCCATACAGATATATATATTTTTTGTGCCTCTTCGTTGTTATGGCAACGTTTGGATGCTGCAGCAGATTTGAGTGGCTTGAGGAAGGCGCCATGCAGGCACCATAAGGACAGAATGCTCTCATCCTGTCTCTGCATTTTCTCTTCTTTCTCTTTCCTCATTGATTACATAGAACCCTCGTGTGTGAGTTTCGTCCTTGAATGAAACTTTAGCTACCGATCGATCAAGCGATTGATTGCTCCATGCAGCGACCTGTAAGGCGCATCAAACAGCAGTCACTCGGCCAACAGGATACGTAATAAGATGCAAGCGAATTCGCTTCTGGTCTTGCCACGAGAGCTAATGAAACTGAACAAAAAAACTGTCCACCCTTCAAGTTTAACTGCCAGAGATGACAACTTCCTTATTGCATAATTGCGAAACAGGTTGCAGCAGGCAGAAGCAGTGAAGCTAATAGAAACTCTCGTAATAATAGGACGTGTGGTGGCGAATGTTTGTGCTCGTCGTTCTATCAATCTGTGACACTACAATGTTCCTGAGTTTCTTGAGGTCACTTCAAGTTCCTGGAGTTCCCCCCTCGAGTGTTGCCCACGGGCACTCTTTCCTAATGCACTACTGTATCGCATTCGCACGAGGACCAAGGGGAACTGTGGAAAACCTTGGCCGAAATTTCAGTTGGTTAGCCCCATCGGAAACTCAGTGGAAATTGCCTTCCGATCTGCGATTGATACGCCAGCCAGTACATGGCTGAGCGGTCACCCAACCAAGTACTGACCGCAATCAACGCTGCTTAACTTGTGTGATCGCCGGAGCCACGCACCGACCGCCAACCTATCGCTGTCGGTCAATCCGTGAAACTATATTTTTCTCATTAAATCCTCAGTCGATGTTTCTATTTATAATTCGCAAACAACTGCAGAAATAAAAGCACCAGGAAGTGCCACAAGCATCCACATAATTCATGCACAATTAGAATTTCTAACGTTCCATTCTCGTAATGTTTGCTGGATCATTTTTATGGTTGACTTAATGTATTCGAAACTTCTGACGTCCCGTCGTGTACCACGGCAGAGTGATGACGCGGCTCCGAGCAAGACCTTGGCACCAAGGTAACAAGACAACTTTTAAATCACATTCGGCCTCAGAGACGGAGATGCATCAGCGAGAATATGCAACATCTGCATCATCATCCTTATTATCATTTCATCATTTTTTCCATCTCCTCGTATTACTGTGTCGCGCGAGTTTATGTTGGCGAAGTGCATTAGGCACTACCTTCGGGTCCCTTGCGACAAAGATTCGTTGAATTTCCACAATTACGCCACATGTAGGCTGGGCACATGAACGAGTTAACCGATTATTACGCAATTCCACCGTCGTCAACAACGACGTTCTAGTATTACTCATAACTATTCTAGACTCATCAATAAAAATATGAAAATGGAGGAAAAAAAATTGTATTCGTCATATACGTTTTATGGCACGACTGGGGCAACGAGCGATGACCTCAATGACCTCCGCGACATGATAGTTGCTCGTTTTACACATCGCTCCGACTATTAATATCGTTTTACCAGTTAAAACTCATTGGAAACTGATTAATTTTAATGTTTTGATAATTCCTGTCGTTCGGGAACAATAAAGATTCTTTCTCCATGCAATAAACTACATTCGTTTAATGCGACGAGGGTGGATGACTGCCTGAACCCAACATTGCATTTATCCTACGTTTACATTATGTATATGAGTCTCTCGTAAGTGGCGTCACTATTTTGTCGTGACTCAATTTAATAATTAAGCCAACGTACACAATGTGGATTGGACGGAATCCTACAGAAGCTTTTGCACCATCTCGTGCCTCTATTTTACACTTTGGCAGTGCCGAGCTTTATGGTGTGGCATTCATAATTTTCATACACACCATCGGCTCTTTGACGCTCGATGACTTCATCCGTGGATTCCATACTGTGTCCCATTCAGACTATAGATTTTTATGTCTCATACAAAAATCCACTTGATTATCTCACTTTTTTGTCAATTTGTTGCCCACGATCATCGTTCGGCAAAAAATTCTGACACGATTTCCGGTTCTAAACTTTCGATTTTTTTATATGAATCTCTGCGTGTGATGCCAAATATATTTTTATTGACAAGTCAACATAGTGAGTAATCTGCGGCCTCAAACATCGTAAAGTATCAAATTTCCAGCCAATTGTACGTGAGGAAAAATGGAGAACTCAAGGTCATGTGAAACGGAATAGAAACTTTTTATTTTTTGATTTTATTCATTTGTATCTCACGAAAATGTTTCTTGAAGTCGCTGCGAAAAGGTTTTGTAATGTAAAAAGAGAAAATGTTGTGAAATGGCGTTTGCAGGGTCGCGGGAATCCGAAATTTTGTTAAAAGTCGACAATATAGACAATTAGTGCCCGCATATTATTACGTACATGTTTTCCGGTGGGAATTACTATTCCGTGTTTCTCGGAATTACAATAACAAAAATATACGCTGCTGAGTGGAGGGACAAATATTCTTGAATGGTAAATATTTCGTCGAAGAATTTCTTAATGATAATGCTCACATTGAGAGATTTCCACTCGATGTCACGTACCACGGGTATATACACATTCAATTTATGTAATTCATTGTTCTCGAGGTCTCTGCATGCTACAGCGCCCGATTCTCAACCACTTTCAACCGAAGAGTTCTTCAAGGTCATCGAGAATATTAATTTGTGCTTGGCCGTCGGTATGGATGAAATTTCGCTCGTGTCGCGATGTCACGCTCGATCGATAACTTATCGGCGGTCGATAAAACTTGATTCCGGTTTTTTGCAACCGTCTAGGGAATTTTTCGTTATTCAGCCACGAATGGCAACGACAATGTCGATCAGCTGTGAACTTTTACCCCCTCGTGAAATAAAATGCAGTATTTAAAGTACAAAAAGTGAGGTTAGGTCGCGGATTACAACAATTGCGTAGCAAAAGCTGAAGTTTTAATTTCGTCATTATAATTGAGTAACACGACCGACAATTCGGCATTTGACCTTGAAATTTTATCGTGGAAAATTGAACCAAAAAAATAGAAAAATGTTGCGTGTTGGTGCACGAGCCATTCGGGATGTTCTGGGAGCGAGAACCTTCGCAAGTGCTCCTGCGGAAGCGGCTGCTGTTTCTTTAGGATTTAAGGTCCAAGACAACAAGGATTTCAACGATCGAGTCATGAACTCGAAAGTTCCAGTGATCGTGGACTTTTTTGCCACGTGAGTACATCGAAAAAAAATTGTAAATGACGGATTTACTGGCTCGATCAAAGTTTCATTATTTCAAGTCGCAATTCCCCCCCCCCCCCCCTCGAATTTTCAGCTGGTGCAATCCGTGCCGCATGCTGACGCCGCGTCTGGAATCCGTCATTGCGGAGAAACAGGGAAAAATCATTTTGGCCAAAGTGGATATCGATGAAAACACCGACCTGGCTTTGGATTACGAAGTCGGTTCAGTGCCCGTTTTGATAGCCATGAAAGACGGCAAAGTCCTCGAGCGAATTGTCGGTCTCCAGGATACGGATAAATTACGCCAGTTCGTCAACAAATATGCCGAAGCTTGATCGGCGGTTGAGAGAAATTTGTTGTAACGTAGAAAAAAAATATTTAGACGCATCGAATTTATTTTTCCTCCTAGATTTGTAAGTTTCCGAGAAATCCCAGTGGTTGGCTGCGAAAATCGATCGACTTGTATATCCCCATAGCGACGTTGAATAAATATTGTATTTTGTAAAATTTACAGCGCATTTTTATATTTTCATTTCCGTATACTCTATATATATATTTATTTTTCCAAATATTTACATATATTTAACACAAACTCCAATTTTTCCTTGAAACTTCGTTTTTTAGAAGCCGAACGAGTATTTTATGCGGATGATAAATTTATGCGTCAAAATCTTTGAGAATTCATGAGAAATTTGGTTCGTTGCTTTTACGTCTCTGTCGGCAACGCCTGAAGCAATTCTCTCGCCCTTTTGTACTCGATCGATATTTCGGCATCCTCGGACGCTCCGTCCTCTTTCTCTTCCTGCTTTCTTATCACGTCCATGCCCTTTTTTAGCAATTGCTCCCGGGCCATTCCTTTGCAGCCTTCAAAGTACTCCAGCACCGTCGGGAACATGTCGTCCGGTATTGCTTCTCCGTCCAGCAAGTTGTCCATCAACCAGATCTGACGCAGCTTCTCAAATTTCCATTGACTTCGCGCGTGTTTCCACTGCAATTTTTGGACATGAAAATTTCGAATGTTTTAGATTTTTCTTGTGATGTTATTTCTTCGCTGCATCAACGAATTCTTGGGCTTTTTTATGACTCTGAAGTTTGCAACTTTGAGATTCAACGAAAAACATTTTTTGTATTCATTATTTATTGAATTTTGACAATCGTGGCAATTTTTAGAGTCGATAGAGTTTTTTGGTCGCAAGAGAGAATCGTTTTATTGGCTGGACAAAATATTGAATAATAATTATTGGCTCTGCTCATGGAATAACAGAATTTCGTTGCATTCCAACGATGGAATGACTCTGAAGTTTGCATCGTTGGAATGCAACGAAATTCATTTTTATCTTTGACAAAAATAATTTTTCAAATGCAGAATGTAATTACGATGATGAAATGATCAATTTTTGCCATTCTAAAAGCATATCGGGTCGAAAAATTTGGATAACATTGAAAATTGAACGAATTTTCAATAAAATTCAATATTTTTCGATGCATTCCAACGCTGCAAACTTTAGCATCATCAATTTTAACAGAATATTCAAAAAACCACCGGGAAACACAATTTTTTTCAAAAACTCCTCCTTTTTTTCCCGGCGGCTTAAATTTATATGACTCTGAAGTTTGCATCGTTGGAATGCGACGAAATTCATTTTTATCTTTGACAAAAATAATCATTCAAATGCAAAATGTAATTATGATGATAAAATGATCAATTTTTGCCATTCGAAAAGCATATCGGCTCCAAAAATTTGGATGACATTGAAAATTGAACGAATCTTCATTGAAATTCAATATTTTTCGATACATTCCAACGTTGCAAACTTCAGCTCAGACGATGGAAACTTCAGGATCATGGGATTTTTTGCTCGGAGCTACTAAAAATCTTGATATTTTTCATTACCTTGGAAACATAATTGAGACCTTTTGCAATTCCCTCCAATCGGCTGGCTTCTCGTTTCAGAGATTCTCTCTGTTCAGCCTTTTCTCTCTTGATTTGTCTGTTGGAAGGTTCTTTGGGTTTTTTTGGATCGTCGTTTTTTTCCTCATTGTCGTTTTGCTCGTCCTTGTCCTCCAGGTTGGTACTGAAAATAGAAACTAAAAAACTCAAATTTCCTGCCGTTGCCTAGATTTATAAGCGAGAAAAATGCGTACCTTTCTTTTTTTGCTCTTTTCGCACTTTCTTTTGAGTCAGAATCTTGCAACGGCCCCTTTTTTTTTGCCGTTCGCTTTCCACGCCTAGTTTTTTTCGTTTTTTCCGTAGTTTTTGGTACAGATTCAGCGGCGTTGGTTTGCAATAATGGCATCGATTCTGTGGCACGACGACAAATTGTTTTTTTTAAACTTCAATGAAACTCAATCTCGAGCAGAAATTGGAAAAATTCATGAAATTTTCCTTTTTTGTTTTAAATGTTTGAAAATATTTGTGAGCAAGAAATTTTCC
The DNA here is from genome assembly GCA_037043255.1 of Diadegma fenestrale. Classification (NCBI taxonomy): domain Eukaryota; kingdom Metazoa; phylum Arthropoda; class Insecta; order Hymenoptera; family Ichneumonidae; genus Diadegma; species Diadegma fenestrale. The sequence continues at coordinate 17,006,865 of CM073313.1, forward strand.
TGGAGTGACAACGAAGAAAATTCCTGAATCCTTACCGTCTTCCTTGTCGCGTTTCTGTTTCGAGCGATTCCGCGTTTGCGCTTTTTTAACCTCCAACTCTCTGGTCTCGGTTTCAGAGCCCATAATTGTGGTTTATCGAATTTCACAGGAAAAACTTGACGATTGATTTCAAGTTAATTTAGCGGGGGGTTCGAGTAATTGGCCAGAAAACAAAAAAACATGCGGTTTCAAGTGAATTGATGAATGTTGAAAAACGCCATGAGGACTTTTTTAAATTGGCACACAGAGCTGGGCAACGCGGAAAAACAACACACGGACACGTTTTTTCCATCGCACACACGCCGAATCGCTCGCGCGCCGCTCGTTGCTCAATCGATCAATTACCGACGGTCGGTAATGAGTTTTTAGTTCGCAATTCTGCCGCTAGAGCTGGCAGGGTTTTTTTTCTCGTTTCAGGAGAGCGAGTGATAGAAAAAAAGATTCCTAGACGTTCTAGAATAAACAGCTGTAAGTAGCAGTAGATATTTCTCGATAAAATATATTCGCGTGAAATCTCTCGATCTCTGGGTGGTTTTTAAGCTTGAGACGTGTGTAACGAATAAAATAAATACGTATTCCCTGACTATTGGTGGCCGAGGTGTTGATCACAAGCGGAAGGAGCTCGTTATGAATGACGTATAGTATCTCGAAGCGCGAGTATCGTGGTGGATTATGTTTAATATTTCGACGCATCTCGCTCCGTCGATCAAGGTCTGTAATCCTCGAATATTAACCTAATTTCGTCCACGTCCGTATATCCAATATTTACCTCAATCCAGTGTAATACAAAATAATAGAAGCGGAGAAAAATCGAGTAAGGTTTTGACCAGCGATTTGCGATGACGATGCAAATTCGCGAAACGTGTTTAATAGCACAAAAACGTTTGACATTACGATAGCGTTTAGAACTCGCGAATACGCTTTATATAATTCGTTCGGAGTTTCAAGGTCGTCATGATTCTCGATACAAACACTTTTTTTTTCTGTCTCGCGCTCCGACTTCTCGATCTGGTGAGAAAGAAAAAAATTCCCGCGTATTTTTGACGGTATCGACGATTTCAGGGTCAGGAAGATCCGGGAAATTGATTCAGTCGAAAAAAACGAAATAATACGATCGACAACATGACGGAGGACATGTTGGGCGCGGATATCTGCAGGGTTTGCAGATCCGAGGGTTTGCCGGACCGCCCATTATTTCACCCGTGTATATGCACAGGAAGTATCAAATGGATCCATCAAGAATGTCTGGTCCAATGGATGCGATACTCCAGAAAGGAATATTGCGAACTCTGCGGCTATCGTTTTTCCTTCACTCCGATTTACAGCCCGGATATGCCAAGACGATTGCCCCTGCGCGATGTCATCGGAGGCTTATTTTCTAGTGTTGTAACTGCCGTCAAATATTGGCTGCATTACACTCTCGTCGCTTTGGCTTGGCTGGGCATTGTTCCTCTCACTGCCTGCCGTACTTACAGGGCTCTATTCAGCGGCCCGTTGGATCTAGTGCGGGTGAGACACAAAACCCCTGCGTAACGTTAAAAACTATGATGCTGAAGTTTGCAACGTTGGAATGCATCGAAAAATATTGAATTTCATTGAAGATTCGTTCAATTTTCAATGTCATCCAAATTTTTTGCGCCGATATGCTTTTTGAATGGCAAAAATTGATCATTTTATCATCCTAATTACATTCTGCATTTGAATAATTAATTTTATCAAAGATAAAAATGAATTTCGTTGCATTGCAACGATGCAAACTTCAGAGTCATATAAATTCAAGCCGCCGGGAAAAAGGGAGGAGTCTTTGAAAAAAATTGTGTTTCCCGGTGGTTTTTTGAATATTCTGTTAAAATTGATTATGCAGAAGTTTGCAACGTTGGAATGCATCGAAAAATATTGAATTTTATTGAAAATTCGTTCAATTTTCAATGTCATCCAAATTTTTCGCGCCGAAACGCTTTTCGAATGGCAAAAATTGATCGTTTCATCATCGTAATTACATTCTGCATTTTAATAATTAATTTTGTCAAAGATAAAAATGAATTTCGTTGCATTCCAACGATGCAAACTTCAGAGTCATATAAATTCAAGCCGCCGGGAAAAAGGGAGGAGTCTTTGAAAAAAATTGTGTTTCCCGGTGGTTTTTTGAATATTCTGTTAAAATTGATGATGCAGAAGTTTGCAACGTTGGAATGCATCGAAAAATATTGAATTTCATTGAAGATTCGTTCAATTTTCAATGTCATCCAAATTTTTCAAGCCAATTTGCTTTTTGAATGGCAAAAATTGATCATTTTATCATCGTAATTACATTCTGCATTTGAATAATTAATTTTGTCAAAGATAAAAATGAATTTCGTTGCATTCCAACGATGCAAACTTCAGAGTCATTTACAAACTTTGTCCTCGATAATTGGTTCGCGTACTTTATCGCAAATTCGCTTTTTTTTCAAACTTTAGATTATGTCTCTGCCAATGGACATGCTATCGGTGGAAAATCTTTCCTCCGACGTATTCCACGGTTGTTTCGTCGTGACATGCACTTTGGTCGCTTTTATTGGTCTGGTGTGGCTGCGAGAGCAAATATTACATGCCGGGGGTCCCGATTGGCTGGAGCGAGACAATAACGTGCAGTTGCCGCCGGTTGATAATCCGCTGATGCAAGCAGACCCGCAGCCTCAACAGCTGCAGGAGCAAAACGCGGAACAACCGAACGTGCAGGACAATAACAACGTGCCACCGTTCGCCAACGAGCCTCAGGTCGTTTGGGACGACGAGGCGATCGGCGAAGGTGCGTAGATTTTCAGAGTTTCTTATTGGAGGGAAAAACTTGATTATGAAATCTAAAGTCGTCGATCGATTCTCGAAAAACAGGAGGCGAAGGTGCGATCGTTCCAGAGCCGATTCCTTTGTACCGTGAAATTGGTGACAACGAAGCGATCCATCCACAAGCTGGCAACGGATTCGCGGACGGAGCAGGTCAGGGCGAAATCGTGCCGCTCGTCAGAGAGGAACCGGGAATCGATGGAGCGCAACCGGAAATCGGTGTCGGTGACGAATGGAGAGGTCAGGCTCAGGATCAAGCACAAGTGCCGGGAGGCCAGGCTCAAGGTCAGGGGGAAGCCGAAGAGGCCAATTGGAATCCTATGGAATGGGACAGACCCGCGGAAGAATTAACGTGGGAGCGATTGCTGGGGCTTGACGGATCGCTGGTTTTTCTGGAGCACGTTTTTTGGGTCATTTCCTTAAATACGTTGTTCATCATGGTGAGAATTGAAAAAACATTGAGTAATTTGATAATTCGCGTAGAATATTCATGGAAAATAATCGTTTGAATCGATTTCTACAGGTTTTTGCGTTCTGCCCTTATCACATCGGACATTTCGCCATAGCGGGCCTGGGACTACAAGAACAAGCAGCAGCTTCACACTTCGAGGGTCTCGTGACGACGTTGTGCGGTTACTGGGTGATCGGGCTGTGCCTCGTCGGTCTTCACACTCTCGCAGCTCTCTTTGGCTTCCAGGGTTCCCAGAGGATACTCGGACTGTGTTACGTCGTCGTGAAAGTGTCGCTGCTCTCGGTGGTTGAGATCGGAGTCCTGCCATTGGTTTGCGGCTGGTGGTTGGACATTTGTTCGCTGGCGATGTTCGACGCCACTCTGAAAGATCGTGAAACGTCGTTCAGAATCGCTCCAGGAACTTCGATGTTTATCCACTGGCTGGTCGGAATGGTTTACATTTATTATTTCGCCTCGTTCATTCTTTTACTTCGAGAAGTTTTGAGACCCGGAGTATTGTGGTTTTTGCGGAATTTGAACGATCCTGATTTTTCGCCTATACAAGAAATGATACATTTGCCGATTCTGAGACACGCCAGAAGACTCGTCGCGTCCGCCGTTATTTTTGGCACAGCTGTGCTCCTCATGCTTTGGCTACCGATCAGACTTTTGCGATGGGCTTGGCCGGGCTTCTTGCCTTATACCATCACCGTACAAACCGAGGCACAAGTCAGCGAATTGTCCCTCGAACTTTTACTCTTGCAAGTCATTTTGCCCGCGCTCCTCGAGCAATCCCACACGAGAACGTGGCTGAAAGCTCTCATCAGAGGCTGGTGTCAAATTGTCGCCTGGCTTTTGGATCTCCAATCGTATCTGCTCCGAGACGACCGAGCCGACTTCGCTCAAGCCCTCGTCGGAGAGCCTAATCATCCGGACTTTGAAGCTCTCCACCGACCGATGATGCAGCGCGAAGGACCTACCGGTTTTCAACCCTACACGAGATCACGCTGGTTCCCTGCGCGATTGGTCGGCCTCATGGTTTGCGTTTGCATCTCCTTGATCTTTGCCAGCTTGATCGCTATGACTTTACCTGTTTGGCTTGGACGAAGAGTCATGGCGCTTTGGATGGTCGGCGCACCAGCTCCGTCGCCTCCTGTTCTTCCCCCGATATTTCCCGTTGATGGTGATTATTGCTCAAATTTTCTCACCTCGCTTCCCCATTGAAATACCATAAAATTACTTTTTTCTAATAATTCACCACATTTTGCGGAATCAACCTTTCAATTTTAACGACCAAGCGTCTTATCAAAAAATAGAATTTCGTTTGACGGAGTTTAAATTTGAAGAAATTTATAAAATTTACCCTTCGTGGTCACTCTGGGTAGAATCCGCCCAGTGATCAACTTGTGACGTAAATATCTCCTAGTTCCCGGTAATTAATGAGGCTGTAATCGTCATTTAACGACAGTTTGCAGTGTCCATTGCGCGTTGGCGGCGATAAGTCTTACCGCCGCTAACGCTAAATCTCTAAAATCCACTCTGAAATCGACCCACTTCCAATAACGGAATTAATATGTTTTTTCAAACGCGCACTATCCTACTATTTTTTTCTCAAAAGAACCAGATCTGATGAATATCAGGTCCAAATTTTAGGCAAAAATATTGAAAATCCACAAAGTGACGATTGTTTTAGTGAAAAAACTTTTTTTTCCCGTTTTTTTCTTCATTTTGCATTTAAAAAAATATGTTAGCCTTGAATTTCTTTCGGGAAAGTTTTTCGTATCTAAACTGGAATGTCCGAGGGTTGTTGAGTAATTTTTTGAGAATTTTCGGGCCGATAGATTGGTCACAATACGGGTTCGAAAATGGACTGACGGAAGTGTGACCACGAAGGGTTAAACTATGCAAACTTAAAAAAAATCCAGCCGAATGCAATTTTTCGATATCGACTGCTGTGCAACCTCCCTGATGATGTATGTTTGCCCCAATAATGCTTGTATTTTCTTCACAGATACAGGGAGCGATCTGACGGTATTTGCTGGCAGAGTCCACGAGATATACACGATAGCGTGTGGGACATACGTGTGTTGGGCAGCAGCCAGAGGACTGGCGCTGGCATTTTCGTGGGTGCCGCGTGGTCGTCGTGCAATTCTCGACAGAATCAAGCACTGGGCTATTCTTGGAATGAAAGCATCGGTAGCGTTCGTCCTTCTGATCGGCGTGATTCCGTTGTTGTTCGGACGTTTGCTCGAGCTGGTTGTCGTTGTGCCGTTGCGTGTGCCGCTCGAGCAAAACCCGATTTTATTCATTTGGCAAGATTGGGCATTGGGGGTTTTGTACACGAAAATAGCGACGGCGGTGACGATGATGGGACCGGATTGGAAGCTCAAGATCGTGATCGAGAGAGCCTACAACGACGGCATAAGAGAAATGGACCTGAAGTTCATAATAACCCAACTCGCGGCTCCAGTAATTTGTTGCCTTGGTCTTGCGCTCGCGGTCCCTTACGCCGTAGCCCACAGCATCGTGCCGTTGCTCGTGACCAACTTACAACTGCAGATTCTCATCGCTCGACGTCTTTACCCATTCCTTTTATTAGTGAGCGGAGTCTGTGCAGTAATAAGTCTTGAAATCCGACAATTCCGTAAACTGTACGAACACATAAAAAACGACAAGTATCTGGTTGGGCAGCGTTTAGTAAACTACGAACATCGCACCAAAACGCAACAGTCGACACAAACCGAACCGCAACCATAGAGATCGAAATTATTTACCATCATCTTTCTCTCTCTCTTTTTCGAGCTACGAGTTTCACGTTATGTACGCCTGTGTGTGCGTTTATACATTATACACGTACACACACGTACATTAACCAAGTGCAATGAGACTTAGGCTTAGCTTCGTGTACATTCTTATCCTTAAACAAACAAACACTTGCTCGAAATAATAACCTTCTCGTAACTTAAGTTACCTATGATTCAACTTTTAATATTCTAATATATTTATGTAAGCGGTAATGAATAAATCAGAAAGACTGTTTGTTTTCCAAAATTCGTTTACTCATCAATCGGCGCCCTTTTTCACCTTCATTTTCGCTTTAACCCTTCGTGACCAACTTGTGACGTAAATATCTCCTAGTTCCCGGTAATTAATGGGGCTGTAATCATCATTTAACGACAGTTTGTAGTGTCCATTGCGCGTTGGCGGCGATAAGTATTACCGCCGCAAACGCTAAATCTCTAAAATCCACTCGGAAATCGACCCACTTCCAATAACGGAATTGATATGTTTTTTCAATCGCGCGCTATCCTACTATTTTTTTCCCAAAAGAACCAGATCTGATGAATATCCGGTCCAAATTTTAGGCAAAAATATTGAAAATTCACAAAGTGACGATTATTTTAGTGAAAAAACTTTTTTTTCCCGTTTTTTTTCTTCATTCTGCATTTAAAAAAATATGTTAGCCTTGGATTTCTTTCGGGAAAGTTTTTCGTATCTAAACTGGAATGTCCAAGGGTTGTTCAGTAATTTTTTGAGAATTTTCGGGCCGATAGATTGGTCACAATACGGGTTCGAAAAAGGACTGGGTAGAATCAACACAGTGTGACCACCGAGATCGGTGGCGGAAGTGTGACCACGAAGGGTTAATCAACAGTTTTCTATTGAAAATCTTTTCAGACTTTCATCGGAGAGATAGAACAACAAATTTCTATTTCAAAACATGAAACGTTTTGCCTTCGATAAGGCATCGTGAAGAGAAGTTTGTTCGTGATTTTCTTTCTCTAGGAAAAGAAAAACGAGAAAAATCCGTAAATTATACAGAATCGGTTAAAGGCTCGAGTCGAGTTGGCAGCAGCACGCCACGGATCGCGTAGAATTTGGGATGTTTATCGACTCGTACGTTTATGATACTGAACACATTGATCGTCTGAGTGAACTCGGGATTTTTCCACTTGATAATCGCTGCGGGAACCGAAAGTTCCTCGTTGTACTCATAGTCCGCGTCGTCCTTCAAGTCGGAGTAACTTATTTTTATAGTGATTCCAACATGACAAAGAATCACATGCATGTGTCGTCTTCGAACTTTCATAACCGTCGCCATAGTTTCCGTCGGACCTTTCCTCGAAAGTAGATCCATAAAGTACAATTCGTGGCTCTGCTCCTGAGCGATTTTCGCGCTGTATTTTTTCCGGTTGCAATTTGCCGCGAACCTAAAACGATTATAGAAGTTTTACAACTGCGGGAAAGAATTTTTGGGAATCGATTAAATTAAAAATCGAAGATTTCCTTACTTTGCACACAAATCGGCCGACCATGCGTCGGGCATCGCCGTTTTAGTTAGCGAGGACTCGAGCAATCTGTGGACCACGATATCGGCGTAACGTCTGATGGGCGATGTGAAATGTGTATAAAATGGAACATTCAACGCGAAATGTCGCAGATCGTCTTCGGCTTCTATCTTTCCGGAACACAGATACTTTGCACGCTGAAAATAATTATGATGGATTGAGATTTAACAAGTTTTGGCTTCGCGCCGACAAAGTTACACGTGAAAATTGATTTCGAGCGTTTTTTCCTTACCGGCATCGATTGCGCGACGAGACAATTGATGACCATCATTCGACAATCAGTCGCAAAGTCGTCATCGTCTCCTCCCAATCGACTTTTTTCGTGAAGCTCTAAACTCGCTTGTAAGCTCGCTGCGGATTCGATGTCCAAAATTATGCCCAAACGGGCGAGATCTTCGGCTGTACGAGTGAGCGTGCGAGTCAATGGTTCACCGTGGCTTCGTAGGAAAGCGGTGTCGCCCATATTTTCGTACAAATGTTTGGCCACCGTCATGTTCGCCAGTAACATGAATTCCTCGATCAATCTGTTGCTTTCTTGTCGTTCCTCGATGCGGTACGAAATCGGTATTTTCGTTTCCTGGTCCAGCAGAATTTGTAGCTTCGGCTGATTGATGCTCAAAGCGCCATCAGCGAATCTTCTCTCCCGTAATTGACTGGACAATTTGTAAAGATCGGTTACAACTTCGCGGATCTGTTTCGGTGGCTCGTCGGACGAGAGATCGGCCAGATTGAGCGCTGTCCATTCTCCCGTCGACTCGTTGATCATCGTCTGCGCCTGCTCGTACGACATTTGATAACACGATTTTATCACAGTCTTGGCAAAACGATGGCTCACCACCTCGGCTTCCGGTGTCATTTCCCAGATAACGGAAAACGCGAGCTTTTTTTCACCAGGCAAAAGACTGCACACGTTGCATAGTGACTTTGGCAACATGTGATGAACAGCGTTAACGAGGTACACGGTCGTTGCTCGTTTTGAGACTTCCTCGTCCAACGGGGAGAAGGCTTTTAAGTAATGGGTCACGTCGGATATGTGAACGCCAACCTGACACAAAGATCCAATTAATTAAAAGTCAATTTAGCCCTAAAATCACATTTTTTATGACTCTGAAGTTTGCATCGTTGGAATGCAACGAAATTCATTTTTATCTCTGACAAAAATAATTATTCAAATGCAGAATGTAATTACGATGAAAAAATGATCCATTTTTGCCATTCGAAAAGCAAATCAGCTCGAAAAATTTGGATGACATTGAAAATTGAACGAATCTTCAATAAAATTCAATATTTTTCGATGCATTTCAACGTTGCAAACTTCAGCATCATCGAGAAATGCGAAACTCGACGATGAATCTCAACTCTCAAATTTTTTTGTTTATTACTTTCTTGAAGCGAAGAATTTTGAAAAACTCATATTTCGGGTAAAATTCAACGAAGAGGATTCAAATTGGGTTCATTTTTATCGTTTTTTAATGCAGGATCTCGTGAGCCTCGGGCAATTTGGCTCGAAGTAAAAAAATTAGTCGAAAATGCGGTAAAACAATATAAAACGGGAGAACGAAGGGCGAAAGGGCGCAAAATTTGTCGTTTTTGACTCCAGATTACCGTTCCAGGGTTAAATTCAGTATTTCAAGATTCTTACTTTGAAGTTTCCATTGGGCAATTTTTTACACGAGACTGCATCATCAAGATCAACGGCCGTAGCGGGATCGATCGTGAAGACACACTCGCCTCTCCAATCTTCGCGTCCCTCGAGATCCTTGGCCGAGGGCACGTAATCGCTTCCCGGTAATCCTTCCAGCAATTCCTCCCCATAAGGCTTGACGTCCAAGCCGTTTGTGAGTAAAAGAGCTTCGGTTTCGCCTTCCAAATCGTTCGATTCGCCGATCATTTTCTCGATAATCCTGCGTGAATTTACCGGAATAAAACGAAATATTTTCCCCTACAATATCATCAAAATGGAATTTCCCTTACCCGCGACAACTGTGCGGTCTATCCCAATCGCTAATAACAGCCGAGAAAAGCGTATTCGCGTATTTCTCAGGCGCAGCTTGAACTTGTTCTGGAACACTTTTAGGCTTTATGTACAAAATGGGAACTCTCTGATCCCTGGAAATCAGCTTCACTTTGTTCTTCTTCAAGACCAAAGTACCGACAATTTTTCTCGGATGAATTTTCTCCAGAATGCACACGACGGATGCAGTTTTTTGAATCTCGCCACTTTCGTGACGAGTCCAGTCGTCCTCAGGATTTATAATCGCCGCTACTAAATCTCCTTCCAGAGCTCGATTTCTGTTTTCGATTCCCGATACGAGAACGTCATTTTCCTTGTCTACGCTGATATAAGCGAGAAGATTATTTTGCGGATTGATTCTCACGTGACCCTTGACGTAATTGGGACAATTTTTATCTTGATTGCGCAGAATTTCGAGCATTTCTTCCTTGTTTATGTACTTGGCGAAGGAAGTTTTTTTCGCAGATTCCTCTGGGCATTTTTTCTCCTTTTCTTCATTGTCGCTCGTCACTGATTTTTTACTCTTTTTGCTTTCTTTAATTTTCTTGCTCTTTTTGTGTTTCGGCGACTTTTCTTCCGCGCTTTCTTCCTCTACAAATTTCTCCGCCTTGGAGACTTTCTCGTGTTTTTTGTCTTTGACTCTCTTGTACAATTCGTCGATAAGAGTTTTCAACTTTTTAATTCGCCTTTGACAGTGCATCATGGTTTTTCTTTCTTGTTCTAAGTGACATTTAAATTCCTCTATTTTGACTTTTACGGGAATCCCCGAGTCTTTAATATCCGACAAAATTTTTTTCATGTTTCCCAGATCCAGTTTGGGCTGCTGGTCCGCAGTACGAATTACGGTGTAGCCGGAAGAGCGCAAAAGTTGAATACTTTGCTCCAAAATCTGCGGCTCCGGCTCAGCCGATTTTTCTTCGTTTTTGCCGCAGGCAGAAGATTCCGAAACCGCTTTTTTCTTTTTACTTATCACTTTGTTGGACATGCCGGCAGTTTTTTTCGCATTTTGTTCCGCAACTGCTTTTTTGGGCTTGCTCTGGGCCGCGCAATTTTTCTTTTCGACTTTGTCGATCGACATTATTGTGCGATTGGGGGCAACGGCGCTCGATCAATTTTTTTGTCATTCGTCGCTGTACAAACAAAACAAAGTTGCCGTTTGTAACGCAATTGTGAGAAAATATGAAAAAATTATAGCAAAGAACGTTTTTTTTGGAATATTTCGTAATAAATCGAGATTTACCTTGAAGCAATGTCGGTGCGAGGTTTTTGGCGTTTGTCAACTTTTTCGACAGCAGCGAAGGTCAACAAAGACGAGAGTCCGGGGAAAGGGAGAGACGATGAAGCGTCACGATTTTTCGCCTCGTACTACGTCGTAAATAACGAGAATTCAACAAGTTGTATTGAAATTTGTCTAAATGCGATCGATTTTTTATTTTGTTGCGTCAGATAATTTTCACTTTTACGAGCTACCGACAAAATTGCAATTGTTTTCTGTCTTCGTCGATATCTCGTTGCATTTTGTTTTGATATTTTTCATCCAACAACTGATTGTTACTGGGGAGTGGGGGGAGAGAACTCGCGAACGATATTTTACTTTGCAAAGTTGGCGAGCTCGTGTTTCCGGCACTTGCCACGTGGCGCTGTCGCTTGGCGGCAAGTTTTGAAACTCAGTCGTGGCCGACGAAGCGATTGCTCGATTTTTAGTCTCGCAAATTCGTTGATAAACAAACGCAACACTGAAAAATTCTCTAATTTGTTATTTATTATTTAATGAACATTAATTCACACTATACATAATTGTTGATCAATGTTTTACCTAAATAATTATATTTTTAAGGTGTAAGAACAACGAGCGCGACTGAAACGCGATTTCAGCCTTGAGGAACGTTCGATTCCGTTGGAATCTCCGATCGTTCGTATTCTTGTTGATTATCGGTTGACGGAATCGGTTGATCAGCGTTTTCGGGATAATTTTCAGCCGGATATTCCTCGTACTGTTGTTGGTTTTGGTCATAAGGGAGATTTTCTTCAGACTGTTGTTGTTGGGCGGTTTGTTGATCGCTGGGACTTGGCTGATACATCGATGGGTCGTACTGGCCGTATTGATCGTAAGCTTGCTCGGTGTAATCGTTGGAATAATTTTGATTATCGACAGGATATTCTGAAGCTTGATATTTCTCTTGATTCTCGACCAAGTAATTCTGTGGATCCTGCACTTGGTTATCACCAGGATTATCATTTTCAAATTGATCGTTCGAGACTTGACGATATTCGGACATCGGGTATTCACTTTGGCCTGAAATTTGTGGCTCTTTTGAATTTTCCTCGTTGTGGTGCTGTGTGGGTTTTCTATCGGAAATGGCAGCATGTTCGGCTGAAAAGTAGAAGCAGTTTTTGCACTGTTTTGCATTTACGGACGCGAATTTCCAGAAAACGGTTTGGGGTCTCTGGAAAAACTTTTACGTCGAAAAATTCATTCTTATTTGGAATTTTTATAATATTTTTGGAGTATATTGAATTGTAGTGAAATCCGGGAAGAAAAAAAATGCGCAAAAATGAAACTCAGGACCGAGTTTTTTTTTGAACTATTCCGGTAATCCCGGAGTCGTGACTGACTCCAATTTGGAAAAATTCTTTTCGTTTTTTCATGCAGATTCACGTGAGATTGGAGCGAAAAAGGCGCGAGATTTAAAGTCGTTTTTGACCCCGGGTTACCGTTCTAGGGTTAAAATAAGAAAATTTGGCAGAAAGTTAAAGTTTTGACAAAGAATGTGTCGTACTGATGATTTAGAAATAACTAAATTTCGTTGGATTCCAACGTTGGAAACTTCAGGATCATCCGATTGTGTGGCATTTGATTTTGGTTTTTGTCAAAACTTGAATTTGGGGCCATAAAATATGAATAATTTACTACGAAAAACGTCGCTACAAAATAAAACAAAAAATGCAGATTTGCCGGAATAAAACGATTTGAAACACGCCTTGGGTCGGATTGACCCAATATGCACTCATGGGAAGTGTAAGTTCGAAGAATTCATGCAAATATCCATTACAAATAAACAGAGATTGATGAATCGACAACAAATACAAAATCTGAAGTTTGCAACGTTGAGATTCAACGAAAAATATTGTTTTTATTAATTATTTATTGAATTTTGAATGTCATGGCAATTTTTCGTCTCGATTGAGTTTTTGGGGCTCGAGAGACGATCGTTTTTTAGTTCGGACCGAATATTTAATAATAATTATGAGCCTCGCTGAAGAAAAAACAGAATTTCGTTGCATTCCAACGATGCAAACTTCAAAATCATTCGTACTGATGAATTTGGCATGCAAATCGTCTGTACCTTTATTATTTTCGAGAGTATCATTGATTTTAGTCGAGAGACACTCTAGGTTGCTTTGTAGGCTGGCCATCTCTTCCCTGGGAGAAAAAAACGATGTTTTTTGTTTAAGGACGTAAGTGAAATTTCGAGGGGCATTAGTAAGAGCGAATGAAACGTACTTATGTGTAAAATATGTGGGCGTGGATGTGCATGGTTTTTTTTATCTCTCTGAGCATCTTTATTTTTCTCTTTCTCTCTCTCTGTTTGTTTTCATCTTTCTCTCATCGTACTCAACATCATATTCAAGCTATTACTGTGCGGACAGAGGAATCGTGACGGATTTCGAGCTACTCGACTTCTTTTTCGGTGTGACTTTAACTTTGAGATCGACTTTGACGGTGCGTTTCTTTTTCGAAGGTGTAGTGGTCGAGTTGATCCCGCCACAAAGTTCGCCTTCATCGACAGGTTTCTCTGTCAACACAGAATAGCCGGGACATGAATTATCATTAAAATCTGATCTACAGCTACAAATTTCTTCTGGATCTAAACTGTAGATGCTTCGGACGTAAATTAGTGACTACGAAACAAAGAGAACTCGTTGAAAATTTGGTGAATTGACAATTGAATTTCTTACGTGCCGATTCTGTCAGGAAAAATGTGTCTCGATGGAAAAACTTGGAAACTACTAGGGGTGTGCGAATATTTGAAAACTTTGATTGGAATTTCCAAACCGAATATTCGATATTCTTGAATATGTGAAATTTTTTCGAGTATTCGATTTTTTTTCGAATATTCGATTTTCTTTCGAACGTTCGATTTTTTTTCGAAAATATTAGGAAAAAAATTTCGAAAGGATTTGCGAAAATCCGCTATTTTCCGGAAATTTATCAAATACTCGAAAAATCGACGAATATTCGATCCGATTCGATTCCATCACTATTCGCACTCCCCTAATAATGAATAATACAAAAAAAAGAAACAAGAAATGACTTGGCGAATATTTGGAAACTTGGAATATTCGGCATCAATTCAAATCAAATTGTTTGATCCGAATTTCAAACCGAATTTTCGATATTTTTGAATATGCGACATTTTTTCGAGTATTCGATTTTTCTTCGAATATTCGATTTTATTTCGAACGTTCGATTTTTTTTCGAAAATATTAGGAAAAAAGGTTTGAAAGGATTTGCGAAAATCCGCTATTTTTCGGAAATTTATCGAATACTCGAAAAATCGACGAATATTCGATTCGAAAATCGAATCGAATTTTAATATTCGATCACTATTCGCACACCGCTAGAAACTACACACGATTTCATGAGTACGTGATTGGAGAAAAATTCTGACCGATCGGAGGTGAATGTGAGTTTGTGAGAATGAGAAAAAAAAAAGTATCTAAACGCCCGAGTGGACGTTCGTAAGTAATACTTGGGAGTAATACTTGTGAGTGCGGTCGTTAGCTTCCAAACGCTGTGTGAGAGATTGGCATTCGGTAGTCAGTTGTGCGACAAGCTTCGCCTGATTGCTCAGAACGTCTTCTAGACCAGCCACTGTAGCAGCTAAGAAGTTTCGTATTCCATTAGCCAATTTAAATGATAAATTGACTAACTTTCCGATTGTCTTTTCATTCCATCTTAATTCTTCATTTTTAATTCTATTCTTTTGTTTTTTTTTGTCCTGCTTATGCTAGGCATATAGTCAACGCATGCCGATTTCCCACACAAATATTTTCTCTCTTTATACAAGTAACGATACGTTTTTGTCAAGCTATCGATAATAATTGCCAAAATTTTGAGACAATATACCTAACACAGGCACGTTCGTCATTTTTTATTACCGTGTTTCGTTTCGATGTCCATTATCATTGTCGTCAAATCCTTTTCGCCTTCCGGTCTTGGAGTCGCCACTGGCGTTTGCGTTTCCGGTGGCTTCACCAATTTGCTCATGTTCAGCTAAAAATTACGTCGCAGTCAATAAAAACTTCAAAATTTCTCACGATGTTTTTAACCCAAACAGTAAAAATTTTTTTTCTATTCCGCTAAAATGGGGTCACAAATGACCCCAATTTTGAAAAATTCATATCTCCGGTAAAATTTAACGAAAAAGATTCAACTTGGGCTCATTTTTTTCGTTTTTTGATGCAGGATCGCGTGAGCCTGGGGCAATTTTGCTCGGATTCGAAAAATTAGTCGAAAATGTGGTGAAACGATAAAAACCGTTGATAAAAACCGTTTTTCGATTTTTGAGAAATGGTAAAGTTTTTTTTTTACTTGCCTCTTTCTCGAGGGAAGCGATTTGCTCGGACAGTCGTAAATTTTCGCGACGACAATGAACTATGTCGGCATCCGCTCTTTCCAGACGTTGCTTGTACGAATTTATTTCAGCCTGCCATCGACTTTGCTCTTGACGCGAGTGTCTTTCGCTTCGTTCAGCGGATAATTTCGCTGCGGCAATTTCTTGATCCGCTGCGTCTTTTTCCGCAATCGCTTGGTTAAGGTCGCTCTGTAAATTGGCTGAAAATTCAAGATTAATTTAATTCGTATTTTCGAGATTTGCTGGATTGGAACATTTTTTATGACTCTGAAGTTTGCATCGTTGGAATGCAACGAAATTCATTTTTATCTTTGACAAAAATAATTACTCAAATGATCAATTTTTGCCATTCGGAAAGCAAATCGGCTCAAAAAATTTGGATGACATTGAAAATTGAACGAATTTTCAATAAAATTCAATATTTTTCGATGCATTCCAACGTTGCAAACTTCTGCATCATCAATTTCGACAGAATATTCAAAAAACCACCGGGAAACACAAATTTTTTCAAAGACTCCTCTCTTTTTTCCCGGCGGCTTAAATTTATATGACTCTGAAGTTTGCATCGTTGGAATGCAACGAAATTCATTTTTATCTTTGACAAAAATATTAATTCAAATGCAGAATGTAATTACGATGATAAAATGATCAATTTTTGCCATTCGGAAAGCAAATCGGCTCGAAAAATTTGGATGATATTGAAAATTGAACGAATTTTCAATAAAATTCAATATTTTTCGATGCATTCCAACGTTGCAAACTTCTGCATCATCAATTTCGACAGAATATTCAAAAAACCACCGGGAAACACAATTTTTTTCAAAGAGTCCTCCCTTTTTTCCCGGCGGCTTAAATTTATATGACCCTGAAGTTTGCATCGTTGGAATGCAACGAAATTCATTTTTATCTTCGACAAAAATAATTATTCAAATGCAGAATGTAATTACGATGATAAAATGATTAATTTTTGCCATTCGAAAAGCATATCGGCTGGAAAAATTTGGATGACATTGAAAATTCAACGAATTTTCAATAAATTTCAATATTTTTCGATGCATTCCAACGTTGCAAACTTCAACATCATCATTTTTTTGAAGTGAAGCGATTACCGATTTTTGTATGGAGTTCCTTTTTCAAGTCATCGATCATTGATTGTTTTTGGGCGAGATCTCTCTTGAGATCGAGCAATTCGCGACGTTGTTTTTCCGTCTGCATTTGCGATTTGCTCGCGGCGTCCCAATGAGCAGCAACGTCGGCGGACAATTGTTCAACCTGTTGGCTATAGCGTCGTTCGACCTGATGTCGTTCTTCGGCAACGCGTCTGCTGGTTTCCTGCGCGATTTCCCGCAGTTTTTCTCTCTGTCTATCGAGCTCGTCGTTCAAGCGACGAATTTCTGAATCGGCTTGATATTTGTCGAAATCCGATTGTTGAGCCAAGTCCGTGGCTCGTTTTGCGCGCTGCGTCGTTTCGTTTTCACGGTCGCGAGTGGCTTGAAGTTTCTTCAAAGCTTCCTCGAGCTTAACGCTCAGCTCGTTCTTCTCGCGTATGGCGTTTTCCAACTGAATAACGAATTCCGGACTCGCTTGATTTCCACTGACCTCGACGAGCCTCTTGGAACACGATTCATGCTCTTCTCGAGCTTTTTTCAACTCTATTCTCGCCTGAGTCAATTGCGCCTCCAACTCGCTGATTCTCGACTCAAAAACGATGTTCGGACCTTCCAATCTCTGGTGAATTCTCACTTTTTTGCCTGAATTCGATGCGCTCTCCAGTGTTGCTTGATTTTCTGATTCTGGCTTTTTGCTCTCGTCGAACGACTCGTATTCCCGTAAAAACGACTTTAACAGGCCAGCTTTGTTCTTGTCGTGCAACGCCTCGTTCTCGGCAACCACCTGTAACGAACGAAGGAGTTTGGAGCGAGAAACCATGGGGCTCTATCGATTATCAGAAATAATGAGTCAACGCCTAGTGACGTTGCCTCGCAGGATCCGCCCGAGTCAGAAATCCAGCAGTCCCGGCGTGAATAGCGAGAAAATCGATATTTTGGAGTAATTTATCGAAATTTTATGATGCTGAAGTTTGCAACGTTGAAATTCAACGAAAAATATTGTTTTCTACTGATTATTTATGGAATTTTGAAAATCAAAGCAATTTTTTGTGTCGATTCAGTTTTTGGGTCGCAAGAAAAAATCTTTTTAGTGGCTGGAGCAAAAACTGAATGATAATTATGAACTCTGCTGAAGAAATAACTAAATTTCGTCGGATTCCAACGTTGGAAACTTCAAGATCATCCGATTGTGTGGCATTTGATTTTCGTTTTTGTCAAAACTTGAATTTGGGGCCATAAAATATGAATAATTTACTACGAAAAACGTCGCTACAAAATAAAACAAAAAATGCAGATTCGCCGGAATAAAACGATTTGAAAAACGCCTTGGGTCGGATTGACCCAATATGCGCTCATGGGAAGTGTAAGCTCGAAGAATTCATGCAAATATCCATTACAAATAAACAGAGATTGATGAATCGACAACAAATACAAAATCTGAAGTTTGCAACGTTGAGATTCAACGAAAAATATTGTTTTTATTAATTATTTATTGAATTTTGAATGTCATGGCAATTTTTCGTCTCGATTGAGTTTTTGGGACTCGAGAGACGATCGTTTTTTAGTTCGGACCAAATATTCAATAATAATTACGAGCCTCGCTGAAGAAAAATCAGAATTTCGTTGCATTCCAACGATGCAAACTTCAGAGTAATGAAATTTTTGGAAAATATATTTTGACGAGAAAAATGTCGTTCAACTGACCTCGCGAATTTTTTCCAGCAAATTTTTCAATTCGTCTTTGCAGTATCGCGATTCTTGCTCGAGTTGTTCGATGTATTCTTCCTGTCGTGCTATAAACGAGGTCAATTCCGACGGCGAGGATTGAACATCCCGAGCCGGAAATATTACAGAGTTCTGTGAAGTTGCGACGAGCCGGCGATTCTTTTCGGTCGATGAACACGCGTTTTCATCCTCGAAATGATTGCCAGAGGAGATTTTGGCCCGCGAACAATCGCTGACACTACGATCGTCCGAGTCTTCCGGTGTCTCGTTGATTCGCAAATTGCTTCGTCGATAAAGGACACGATCCCTGGGCGGTTTCCTGCAGCAAAAATTCGTTCATTACCCGACAAAGATTCGAAAATTCTCGTCAAACTCGATCGGACGTTACCCAGCGAGTAGTCTCGGCGCGTAAGTTTCGGCGAGTAAATATTTGAGTTTCGAGACAGCTTCTCGATACGCATTTTCGGTGTAATCCGGAGTTTTTTTCTTGGCGACGTCGATTTTCTGGCAGCTGCTCGTTTTCCTGAAAAAAAAACGGAAATAAACACAAAAAATTGAGTCCAAGATGCAACGCACGACAGCGATCGCAATAAAATGAAATCTTACCTGGATTTGAATCGCTTCGATCGACAGAAAGGCGTTGGATCGAAATTAGCGAGACTGTAAGAATTTCTCGGTTTCATGTAAGTTCTGAGCGGCAGTCTCGGTCTCGACAGGATGGTCGATTGAGCGTTGTTGGCGAAGGTTGTCGCAGGGTTGGAAGGGAATAAGCGATAACGACGAGAGTAGTTGTTCATTGTTAGGATTCCGATCGCATAGTGCGATCCCGAGGCGTTTCGCTGCCCTTACATATAAAGCTCTGAGGCGAACGCGACAGAGGGTGGTGGTAAATCGATTCCGACGAGTCTTGGCTGGTGCTCGAATAATACAGGAGCGATATAGCGATATCGGTCGGTTAACTCGAGCTAACTGAAACGAGGAAATCTTCTTGTCCCGTTGGACGAGGAGGGTGGCTCGAAAAGTTGGTGGCAAGTAAAACGATCAACTTTGGCTCGCGAACGGAGCGTAACCAGAGACTGGTGGTGAATCGCGTGATGAAAAGCCATCCGTGCTGCGGTGGGACAGGCACCGTACCAACGGACACGCTCGCGTTCGCCATCATCGTCCAAAGCAAGAGAAAAACGCGAAAAAAAACGAGAAAATCGACCCTTTTGCCTGATTAGCCGCTGTTATTTGCCCATGTCGTAATTTTATACTTTCTCGAGATTGCTCGCCCTCGATGAACCGCATCACCGAATAACTACGCGCATTCCTAGGCCCAATAATCATAAAACTTCATTTATGTACACACGTTTAAGCATATATACAAAAATTCGTGTCTCATTACATAATATCATTGAATAAAACTCTCTTTTCGCAAATATTCAATTATTTTTGCCCAGCAAGCACCATGATTGTGTTTTTTTTTTATCGCACAGCGATATTTTCGTTTTGCATTGAAAAATGAAGAAAATAAATTAAGGCACTAGCTAAACGGAAGATGAACTCAAAAAATGTATTTTTTAGGGGTGTGCGAATATTTGAAAACTTGGAATATTCGGCATCGATTCAAATCAAATTGTTTGATTCGAATTTCAAACCGAATATTCGATATTTTTGAATATGCGACATTTTTTCGAGTATTCGATTTTTCTTCGAATTTTCGATTTTCCTTCGAATGTTGGATTTTTTTTCGAAAATATTGGGACAAAAATTTCGAAAGGATTCGCGAAAATCCGCCATTTTTCGGAAATTTATCGAATACGCGAAAAATCGTCGAATATTCGATCCGATTCGATTCGATCAAGAGTATTCGATTTTTTTTCGAATATCCGATTTCTCTTCGAATATTCGATTTTCCTTCGAATGTTGGATTTTTTTTCGAAAATATTCGGACAAAAATTTCGAAAGGATTTGCGAAAATCCGCCATTTTTCGGAAATTTATCGAATACGCGAAAAATCGACGAATATTCGATTCGAAAATCGAATCAAAAATTCGATCCGATTCGATTCGATCAAGAGTATTCGATTTTTTTTCGAATATCCGATTTTTCTTCGAATATTCAATTTTCCTTCGAATGTTGGATTTTTTTTCGAAAATATTGGGACAAAAATTTCGAAAGGATTTGCGAAAATCCGCCATTTTTCGGAAATTTATCGAATACGCGAAAAATCGACGAATATTCGATTCGATTCGATCAATATTCGCAAACCCCTAATTTTTATCTTTTAAACTATTGAGAAATTCTCTTTAGCCACGTTTACAATGATTTATTGTCGTCCAACTGATTCGAGCTACTAGAAATGGATTTTTGTGTGTTTGGCGATTTCTGAGTTCGGGAAACTGGCTCAAAAACTTTCTTTTTTATCGCTCGCTCGACTTGAGTACTAAATACCACGACTCTTCGTGCGACAGCGTTAAGTAACTAATTTTTATGAGTTATTGTTAAAGCTCTTGTCGCGACGAGATGCTCGCGTTACTCGCGACCTCGTTGTTTTGCGTGGGCTCCTCGCTTATCGCTGCGAATTGTTCTTCACCCTCCAGCGTTCTGTAGTCCGCGAATTCTGAAGCAACGATGCGAATTTAACGTGAAAAAATCGGAATAAAAATCCAGAAATGGGAATAAAAACCAGGCGAAATGCGAATTTACGGGAATTTGATTTACAGATTTTTTTTAGAAAGAACTGATTCGATTATTTACCGTCCCCGGTCGGTTGTGCTTTTATGAGCAACATCATGAGAAATCCAACGACGGCAGACCCACCGCAAACGAAAGTCAAAATGTCCCTGTAGTACGTGGGGCATTCGTCGTCGCAGCGTCTGGAAAAAAAGACACAAAATGTGTTTTAAATGTTGATCAAACAGCAAAGCAAGAAAAATATGATGTTGAAGTTTGCATCGTTGGAATGCAACGAAATTCTGTTTTTTATTCAGCGAGACTCATGATTATTATTAAATACTTGGTCCGAACTAAAAAACGATCGTCTCTCGAGTCCCAAAAACTCAATCGAGACGAAAAATTGCGATGACATTCAAAATTCAATAAATAATTAATAGAAACAATATTTTTCGTTGAATCTCAACGTTGCAAACTTCAGATTTTGTATTTGTTGTCGATTCATCAATCTCTGTTTATTTGGAATGGATATTTGCATGAATTCTTCGAGCTTACACTTCCCATGAGTGCAAATTGGGTCAATCCGACCCAAGGCGTTTTTCAAATCGTTTTATTCCGGCAAATCTGCATTTTTTGTTTTATTTTGTAGCGACGTTTTTCGTAGTAAATTATTCATATTTCATGGCCCCAAATTCATTTTTTGACGAAAACGAAAATCAAATGCCAAAAAAAAAACAAAAATACGGTGAAGAAGATTCAAATGACTAAAAAGTCATTAAGAAAAAATTTTCTCACATGTATTGAATCGCCATGACGAACAATCCGTTGGAAAGCTTGTCCGTGAAGCTCATCGCGCCATAAACAAAGGCTCCACTTTCTGTGTTATCGCCTATCAGATCTGACGTTGTCCCGAGACTCGTTACGAGCATAATTGCCCCGCTGGCTCCTGAAAAAAAAAACAATTTTTCGTGCATAATCGTCAACTTGCAAAATTCATTCCAAAAAATGGCCAAAAACATTTTTCCATGAAAAAAACACTAAAAAATCTGACAAACGATAATATTTCGAAATCTGCGTGAAGAATCGTGAGAAATAAAATTCCAGATTCAAATTGATAAGTGAAAAGATAGAAAAATAATTCGAAACCATAAAAAAAAAGCAAAAAATCAAAGTTCGTACCCAACAGAATCGAGACGGGATAAATTTCGTACGTTGTATAATTCGTTCCGCTTCCGAACCAAATCCACACGCAGCCCAAAACGCCGAGAGCGACTCCGATGCTGTAGGAAATTTTTCTGCCCAGTTTAGTGTTCAATCTCTCAATGATCAAGGAAGTTACGAAGCTGCTGATGAATATCGTCAACGGTATAATGGCCAATCGCGTGGCTGGCAAATGCAGGCTCTCGTGAAGGTAAAGAGGGACATAAATTTGTGATATATTTAGAAACAATCGCGTTGGCATGTAAACTCCAGCGACTTTGTACAATTGAACGTCCTTCAAGAGCGCGGAAGCAGTTTTCGTAGTCCTGCGTGAATGTCCTGAATAAAATGGAAATTATTCAATTTTTATTCGCCAAATTTGTACTTTTTGATATTTTTACGTTCAAAAGTGATTTTTAGGGCATTTTGGAAAAAATTTTGTACCCGATGACACGTCGGGCTGTCCTTCTCGGACCACCAAGTGAAAAACTAGCGATGTAACGCAACCAATGGATAATCCTATGAGCATTATCGTCTGAAACTTTGGGGCGTCTGCTGGGCCTATCTGGACATCGGGAGATTCACTCGTTATGTGTAAAATACCCCAAGTTATGCAGTAAACCAGCACGTTCGAAAAAACTGTGAACGTGTATCTGGAATAATCATTTTTTGATTATTCCCATCATTCGAGAGACTTTCGTTCAGTGTAGACGAATAAATCTTAAAATAAAGGCATGGAGTGTTGGAAAAATTTGCTTGCACTAAAGTTTGCAACGTTGAGATTCAACGAAAAATATTGTTTTCTATTGATTATTTATCGAATTTTGAAAATCAAGGCAGTTTTTTGTGTTGATTCAGTTTTAGGGTCGCAAGAAAAAATCTTTTTAGTGGCTGGAACAAAAATTGCATGATAATTATGAACTCTGCTGAAGAAATAACTAAATTTCGTCGGATTCCAACGTTGGAAACTTCAGGATCATCCGATTGTGTGGCATTTGATTTTGGTTTTTGTCAAAACTTGAATTTGGGGCCATAAAATGGGAATAATTTACTACGAAAAACGTCGCTACGAAATAAAACAAAATATGCAGATTTGCCGGAATAAAACGATTTGAAAAACGCCTTGGGTCGGATTGACCCAATATGCACTCATGGGAAGTGTAAGCTCGAAGAATTCATGCAAATATCCATTACAAATAAACAGAGATTGATGAATCGACAACAAATACAAAATCTGAAGTTTGCAACGTTGAGATTCAACGAAAAATATTGTTTCCATTAATTATTCATTGAATTTTGAATGTCATGGCAATTTTTCATCCCGATTGAGTTTTTGGGACTCGAGAGACGATCGTTTTTTAGTTCGTACCAAATATTTAATAATAATTATGAGCCTCGCTGAAGAAAAAACAGAATTTCGTCGCGTTCCAACGATGCAAACTTCAACATCATTCGTTACCTAATAGCCGTGAGTTCGATTCTCTCGTGCTTTGTAGGCGTGAGATCCGGAATGAGCGACAAGTGCGAAATCTGGACGGAAGCCCATCCGAATTGAAAAATGATGACGAATGCCGAGTAATAAAAAAGCTGGGCCCAGTGATGAGTATTTTCGCAGCCGGCGCATTTTGAGAAAATGAACGGAAAGGAAAAAATAACGCAGATCGTGCCTGTACAGAAAAAAAACCGTAAAAAACAATTTTTAAGCTCGTCAAATTCTCGGAGAGCCAGATTTTTCGTAACTCACCCAAAAGATGCCAAGTTTTTCGTCTGCCGTATTTACAGAGCCAAAAGTCGTCGTTCATGTCGGAGTGAATTCCGACGAACGGGGTCGCCAGAGCATCGGCGACTTGGCCGATGAATAAAACGACGCCGGACAAAAAGGGGCTGAATCCCAGGACGTAGTGAAAATATACAATGAGATACGTGAACCACATGGACGCGCAAATGTCATTGAGAACGTGCCCGATACCATAAGCAAATTTTTGTTTCCTCGTTAGCAAGCGAACGATCTCGGTATAATCGTTTTCCACCGAATTCCTAGAATTCTCCATGATAGCGAGCGAAATTTGTCATTTAAATAAAACTGAGAAGCTGGAAAATCGGCGGACGATGCCAAGATCATGAATAATCGGAATTTCGAAAATTTTGCCGTGTTTTCCGTGAGATCGAGGAAAAAATCAACGAGTTATAACTTTTCATGACAATGGATCGATCAACTAGACACGAAACGCGTTTTTCTCGTAATGCTCATTTCAACACTCGTCGATTCACTAGAATTCAACGAATCGTAGACTCGACGTGTCAGAAATTTTGAAAAATCGCTATGCAACATAACCTCTTTGTGACTGGCGACACAGAGACCGACTGACGTCTCTGGCAACTCTCGCCAGCGCATCACACGCTTTTTTGTCATCCTATCGCACGATTGGGTGTTGCGTGTAGACCAAAACAAAACATCGAGATTATTCGTCACGCGCATCGTTCCGACCGTTGCTCGCGATCGACTGCCGCGTCTTAATTTGATATTTTCTTCTTATCTCGATTTGGTGCGTTGAAAATATCAAGTTCGGCGTGTTTTAGGCGCATGATAAACGTCGAGTCTCGAGTTTTTAATTTCATGCGATAAAATCGTGACTAAACATCGATTTTTCTTGTAAAGCATCCCGGATTCAAAATTCTCGTACGATATTCACGAATTCTGCGAGGAAAAGTCGTCGGGACAACGAAAAGGCTGTATCGGAATGATGCTGAAGATTGCAACGTTGGAATGCATCGAAAATATTGAATTTTATTAAAGATTCG
This sequence comes from Diadegma fenestrale, assembly GCA_037043255.1. Taxonomy (NCBI): domain Eukaryota; kingdom Metazoa; phylum Arthropoda; class Insecta; order Hymenoptera; family Ichneumonidae; genus Diadegma; species Diadegma fenestrale. The sequence goes on from CM073313.1 coordinate 17,031,677, forward strand.
TTCAATTTTCAATGTCCTCCAAATTTTTCGAGCCAATTTGCTTTTCGAATTGCAAAAATTGATCATTTTATCATCGTAATTGGATTTTGCATTTGAATAATTATTTTTGGCAAAGATAAAAATGAATTTCGTTGCATTCCAACAATGCAAAGCTCAGAGTCGTGTATCGGATGGAAATTGAAAAAAATGCGATCGAATTTCGTTTTGTTTCTTTATTATGAACACAACCTCATTATTTATCAAGTACATGTTTACATCTAGTAAAGTTTCATGTTTTTCTCTCACATGTCAACGAAAAAATTGTATTTCGAAGAGAATACTGTCGGAATAATAACGCTTGTGTGTTGGGAGGTACAAAATACATAGGAATCCATGAAAAAATGTAATTTATACAGTTTTTACAGTCTTGAACTCTTAGTTTAGTTTTATGGAGAAAAATGAGGGAATGGGAGTTGATCGTTTTCACTGAAAACGTTTTTTTTCGTATTTCTTACATAATGACTTAGTTGTTACGATGTAATAGAAAAAAAAGATAATGAAATGGAACGAGATGAGACTTAAATGCTAAGTGAAGGAACGTGTGGATTTTATTTACGCAGCTTTAACATTTTTGGCGGCTTTTTCCTGGGCTCGGGTTGTTGTTTTTTGGGGCGTTTCGACGGGTTTCGGGGCTTCGCCATCTTGGAGAGCCGGCTTGCCGGTATTTTCGATCTGGATAATCCGTTCCTTCTTGTCCTTGGGATCGTGTTTTCTCGGAGCTTCGATGCTGAGCACGCCGTCCGACGAGAGACTGGATTTCAAATGGTCGATGTCGCACTGCTCGGGCACGAGGTACTTGCGCACGAATTGACGCGAGATCCAGCCATGTTCGTCCTGTTTCTCCTCGTGTTTACCCTCGATGACGACGTGGCGATCAACGACCTTGACGCTCACTTCCTCCGGCGAGAACTGTTGGACGTCCAGACTGACTTGGAATTTGTCTTTGTCGGCTTGGACGACTGACGTGCCGCCCGCACCACGACGACGCGCCAAACTTCTCTCGTAAGGATGATAATGCTGGAGTCGTCGCGACGCCGATGGTCTCAGAACCAAAATTTCGGGCTCCGGTGCAATCGCCGATCGTAGCAAATCACTTGACAACGGCAGACCGAAATGTTGATCGGAAATTCGATGCGGACGATCCAAATCTTCCCACCAGTTTGAAAACAACATCGGAATCAATGACATTTTGATAAATTTTTTTCGTTTTTATTCACTTTAGACGCGAAGTAACACGAGATCGTGTATGTAAACACTGCGATTTGAGTTGTAAACTCGAGCGATTATTTTTTCGTACTGATTCCCGCTGCCACCGCCCTCCCGCTTTATATACTCGCCGGCTACCGTAGCGCCACGCAACGGACGCTTCGCTCACCTTCCCGAACCACCCCGAATGTTCGCGCAACGAAACACGCGCATGTTCTAGAAACTTGAAGAACATCCAGTCGCGCAAAAATCCAAACGATGATTTCTTCGCATTGTCGCAATTACATTTCAGAAATGCGTCAAAACTTGTCAGTTTCTCACTCTATAGTAACGAAATCAATTATTTCTGCGATTTTTTTTATAATTACGCGCTGCTTTTCAGAGATTCAAAACTTTGCACCCATAGAAAAAAATTTCTTACATGAAATTCATTAATTCGTGAATTAAAAAAGTTGCAATTCGATGAATCTTTTTTTTTTTGATGATTTCTTCACATTGTCGCAATTTTATTTCAGAAATGCGTCAAAACTTGTCTGTTTGCCACGCTATAGCAACGAAATCATTCATTTCTGCGATATTTTTTATAATTACGCGCTGCTTTTCAGAGATTCAAAACTTTGCACCCATAGAAAAAAATTTCTTACATGAAATTCATTAATTCGTGAATTAAAAAAGTTGCAATTCGATACATCAATTTTTTTATGGCAATTTATAAATGCGAATGTAGATCGCAGTAGTTTCTGCGTAGTAACGTTCAACGGCCGCGAGGGAACGAATAAAAGAGATAAAAGGGTGTCATTTTTTTTCTTTTGACAATATAAATACGCATATACGTCGAATCAACGTCTTTTTTGGCATAGAAAGTGTTTGAATCTGCTTCGATAATTTTTAAATTTTATCGATTCGTGAAATAATGATTTTATTTAGTTGAACCACGGAGTATAATTTGTTAAGTTTTTTTTGCACAATTCTCAACATTCCATTTTCCGAGACGCAAAAATCCGACAGCTGGCCGGTCTGGGCACGGGTGTGCGTGCCCGTACCGAGGCGCCATCGCGCGCTGGGAAGTCGAACTAAATTTAAAGGCACTCGGAGAAAGATTTCCGCATCAAATTATTGTAATTCCGTTATTTTCTGCTCGTAACGTCGCAAGACTCCGATTTTACATGAGCGACACAGGCAAAAAATCGATTTTTCCCGCAGCAGACAAAATCCAGGATAAAATTTTTTAATTTTCTGTCAGAAAAATAATGAAATGTATTGCGATTTTCCACGAACCGGTAAAAAAATACAAAATTATTCATTTCGACATTGATATAACAAAAAAAAAGCGAAGACATTTTTTTCTCGAAAATTCTCGATTTTTAAGAAAAAATTTTAATCAAAAAATTTCTGATGAATAAAAAAATCTAGAATTCCTGTCGCGACGTAAATCAAGTTCGAGGAGGGCCAAGGTCATCGGGATCGATAAATAAATAACAGAAAAACACAAATTTGGTTTTTTTTTGGTTTTTTTGTCTTTTTTTCAATTTTTATTATACCAAACTGTATTTATATGGTACAATATTTACGAAAAACATGAAAATCCAACAATTATAGCCATTTTGTTTGTCATATGGAGTTTATAGGAACTTGCGCGAAATTTGAAAGACGTAGGACGAAGAAAATGGATATGATACAAAAAGTAGTGAAAAAAAATGATAAAAAATGGCGGACTAGCGAAATAAAATTGGTAGGTTTGGTTTTGGTTCACTGCTTGGCACACATTTTTCCGGCTTGTTGATCTTGTTCCTGGTGTTCTTGTTCGATGGCTGGTTTTCCGGTGTGTTCGATTCTGACGGGCTTGACGCGTTTGTGTTCGAGAGATTCGGGTTTCCTCGGAGCTGTGATCGTGAGGACACCGTCGGAGGAAAGAGTCGATGACGTTTTTTCAGGATCGCACTGCTCAGGGACCATGTATTTTCTTACGAATTGTCTTGACACGACGCCATGATCGTCCTGTTTCTCTTCGTGCTTGCCCTCCACGACGATGAAGTTGTCCTGGACTTTGACCGTAATTTCTTCCGGTTTGAACTGCTGCACGTCCAGAGCAACGTGGAATTTGTCTTTGTCGTTTTTCACCATCGACCAGCCTTTCTCAGCCTCTCGCATGAGCTCGGCCCACGGACGATAATAATTCGGCTGGAATCTTCGGTCGAAGAGTGACGGCGGCATGAGCTCTTCAGGCCTCAACATCATTCCAAAATGTTGGTCCATCAGACGGTGCGGACGCTCGAGAGTCTCCCACCAATGAGAAAATAATTTCGGTACGATGCTCATCCTTGAACGCATTCGGAACTTTCACGATGTTTTGATCAGATGAATGCACGTTTTGCGCACAATCAAGAAAATATAAGACTTTCAAGTGTTTTATTCACTTCGATATTTGTTTGTTTCTGAGCCTGCCGGGCCGGCTCGCGCTCTTTTATAGCAACTCTCCCGCCACTCGCTACCGATGGCGCTAGCGTACGGCACTCTGCGCCCCTGCGAGGCAGCAGTTACGGATTGAATTTCCTTCTGTCAAATTCCCGAAACTTCGAGCTTGCGCCGCGTAAACACGAGACTGGCTAATTTATTCAACCGAAAACGTTTCCGATTCGACAGAATGATAAAAACTTTATTTTTCGAGCTCGACTGATGAATTTCATGGCGGAAAATTTTTTACATTCCAGTCAAAGAGAAACGCCGTTGCTAGATAAAAATCATCATAAAAAATCAATAAAAAATTTCATTTTTTGATTCAATGGCGATTAAAAAAATTTCACATTTACTAAAATTTGCATGACGCGTAATTGTAATGATAATAATATAAAAATCAGCAATTCCGCTGACGATAACGATTCACGAAAATTCTAGAATCGATTTGGGCGTTGGTTCCCACAAAAAAAATTCATTTTCACGGACAAAAAACCGGAAAAATTCCTCAAAAGCCCAGAATCTTCGCTCGAATTATCGAGAATTATCTCACAAATATTTGTTCCCTTATCAGAAGCCTTAGGAATGAAATATTTTTGTTTTTTCATGCTTTTTCTCGAACGATCTACGAAAATGGAGGCTACGAAGAAATTTCTGAGATAACCTCGAATTTTACGACGTTTTTCGAGAATCCTCCAAGTCATTCGTAATTTCCAAACTAGCAACGCGAATTTTTCCAAAATTACTCGAAATTAATTTGAAATTCCAAGCTCGATCGCCTCTTGCTGTCGGAGAATTTTGACAAATACCTATTTACAATCCCATGGAGTCGAATCGAAAACATTCAACTAATCTAGAACAATCTACGCGGCATATCTGCGCGATATACGCCTCGAAAAAAGTTTATTTTGAGAGGCCTAGAACGGGCAAAATTGATTGAGAGTGTATTGGTGGTGTGCGTGTGTTGGATCGATAGGCTGGTAACCGAAAGTTCTAGCAACGTCGACGAACGTTCTCGAAATTTCGCCGGCCGGCAAAGCGCGATCGCAGCGCCGCCGAGATCAAACAAAAGCGGGTGCTCGGAGCGGAGACTGATCAGTCGTGAACGAGCGAGCATTGACATTCCACGATACTAATCGTCGAAGCAAAAAGCGATCAAATAAACGCGAGTGAAGAAAAAAAATCTTCAAAGACGAGATAAAAAGTTATTGACGTTAAAAACCAAAGTTTAAACAAAAAATCATCATGTCTCTCCTTCCGTTGTTGTACTCGAACTGGTGGGAAGATCTCGAGCATCCGCACAGCCTGCTGGACCAACATTTCGGCCACGGAGTTCATCCGGAGCATTTAATCTCGCGCAGACAATTGCCATCGTATTATAATTCGCCGAGGGCCGCGGCGTTGATTCCAAGGGCCACGACCAACGTGTACCTTCGACCTTGGGCGGATTTGTTGCGTCAAGGTCAAGGAGGAACTTCGACCGTCAAAGCCGACAAGGATTCGTTCCAAGTGTCCTTGGACGTGCAACAATTCGCTCCGGAGGAAATCGACGTGAAGGTCGTCGACAGGACGGTCATCGTCGAGGGCAAACACGAAGAAAAACAGGACGAGCACGGATGGATTTCGCGGCAATTCACCAGACGCTACATCGTGCCCGAACAGTGCGACATCGATCACGTCGTTTCGAAACTCTCGTCGGACGGTGTCCTCTCGATCACGGTGCCTCGCAAAGAAGTTCCCAAGGTCACCAACGAACGGTCAATCAAGATTGAACACACCGGGAAACCAGCGATTCGTGAAAACGGCGACGCCAAGCCCGAGAAGACGCCACCAGCGGTCAACGACGCCGAGAAAAAGTAAAGCAACGTTGATCGGCCATTTTGTTTACTAAAAACTCTAAATTCTCACTATTATTTTTTTTATATGTTGCTAGTCCAACTTCATGTATTTTCACTCCATTATTGACGTAACTATAAAAATTCATCTTGACATACTTATCGTTAACTTTGTCATCGCATTTATTACAAAAAATCCAAGACGAAAATGATTCATCGTATGAATAAAGACACGTCGAATTTTCCTATTGTAATAATACGACGAGGATAAAATAAAAATATTATTCAAACGAATTCTATTCATCAAAATGTCTGTGTTTTTATTTCAAAATATTGCGGGGACGAGCAGAATTTTATTTCCATCCAAAACTTATGATCCTGAAGTTTGCATCGTTGGAATGCAACGAAATTCTGTAATTTCTTCAATATCGCCAATAATTATTATTAAATATTTGGCCCGGCCAATAAAACGATTCTCTCTTGCGACCAAAAAACTCAATCGACTCGAAAAATTGCCACGATTTTCAAAATTCAATAAATAATCCATAGAAACAATGTTTTTCGTTGAATCTCAACGTTGCAAACTTCAGAGTCATCGAAAAATTTGGATGACATTGAAAATTGAACGAATCTTCAATAAAATTCAATATTTTTATGATCCTGAAGTTTGCATCGTTGGAATGCAACGAAAATTCTGTAATTTCTTCAATATCGCCAATAATAATTATTGAATATTTGGTCCGGCCAATAAAACGATTCTCTCTTGCGACCAAAAAACTCAATCGACTCAAAAAATCGCCAGGATTTTCAAAATTCAATAAATAATCAATAGAAAAAATGTTTTTCGTTGAATCTCAACGTTGCAAACTTCAGTCATGAAAACTCCGCGAATCATAATAAAATTCTCGAACTTTTGCGTGAATTATTCATTTCGCAATTACACTATTAAATTGTGCTCGTTTCCGGTTCTGTATCGAGTGACTTTCGCATCTTTTGTTCCCTTTCATTCCTACAGTGGATCAAATTCGCAACAAAAAAAAAGGCAATTTGAGACCGTTAAATACGGCCATATTTTGTTCCAACGAAACTGAATCTTGGCTCTTGTCGTTCGTGTAACGAAAGACGGTTGGGACGTTGCAAAAATGGCCGCCATTTTGCGGATATGTAATTTCATAGGGTGTGTTTTGTCCGTTGGGAATTGCGAGCTGTCTGAACTGCGACACAGAGATTTTCCGAGAGACTGATTCGTTTTTGTTTTGTATACATGCGTAAATGTCCTCTGGCTACAGCGACAAGGACATTTACTGCGAAGACGTAGCAGAAAGCCGGTTGCTATGCCTTCGCACGTTTTCCCCACTTGAAAAAGGGACGAAATTCTACACACACGTACACAAACACATACTTTTGCACCGAATGCTTTTATAAACGCGTATTTTTCGGTGCTGGACTCTACAGTCGTCTAAAGACCATTCCGACACGCAGATACGAATTTCTCTAAACTCAGTGCTCTCGAAATTGAGAATAATAAGAAATAAACGGATTTTTTGCTTTATTTCATCGGTCCAAGTGTTTCGTCGCGTCTTCGGTCCAATAATGTCTCTGATACCAATGCTGTATTCTGATTGGTGGGAGGATCTCAACCGTCCCCATAGTCTGATGGATCAGCATTTCGGTTTGCCTGCTGATCCCGAGGCCGTGCATCGTAACAATGCGTTGAACCGTCACGCTGAGAATCTCGGTTATCCATTTTTTCGTCGTATGCAAAGACGCCATCACCCGTTCCATCACGCTCTTGCGCGAAGATTCGGAATTAACAAACCTGCGCTCAGCAACAATAGCGAGCGCGACAAGTTTGTCATTCATCTGGACGTTAAACAATTTGGTATTGACGAAATAAGCGTCAAGTTGATCGACAAATGCGTGCTCGTTGTCGAGGCTAAACACGAAGAAAAGGAGGACGAACACGGCTCGATATCGCGACAATTTACACGGAAATACAGCGTGCCGTCGTACTACGACATCGAACAGATCGAATCGTTTCTCTCGTCCGATGGCATCCTCACAATCACAGCCCCAAAGAAAAAATCCATCGCTGACAATGAAAGATTCATCAAAATTCAATACACCGGCGAACCCGCCGTTCTCGATCAACAAAATACCAAATCGCCCGAAGGTCACGTGGACGAATTCGTCAGTCGCGAACATTCGCACCAGAGGGCTACGCATTTGAGCAGTCAACAGCGTGGCAAAAAAATCAACGTCAAGGGCATTTAGGCCAAACTCCCAGCTGCTCTCCCATTTACGTATTTACACACAGACGCCTAACGTCTTATGAGCCTATATATAGTACAAACGACATTTTCTTGTATTTCCAGTTTGCCAAACTTTTCAATAAAGATTTTTTAGCAATATAAATGATTCAATATTAATAAGCGTCTAATTTCTTCACTGAAAAGAGAATTTTGTTGAAAAAGATCGATATTTTGTTGGATTAAACGTTTTTTCGATAAATCACGAAAATTTTGTCATTTCAGCAAAAAACATTCTGGAAAATCGTTTTCGGAAAGTCAATTTTTGTCATTCCAATCGTAAATTTTGCTGAAAGTTCCGTTACAATGAAAAATATTGTCGAAATAACGAAAATTTTGGAATTATCCCAAAATATTTAGTTCGCTGTATTCAACAAAATATCGACGTTTTTTGACAAAATTGAATTTTCAGTGTTCACCCAAAAAATTTCACTTTCGTTTGTGCATTTCGGAGGAACAACGTGCAGCTCGAATTTTTCCCGAAATATCGAGAAACGATCGTCCCAGTAATTTTTATCACGCGTGCGATGAAAAAAAACAAGTTCCCGTTGCTCCGGATCATTCTTTTGATACCGCGAACGTTCTAGAGGCTTCGAGACGCGATAAACACGTCCAAACGTAAACAAAAAAAGAGCAGACTGTGACAGCTCGATTTTTATGGTAAAAAGAATGAAAATTCGACACGATCGTTGCTCGATTGGTAGAAAAAATTATGTAACTACGTTCGCAAAAAATTGCGACGCAATTTTATTGAATCTCCGCAGACACACGTCGCGTTCATTCATGTCTCTGGGAGAAAGTATCGATCAGCTGTTTGAGGCGTCGACGCTTATTACTATAGCGAGACAAGAGGCCGCGAGAATGTTCGTATCGAAGAAATAACGGTCAAACGCATGAATACAGTCAAATTTAACCCTAAAACGGTCACGTTATTGTTTTTTTTTTTTGTATTCCAGTAATTGGAGTCTTGAATGACCCGAATTTTGAAAAATTCATATTTCCGGTAAAATTTGACGGAGATCGTTCAACTGGGACTCATTTTTGTGTTTTTAATGCAAAATCACGTGAGCCTGGGGCAATTTTGCGTGACGTCAAAAAAATGAGTCGAAAATACGGGAAAACGATTTAAAAAAACGTTTTGAACACCATTTGACCGTTTTAGAGTCCAAAAATCGAAATAACTCGATGCATCCATGTTGAAAAAGTTTGCAATAAACACGCCAGCAAATCCCTAAAAAAATAATTCGATCGAAATTGACCGAAATTTCTAGAAGACATGGAAATTTCTGGTGACCTAGAAATTTGGAAGCTTCTGGACGTTTCGAGTTTTTAAAATGATTCACGTGTTGGAAAAAATTCAAAAGCACATCGAGACGCTTATTATTATTGTTATTGTGTCTATACATATGATAATTACGCTTTTGGGCGTTTATCGACATAGCGACCGACTCGACGAGCTTCGAGAACGAACCGACGAGTCATACGCATGAAAATACAGATAAGAGGTGTGTCTCGTTGTGTATGGACAGCCTCGGGGATAACGAACTTTTGTTGGCTAATAATAACACGCCGCTCATGAAAATATATATGCAAACTGCTCTTCATTTTGTGCTATAGAGCATGAGCCGCATACACTATAGAAACGCGACTCGCACACAAACTGTCGTTGCGACCCGAGCAGCTGATAGAAAAACGACGAACGTTCTCGATCCTGCTCTTCAAGATTGAGGGTTAGACACACCCGTGGCCGTTACACAATCGAGGCGCAACGGTTCCCGAAACTACGATGCGAAAAAAACATAAATGATGCCCCGAAAAAAAATAAAAAGATCGTTTTTGTCACTCGATTTCCGACGCAATTTCGAGATGCTCGAAAATTCCAAGTGCTCCGGAATATTCGAGATTACGATTTTGCAAATTTACGATTTACTGCAAATTTTTTCTATATCCAGAAAATCTTTGATCGCGAAAACTCCAGAAAGTTTTCAAAGTCATTGAATTTATTATGAATTTTTAGGTTATTCGTATAAATTACTGAAGAATATTCTCGAAATCTCTGGATTTTCGAATTTGGATTGCGAAAAATTGTTCAGAATAAATGCCCCATCGAATTACGATTGAATAAAAATAAAATACGCGTCAGAATTCATTACGAATTTTTAGGTTATTTGTACAAATTACTGAAGAATATTCTCGAAATCTCTGGATTTTCGAATTTGGATTACGAACAATTATTCGGAATAAACGCCCCATCGAATTATGATTGAATAAAAATAAAATACGCGTCAGAATTCATTCCGAATTTTTAGGTTATTCGTACAAATTACTGAAGAATATTCTCGAAATCTCTGAATTTTCGAATTTGGATTGCGAAAAATTATTCAGAATAAACGCCCCATGGAATTACGATTGAATAAAAATAAAATACGCGTCAGACAGTCTCGACGTAAAACTTGTAGTTGAGATTTCTGCCGTTTGTCGCGAGAGTTTACGTTGATTTGTCTGAATTTCATGAAAAAAATGACATTTCGAGAAAAATCCAGGCGATTTTGCTGGGAGTGCGTGAATCGATATTCGGAATTGTCCCTCGACGACTCGCCTATTCGCATTCGCGGTGTTGTTATTATGGAATGTTCGTTTGTTCTGATCGCGAACGCTCTCGAACGTTCTGGCCGGCCGGCTCGCCGCCATATAAGCGCGGCGCTCGCCCCGTACCGGCATCAGTACACAACGAAACGTCAAGACAGACAGATCGAAGTGAAGCAAAAGCGAAAGCGAAACTCAAATTTCGCAACATCCTAAAGACCAAATCGTGAAAAATCTTAATCGAACTAACAAAAGTGATTCTTGAATCGCGAATAAAAATAAAAACTCGTTTTCTTCGTCGAAAAGTTGAATAAAAAAAAAACAAACCGACAATGTCTCTCGTACCATTGCTTTTCTCTGACTGGTGGGAGGATCTCGACCGCCCTCACAGACTCTGGGATCAAGACTTTGGATTGGCCCTACGACCTGAACAATTGTTGAGCCCTCAGATTCTTGAGAATCTCGTCGTTTTGCCAACTCGTGACCGCGGCTCTGTCCGCAATCCGCTTCTCTATCTTCGTCATCGAATGAACGAACTCGCTCAGAACAACAACCACACCGGCACCTCGACCGTCAAAGCCGACAAGGACAAATTCCAAGTAAGTAAATTCAACAAATAATTTCGCATTTGCTAAAATAATTCAAAAAAATCACGTCGCGATCTTTTTCCGCTGCACGCCATTTTTTTCGTTAAATATTCAAACGCGTTTATCGAAATAAATTTCTTGGCTCGTTCATTGAAAAAATATTAAAAAAATCGATTTCTTGACGTTCGTAACTAAAAAAAATCGTTTCTTACGATTTTTTGCAGGTCATTCTGGACGTCCAACAGTTCAAGCCCGAAGAAATAAACGTCAAGGTCGTTGACAAGTTCGTCGTGGTGGAGGCGAAACACGAGGAAAAACAGGACGAGCACGGATACATATCGCGTCAATTCGTGCGAAAATACATGATTCCCGAGCAATGTGACATCAACGAAGTGAGTTCGTCTCTTTCCTCGGACGGTGTTCTGAGCATCACCGCACCTCGCAAGGACGTGCCGAAGTTGGAGAATGAGAGATCGATCAAGATCCAACACACTGGAAAGCCGGCTCTCCAGGAAGCGCCGGAAGCTCCCAAGGAAACCAAAAAAAGCGAGAAGACTGAGAAAGCCATCAAAAAATAAATTGCCTCATTTTTTGTTTCATCAGTATTTTCGACCCAATTCATTTAATTACACTTCATGTTCCTAAATTCTTTAACAAGAACTCTCAGTCATCTGTCTATTAAATTTCCTGTAAGTTTTATTTGTTAAGTTTGTAATAAAATAATTCTATCGATAGAAATACACAAATTGTCTCCATTTTATTTTCCTGATCCATCCAAAAATTGCTAAAAAATGAAATTGAGGTCAAAGAAAGCGTTTCGACAAATAAATAAAATAAAAATGATGCTGAAGTTTGCAAAGTTGAAATGCATCGAAAAATATTGAATTTTATTGAAGATTCGTTCAATTTTCAATGTCATACAAATTTTTCGAGCCAATGCTTTTCGAATGGCAAAAATTGATCATTTTATCATCGTAATTACATTCTGTAATTGAATAATTATTGTTTTTAAAGATAAAAATGAATTTCGTTGCATTCCAACGATGCAAACTTCAGAGTCATATAAATTTAAGCCGCCGGGAAAAAGGGAGGAGTCTTTGAACAAAATTGTGTTTCCCGGTGGTTTTTTGAATATTCTGTTAAAATTGATGATGCTGAAGTTTGCAACGTTGGAATGCATCGAAAAATATTGAATTTTATTGAAGATTCGTCCAATTTTCAATGTCATCCAAATTTTTCGAGCCGATTTGCTTTCCGAGTGGCAAAAATTGATCATTTTTTCATCGTAATTGCATTTTGCATTTGAATTATTATTTTTGTCACAGATAAAAATGAATTTCGTTGCATTCCAACGATGTAGACTTCAGAGTCATAAATAAAAAGGCATTTTCACCAGAATAGAACGCTTCGGGTCAAATTGACCCAGTATGTACTGATATGTGCACCCGAAAGGTTAATTCATATCGTGCACGAGTTCATTAGCGATGAAACACTCCCATCGGAAGAAAACGAAGTTCGTTTTTTCGTTGGACTTCCAGGATCTTTGAAAATGAAAAAAAAATCGTCGATGCTCGAGAAAAATTGAAATTCGTTGGTCGATCGAGTCGTTGCATTTGGTTTGGAGAAATTTTTTTTTTTTTTTAAGTGAAGAAAAAATTTGAATCGAATAACATTTTATTCTATAGTTCGACATGTACAAACTCTTAAAAATATATCGTCGTCATAGAATGCATCGTAGGGGGAAAGGAGATTAAACTTTGAAATTTCGGCAAGGTTGACGTCGCTTGTCCCCGCACGGTGAGCGTTAATAATTCCAAAGTTGTAATGGAAGCAAAAGTAAAATAGCGCAGCGACGAAATATATTTAAGCTCCTTCCAGCCAAATATCGCGTCTCAATAATCGTTCATTGTATTTTCGAGCGATTGACTACTCGAAGGAACGAGCTTATTTGGAAAAATGCACTCGAGGCTATTCTTAAGGTAGTCCTGTCAGTTTTAGAATCATCGTTCAGAATTCAACGAAATTTCGTACCGCAGTGAATTTCAATTGAACAAAGATCCAGTCAAATTTTCTAGAGGCTACAGAGAACCAGAAAGAAAATATTTTTATTGGTAGTTTCGTACGTTTAACATTGAATTTTATAATAAATTTCAGTTCTCATTGTATTTTACAATAAATTCTTATCAATTCTTAGGAGAAATCACAGTTTTCATCGTAAAATTCAATAAAATGTACGAAATCAATGTTAAATCCATGAAATTACCATTGCAAATATCTTTTTTCTGGTTTTCTGTAGCCTCTCGAAAAATTGAAGCTTTTTGTACATTGAACATTGAATTTTATGATAAATTTCAGTTTTCATTGTATTTTACAATAAATTCTTATTAATTCTTAGTAGAAATCAGTTTTCATAGTAAAATTCAATGAAATGTACGAAATCAATGTAAAATTCATGAATTTTTTTTTTTTATAATAATAAATTATTAATAAATTACTAAATTTTTGATATAATGAATTCACGAAATTACCAATGCAAATTTTTTTTTTCTGGTTCTCTGTAGCCTTTTGAAAATTTGACTGAATTTTTTTCCAATCGAAATTTACTGGTGTAGGAACTTTTATGAATTCTGAACGATAATTCTCAGACCGAAACCTTAATGCAAATATTACGGAATTCTTCTAAGCCTTTAGTTTACCATGCAGAACGACTGCTAATCCGTTAATCCCATATTTACACCGTACAAAATATATATATAGGCGTTGTATATATATTTTTTTTCGCAAAGTCGATTATTCGCCGCACAAAAACGGTCTAAAAATTTAGTATCAGCTGTCCTTTAAAACCTCCTTCAATATTGAGCCTGTATTTCTCGAGGGCACAAAGTCTGGGAAGGACGGAAGCGTAATACTGGAAAGCAAAAGACCCGAATGCGTGGACGAGGACGAATGTTGGCGACTGTGACCCGGACGCTTCAGGGACTGCAACAATTTATTGCAAAAAGAAAAAAATTAATGACAAAAAGTCGTTCATTTAATTAATGACTTATTTTTTATTTAATTTCAATTTGAATAAATTAAAATTAATCAAATTAAAATTAATCAAATTAAAATTAATCAAATTAATTAATTAATTGAATTAATTAATTAATAATTAATTAATTAATTAAATTTAATTAATTAATTGAACTAATTATTTTTAATTATTTTTAATTGATAAATTTAATTAATTAAATTAAGGACAAAAAGAAAAAATCTTTGCAGTAACGCGTGAATCATTGGAATAAAATAAAATATTTTCAACAACGATAATCCACGAAATATAATTGCAAAATGTATTTTTAGTTTGTTTTATTTGAAATTCTTACCGAATTCGATAGCGTCAGCGCCGGCACTTGCGGTTTGGGTTTCGATTCACTTTCCAGGAACCTGACGAATGCGGCCGACAGAGAAGCTTCTTGATCCTGAAAAAATAGCAATTTCGCAATTGATTTGTTAATTTTTGCAATTTCTTCAGTTTCGTGTGTTTTTTTTTCACGAAAAAAATGAAATTTATGGGAAAGTTGAGGGTTTAAGTGTTATTGAGTCTCGAACCTTAGTTGGTGGAGATCCTGAGCTGCCCAATAAACCGGAGAACCATCCACTGTTCGCAGTCGGATGATTGAGCCCGATTTTCTCTCGTTCAGACTCGTCGAATTCTAGGACCGTTGCGAAGACTCGGAGCACCGACGATTTGTCCACGCCGGAGGCGGATAGCAAGCCTAGCAGCAGATTTTTCACGAGGTTTCTGGAAAAGACCGAAAAATGCATCAGTCGAAAGACACAGGGAAAATAAAAGGAAAAAATTGTCAAGCAAGAAACTAGAAAACAAAATCTCACTTGTCGACTTTTCCTTCTTCGTTGCTCGTCGCTTCTTGGATCCTTTGCTCCGCCGTGTTAACGAGCTCAGTGAGCTTCGCCACTGGAAAATGAATAATTATTCGATATGAAAAGTGCAATTGGTTCGTCCCAATTAATATTAAACTGTCTCGACAAAAAAATCGATAGAAAACTCGTTTTTTTCCAGACATTCAAATAATTCGAGATAAAACAATTGAAACACAAAATAAATTTGATAAAGGAGTACAAAATAATAATTTCGTAAGACAAACATCGATAAATTGTGTACGCAATACTTGGTTTTGTACGAGCGTGCATACTTATTGGCACGTGTGTGTTTATTTGCATTTGCATAAATATATTTTTGTGGTATTCGAGCAGCAGGCTGGCGTCTCGCAAAGACATGAGCGCAAGTATAACACAAGTACTGGCTGTCAAGATCTCCACCAGTACCTGATGTAATACTCACACCCATGCCTCAAGTTTTTCATGCTGCATTCTCTCTATCGCTACTGATTCATTATTTTTCTCACTAATGCGTTTCAAGATATTCATTTTTTTCTATTCGTTCCTCTATTTCATGCCATTTAAAGGTACTGGGACGAGAAATTTCATGCCGAATTGAGCAATGTGGTAAAAAAGAGAAAAAATTCCGTGGCAATTTATCGGAAATGACTCTGAAGTTTGCATCGTTGGAATGCAACGAAATTCATTTTTATCTTTGACAAAAATAATTATTCAAATGCAGAATGTAATTACGATGATAAAATGATCAATTTTTGCCATTTTAAAAGCAAATCGGCTCGAAAAATTTGGATGACATTGAAAATTGAACGAATTTTCAATAAAATTCAATATTTTTCGATGCATTCCAACCTTGCAAACTTCAGCATCATCAATTTTAACAGAATATTCAAAAAACCACCGGGAAATACAATTTTTTTCAAAGACTCCTCCCTTTTTTCCCGGCGGCTTGAATTTATATGACTCTGAAGTTTGCATCGTTGGAATGCAACGAAATTCATTTTTATCTTTGACAAAAATAATGATTCAAATGCAAAATGTAATTACGATGATAAATTGATCAATTTTTGCCATTCGAAAAGCATATCGGCTCGAAAAATTTGGATGACATTGAAAATTGAACGAATCTTCAATAAAATTCAATTTTTTTCGATGCATTCCAACGTTGCAAACTTCAGCATCATTTATCGGACTGGATAAAAAGTTGCGAGGAAATTTGACGCAGAGTTGAGGAATCAGATTGGAACGATTTTTATTCCGAGTTGCTTCCATTTTGTGATATTTCAGGGAGTCAAAAAAATTGCACTCGCTTTAACCCTAGAACTTTATTTTTTTTTGTATACCTTTTCCGGTAACCCGGGGTCATGACCCGAATTTAAAAAAATTCAAATCTCTAGTAGAATTTAACGAAAATGCTCGTTATTTTCGTGTTTTTAATGCAGAATCGCGTGAGCCTGAGGCGATTTCGATCAAAATCAAAAAATTAGTCGAAAATGCGATAAAACGTTGAAAAATAAAATAAAAAAGAAAGGGCGCGAGATTTAAAGTCGTCCGGCGTCGTTTTTGAGCCCAGGTTAGCGTTTTAGGGTTGAAAATCTTTTTGGCCAGTTTTTTTCGGAAGCAATTGAATATGCAAAAAAAAAATTAGAATCTCCAAATTGTTTTGCAACTTCTATCAGAAAGAAATCTGTCAAAATGACAATTTTGACAATTAATTTTTGGAGTTTTCGGGACTACAAAGGATTTGATCGACATTCGTATCGACGGATCGTGAAATTTTCAAGGATCTAAGAAATCGAGTTCAGCGTATATTGTATTTCTCACCAAAAACGATACCGATAATCTGATTATTTGAAGGACAGTGGTAACGGGTGGGAAATCCCACGCGGTAATATGAACAATCGAAATAAAATCCGCTCACAGTTACCACATGAGATTACGCACTGTCGCGCTACCAATCACCATGTGCATAAACAATCGATATGAAAAAAAAGACTATCGACTGTTTTCATTCGTTTTGGCATGTGTAAATGCTGCGGCAAAGAGCTCTTTAAATAAAAAATAAAAAAGTATCAATTAATAACTAATAAAATGATTGAAAAATTGTAAACAAACGAAAAAAGTTAATGTAACAAAATTCTGGTTAGTACAAGCTGATCAACATCGAGCATGCTTCGTTTTTTTCTCATCACAATTAACCCTTCGTGGTCACTGTGGGTAGAATCCACCCAGTGACCAACTTGTGACGTAAATATCTCCTAGTTCCCGGTAATTAATGGGGCTGTAATCGTCATTTAACGACAGTTTGCAGTGTCCATTGCGCGTTGGCGGCGATAAGTATTACCGCCGCAAACGCTAAATCTCTAGAATCTACTCTGAAATCGACCCACTTCCAATAACGGAATTAATATGTTTTTTCAAACGCGCGCTATCCTACTATTTTTTTCCCAAAAGAACCAGATCTGATGAATATCAGGTCCAAGTTTCAGGCAAAAATATTGAAAATCCACAAAGTGACGATTATTTTAGTGAAAAAACTTTTTTTTCCCGTTTTTTTTTCTTCATTTTGCATTTAAAAAAATATGTTAGCCTTGGATTTCTTTCGGGAAAGTTTTTCGTATCTAAACTGGCATGTCCAGGGGTTGTTCGGTAATTTTTTGAGAATTTTCGGGCCGATAGATTGGTCACAATACGGGTTCGAAAATGGACTGGGCAGAATCGACCCAGTGTGACCACCGAGATCGGTGGCGGAAGTGTGACCACGAAGGGTTAATTACTGTTACAATAAGTTGGCAAAACTCCAGTGGTGCGATAAAAAAAAATCATCTCCTAAAATACTCGCACTCGTCTAAATACTCTCGTGCCACATTGCTCTCCAAAAATGTCGTGAATAACCCACAAAATAAACAGAAGGGAAAAAAGGCCAGCACCAGCGAGATGGCAATGTGTGAGAACGCAGAGATGTGTGTTTGTTTGTTTTGATTGTGAGAAAGGCGACGAAACCAGCTCGTAGCCCGATACCAGCCAGAATCCTGGGCCTGCTTAACAAAATCCCAGAATTACCAGCTGATATTTGACTACGTCACCAGATTTTATGTGCGTTCATATACACGTTTTTAGATTACGTTTTTTCTCTCTTTTCCAGATTAGTCACACACGGTTCACACTCGTATTATTGCGGTTTAAAAAATAAACTTATGAAATTAAATATAATTTATGCAATGACGTGATAACATGGTGAATGATACGAAAATTCGATTGATTTGTTTTCTGTGGTTATTGTGAAGAGATTTTTCGTGTCCAAACATTCAATTCTGTGCGTTTTTTGTTTCTTCAAATTTCGTATTTCGTACCATGCTTTATAAACCCTGAATAAAAATTTCAACATTGATCCTTACGTGCTAATTATGAAAACAAAACTCAAGTGCCATGTGCGATGAAAAACAAAAAAAAACGAATGTTCACGACATTCGAGTGCACGACGATCAATTTACCTTCTTGATTGAGCTCTTCGATTCTTTCGCTCTTCTTTTCGAGCTGGTCGCTCAAACGAGACGCCGCTTGCAGACACTCCTTCGCTTCCGCTAGTTGAGTCTGCAATGTTTCATTAAAATTCAAACCCAAAATCGTGAATTTTCAAACTTGTGCATGTGAACGAATTCCACAAAAAAAAGGGACAATAAAGCTGCCAGCGAGAAAAAATGTTGGGTCAGAGATTAGAATGATAAAATTTCTTTGATTTTCAATAAAATCAAATTAAATAAATTAAATGATAATAATAATTGTAAGTTGTAATAATAATTGTTATTAAATAATAATAATAATTAAATAATTATAATTATTTGATAATTATTAATTAATTAATTCATTAATTAAATTAAGTAAATTAATTAATCAATTATCATTATAATGATTTAATAATTATAATTATAATAATATATAAGTAAAATTAAATGAAATTAAAAATTTCAATAAAATTAAAAGATTTAGAAAATGATTAAAAAAAGCGGAGAAATTAATTGCAGAAAACTAGCAAGTACGGATTTCGAATGGATTCAACGTACCCTGAGGTTCACTATTTCATTTCGCAGATCTTCCTGCTCTTTGTATGACATGTTGAGCTGCTGGCGAAGTTTCTCAGTTGCTGCACGAATGTCGCTTTCTTTGTCTGCAGAAATTAGTTGCATTTGAATTTTTAGTACGAATTTTATTATTTTCTAAATGAGCAAACGATTTGGAATAGCAATAAAAATTGGGGAAATTATTCAACCCGAAAACGATCACGTGGGGTCAAAAACGACCCCAGACTCCAGTTTTTTATCGTTTTACCGCATTTTTGACCAATTTTTCGACTCCGAGTCGAACTTTTTTCGATGAATTTTACCGGAGATGTGAATTTTTCAAAATTCGCGTCATTTTCGACTCGAGGTTGGCGAAATAGCTGAATAAAAAAAAATTAACGTTCTAGGATTCAAACTCACCGCGCTGGAATTGTTCGAGGACGATTTGCAAATTGGTTAGCGATGCCGTGTGCGAAAGAACTTTGTCTTCGGCCGCGGATAATTTCGCTTGGATCTCGTCTCTCTGTTGAACGATGAGAGCCATTTGTTGCTGCAGAGTTTCGACCTGTTGGTTGGCCCGGATGCTCGCAGACGTGTAAACGGTCGAACTGTTTTGGGCTTTTTCTTCGGCTTGCAAAAGTTTCGCTTCCAACTGTTTTCTATTTTCTTCAGTGATGAGAGCTTCCTCGGTGTAGCTCGCTTCCATTTCTACGAGATGTGTTCGCAGCCTCTCGAGTTCTTTGCTCGTGTTCGCTTCTCTCGATTGGCTCTCGGTCAGTTGATTTTGCATGATTCGATTGTTGGATTGTTCTTGAATGAGAGCGGCCTCGAGCGCGTTACATTTCTCGTGGAGAATCGTCGATTGCGCAATTTGGCGTGAGTGCTCGACGACGTTGCACGTTTCACCGTAATTTTGCGATTCCTCGAGGCTCTTGAGACGTTGACGCACAACTTTCAACTCGTTTTGCGACCACAAAATTTCAGCTTCTTTTTCTGACAATTTCGCCGCTTTTTCATCCCGTTCGGCGATGGTTTGTTGCAGATTTGTCGCTTGCTCGTTCAGCAATTGGGCCAATCGTTGAATTTCCGCGTAATATTGGAGACTCGTGTTGTGTTTCTCCTGCACGAGCCTTATAACGTCGTCCCGTTCAGCTTTTAATATCGTCATGGCAGTTTCATGGTTTTTGCTCTCAGCGTCGTTCGCTACAGTCGATTTTAACGTTTCAATTTCTTCGTCTTTCTGCCGAATCAATTGCGACAAACTCTCGATCGTTTCCTTCGCCATTTTCGCGTTTTCGTTGGCTCTCTCCGCCGAGGATTCCAGTTGATCGATTTTTTGTCTCAAGTCAATGATAATTTTTGATTTTTCCTCGTTGGATTGTTCCTGCTCGATTTTTTCTGACTCGATACTGGCCAGCAATTTTTCCAACTCGTCGCACCTTTTTTCCATGTCGATTAATTTAGTTTGACTGATTTTCGCTTCTTTACAATTTTCCTCAAGATTCGAACACGCGCTTTTGAGCGATTTTAATTCTTCCTCGATGCCCCGTAAATTTGTCAATTCGTTTTCCAAACTTTGACATTTTTCCTCCGCAAGAAGGAAATTTTCTTTGAAGGGCGACAAATCTTTGAGTTTTTCCTCAAGACTCGCGAGTTCTTCGCTCTGTTTTCTCAGTTCCTCGTTGCTCGATGCCAAACTTTCCAAATTTGATCTCGTCGATCGTAATTCGAGCTCCAAATTGGCGCATTTTTCCTTGTGAGCACAGAGTTCGCTTTTGCAATCGACGATTTCGTTTCTCATGGAGCACAATTCGTTTTTTAGCGAGGAACATTCGTGATTCGACAAATTCATTTCCGTCTGAAGGAGCTCGATTCGCTCCGACGATTCTTTTTCGCTGCTGCTCAATTGCTCGATCAACTCGTTATTTTCTTTCACGAGTTTTTCGTATTCGAGATTCAACTGCGCCATTCGCTCGTCGATCACGAAACGTTCGTCGAGGTTTCTGTCGAGTTCTTTCCTCATGTTGATCAAATCGTATTCCAAATCGCTTTTTTCACGATTCGCAGAATCGAGTTGATCTCGAAGATTCTGGAGGAGATCGCCAGTTTCTTTTTCCGGCGAATTTTCCCGGAGAATTGAAATTTCGGCCTCGAAATGTTCTTTCTCGCTGTAAAGCGACTCGATATCTTTTTCCAACTCTTTTTTGCTCTCGTTCACGAGAACAAAATCGTTTTCAAGCCTCGCGATTTTCGTTTGCGATTCGGTCAAGTCTGTTCTTGATTTTTCAAGCTTTTCATTGAGAGCGACGATGATTTCTTGCTGCGCTGCCAAATTCTTCGAGTTTTCCTCTTTCAAGTGTTTCGCGGCGGTTTCAAGGGCGTCGATTCTTCTTCGCAGCTCGTTGTTTTCCTCGAGCGAGGCGTGCAAACGTTGACTGAGATCTTGCATGATGTTGGCGTTGTTTTCGACGTTTTTGGATGCGCCGTCGAGCTGTTGTTTCGCGATGTCCAATTGTTGTTTCGTGTTTTTGAGCTCAGCCTCGAGATTCTCCTGATTTCTGAGGGAACCCTCGAGCATACTGACCGACGTGATTAGCTCGTAATTCTTGACTTTCAAGACCTCGTGCTCCGCCTGCAAGCTCTTGATTTCTTCGCTCATCGATTCGGTTTCAGTCTCGAGGGACGCGACTCTCTCCTCGCTGGCTTCCGGGATCGATGGCAAGTTGGACTTCAAGTGCTCGATTTGTAAGAGCAAAGATTCGATGTTGGTTTGCATGTCGTAACATTCCATTTGCAAAGAATCTTTGATCTCGGCAGTTTGATTCAACTCTCGAGTCAAATCGGTCAATTTTCTCTCGAGCATTTCTTTCTTCCAGTTCGCCTCGACGTACTCCCTGCCCAAAGTTTCAAAAATGCTTTCATCGTCCTGCACCTTGATGTGACAATTTTTCAGAATTTCATTGACCTTTTCAGTCAAATCGTTGAGTTTCGATGATTCGTCCTTCGAGCCAGTTTCTTCGCTCGTTTCCGTCTGACAATCCTTTTCCTCGTTCTCCGTGTCTGAAGTTTGCACACTCGTGTCCGACGTGCTCGATAATGTTTGAACGTTTTGCTCTCGCATCTCGATCTTGCCGGTCTGCACGTCTTTGTCCTCGCCAACGACTGCAATCGATTCTTTAACTGGCACGTTCTTCGAAATGCTGTTGTTGTTTGTTTCCGCCGCGCTCTCGAGGAGCTGCAACTTGGTCTGGGCCTCGTTGCACTCGACGTACAAAAGTTCGTAGGCTTTTTGCAATGACTCGTGCTTTTTGGCGAGTTGTTCTTTTATGAGGAGCACAGCGTCTGGAAAACGACGAGAAACGTCAATTTTGGGGAAGAATTGAGAAAAATAATTAATGGGGCTGTAATCGTCATTTAACGACAGTTTGCAGTGTCCATTGCGCGTTGGCGGCGATAAGTTTTACCGCCGCAAACGCTAAATCTCTAAAATCCACTCTGAAATCGACCCACTTCCAATAACGGAATTAATGTTTTTTCAAACGCGCGCTATCCTACTATTTTTTTCCCAAAAGAACCAGATCTGATGAATATCAGGTCCAAATTTTAGGCAAAAATATTGAAAATCCACAAAGTCACGATTATTTTAGTGAAAAAACTTTTTTTTCCCGTTTTTTTTCTTCATTTCGCATTTAAAAAAAATGTTAGCCTTGGATTTCTTTCGGGAAAGTTTTCCGTATCTAAACTGGAATGTCCGAGGGTTGTTGAGTAATTTTTTGAGAATTTTCGGGCCGATAGATTGGTCACAATACGGGTTTGAAAAGTAACATGAAAAATTGTAAAATTAATTTTGGACGAACCCAATGATTGCGCGTGTTCTTTATCCAATTCGTCGAGGCTGTTGGTCAAGAATTCATTCTCTTGTTTCAGTTCTGCGACCTTGGCCGTCAAAAACTCGATTTCATGGTGCGAATCATTCTGCGATTTGCCATTTTCCGTGATTCCGTTCAAAATGTCTGAATCTTCGGGATGAGAGACGAGCGAAATGCTCTCGAGACGGGGTCGTTCATTCTTTTCGTCCTCGTGAAGATCCAAAGCTCGGAGAGCATTTTTTATAACGCGGGATTGCTCGTGAGAATCGAGCTTTGAAATCGCGCTTCGAAAATCGTTGATGAGAGCAGCTTCGTCGAGGCTCGATCTTTTGACATTCTTTTCCCCATCGTGAGCCTTAAAAAATATTCAAAAAAATGTCATTCTGTTGGATTATTGGAAAAACGTCGAAAGCAAACCGACTCAATTCAAATAATAACTCGACGACGATCACAATGTATTTTTTTTTATGACTCTGAACGTTGCAGCGTTGAGATTCAACGAAAAATAGTGTTTCTATTGATTATTTATCGAATTTTGAATATCAAGGCGATTTTTTGTGTCGATTCAGTTTTTGGGTCGCGAGAAAAAATCGTTTTAGTGGCTGGAACAAAAACTGAATGATAATTATGAACTCTGCTGAAGAAATAACTAAATTTCGTTGGATTCCAACGTTGGAAACTTCAGGATCATCCGATTGTGTGGCATTTGATTTTCGTTTTTGTCAAAACTTGAATTTGGAGCCATAAAATATGAATAATTTACTACGAAAAACGTCGCTACAAAATAAAACAAAAAATGCAGATTCGCCGGAATAAAACGATTTGAAAAACGCCTTGGGTCGGATTGACCCAATATGCACTCATGGGAAGTGTAAGTTCGAAGAATCCATGCAAATATCCATTACAAATAAATAGAGATTGATGAATCGACAACAAATACAAAATCTGAAGTTTGCAACGTTGAGATTCAACGAAAAATATTGTTTTTATTAATTATTTATTGAATTTTGAATGTCGTGGCAACTTTTCGTCTCGATTGAGTTTTTGGGACTCGAGAGACGATCGTTTTTTAGTTCGGACCAAATATTTAATAATAATTACGAGCCTCGCTGAGGAAAAATCAGAATTTCGTTGCATTTCAACAATGTAAACTTCAACATCATTTTTTTTTGCCCTCGTCCCGTCACTAATTCGTGTAAAAATTACAATGAATAAGCAGAATGATTATCGAAAAAATTAAGCGGCTTTTTTCGTAATCTACTGAACGACGTTTCTACGCGCATTAGGTTTTCTCGAGTGATGCACGCATTTATGGGTTCTCACGTTACCTTCGACTAACCATGTGTCATTAACTGATCTTATCGCAACTTGGAAACTAGGCCGTTGGCCATATCGACACGTACACGCACACGTACGAATTAATCTATGTCTAAAAATGTGACTATTGTTGTACAGGCGGCCGGTGAGTTTTCCAGCAACGACCAGGCAAAAAGCAAGAAATTTTCATGGCAAAAAACCAAATTGGAGCAATTTTGATAAAAAAACAAATAAAATCAATGTAATTCGATTAAAAATTGGGAAAAAATGAAAATATTGAATGGAAGATTGTGAGGTCGAGAAAAAATGTTTAGTCAACTGATTGAAACGAACGTTTTGACCGATGTGATCAATGACCATGTCCTGTTTAGCTCTCGAAAGCTCATCTTTGCGGAGAGTGTCGTTAATCTCGTCGATTCGTTGGCTCGAATTGGCTCTGAAGAATTTGAGTTCGTCTTCCAATTGCCGAATTCTTAAGGTGGCCTGAGACAATTCTTCTTGAATGACGGCCATTCCTTCGACATTTTTTGTAGCATCCCGATTTTTGGCTGGCGGTGGATCCCAGAAAAAGCCTCCCCCGCCATCGTCGTCCAGACTGTTTGCATCATTCTGCGCAAAAAAAAGATTCATTGAGAATTTTGTCGCTCGAATTTACTCGAAAATCGATTTTTTTTTATGACTCTGAAGTTTGCATCGTTGAAATGCAACGAAATTCATTTTTATCCTTGACAAAAATAATTATTCAAATGCAGAATGTAATTACGATGATAAAATCATCAATTTTTGCCATTCGAAAAACAAATCAGCTCGAAAAATTTGGATGACATTGAAAATTGAACGAATTTTCAATAAAATTCAATATTTTTCGATGTATTCCAACGTTGCAAACTTCAGCATCAACAATTTTAACAGAATATTCAAAAAACCACCGGGAAACACAATTTTTTTAAAGACTCCTCCCTTTTTTCCCGGCGGCTTAAATTTACATGACTCTGAAGTTTGCATCGTTGGAATGCAACGAAATTCATTTTTGTCCTTGACAAAAATAATTATTCGAATGCAGAATGTAATTCGATGATAAAATGATCAATTTTTGCCATTCGAAAAGCATATCGACTCGGAAAATTTGAATGACATTGAAAATTGAACGAATTTTCAATAAAATTCAATATTTTTCGATGCATTGCAACGTTGCAAGCTTCGGCTTCAAAAATATCGATAATTTTGAATCTACAGAATTTTTTCCGTGTTGAATCATAAAAAATCATTATATGAAAAATTGCAATTGAAATAATCATGAAAATTTCTCGTACAATGATTTTTCATGAATAAATACGGAAAAAATCTTGTGAATATTAAATCATTCGAATTTTATGATAAATTTTCTCTGCCGGTGGCCGAATGGATGATTGCGAAGAAAGAATTCAATTGAGGAAACAAAAGGGAAAGAGTTATCGTGGGTAATTACAAAATTCAATATTTTTCGATGCATTCCAACGTTGCAAACATGATTTTTTTCAAATTTCCACTGTTTCTATTCGAAAATGGTGAAAAAAGCAATTAAAATCAAATTTTCTTTTACGTTAATCCGAGAAAGTTGATATTTTACACAAATTGGTGATTTAAAATCACGTTTTCTTTATCTCGGTTCAGTCATTTGAATATCTAAAAAGTGCTGGGTAATTAAAACAGTCCGTCTATTAATTAGCATATTTTTTAAATCAGGTTCTTCAAATGATACATTTATGTGTCTAATTCCATGGGAGTAAAAATGAATATGAAGTTTTGAGCGTGGAGGTAATAAATTTTGGTGGGTTATCGAGGGTTCAGAATCGTCAAGATTTTTTTCCATTTCCGAAAGTCAAATACGATTTGTAAGGAACGAAAAAAATGCTGGAAAGGACGACAAGAATTGGTTGCATCACAAAGTAATGGAGAGGATATAGCTCGTATATATTCATGATCGTTCGAGGTCTTGATCGTCATAATGTGATGTTATGCAAAAAAAGAGGGAAAGGACATATGGGACAAGTTTATATATCTATAAATTGAAATATGGCTGCGCGGTCCAAGGCAGCTCGACTGGCCAATGCTAATGAATATAAAAGCAACTCAAACGTTGGGTCAGGTCAAGGAATAATGGTTCGTTTGACTTGCATGGCTCTCGTGTCCGATTCCAAAAGGCACGACGAAGGATCAGTGAGTCTAAAGGAGGGAATCTTTTATTCTTTGTCTCTCCGATTCGGCATGCAAGGAGTCGGAAAATGTAGCAACGAAAATTTACGAAAATTTTTTTTAAGAGAGTGAATGAACGTCCTTCCGTGTATGGATAAATTTTATTGATATTAATATGAATACGACAGAGACGAAAAAGTGTAATCAGTGGCAAGAATAGCTGAGATTTCTGCTAGTCCAAATTCATTGAAAAATAGTTGTGACAAATTGACTGAAGATTTTTTATCCAATAACCAAAATTTCGAACTAAAATTGGGAGCGAGATTTTTGAAAACTCAATAAAGCTTCTTCGATGTTACGTAAACGCGTGTGCAAAGTTTTGAGAGGCTTCACCACTGAGAAATCGAAAGATTGATAATAATTCAAATGCAAAATGTAATTAGGATGATAAAATGATCCATTTTTGCCATTCGGAAAGCATATCGGCTCGAAAAATTTGGATGACATTGAAAATTGAACGAATTTTCAATAAAATTCAATATTTTTCGATGCATTCCAACGTTGCAAACTTCAGCATCATCAATTTTAACAGAATATTCAAAAAACCACCGGGAAATACAATTTTTTTCAAAGACTCCTCCCTTTTTTCCCGGGGGCTTGAATTTATATGACTCTGAAGTTTGCATCGTTGGAATGCAACGAAATTCATTTTTATCTTTGACAAAAATAATAATTCAAATGCAGAATGTAATTACGATGATAAAATGATCAATTTTTGCTATTCGAAAAGCATATCGGCTCGAAACATTTGGATGACATTGAAAATTGAACGAATCTTCAATAAAATTCAATATTTTTCGATCCCTTCCAACTTTGCAAACTTCAGCATCATAAAGTTTGAGAATTCTGATTTTTATGAATAAATATCTCGACATCTACATTGTGAAACCTCTAAAGATTGCGCGAGCTATTAGATATCGCGATTCTCTTCGTGTGGTGAAAATTTAAAAGAATTCTATCGAATTTTGCATAGAACGTCCTTAAGAAACAGAAAGAAAAAGTTGGGTCGTCGCAAGACGGACGAAAAATTTGAATTGTTGATTAAAACAACCGGTTTGAAAATGCTGAAGTTATTTTTTGAACGTTATCACAATCCATGAAATTTCTGGTCTTTTTCTTAAATGGTCGCACAGTGAGTGACAAGAAAAAGAGATGAAGGAAGTTTAGGAAACGGTTCCTGGTACGTGATATCGCGGACTCACGTGGCAGACACTCGTCGACGGGGAATCCTGAGCAATGAGCTCGCAGAGCTAACGTAAGCTCGTAATAACCGAGGACCGATAGCGAACGTGGGAAAGGAAGTCGACGACACACATACACACAATATCCATATGCGTATGTGTGCACGCGACAATGCTGGCTTTGCATATGACTTCGTGTCATCCTCGTTTATCACCCAGATATGGAAAGTGACTTTTGCAAGTCGATAGGTAAATAAAAAAGACACTATAAGTGTCCGCTTATCGAGTCTCTTAGTATAATCACCATGGGCCACATTTTTACAATTATTCGTTCGTACGAAAATTCAACGATTCCCTTTTCGCGATGATGCTGAAGTTTGCAACGTTCGAATGCATCGAAAAATACTGAATTTTATTGAAAATTCGTTAAATTTTCAATATCATCCAAATTTTTCGAGCCGATATGCTTTTCGAATGGCAAAAATTGATCATTTTATCATCGTAATTACATTTTGCATTTGAATTATTATTTTTGTCAAAGATAAAAATGAATTCCGTTGCATTCCAACGATGCAAACTTCAGAGTCATATAAATTTAAGCCGCCGTGAAAAAAGGGAAGAGTCTTTGAAAAAAATTGTTTCCCGGTGGTTTTTTGAATATTCTGTTAAAATTGATGATGTCGAAGTTTGCAACGTTGGAATGCATCGAAAAATATTGAATTTCATTGAAGATTCGTTCAATTTTCAATGTCATCCAAATTTTTCGAGCCGATATGCTTTTCGAATGGCAAAAATTGATCATTTTATCATCGTAATTACATTTTGCATTTGAATTATTATTTTTGTCAAAGATAAAAATGAATTTCGTTGCATTCCAACGATGGAAACTTCAGAGTTATGAATTTGGTTGTATCGCAACGACACAAAATTAGGCTTCACAATTTCGATTGAATGTTATTAATAATAACGAAATTTTAGCTTTTGCGCCGATTCATTTTTCTTTAAATTTCGTAACCTCAGATTCGAAGAACGTAACGAACGCTTCGAGCGTTTCTTATACTCGATAATGGTGCTCAATATAACGTTCATAGACATATATATATATTTATAGATAAAAAAATGTTAGGGCGAGCCATAAGCATTGTCCCTGAGCAAATATTGAGCGCCGTGAATACCGATATTTTCGTGTTTTTTTCGTCTACATACATCGATACCTAAGAGACATTCCATTCGAGATAAATTCTCATTTTTTCTGAATCGACCGTCACTTGATTTGTCGAAAATGTTGGCTTTTTATTTTTAGGCATGAGTTTCGTTGTATAAATTCGTCCTCGTTCATGAAATCGTTACAAAAAAAAAACGAAAATTTCGATAAACAGAATTTTCGAAAAAGAACTCGACACCGTACATTGTCGATTCGGACTAGAATGCCCCATAAAAAATGACTAAACTAAAATACGCACACACTCGTATGAATGACGCCGCGCCAAGTGTTCGTCACTTTTTTTTTTGTCAAGATAACAATAGGGAGAATTTCGTTCTTTCCTGGAATTTCACTCACTTGAAAAAAATATCTTTTCAAGCTACAAAACAAGAGAAACGCCATGACAATTTTACTTTTTCAATTTCGAATTCGATTCTAACCCTAGAACGGGGTCGAAAACTTTCTCCCTTCGTTTTCCCGTTTTTATCGTTCTACCGCATTTTTTTTTTACTGATTTTTCGATTTTGAGCAAACTTGGCCTAGGCTCACGAGATCCCGCATTAAAAAACGGAAAGATTGAGCCCAAGTTGGAGCTTTTTCGTTAAATTTTACCGGAAATATGAATTTTTCAAAATTGGGGTCATTTGTGACCCCAGATTACTGGAATATATAAAAAAAAAGGTTACCGTGCTAGGGTTAAAAAAAATGAAGGACACGAATGAAATAATCGGTAAAAATAGCAACAAATTTGCACAGAAATCTTTCGAAATGGAATCAAGGCAGAGAATGTGATGAAAAAAAAAAAATTAGTAAATATTTCACCTGTAGGCAATGGAGTGAGTCAAAACTAGTGATAAGGACGATCGAAAGTGCAGGGAAAGAAACGGTGGGGAGGATTGGAGAAGGGGAATAAAGACGAAAGATAATGCGTTGGAAAGAATGAATAAAGGCAATGGTTGTGGACGATGTATGAGGATGGTGCTGAAGTTTGCAACGTTGGAATGCATCGAAAAATATTGAATTTTATTGAAGATTCGTTGAATTTTCAATGTCATCCAAATTTTTCGAGCCGATTTGCTTTTCGAATGGCAAAAATTGATCATTTTATCATCGTAATTACATTTTGCATTTGAATAATTATTTTTGTCAAAGATAAAAATGAATTTCGTTGCATTCCAACGATGCAAACTTCAGAGTCATATAAATTTAAGCCACCGGGAAAAAAGGGAGGAGTCTTTGAAAAAAATTGTGTTTCCCGATGGTTTTTTGAATATTCTGTTAAAATTGATGATGCTGAAGTTTGCAACGTTGGAATGCATCGAAAAATATTGAATTTTATTAAAGATTCGTTGAATTTTCAATGTCATCCAAATTTTTCGAGCCGATTTGCTTTTCGAATGGCAAAAATTGATCATTTTATCATCGCAATTGGATTCTGCATTTGAATGATTATTTTTTTCCAGGATAAAAATGAATTTCGTTGCATTCCAACGGTGCAAACTTCAGAGTCATTGAGGAGCGATAATGTTGAGTGCGAAGCGAGTCTATGCAGCTTTCGAAATGCATATATTATGTTTTTTAAATGCTGCTGGAAAGAAAAGTGTACCGCAGGATGGTTCACGAGGATTGCTGACCTCGTCAATCAAACGTGTCAATATAACGAATAGGCAAAGTGAGCAGCAACGTAATCGAAGGACAATTGGTTGCGAGGAGCGTATTCAAACGCATTCATTTTTATATACCGTCCCGAGGTAATTCTCCACACAAATATGACTTTTTTATCATCGTATTGCGCGCCGTTGGTACGCACGCGCAGAAAATACTGAAAATGTAAAATATGTATATGGATGGAATATTGCGTGTCTCGCGACTCGGCAAATAAGCATAGAAATCCTCCTGGCGATCGCGAGGTCGACAAATACCATTTTTCTCCTCAATCTCTCTCTCTTTCCGACGAGCCTTCGAAACGTCTCATCTAGGCCGCCATATTTTTTCTTTTCCATCAAGTCAACAAAACAGTCAACAATTTTTTCCAGGACCTACAGAGTTGGCGCATTCTCCGCGTTCCAGACCCTTTTGCACGATTATTTCGGCGATTCGAAAAATTGCGACGTCTCAAGGATCGTGAAAAACTACGATGCTGAAGTTTGCAACGTTGGAACGCATCGAAAAATATTGAATTTTATTGAAGATTCGTTCAATTTTCAATGTCATCCAAATTTTTCGAGCCGATTTGCTTTCCGAATGGCAAAAATTGATCATTTCATCACCGCAATTGCATTTTGCATTTGAATAATTATTTTTGTCAAAGATAAAAGTGAATTTCGTTGCATTCCAACGATGCAAACTTCAGAGTCATATAAATTTAAGCCGCCGGGAAAAAAGGGAGGAGTCTTTGAAAAAAATTGTGTTTCCTGGTGGTTTTTTGAATATTCTGTTAAAATTAATGATGCTGGAGTTTGCAACGTTGGAACGCATCGAAAAATATTGAATTTTATCGAAAATTCGTTCAATTTTCAATGTCATCCAAATTTTTCGAGTCGATATGCTTTTCGAATTGCAAAAATTGATCATTTTATCATCGTAATTACATTCTGCATTTGAATAATTATTTTCGTCAAAGGTAAAAATGAATTTCGTTGCATTCCAACGATGCAAACTTCAGAGTCATTGAAAAACTTCGAACTGTTATAATAGAAAAAAAAAAATAATTTCCTCCGGTAAAAATTTCGTAACTCAAAGTGTTGTCCAAAAAAAATGAAATAACAAAAAAGAAACTTTTTATTTTCAAGTTACGATTGCGAAAAAGCCTGGCGAGTGAATAGAAGTGTGTCAACTCGTGTGTGCGTGTATTGAAAAAAAAAATTGTCGTACAACAGGAATACGTGCTTGTATCGCGTAATACTCGTGAAACGAGTGATGTATTACGAACAGAATGGTTGGACATATTTTATCGTGTACAAAGCAAACGTTACGTTGAGAGAAAATGGTGTAAGACTGCGGAGTTATTATTTTTTTGGAAATCACTGATACCGAGTGATTTTTCAAGTGGCTTGGTCCAGCTACGAGCACGAGGGTGCTCGCTTTTTTTTCGAAAGAAATGAAAATCATGACTCTGAAGTTTGCAACGTTGAGATTCAACGAAAAATATTGTTTCTATTAATTATTTATTGAATTTTGAAAATCGTGGCAACTTTTCGGGTCGATTGAGTTTTTGGGACTCGAGAGACGATCGTTTTTTTATCCGGACCAAATATTTGATAATAATTATGAGCCTCGCTGAAGAAAAAACAGAATTTCGTTGCATTCCAACGATGCAAACTTCTACATCATGTCAAATTCGAATGTTTCGTTAAGAGCTCAAACGATTTTTCGCGGACTAAAAGTAACTGCGGAATTTGGCCAGTCTTTCCATCGTTTTTCGTTTTGTACACAGCGAGCTCTTTGAGAGGAGAAACAATGCATGTGCAGTGCTAGTCATCCTCGAGCGCGAATGTCCATTGCGATCGGTACAATATGGTAACGAATGACGTAACCGCGCGCGAGAGGTAGAAAAGCAAACTCCAGCAAAAGAGTGCAAAAATCTACAGGGTGTATCGAAAAAACATGACTCTGAAGTTTGCATCGTTGGGATGCAACGAAATTCACTTTTATCTTTGACAAAAATAATTATTCAAATGCAGAATGTAATTACGATGATAAAATGATCAATTTTTGCCATTCGAAAAGCAAATCGGCTCGAAAAATTTGGATGACATTGAAAATTGAACGAATTTTCAATAAAATTCAATATTTTTCGATGCATTCCAACGTCGCAAACTTCAGCATCATCAATTTTAACAGAATATTCAAAAAACCACTGGGAAATACAATTTTTTTCAAAGACTCCTCCCTTTTTTCCCGGTGGCTCAAATTTATATGACTCTGAAGTTTGCATCGTTGGAATGCAACGAAATTCATTTTTATCTTTGACAAAAATAATTATTCAAATGCAGAATGTAATTACGATGATAAAATGATCAATTTTTGCCATTCGAAAAGCAAATCGGCTCGAAAAATTTGGATGTCATTGAAAATTGAACAAATCTTCAATAAAATTCAATATTTTTCTCAATGGGTAAAAAAAATGTAAATGCAACTTTGCGAAACTGAAAATTAAATTTTGAAATTTGAAAATTTCAAAATTTTCGTAATTTTGACGATATTTTTGATTTCCAACGAAACTGTCAGCGAAATTTACAATTGGAATGCCAAAAATTTACTTTTCGAAGAGACTTTCTCGCTGCAATGCCAAAATTTTTGTGATTTTTCGAAAAAAAAGTTTACTCGAACGTATCCAACAAAATATCGATCGTTGTCAACAAAATTTTCGTTTCACTGCACCGTGGGAAAGCGAATTTCCTTCATATCCGAAAATGTTGCAATTCTTTTCAGAATTTCACTCTCGAAGTCGAAATCTCAATCGTCCAAAAATCACAGCAAAACTCGGTGCACAAATCTCTGGTAAAAAAAAAACTCTATCGTTGCATTCTCACGACGAAAACTTGACAAATAAAAAGTTGTTGAATAAAAAACGATGTTACTTGTTTTGTTAAACATTCTCAATGCAAACATATGTGTATATTTATGGAAATGCATGTATCGGGAACGTTTTTGCGAAAAATTGAGATTGCGAGTACTCGAAAGAAAAAATGCAAGAATTTCTGCGCCGGCCTCGGAAAAGTTAACATTTTCTTTTTTTCTACTCGAAACGATAGTCAAAAAAGCAGAAACAAGATTCATGGGGAAAAAAACAATTTTTCTTAATTTTTAGATTGAAAATCACGAGAAAATGTTATTCTTGGTCGTTCGGGACGGAAAGCCAGCAGGAGAAATGAATTGCTGAGTATTTGTATTTCTCTATTTTTTCTCAAGCCCCTACGAGTCTGAGAGCCGAAGAAATATTAGTAATCCACGGTGGTTATGCTGATTAAGGGTTTACAATGCGCGTCAAGCGACGTATCGGTTACCGGCACGTTACGCAGAAGCCTGAGTCAGCGGGAGACGCGATAAATTGATAAAAATGGAAGAAAAAAAAATTATGTCAAATAAAACGGAGGTTTATTGTCGGTTATGAAATTCCTGAACGTTCGGCTGAGCCAGAAATGGAATAAAATTCAAAATAATCGAAAACAAATCGATTATTGCGATTTTATTTCGTTATCCATCGATTTTCAATCATTGGATGATGCTGAAGTTTGCAACGTTGGAATGCATCGAAAAATATTGAATTTTATCGAAAATTCGTTCAATTTTCAATTTCATCCAAATTTTTCGAGCTCAAATGCTTTTCGAATGGCAAAAATTGATCATTTCATCATCGTAATTGGATTCTGCATATGAATAATTATTTTTGTCAAAGATAAAAATGAATTTCGTTGCATTCCAACGTTGCAAGCTTCAGAGTCATATAAATTCAAGCCGCCGGGAAAAAAGGGAGGAGTCTTTGAAAAAAATTGTGTTTCCCGGTGGTTTTTTGAATATTCTGTTAAAATTGATGATGCTGAAGTTTGCAACGTTGAAATGCATCGAAAAATATTGAATTTTATTGAAGATTCGTTCAATTTTCAATGTCATTCAAATTTTTCGAGCCGATTTGCTTTTCCAATGGCAAAAATTGATCATTTTATCATCGTAAATACATTTTGCATTTGAATAATTATTTTTGTCAAGGATAAAAATGAATTTCGTTGCATTCCAACGATGCAAACTTCAGAGTCGTATCAATGCTTTGAGAATGAGATTCGAATAGTTACAGTTTCGAATGAAAGAAACTCCAGCAGGTGGGCTTTGGGTTCTGGCTCGACGATCGCGTCGCCGCGACATCGGGTCGGAGTCCAAGGATCGGTTGAATCACCTCGTAATAATAAGCGACAAGTCTGTACAGACGCGAAACAATAAAAAAAAAGTCATAAATTCCGAGCGAAAAATGACAAACGTCAAAGGAACAAATTTTCAAAATGGCGGCGTCTCCGATTGTAACAACGATTTGAAAATTTTTCGAAATCCCTGAGATTTCCCTGGAAAAAAAAAATCGGACTCGGAATTTTTCGATGTTTTCCGATGCCCAGATCGTCGGGGATTTCTACAAAATCGCCAGACGCTTGAATACCTGCCGGACGAACGTCGCGCGTTGCAATCGTTTTCTCACTCGATTTGTACAGGGAATTACAGCGATAAGAATAAGTTCGAAACGGTAAAGAGATAAAGCGTAAAAAGACGTACGACCGCACTGGAAAACACGAGCGAGTGCGCCTTTCCGAGTGCGAGAGTCGTCGATACAGATTTCCGTGAAACAAGATGGCGTCGAAGATTGTGTGTCGAGTCGCGCTCGATTTTACGCCCTTTTGTGCCTTTTCCCGCGCGATCCGTACGTCGCCGAAGCCCTTATCGTCTACGCGCCGTAAACCTCAACTTTTTCCTACTTTTTTTCTTCTCTCTCCCCCCCTGCAGCTTTGACGACCAATGCAGAACGATAACAGCGCTCGGAAATCGTTGCGTCGTGTCAAATACATACATTGACTTCGAGGCTCGTGTACAGAGCGCACAAAAACGCGTAACGAACGTTCGAACAGAAATCTCGCGACTTTTGTCAATATTTTTGCTTTTTGACTTTTTTTCATCAAAAATTCCAATTTCGCGATGTTTTTTTTCAATCAATGTAATAAAAAAACGACCCGATCAGGCGAATTCAAATTTCGCGCCTTTTTTCCCTTCGTTCCCCCGTTTTTTATACCGTTTTACACAAATTTCAACGAATTTTTCGACGTCGAGCAAAGGCTCACGAGATTCTGCATGAAAAAACGAAAAAATTGATCCCAATTTGAAGCCTTTTCGTTAAATTTTACCAAAGATACGAATTTTTCAAAATACGTCGCCGTTTTGAGGTTAAATTCAAAACATCGAGCAATTTTTCCCATTTTTCTGGACTGCGAAATTGTCAGCTTGTTGAGTCAATAGTTTTTTATATTTTTTCTACATTTTGGGAATGTGTATTTGGATCGTGGCGATCGATGAAGTGAAGCAAAGATTGAATATTCCGAGTTAGAACAAAAAGAAACTTGCTTACGGATTATAAAACGACGACGACGCACGACGGTCGCGAGTTGCACTATTCGCAAGTCATTATATGCCATTGGTTTCGTTTTTTCTGTCTCTCTCGCTCTCTCTCTCTCTCTTTAAAAACTCACAAACACATCGCAAGAACGGATGATACAAACGTTTTTAGATCGAATCGCGCACTGTGTAACGAGACGATCGATCGTATCGGAATTGATATACACACGAACTATAATCGATACGAGCTCTTTGTGTGTATCGAGGGGGGGGGGCGATAATATCAAAGATTATCGGGATCGCCGGACGTGGACATTCGTATAAAGAGATCTGCAAAGTTCTTAAGCATTTTTTAATTATCCCTTAATCTCGTTTTTCGCATCTCTCGTGATAAAGAATTTTTATTTTTCGCAAAATCCATTTTTTACACACTTTCGTGTGTCTCGAACGGATCGAGGGTCAGAAAAAATTACGTACGCGAATAAAAAATAAAAATGCAAGAAAATTGGCGTGAAATGAGAAAAAATTGAAAAACAAAAAGAAAAACGAGGATTCTGAATGATTCGTCGATTTAATGCTTACGTGTTGGGCTCAAAAGTCGAAGGTCCTCGTGCGTTTTCTTTCCTCTTTTCCGATCGTCGAGAAAGCGCGGAAA